>LR738711.1:463980010-464076445 GCA_902687465.1 Secale cereale
GGGGGGGGTTTGCAGGCATGAGCCCTACTATTTAGCCCAAACCAAAGGGCAAGAAAACACAGTGACTTGGAAAATATCCCCCTTTTTGTTTTTTAATAAGCACACGAAACTCCAAATTTCCTTCAAAAAGACCGCAAATTGGGTTACATAAACAAGGCAAAAAGAAACAGCCGCGTCCGGCGCCTAGACTAGTCTTCTCACCAGCGCGGAGCTAAGTGCTTCCACTGGGCGTGGGCATAGTCCTTGAGGGGTAGTGTCGACTGCCAGAGCGGAGCATGGTTCTTCCACTCGGACGTTGGTGGGATCCCAGGGCGTATACATCCCCAACTCATTATTACATGAGAGTGTCACGAGTGGAGATCTTCACGGGCATCCCTTTCGCCTCGCAAGGACCCCTTCTGGCGAATCCCTCGACCACCGTTGGAGCGTCCTATCACATTCCTAGTTCTGGTATGATCAAGACTAGCTAGTCATGTGTGCATCATGTTTAAATTCAAATGAATTTGAATTGGGGACTAGTGAAACCCTCAGAAATCATTTCTGGAAATGACCCACATAAAAATTGCTCAAAAAAGGTCCAACAAAATGTTCATGTTTCTCTCTGAGAATATCGGTAAGTGGTAAAATTCAAACCAATATTTTTAGGAGCTCATAAATATTTATTTTGGGCATTTGGAATTAATGCAATAATTATTTGCATTGGATATATATATATATATATGTTATATATATTATATATGTCCAAAAACTTTGAATTTTTGTGAGGGGCTTTGGGATAATCCTTTTAGTCCCTGCAAAATTTATCAGAAGAAATAAAATGTTTTAGTGCTTAAACTAAAACAAAATAGAAAGTAATAAACAGAAAAGAGAAAAGAAATAGAGAGAGGGAAACTTACCTGGCGGCCCATCTGCTCTGGCCCAGCAAGCCGGCCCAGCCGACTGGCCACGCCAGTCACCCCCAACCTCTCGCCAGGAGGCCAGGGGCGAGTGGTCGCCACATGCATGCATGTGCCGTGCCACCTCCTGCTTGTGTGCCCCTTCCCCTCGACGCCTGGACGCCCTAGACGACGCCACGACAACCTAGCTCCCTATCCCCCTCTCTCCCGTGGCTTTCCCTACTCTCCCTCGCTCTCTCTCTCTCACGGCCAAGCGCTGCCGTCCCTACCGCTCGCCGTAGCCGTAGCCACGGCCTCTCCCTCGCCCTCTCTTCGTGTACGAGAGCTCTGCCACATCGTCCTCGTCCTCCCCGTCGAGCCGTGCGTTGCTGGACGCCCTGAATCGATCGGCTCGACTCCGTCTTCAAGATTCAGTCGCTGCAGATCACCAACGTCGTCCGTCGACTGCAGCGCGTCCCCGAGCTCGCTGACGATGCCCTCGAGATCGCTGTGAGGCCATGACCTTTTCCCCTCTGTCCTCCCTATCTTTCCTGTGCCGAGCGTGTCAGCCGCTGAGGCCAAGACCTCACCGCCGCCGGCCATGTCACCGTCGTCTCTCTAGCCACCGCAGCTCGCACTCGCGCATGCCACCACGCTCAGCAGCTTCCCAAAAGGCCAACGCCGCCGCCTGCAGCTCTTGCCGTGCACTGCAACACCTTGCCCACTCGAGCCGAACTCCGTCGGCCACTGCAAGCTCCGCTCCGGCGAGTTCCAACAACCCCACCTCCTCCCGTCGCTTCCGGTGGATGCGGACGAGCCCGGGCTACGCCACGGTGCCCCTAGCCGCCGCCCCCATGGCCTATAAAATGGACACCACCGTGTCCCGTGGTCGCCGCCGACGACCTCGCCAGCCTGACGTGCGGGCCCGGCCTTCCAGGTGATTAGCTCACCAGTTAACTACATCCCTAACGCTGATGGTGGGCCCATCGCCCACTAATCCTTTTAGTTAGGCTAAATACACCTACTAACTAACTGTGACACTGACGTGTGGACCCCAGTCAGTGCTGTTGACTTGCTGACACGGGCATGACGCAGTGCTGATGCAGTAGACTATTTTCTGGATTTATAATAACTCAGGAAATTCCAGAAAATTGTTTAAACTTCAAAAAATCACAGAAATTCAACCCTAGCTCACATTCAAATAATTTATATATTCAAAATTATCAGAAAAATTCAATCTATCCATCTGTACTAGTTTCATGCATGACAAACCAACTTTTACCTACTGTATAAGTGAAAATACATACAGGGCATTTTAAATGCTTAAGTTTGTAATTGCATTTGAATCCTTGATACAAATGAGCTCCATTGAACGTGTTGCTAGTTGCATTAGCACAAACCACATCACATATTCATGTCATGTTCATGCATCATATTGTTGCATATGTTTGTCTATTGATTGGCAACACCGTCCTTCTCGATAGGTCCTGCTTTAGAGACCGTTCCAGAGTACCTGTTTGAGGAGCAGCGCCCCCATGTTGATCTACCAGGCAAGCAAACCCCCTTGTTCATTCCGATACAATCCCACTCTCTCGCTCCTGCTCTCTGTTATTGCATTAGGACAACAATGATTCAACTTCTGCTTTATGATGCGGTAGTTGAACCCATTCCTCTACATGACTTGTCATTGCCACAGTAAATAGTTGAAACCCACTAGCATGTGTAGGAGTGGATTGAAGCCATGTTGTGTTCCTATCATGCCATGCCTGCTATTGCTTAGAGTGTGTCAGGTCTGATTCATTGGGAATGAAGTGGAGTGTTATGATGTGTTCTGGTGCTGAGAGTTAAGTGTGTGAACATGATTTGGTAAAGGTAGCAGTGAGAGGCCATGTAGGAGTACATGGTGGGTTTTCTCACTGGAACCGTCCTTTAGCACTGAGTTCTGTGTATGTTGCCCAATGACTAGTTACTACCACACATTGGAATGCTTAAGTGCCCCTCTCGACTTATTAACCAACTTGATCTCTGTCCAGGAGTCGCAACTAGTTTCTGGTGTTTGTAGGTAGTGTTATTTTTCTACTAAGTGGCACCCGGCAGGGTGGGCTTGGGACAGACTAGGCACACGTGGCCCGGTCTACCGAGTGGCACCCGGATGGTGGGCTCGGGAACCCTGTACACATCATTTGGGGCCATGATGGAAACCTCAGCCAGACTCCCTTGCGTATGGAACCCGAATAGGCGATAAACCTGGACTAGAGTCTTCTGTAGTTAGTCAGGTCGTGGCCGACACCCTTGCTAGGCTTCCGCTTGAAGGTTGCCGAGATACACGACGTGTACATGGCGGTAAGTGATGAGGGCGTGTGTGAAGAAGTACAACCCTGCAGGGTAAACATAATCTATTCGAATAGTCGGGTCCTTGGTTATGGACTTCTTGGATGCTTACGTGGTACATAGACAACTTGAAGTGGATACTCTAAAATGCTCAAGACAAGTGTGAGTGCTATGGATGGCCTTCTCATAGGGAGACGGGAAAGAATCCATAGTAGTGTATTGTGTGGTGATTAGTGGACTCGTGTGCCCTTTCTCAACTCAAAGAAGTTACTCGTAGTCGTAGAATAGGATAGCCGCAGAGTCAAAGCTGGCTTGCTGCAACTAAACTCCACCTTGCCTTAATGATACTAATGCATGTATGATAGGATCTGATGTAAGTCTTGTTGAGTACCTTTGTACTAACGTTGCTTAATTTATGTTTTTGCAGAGGAGACTTCAGTCTCACTAGTAGTTCCGCGTGGACTTCGACATTGAGCTTGTTACCTCAGCTACGATCGTGTACCCTTGGAAGAGTCTTGTAGATAGTCAGGCTTCATAGCCTTTTTCATTTGTAGTTGTCTGTACCCAGACATGTTATGCTTCCATTGCTTGTCTGCTCTCTATGTTGGGTCATGAGACCCACGTTGGTAATATCTGGCTCCTCGGAGCCTAATGAATAAATACTTTGATTCATAGAGTTTTTTTGTGATGCCATGTTGTATTTTCACATATTGAGCACATTGTGTGTATGTTATTGAAATGCTTGGTATGTGTGGGATCCGACAACCTAGTTGTTTATTCTTGGTAGCCTCTCTTATGGGGAAATGTCTCCTAGTGCTTCCACTGAGCCATGGTAGCTTGATACTGCTCCGGAACACTTAGGCTGGCCGGCATGTGTCCTTCTTTGTTCCTGTGTCTGTCCCTTCGGGGAAATGTCACGCGTTGTTCCCTTAAGTCCTTGTAGCTTGCTACGACTTGGGTTCATACGTTGATGAACGATACGTTCGTTGTTGGGTCATGTATGACTGTCCCTATAAGTTAGTGCCACCTTGGGTTTACAACTAGTCATGTCGGCCCCGGTTCTCTATCATATGGATGCTAGCGACACTATGATATACGTGAGCCAAAATGCGCAAACGGTCCCGGGCCAGGTAAGGTGGCACCCGTGGGGATACCTTACGTGAGGTCGCAAAGTGATATGATGTGTTACATGCTAGATCGGTGTGACTTAGGATCGGGGTCCTGACAGCTTTGGCATCAGAGCCTGACTGCCTGTAGGATTACCAAGCCAAACTGGTTGAAGTTGAGTCTAGAAATTCTTTAGTTATATAAGGTAATTGATTGTGGAATGGAATGTAAGGCTATTTTTATTCCTTATACCTTATTCCTTATGATCTGAGTCATCCTATCTTTCCTACGGGGTTGAGGAACTAGGCTTTGTCTTCCGTCTATCAGGATCATGTGTTACTACTCCGTAGTCTCATAGGATTGGTTGATCATCTGGGTCATACTCCAGTTTCAAGTACTTTTGGTGTAGTCTATTTAGTAATATCACAAAACCTTGAGTGCTGATGTTGAGTACTGTACTACCCCATCGTTGCAGGATATCTCATTTTGAGCATTTTACTGCCGTTATGCTGTCGGAATTGTCGTAGGAGTTCGAGAGATACTAATTTTCTTGTGCTACCTTCTGCATCATATAGTTGATGATGATTCCATCCTTGGTTTCATTTCTCAGGATGTCGCCAGTTACCCGAGGATCAGTTGCTCGTAGACAGAACCATGGAGGTGGTAGGGATGAGGAGGATCCTCCAGACCAGTCTTCATTGGCAGAGTTCATGTTAGAGATGGAGAGAAACAAGCGAGAATCTAACCGCTTGTTAGCACGTATTGAGGAGAACACCGCACATCAGTGCAAAGAGCCAGCGACCATCCATGACTTCATTGGTCTGAAACCACACACCTTCCATCATTCCATTGAGTCACTCGATGCAGATGACTGGCTCCATAGTATCACTCACAAGCTGCGTTCCGCGAACGTAGCCGAAGGTGACAAGGTCACCTATGCCACATATCACCTGGAAGGTCCTGGTAGTCTTTGGTGGCAGAACTATGAGGCCATGATTCCAGCTGGCCAGGTTCCTACCCGGAGAGATTTCACTGAGGCTTTTCGGGAGCATCACATTCCTCAAGCCCTCATCGATCGCAAGAGAGAAGAGTTCTGTAGTTTCACCCAGGCTAAGATGGCTATTGATGTTTATAGTAGAGAGTTTGAGAACCTCGCCTGCAATGCTACAGAAGAAGTGTCCACGGGCGCCAAGAAGTAGGCTAGGTTCCGAAAGGGTCTCAACCCCAAGCCGCGTCGTGATCTTCACCTGCACCATTGCAATACATTCCAGGCTCTTGTGAACAAGGCCATCAATGCAGAGACAACTCAGCTCACTTACGATGAGTCTCGTAAGCACAACCGTGATTTGGGATCTTCCTCCAGTTCTAGTTCTCAGAAGCGTCGGATTTGGGTTCCGAACTCTGCTCTTCCACCCTGTTATACACCGAGGCCATCTTATGTGGCACCTCATTCAGTTCAGCAGTATGCTCCACCCACGCCTATTGGTAGACCGCTTGTCAACACGGCCCATGTCCTACTTTAAGGACTTGCTTCACATGCGGAAAGCCAGGACACTATGATCGTGACTACTCTTAGGACAGTTTTACTCCACCCAGCCCGAGAAGTTTGTTCTTCGTGGTAAGCCAGCAAGCAAGACGATCAGTGTCAAGTCAGCTCCCACTGAACATGGACGTGTCCATCACGTCTCAGCTAAAGATGCTCATGATGATCCAGATGTCATTCTTGGTACACTCCTTGTCAGTTGCCATCCAGCTTCGGTTCTATTCGATACCAGAGCATCTCACTCCATCTTCTTTGAAGGCTATGCTCATTTGCACGACATGTCATTTTGTGATATGCCAACTCCACTTGAAATCCAAACTCTAGGGTCTAGATGGCAAACGACCAGAATAAGCAATGGTAATGGAATCCTTATTGACAGACTTGTATTCCTTGCATCACTTGTAGCCCTCAAGTCTTCAGATATTAACATCATCTTGGGTATTGACTCGCTGACAGCTCATCATGTCAAGATTGACTATTACACCAAGTTTGTCCAGCTTACACATCCTTCTGGCAAGATAGTCACTGTCTCCACTAGAGTTGCAAAGCGTCAGCTCTATTCTCTTAATGCTAGCCCTCTCCCGGACCTTGAAGATATCCCGATAGTCCGAGACTTTCTAGATATCTTTCCATAGGAACTGTCAGGTATTCCACCTGACAGGTATGTAGAGTTTGCCATATATCTGATCCCAGGAACTGCTCCAATCTCTAGGAGACCTTACAAGATGGCACACTTAGAACTAGCCGAGCTTAATAAACAACTTGACGAGTCCTTGCAAAAGGGTTCCATCCGTCCTAGTTCTTCTCCTTGCGCTTGCCCCATCCTCTTCGTCAAGACACTACTAGGAAAAATCCTACTAATGGCGCACCTATTTTGGTCATTAATGGCGCATTAGTGGTGCGCCATTAGTGCCACGCCATTAGTATATTTTACTAATGGCGCACCTCTGGTGCGCCATTAGTATCTGGTATACTAATGGCGCACCTCAGATGCGCCATGAGTATATACCACGGTGCGCCATTAGTATGCCTCCCAGGGGGCCATATATACCCAGGTGCTTTGGCATACTAATGGCGCACAACTGCCAGATGCGCCATTAGTAACTTTGGCAAACTAATGGCGCACTGTTTAATGATGCGCCATTAGTATCCTTTGGCATACTAATGGCGCACTGTGATGTGATGCGCCATTAGTATGAATATTAGGTTATTTATTTATTTTTTAATTTTCTGTTTTTTGCACAGGTTACAAAATATATTATTGGACAGAATATAGACAGCACACATCAACAACAGATTAATCGAATACAATAGAAGATTAGTCTTTAAATACAATTCATCATATTAGTCTCCGAATACAATTCATCATATTAGTCTCCGAATTGAAAAGACCGAACAAAGATAGAACATTATATTACAAGTCTCGAGACCGCGAGTAGCGAGTTTGTCTTCGCATTACAAGTCGATATCGATCATCTAAACTACCATCACATAGAAGAGAGTTGCGGTCATCACGATGAGCATCATCACGATGAAACTCGTCTTCATCCGGTTCCTCCAACGCTCCCTCCCCTCTCCGGCTAGATAGCGCGCGTATCTAGATTCCGCCTCGGCCCTAGTGGTGTACCCTTTGTAACTGTTACCGCTGAATCGGTGAACCTGTCTCCGACACTCCTCCCAGTCGTCGTAGACTCCGGGAACCTTACCCTTGTACACGACATACGACGGCATCGCAATGCACTAGCCAAACGAAACGTTAGTAGCAATTCACAGACAATACATTAGCAATATATAAGTATGCAACAGAATGATAGGAAGAGAAAAGCAAGACATTAATAGCATCGATTACATCTAAGTTGAACAACAGTCGAAACCAAAGAGACATACTACAAGTTCATTAAAGTCTAATTACAACATGAGCCAATCGATATTTCAGAACTAGACACGGCATCACTACTTTCGACTCGACTCACGGGACCGGAGCGTGGATGAAGCCGCCGTCTATCGTGGGAGTCATGAAATCGCGGGTGTTGTCAGCCTGCATTTGTAGCATTGTGTCGATATCCCGGTTGGACGGTTGATTTCTGAGGTAGAACTGCCCCGAGGTACGAAGGACATCTTGATGGATGATTTCCGCAAACTCCGACTTGATGCGAAAGAATTCTTGTCTGATGTCCGCGTCCTGGATTGCCGACACGCTCGCGGCCCAATCTTTGAGTTTACTCGGTAGCAGAAGTTGATGATGGTCCCGTATGATCGCCCGCATGTGATGGATGGCGTAGTAGGCACCCTTCTGACCGCCAGGCGGCTGCTTGACGCAGCAGAACGTCGTATTGTGGGAGAACACGTGCTTGCCGGTCTTACGAATAGGCCTGGTGAAGGTGCCTCCAGATTTGGCGTAGCTGGGGAGAACATCATCAAGAACCTTCTTGACATTTGTGTAGTCTACGTTCGACTGACGGTCTGGGTCAAAATACGTGGCCATGGAATATTTGGGGCTTAGGAGGATGAGCGTGCAATGTGTGTCACTGTAGAAAACACGGAATGTTAAAAGAAAAACGATCGAAATCTAAGAATTCATATGTTACGGGGTGGTTGAGGGGAGGACTTACTCAGGAAAGTAAGGCACGAGGAAGTTATCCTTATCTCGGTTTGCAAGAATGATGCCTTCGAGGTAAGAACTCGCGACTTGCCGGTCCCCAACGCTGCCCAAGATCTTGGCACGCATGTAGAAGGGGTCGACTATCACGATGTCCGGGGTCTTGTCGCGAATGATCCGCATCTCCATACTCAGCGAAAATAGCCGAACGAAGGTGTAGTGCAGCGGATGAAGGTTCAACATAGCATAGATGTCATCAAACCGTAGGACGATCATACCCCCGATGGAGTTATCCACAAAGCCCTTGCCCTCTGGCACCTTGGCCGCGAAAACCGGGTATGCCACATCCTTCTCTCTGAGACGCCGCTTCTCCAAAGAAAGAACACTGTCATGCAGACTCCGCATAGCACCGGTTGCAGCATAGAGCATATTTCTCGGTAGCATCGGCCTACCCGCCACATGCACCCTCCTCATTACATCCTCAGGTGAAGGTGGCCCGTCCTGAGCACGGATCGTACTCGGTGCCGGCTGGCTCGCACCCTTGTTAGTCTTTCTTTTGCGTGCCTTCTTCTTCTCCTGTAATGGGACCGAGTTCTGCTCACAGACCGCCTTCTTGAGTGTGTTGGGGCTGATAATATTTCGCACCTCGCCTATCTGAGGCTCGGTGAAGTCGGCAGCTGGAGGCGTCTCCTGAGAACTGAACGGCAGACGACACCTGTTGCAACTTGGTTTCTCCACTGTACCAGCTAGATCGCGCACGTCTTTTGTAGGGTTGGGTTCTTGAGAAGGAGGCCCCGTGAAGTCGCCACCATACCCATGATCGGCAAAGTACTGATCGACGTTGGCAAATGTATCGTCGTCGTCGTCGTTCTGATCCTGTGCCATATGCATGTTTGGATCCAGTGGCATAGGGATGTCCGGCACCGTTGCGGCGGTCTTGCCATGGGGCCGACTTGGGGCCGGCATGACTGGCTGTGTTGTCTTTGGGGTGGTGTCCCCGCCCCCAAACGAATCTGGCTCTTCGGCCAAAGCAGGGGCCAGCTCAGGCAGGCGCTGAGGGTTATCACGTCATCATTGTCGGCCCCGACGGGTCGAATGGGAGGTAACAACTCGTCGCAGCTTGGCAGCACCCGAACCAGTTGAACCATAAACAAGTTGGGTGGCATCTAGGTACCGTGGAACACGGGGTTGCCCGGTTGAACGATTTTGCCCTTGGCGACATCGACCAAATCGTTGTTCACGAAGTGCAGGAGAGTGCACGGAACGTCGGCGGCGCCCTGCGAAAACATGTAGGGCGTCAGGGATGCCCATTCAAAGGCAAGGAGATGAAGTCCTCGGCCGAGAGAGGCTTAATTAGTTACCGTGATGATGGCATCGAGCCCGGCTAATGTCGAGGCACCGCCAACGGCGGGCGTGCAGTTGACGGAGGGGCCGCTTGCTGCAGAGGTGTCGGCCGGCGTACACCCGGGTGCATTAAGCTCCCGTGCCGGCGTCGGAGACACCAATGCCGCCTTCGCCGGAGACACCAATGGCTCCGCCATCGCGTTCTGCGAGTTGCTGGCCGTGAAGCTAGGAATCGGGGCGCAATCCACGCGTGCAACCCCTCGATCAAGGTAGGCACAATGGCGGTGATCGTCGCTCCGAGTTGTTGTTGCAATTGCTCTTGGACAATCTCCGGAATCCGCGCCACCTGTGCCTTGAGTTCTTGAACCTCGCGCGCCTGGCTTTCCGAGCTGGTCTTTTTCTCCTTTCGCCCACTAGCGTTGTAGTATGACGACCGTTTTGTCGACAAGCCTTTGCCGGCCACACGACCAGCTGACGTTGGCTTACTGAGCTTATCCTTTTTCTTCATTACATTCAACGCCCTATTTAGAGTGGTGTCCCAAGGATTTCTCTTAGTCGACCCCGCGCTACTGCTTTCAATCGCTTGCAGAAGGAATGTGAACCATTTAGAAATTTGGCTTCATTAATTAGAATGCAACCATATGGAGCTAATTACGCGGGAGTGTATTCCTTACCAGAACAAGCTCAAGCGCCCTGGTCTTCGGATCCGTGGTAAGCTCCTTTGTTTTCGGGTCCTTCTTGTACCGGGCCCTGACAAAGTTCCTGGTCTGCTTGTCATCGTATTTATCGAAGAGGGGCGGTAGGCCTTGCTCGGCATGGTCCGCCTCCTCCTTGTCCCATATAGGCTCCACCACTCTGTAACCGCCGGGACCGAGTGTGTGTTCCCCTAAGTTCAGCTCCCGCATTTCTTTCCCCCACTGACTTGATTCGGAGGTTGGGGTGCTCGAGCACTTGATCTTGAAGTCATTGTAGTCAACTTCGGTGATCGAAGGATTTTTCTCCTTGATCTTCTCATAACTCTCACCTTTCTCGATCATTCTCTTCACCGTGCTTTTCCAAGTAGACAGGGCCGTGCTCATCCTCGTGAAGGCGGTATTGTTCACTTTATTCCCTTTGAGGCTTGTGTTTTCAAATTCAGCGGGGAACTTGTATCGTTCGTGCAGCTTCGTGAAGAGGAGGTTGCGCAAATTCCCTCGGTCAGGATGCCTTAGGTTCTCGATGTTGATCGAGACGGTGCTCCGGAGAATGCACCCGAGCTGAAGCGAGTACCCCTTGACTATTCGTACGGGCGCCGTTGGATTCCCGTCAGAGTCCACTTCAGTAAATTCCTCCTTGACGGTGCGGAGCATGGTCGGGCGCCGGTCCTTCCGTTGCCTCTTCGGTTGGCTGCCATCTGTGCGTGCGCCGCCATCATCAGTGGTGGCATCCTCGGCGGCACCATCAGTGGTGGCATCCTCGGCGGCACCATCAGTGGGGTCATCCTCGGCGGTACCATCAGTGGTCTCAGGATCGGTGGGGAAGGCGGCGTCCTCATACAAGTGAGGTTATTCCTCCATCTCCTGGGATAGCTCCCAGAATGCCTTGCCGCCCGAACCCACAGCCTCATCATTGTTGGCCATGTTTCTCTCTAAATAGGAAGAAAGTTTGGTCAAAAAGTTGGTTATTGTCAAGGAACAAGACCATGGTCTCATCATTTAGGGTTTGTCGACACCGAGGCATCCTAAAAGCTAAGCTTTTATCATTGAGGATTTTTTGACGCCGAGGCACCCTAAAAGCCTAAGCTTTCATCATTTCGGTTTTTATCGACACTGAGGCACCCTAAAAGACAAGGTTTTATAATTTATGGTTTGTCGACACCGAGGCATCCTAAAAGCTAAGCTGGGAAGGAGAATTCTAAGTTGAGCCTAATCACTTCGCTCTATTGCTGCCTATGGTTTAATGCAGCTAGAATAAAGGGGCACTTGATCCTACTTAATTAACTACTAAGATACCCCGGCCCATGCATTAGTCACAAGTACCCCATATGTCCTATTTTTAGCAAAGTCATGCTAAAATTCACGGAAAATTTCAGCATGACCTTTGCTGAAAATAGGACATATGGAGTACCCGAATTTGCCGGAACGGAAGTTAATCGACATTCTAGCAAACTCAAGGGCCTCTCGGGTGGACAAGGCAAAATCATTATCCCAGGTGGACAAGGAAATGTGCTACTTGCTTAAATCTCTGTCCAATGCTATTTACAAGACAAACAACAGGTGGCAAAGCCCAGTGTTAAAAAAAAGGCCTCCATCACAACGTGGAAAATACATTGGCATGTGAAGAGGTGAAACAATATATGCATCTCCAAGGAGTATCATTCAACATTTTGGACAAACCACTACAAGCAATACTGGATCAGATACAAGAAGAATGTGAGAAAATGCAGACAAATACTAACCGATTGAGGTGTTTAACTTGTGGTGCTCTCTGTGCTATTAACATTTCAAGTCAAAACCTTTTCTGGTTAGTAAGTGTTAATAACAGCACATATATAACATTTCAAGTCAAAACCTTTTCTGGTTAGTAAGTGTTAACATTTCAAGTCAAAACCTTTCCTGGTTACTACACTGGACATTTTTATATTAACCTAAGGAAAAATGAATAGTTAGGTTAATTACCCACTGTTAATAACAGCACATATATAAGAGAAACAACTTGAAGACTGAATAAGGTCGATTTGTTAGAAAGATTTTGCTTCTGAATCTGAGGTACAACAAAACTTGCATTAGGGCTTCAGTTTTTGAAAAAAAAAGACATTCAGTCTGATGCTTTGTTCTACACTTTGATGCAAATTAGTATATAGAAGAAGCTATTTACTAGCAGTACCATATATAAAAGACATTCAGTCTGATGCTATTTACTAGCAGTACTAGCAGTTTTTTTCTTCTTCATTAACTGTATTGGCCATCAGACTGTATTGGCCATATATAAAAGACATTCAGTCTGATGCAATTTACTAGCAGTACTAGCAGTTTTTTTCTTCTTCATTAACTGTACTAGCAGTTTTTCTTCTTCTTCATTAACTGTATTAGCTATTTACTAGCAGTACTAGCACTTGGATCATATGCTAATGCTACATTGATACATCATCATGCTGGGTAATATTAAATAAACATTGGCCATACCAGAATTTCAGTAACTACGACCTGTAAAAAGACCTAATGACAAATCCAGTCAAATTAAGCCCATAGAAAGAGTTGATTAATTAAGTAAGCTAGTATCACCACTTATTCTAATAAGTGGCGCAGGAAGTAAAATTCACTCACTATTGCTCGGACGCACACTAGTATCATGCGTTCATTATGTAGAGCTCCAGCATACATGTGTACATTCTGCAGATCGGGGGGTATGTTACTGCATGTACCTTTTCTGTCGAGGGCGCTCCACTGGGGACTCCACAGCTGTGATGCAATGGCGGCTGTCCTCTCGGCTGATGCTGAGCGGACTGTAGGAGGCGGCTCTACAATGTTCCGACCTAACTAATGAAAACATGAGGATATCAAATTAGCAGAAGGCCACAGAGCAAGCTAATTGAGCATATCAGAGACACAAATTCAAAAATCGTGATCACTAATCAGTCTGCCGAACACTCCCGATGAAAAGGGACCAGAAATACGCATGGCATTAGACAATGGGAACTAGCTTCATTCGCAAATTCAACTAATGACGCATGCTCTGACACCGATTTGACCACGATTTGACCAGCCATGACTAAATTCGCCCATAGCTCGAGCTCAAAACAGCCGAATCCGAAGCCGGGACGTGGCCTCGAGTGGGGCCAGCGGGAGATCCGGGGGAGCAAAATTACCGCAGGGGAGGGAGATCGCGCGGTGCGGCCGAGCAGGGAGACGTCGTTGCCGCCGTGGCCGGCGCGGGCGCCGCTACCGTAGGGAGCGCGGGGGTGGCGGCGTCGGGGGCGCAGGGGTAGCGGCGTCGGGGGCGCGGGGGCGCGGCGTTGGGGGCGCGGGGGCAGCGGCGTCGGGGGCACGGTGGCGCGGGTGCGCGGGGGCGGCGGCGTTGGGGCAGCGGCGTCGGGAGAGGAGAGGGGAAGGGGATCAAGGGCGAGGGCGAGGGAAAGAGAGGGAATAGGTGGAGTGGGCCGGGGACGAAATATGGATGGGGCACAATACTAATGGCGCACCTCCCCCTGGTGCGCCAGAAGTACATCCATACTAATGGCGTACCTCCCCCTGGTGCGCCATTAGTATTTTTTTTATTTTTGTTCGAACCAACAGGTTATCTTCCACCAAACCTCATCCACATCAAATCCCCTCTACTAGCTCGACTGGTCGGCACCTAGTTCTCACACCAGGAGGTCCTGGGTTCGATTCCCAGGCTCCACAATTTTTGTTTTTATGCATTTAAAATATTGTTTGATACTTATTTGTGTTTAAATATGTTCTAACTTGTTTAAATCATAACAGTAATATTTTATTTATAAAACAGTAATAAATTTTTTAAAAATATCATCAAATTTGCTATTTGAATATATTTATGAATATGAAAAATATCATCAAATTTATTATTTGAAAATATCATGAGTTCATGGGTTGGCGGCGGCGGCCGGTGGAGCGGGGGAGGGTGCGTGGGGTCGGCGGCGGCGGTTGAGTAGGGGAGGGGTGCGGGGGTCGGCGGCGGCGGTTGATTAGGGGAGGGTGCGGGGGGTCGGCGGCGGCTGCTGTTGGAGCGGGGGGTGCTCGGCGGCGAGGGGGACCGGATCTGGCGAGGTGGGATAGCGATCGAGATGGAGGGGGATCGAGATCGAGTGTCCATAAAATTTGAACATATTCATGATAGTTCAAAAAGTGCCCATGAAATACAATCGAGAAATGAAGGCTGCGATTTAAATACAATTGATCTTAACTAGCTATCTGTTCACAATCTTCTTGCCCTTCTTTTTCGCAAATGGAGTTCTTCTGTGGAACGAACGTCCTTTAGGTAGGGTGGTCCTGCTTCTTCTTGTGGTGTATGCTGCTACTTCATCATTGTCGTCATGTTCGATCCTAGGGTCGCCGTACTTGTCGAAGTCTTGCTCATTGGCTACTCCATCCATTCCGATGATCTTCCTTTTGCCTCTCCTCACGACAACATGACTGGGCTTTGACGGGTCAGTAATGAAGAAGCATTGGTCAACTTGGGAAGCCAGTACCCATGGCTCATTTTTCGCGGTGACGTTTGCGCCCGCGGTCTTGGATTTGGCTTCGGGTATAACCATGGTGGTGAAATACCGGTCTTCTTTTAGGACGCTCTTGGACCATCTGACACGAAACATCAGGACCTTCTATCTAGCGTAGCTCAGCTCCAAGAGTATCTGTCCTTCCGTAGTATCTGTCCTTGTCATTACCGGTGTAGGATTCCATCGTTACCCGGGAGTTCTGAAAACCATCGCTCTTCATGTCCTTGCCCTCGGTGTAGAATGTGTAGCCGTTGATATCGTACGCCTCATAGGTCATCAGGTTGTGATCGGCGCCCTGTGACAAGGCGAATATGAGTTGTTCTTCCGCGGAAGAATCCTCATGTAAAGGGTACGACAGAAGCTTCTGCTTGAACCAACGCGTGAAACATGAGTTGTGCTCTTTGGTTATATCTCCGTTCGTCCTCTGTTGGCCTCGATCATTGTGCGTCTTCTCAATAAAGGTTTTGTGCTCTACCACCCAAGGATCGACCACGTCTATGTGTTGTAGCGCGACTAGGTTTGCTCTTTCAAAGTCGGCGAGTCGACCCTCGAAGTCGACATGCATTTCGCGGCGACCCTCACGGTGACCCCATCCAGCGAGCCTGCCGAGGTGCCTGTTCACGGGCAGACCAACGGGGTTCTCGATGCCTAGATAATTCGTGCAGTAGGAGATGCACTCTTTTGTCAGAAAGCCTCTGGCTATGCTTCCCTCTGGACGTGACATGTTGCGAACGTATCCTTTGATGACACCATTCATCCTTTCGAACGGCATCATGTTGTGCAGGAACGTCGACCCAAGTCGGGAAGTACATCTCAAGCTCGCATAGTATCACCACGATCTCTTCCTGTAGCCTTCTGATTTGCCTCACGCCAACCGACTTCCGAGAGATGACGTCGAAAAAGTTGCATAGGCCAAATAGGGTTTCACGGACGTGCGCGTCCATGATCCCATGGATTGCAACTGGAAGTATCTGCGTCATCAGCACGTGACAGTTGTGAGACTTCATCCCGCTGAATTTCAGCTTCGCTGGGTCTAGGTATCTGCTTGTCTTCCCCGCGTAACCGTAAGGAAGTTTTACTCCTACGAGGCAGGTGAAAAACTGCTCGATCTCCTCCTAACTTAGAGTGAAGCACGCGGGAGGGTAGTCATTTCCGGTCTTCTTGGCCTTTTTGCCTTTGCGATGACTTTCCGTGTCCTGCTTCGCCTCATCATCATCATCATCATCATGATCGTCATCATATAAAGCGTGAAGCTCCTGCCTGATGCCCATTGATTTCAAGTCTGCCCTTGCTTTCGGCCCATCTTTGGTCCTCTCTGGCATGTTGAGTAGGGTACCAAGCAGACTCTCGCACACCTTCTTCGTGATATGCATTACATCAAGGCTGTGAGGCACACGGTGGATCTTCCAGTACGGCAAGTCCTAGAAAACAAACCTCATTTTCCATACCTTCAGCAGCGGCTCTGGCGCCTATCGCTTCTTTCCCGGCACTGGCGCCTTTTGCTTCTTACTAATGGTGCCCACTTACTAATGGTGCACCAACTCAAAATGCGCCATTAGTAATCCAGGTTACTAATGGCGCACCTTCTGGTGGTCCGCCATTAGTAGTTTTGCAAAAAAAACATACTAATGGCGCACTGTTCCACAGTGCGTAGTAATGGCGCACTGTGGAACAGTGCGTCATTAGTAGTTTTGCAAAAAAAAAAGAATAAAAAATATAATAAAAAAACAACAGTAGTGGCACACTTTCCGACAGGTGCGCCATTACTAGTTACAACTAGTAATGGCGCACTATGTCTGGATGCGCCATTAGTATGTTTGGAAAAGGAAAAAAAAATGATACTAATGGCGCACCCTGGGCCAGGTGTGCCATTAGTAGTTTCAACTCTAATGGCGTATCAGAAGGTGGTGCGCCATTAGTATATACTAATGGCGTACCGCTTGTCTGGTGCGCCATTAGTGTCAATCCCATCTATAGCCCTTTTTCTAGTAGTGAGAAGAAGGATGGTACGAACCGGATAGTTGTAGATTATCATCCCGTTAATTTGGTCACGGTAAAGAACAAGTATCTGCTTCCCAGGATCAATGACATGTATGATCAGCTCGCTGGATCCTCAATCTTCTCTAAGATGGATTTGAGGTTAGGCTACCATCAAATCAAGATCAGAAACAGAGACATTCCTAAGACGGCTTTTGTCACTCGTTATGGACAGTACGAGTACACCATCATGTCCTTTGGTCTAACCAATGTCCAGCCACATTCTCCCGCTTGATCAACTCGATCTTCATGGAGTACATAGATAAGTTTGTCGTGGTTTACCTCGATGATATTCTTATTTACCCGAAGAACAAGGAACAACATGTCGAACATCTTAGACTTGTGTTAGAAAAACTCAGAGAGCACCACCTTTATGCCAAGTTCTCCAAGTGCGAATTTTGGTTGCCAGAAGTGACCTATCTAGGCCACATGATATCTGGTAAGGGCATTGCTGTCATTCTTGAGAGAGTTCAGGCCGTTCTTGATTGGACTCGACCTGAAACAGTTAAGCAAGTTAGGAGTTTCCTTGGTCTAGCCAGTTATTGTTGTCGCTTTGTTGAGAACTTCTCCAAAGTGGCCAAACCTCTCACGAAACTTCGCAAGAAAGATAAAAAGTTTGAGTGGTCCCCATAGTGTGAGCATAACTTTCAGGAACTGAAAAGACGCCTGACTTATGCTCCCATACTTGTGCCACCAGATTTCACTAAGGACTTTATTATCTATTGTGATGTCTCACGACAGGGACTATGTTGCATTCTTATGCAGGACTATCATGTGATTGCCTATGCATCTCGACAATTGCATCCACATGAGGAAAATTATCCTACATATGATATAGAGCTTGCAGTCGTAGTCTATGCACTTAAGACATGGCGATTACCTTCTTGTTAAACGTTGCGAGATCTACACCGATCACCAGAGTCTTAAGTATATCTTCACCCAACCAGATTTGAACCTTAGGCAAAGACGTTGGTTGGAGTGGATCTCAGATTACGACTTAGGGATTACTTACACCCCAGGCAAGGCCAATGTCATGCTTGATGCACTAAGTCGTAAGTCCTATTCCAACAATCTCATGTTGCAGCGGGGCCAACCACTTCTCCATGAGGAATTATGTAAGCTTAAACTTCACATTTCTCCTCACAGATTCCTTTCTACCTTGGTGGCGAAACCTACCCTTGAGGATCAGATCATTACTGACCAGAATTTTGATAGAGGTGTTATCCGCATCAAGAGAAACATTAAGAAAGGAGTTGGTGGATGTTTCTCTATGGATGATCGAGGTGTTGTTTTCGTTGAAAATCTCCTTGTGTTCCCAGGAATCAACATCTGCGACAACTGATCCTTAAGGAGGCTCATGAATCTCCTCTCACTATTCATCCCGGTAGCACTAAGATGTATCAGGACCTACGCCAGAGGTTCTGATGGACTAGGATGAAGAGAGAAATTGCTATGTTCATTTCTAAGTGTGACGTTTGTCCTCGCGTTAAGGTGGAGCATCAAATACCTGCTAGCACCCTTCAGCCTTTAGATATTCCTGAGTGGAAGTGGGATAAAGTTGGTATGGACTTCATCACCGGTTTTCCCGGGACCAAGAGAGGGAATAATGCTATCTACGTAGTCATTGATTGTCTCTCAAAAGTGGCTCACTTCCTACCTGTTCGAGAGAGTATCACCGCCAGTCAGCTGGCTGACTTATATGTTTCTCGAATAGTGTCACTACATGGTGTCCCACTAGAGATCAATTCTGACCATGGTAGTCTTTTCACTTCTCATTTCAGGGAGAGTTTCTAGACTATCATGGGCACCCATCTTTCCTTCAGTACCGCTTTCCACCTTCAGTCAAGTGGTCAGGTGTAACAGGTCGACCAAATTCTCGAAGACATGCTTAAATCTTGCAATATCTCATTCCGTATGGATTGGGAGAAATGTCTTCCTTTCGCCGAGTTTGATTATAACAATAGCTATCAATCCAGTCTCAAGAAAGCTCCTTTTGAGATTCTCTATCGACGAAGATGTCGAACACATTTGAACTGGTCAGAAACCGGTGAAAGACAATTCTTTGGACCGGACATGATCCAGGAGGCAGAAGAGCAAGTTTGCATCATTCGTGAGAATTTGAAAACAGCCTAGTCTCGTCAAAAGAGCCAGTATGATCGTCATCATAAGGAAGTGGCTTATGAAGTTGGCGACAAGGCTTACCTTCGGGTTACTCCTTTGAAGGGTACCCATCATTTCGGCATCAAGGGAAAGTTGGCTCCTCATTACATTGGTCCTTTTTGCGTTCTTGCTAAACGAGGAGAGGTTGCCTACAAATTCGAACTACCCCACAGCTTTCTCGAGTACATGATGTCTTCCACGTCTCTCAACTCAGGAGTTGCTTCTTGGATCCCATCTGCGAAGTGGACCACGAAACACTTGATCTCCAAGATAACCTAACATATCGAGAGTACCTAGTTCGCATTCTGGATCAAGCAGAGCGTGTCACTCGACGTCGTAACATCAAATTTCTCAAGGTTCAGTGGTCTCATCATTAGAGAGAAGCTACCTGGGAGCGAGAAGATCGTCTTCGAGTTGAGTACCCCACATTCTTTTTGCCGACTCCTGAATCTCGGGACGAGATTCTTTCGAGTGGGGGCGAGTTATCACATCCCTAGTTCTGGTATGATCAACACTACCTAGTCATGTGTGCATCATGTTTAAATTCAAATGAATTTGAATTGGGGATTAGTGAAACCCTTAGAAATCATTTCTGGAAATGACCTAGATAAAAATTGCTCCAAAAAGGTCCAAGAAATGTTCATGTTTCTCTCTGAAAATATTGGTCAGTGGTAAAATTTAAACCAATATTTTTAGGAGCTCATAAATATTTATTTTGGGCATTTGGAATTAATGCAATAATTATTTGCATTGGATATATATGCCACATATTGCTATTGGTCTACTTGTTGCATTACGAATTTGTGAATCTTTAGCAACATTATTGAGTCTTACTAACAATTGCATAAACCACCATCCTCACCAAGCTACTCCAAAGGATTTACTTGTGTAGGTGTGCGAATAGAAAAGATCCGGTAACAATTGTGCTATTTCCTTGATACATTATTGAGTGATTATTGATCCATCTTCAACATTGAGTAAGATATATTTGGTCTAGTTCTTTCCTTTCTTCCACACACATTGTGCTTGAGATGATGGATAGTCGAACTACTTCTTTGAATCCACTCTTCTTCGAGCAACACGAAGAACCCAACAACTACGTCACCATGAATCACCTATTCGGCGCGCAAAGAGCTTCGAACGACCACATTGACCAACTCGCCAATGACATGAGAGAAGCCGAGCAACATACAAGAGACTACTTTGACAACAAGCTTTCTGCGATCGACGTAAGGATGACAACCTATTGGATTCAGGGCTCCACAGACCCTTGTTAGATTCGAACTTCGTGGTGCGTGCGAAGAACTCAACTTCCCCTGTCTGCCTACTCGTCGATCTCACGTCCTAGCTCGATGAACATGATGGAAATGGGATAAGGTAGTTTACCCAGGTTCGGGCCACCTTGCGGTCTAATACCCTACTCCTGCTTTGTGGTGGATTAGCCTAAAGGAGGGCCGAGGATGAACTAGTACAGTGGAGGAACAACCTCACGAGGTGTGTTCTTGCTTGTGTGGTTGTCAGGGTGGTCTGACTGATCTGTCCCCCCCATGGTGGTGGCTAGGTTATATTTATAATTGCTTTTATCCTCTTCCCCCAAAATGAAGGCGAGAAGGGATCCCACGATGGCCAAATTTTAAGGGAGATAGCTATTACATCTTATGCTGACGGGAGGTGGTCTTTGCATGCAAAGCTTCTGGCCTTGACGCCATGGTGGGCTCGGTGATGATCTTTGTCCTATTGTCCCAGCGATCTCGGTCTTGTTGCACGGAAATGGAAACCTTGGGCTGATTCCTTGAGACTCCGCATTTGTGCTTGCCTCTTTAGCACCAAAGAGGAAACATGCTGTACTGCGCCCACTGGCGCCCGCCTAGCCTTGGTCGTCATGGCTTGCGTCATCCAAACCTCACGAGATGGGGGCTTGCATAGAAATCTCCGCTCCTCTGGAGCCAGCCTAGAGGGGTTGCTCCCTCCGGAGACCTTGGTGTCGTCCGCCTCGCAAGGCTTGGCCTCTCGTGAGGTTCTTGTGTGTTGATGCCGAAGATTGGCAGTACCAGGCTAGTGATCGAGCCACGCCGGGGGCCGCAGGCAGTCAAGTCTGGGTACCCTGGTTCCCAGAATGCCGACACAACCCAGCAAGCGAAGAATGATGAACGGGTCGATGAGTTTCATGCCTTATTGGTAAATTGTTCTTCTACGCCATCATCATCATCAAGTTGGCACCACTCAAGTCGACATTTTTTGGAATATTTTTCAGATGCATGTCTTCACGAGTCCATTCACATTGTCGCCAAGACGATAAAGATAATTAATATTAACAATCCCATTTCACGGCAGTGGTTTAAGCTGCCTCCGGGAGCGTGAACGACTACAACATCAAGCTAATGATCCCATGGAAAAAGAGCAAGCTCCACCACGCCAAACTCAACAACCTCAATAGCAACCCCAACATCAAGAGCATCCACCATTGACGCACCTCGACAAGAACAACTTCGCCACGAGGAATGACAACTTGAAGCACAACATGCTCTAAATGAAGCAACACAAAGCTATCAATGACCGCAACCATCGTGTGTCTAACGCCTCGGACACACCTGCCGGTGGTCGTTACTCCTGGCGGGATCTAATTTTCTGGAATTGTTGTTTGTTGTCTCTGGCCCCATTTCAATTGCTTAGATAGTGTAGTTTAGTTGTGCTCCACCTCTTGCCATGTTAACAAATATTTAAATCATGTCTTGTATATAAATGAGAGCAAACTAAATAATTGAATGTGGTGATTCGTCACTATGCAACTCGTTGCATATTGAGCTCCACTTAATTTGTAGTATTGTTTGTTGCAATTTTTCATGCCATGCCTTTAAACCGGACATCCATCATACTTGTTTGTGCATCATGCCATGTTTATGCTGATGTGTTTACCATGTTGTTTACTTCTTTCCGGTTTTGCTTCTCCCCGCTAGAGTTTCAAAATGTTGCGGATTGTGAGGATTCATCCGACTACACCCGTTCGTCTACTTCATGGAGTCGATCTTCTTCCGAGTAGGATTTCAGTCAAGATGACCGTTACCTTGGATACCACTACTATCTTTGCTTTGCTAGTTTTCTTGATGCTATCGCTATGTGCGCTACCTACCACTTGTTGACAACCTCCCAATATTCCATGAAACTGCCTCTATCCTTTTCCACCATTCTAGCAAACCGTTGTTTGACTATGTTATCGCTTTGCTCAACCCCTCTTACAGCGTTGCTATTTGTAGGTTGTTCCATGTTGGAACATGGATATCTTGATATATCCCAATATCTCTTATTTATTTAATGCACATATATACTTGGTAAAGGCTGGAAGGCTCAGCCTTTTACCTGGTGTTTTGTTACACTCTTGGCTCCCTAGTTTCCACTAAACCGGTGTTATGTTCCATATTTTGTGTTCCTAACACGGATGGGGTTTATTGGCCCCCCTTGATAGTTTGCTTTGAATAAAACTCTTCCAGCAAGGCCCAACTTTGGTTTTACCGTTTGCCTAATAACAACTAAAACTTGCATAGGGACTTTCCAGACCCCGAGGACTTGATCAACAACCTGGGCGAGTGCTCCTCGTGAGTGTTGGTCCAAAACAGAGTCACTTGAGGTGCCACCCAGTTAACTAGGGCCTTCGGTTGCCGTACGTAATGTTCATCCGGTCGTGGCCTGAGACGAGATATGCGCGGGTACTACCAGGGTGTTGGCACACCGGGAGGTCTTGCTGGGCTTGTTTTACCATTTTCGAAATGTCTTGTGAACCGGGATTCCGAGCTCGATCGGGTTGTTCTTGAATGGAGGATTTTCCTCCGTGGATCGTGAGAGTTTGTGATGGACTAAGTTTGGACACGCCTGCAGGGTTTAATCTTTCGAAGTCCGTGCCTTCGGTTATGTGGCATATTGGAAATTTATGATACCCAGTTGTAGAGAACTTGACACTAAACCCGAAATAAAATACACCAATCGTGTGCGTAACTTTGACCCTCTCTTTTCAAGTGAGTTCGAGAAGAGAACACAATGGGGTTATGTTTGACTCGTAAGTAGTTCAATATTACTTGGTGTTCATTACTAGTTGCGACCGATGTGCGTAGTTTCTCTTCTTACTCTTCAACTCATCGGTTAGCCACCATGCAATGCTTAGTGCTTGCTGCAACCTCACCACTTATCCATTCCATATCCATTAAGCTTTGCTAGTCTTCATACCGATGGTAATGGGATTGGTGAATCCTCGTGGCTCACAGATTACCACAAAAGCAGTCGTAGGTATAGGTAATGCGATGATCTTACATGAGAGTGATGCATGTTTGCTTTTTTAGTTCTTCTTCTTCTTCGATCAAGGGATAGGTTCTGAGTCGGGAGCCTGGGATTAGTAGAGTGGATGTCGTTCTCTTTTTCGTTTGATTTCAACCGTAGTCGGATCCCGCTCTTCTGTATGATGATTGCTATGCATTGATGTATTGTTGTATTAACATTGTAACTTGTGGTGAGTGTAAGCCTTTATCTTGTATTCTCATCTATTCAGTACATGGTAGGTTGTAATGATATCCACCTTGCTAAGCACTCTAAATGCGGTTGTGCCCCAATCATGAATTCACCACGTGATCAGGATATAATCGTTGTCGGCCTCCTGGGAACCAGGGTACCCAGACTTGCCTATTTGCGTGCCGCGACACGGTCCTACTATGGCCTGGTACGGCCCAGCTGATCGACCAGCTGCCCAAGACCCTCGCGAGGGGGCTAAGCCTCGCGAGGAGCTCAACGTCAAGACCCCTTCAGGAGCGTCCTCGGCAAGGTGCTCCGGAGGGGCGGAGAATCCAAGGCCAAGTCTGCATCAGGAGGAGGCAGTGACGTCAGCACTGACGCACCGCGCTAGCGGGTGCCAGCGCCCATCAGCGGCGCTGTTGCCTTTTTTGTGCAAAGGAGGCAGTGCAGACACAGGTTCCCGAGGAGCGAGACAAAGGTTTACCATTTGGTGCAACAAGACCGAAGACCGCAAGGATGACAAGGAGGATGTCACCGCTGAGCCCACCACCGCGTCACCGCCTGATCCTTTTGTAGGCGAAGACTGCTTTTGTCAGGATAGGTACGTCCTTGTGTTCCCGCTCAAAAATGGCCGTTGTGGGATCCCTTCCCGCCTAAATATTTCGGGGGAAGAGGACCCTGGCCGCCTATATAAGTAGCTAGGATCCCCACTCTGGAAAAAAAGGTTAGACCAAGCCCAGGCAAGTGAGGCAGATCCATAAACTCTGTCACCACGCAAAGGAGCAAGAACACTTGCCTCCTGACCCTCCTGAGCTCACCTCCCGAGCTCAGGAACAACTGTACTAGTTCATATTACAACCCTCCCGAGGCCAATCCACTAAAGCAGGAAGTAGGGTTTTACACCACACGGTGGCCTGAACCTGGGTAAACTCTTGCGTGCTTCATCTGCTATTTGTTTGAATCTCTTCATCTGGCGAGGGCGAGATGCTAGGTAGACGCGAGCGGGAGGGATCTTCGTTCACGCCCCTGTGTTAGAACTTCTTGGGTTTTGCGGAGCCCTGAATCCAACATTTGGCGCGCCAGGTATGGGGCATGTCGAGATCTCGCCTCTCCATGGTGGAAACACACCGAGCTTCCGCCGCCCGCCGCGCCGCGAACATCAATCCTACGGCGCCCGCGGTCAACGGCGCGCCGCTCTGCCCCAACTCCCCGGTCGCCAAAGCCGCCATCGACCCGGCCGTCCAAGAGCAGCAGGATTCATCGCTATCGCCCTCCGTGCGCCGCGATGGCCTCACGGCGATGCCTTCACCCTCACCGGCCACGGCGTCGTCCTCGCTGGTCCGCCGCGGGCCGGTCTATCAGCAGCCTACGCTACTGATGGCGCGGAAGCACTTACGCTACCGCCCGACGGATGACCTCTACGACGAGTGGCTCCACCGCATCACCGAGCTCATCAACGCCACTGGAGAAGCACCTGCACCAACGCACTCCTCCCGTCCCCCGTCTCCCCCGGCGGGGAACGAAGGCCATGGAGTCCCGGCTCTGCCTCCACTCTACGACGCTGGCCAGGAGGTTCGACGCGAGGCTCCTCGACGTGAGCAACCCCGCAGAGCCCATGCGCGCGATGAGGAGAGCTACCAGGTGATTCTGCATCCCCAAGCGGGGGCTCGCGGGCCCCCTGGCCCGCAGCGCCTAGACCGCGCACCACATGAGGTGGTGGCGCCAATGCCCCAAGAACCAGCACCACAGGCAAAGGGGGCGCCTGCGATCATGAGCTTGGCTGGACGTCACGCCCTAGCTCCTGAGCTACGGCGCTTCGTCTGGCACAGCAAGTTCATGTCGGACCTGGCTCCGCGCTATGACGGCACCACCGACCCCACGGAGTTCCTCCAACTCTACGAGCTGAGCATCGAGGCATCCAATGGCACCGAGCAGGTCATGGCGAACTGGTTCCCCATGGTTCTCAAAGATGGCGCACGCCCCTGGCTCCTGAACCTCCCCGTGGGATCCATCTCCTCCTAGGAAGAGCTTCGTGAGTATTTCGTCGCCAACTTACAAGGCACCCGCGACCGAGCCCCGGCAACTTCTTATCTGCGTTGCGTGAGGCAGCAGCCGGGAGAGACCCTGCAAAAGTACATCCAACGCTTCAACACCATGCGCCTTCGGATCCCTAGGGTCTCGGACGAGGCCATCATCTCGGCGTTCTCCGATGGCGTCCGCAACGTCAGGATGAGGGAGGAGCTCGCCATTCACGAGGATCTGTGCACATGCCTCGAGATGTTCAAGCTCGCGGCAAAGTGCGCCAGGGCGGAGGAAGGACGCCTCTCCCTCCAGGAGCTACCCGGGGGGAGGCGGACGACAAGAAGGCCAAGGCCAAAGAAGCAAAGCGCAAGGGACCTGCCGTGCTGGCTGCGGAGCCAGAAGTGAAGTGTGGCTACGGATACCATGACCTCCCTAGAGACAACCGACCGTACTGCATCTTCCACAATGTCCACAGCCACAACACTAACGACTGCCAGGAGCTCAGGGCGATGCACGGCCGGCGCGTCGGGCAGCGCCCTGAGCGCGACAACCGCGGCTACGGCCATGGAGGAGGCCGAGGTGGAGGACGTTGGGACGGTAGAAACTCGCGCCAAGGGTGGCGCGAACAGCCTCGTGAATACCACTAGCAGGAGCAGCCTCGTGACGCCCCCTGGCACGACCAGCCTCGTGAGGGTCGCCCTCAGGGAAATGGAGGCCTACCTCCGCTACCGCCACCGCCAAGAAAGAATGACGATGACCGCCAGGAAGATGGAGCAGGGGGCTTCCAGGAGCCGCATGCAGTTGCATGCATCTTGGGAGGAGCCCATGCTCCGGCTTCCCATCGCATCTTCAAGCAGTATGCCCGTGAGGTGAACGCGGCGCTTCCCAAGCCTGATGCCGCGCGCAACCTCAGGTGGACCAACCAAGTCATCGCCTTCGACCCCAAGGACCAGCTCAAGTGCACCGCGGCCCCAGGCGCTCTCCCGATGCTCTGCACCCCGACTATCAGCAACGTCCTCGTGACTAAGACCCTCATCGATGGCGGGGCAGGACTCAACGTCCTCTCCGTCCAGACCTTCGAGACACTCCAGGTCCCCTACGATCAGCTCCACCCGACAAAGCCATTCTCGGAGTCACGGATGGCTCCACACTCCCAATGGGGCAAGTCCGCCTTCCAGTCACCTTTGGTGACCACGACAACTACCACACAGAGCTCATAGAATTCGACGTTGTCAACATCCACCTCTCGTACAATGCCATCCTTGGGTATCCAGCCCTCGCCAAGTTCATGGCGGCGACCCATCACGGCTACAACGTCCTGAAGATGCCTAGGAGCGGCAGAGTCATCACGATCTCCTCCGACGAGAAGGAAGTGGTGCGTTCCCTAGAGCTCGCCTACCAGACTGCGGCGGTCGAATGCTCTGATGAGGATGGAGCCGTCCTTGCCCTGCAGACCTCCCCCAAGAAGAAGAAGAACCTGCCCGTCAACGGACCTCAGCACACAGGGGCTCCTGACGGCCCCGCCTCTGGACTCGCGCCTGCTGACAAGGCGCCCTCCACCCTCACATAGGGAGGGGCGCACGACACCCCTCTCGTGACGGGCTCGGGGGCTCTCCTTTGGAGTGTCTCCGGACTCACCAGCGTCTCGAGGGAGGTGTTCGGGTACCACCTACAGGCGTGTCTTGACACGCGTTTTTGTGAGCCCATCTTTGACCGCTCAGTGTCGGGGGCTCAGGACTTCGTCGACCAAGCTACCGAGGAACTTCAGTACGCAAGACTCATCCGCGGTGGGTGTAACTGCACAAGACCAAGCTCACCTGCTCGCAGCCCGAGCGACTGTTTCCGCGTCTGCATTGACATAGCGGGTCTCAACCGAGCCACCTCTTAGGAGCCCTTCTAGCCTACGGTGGTCGGCCGGAGGAGGGCCCTCCCCTGCAACTACGTCCGCACACTCTTCCTCTTCCGCAACGCAGCTGCCACGTTCCAGCGTCTCGCGCGGCAGGCCTTGGGGGCTCGGGAGGCTCAGTGGGAGGCGGTCCAGACGGAGCAAGAACCGGACCCGCACGACCACTGGTAGCCTTCGGAGCCCCTGGGCCTCAGGAGCCCGAGGATCCTCAGGAGCAACCCGCATGGCCAGCGTCTTCAGCTACCCCAACTCTTCTTCGACAAGTATCAGGTGACACTTCAGGTATCCAATCGAGGGCGCCCCCCGGGCTGCATCATCCTCGGACTGCTGGGGGCTGTTCCCCCGCAGTTGTCTCCCTTTTTGTGCATGATCAAGGCTAGTGATTCTTTCCATTTGCATTATCTGCATGCTTGGCGTTCTCACCGCCACTAAGGTCATGAGCCCTTGTGAGCACACTCGCGACTGCCCCATGATTAAGGACTGGCACGACGTCTGTGCTCGGGTCCGTCCCTGCAGCGTCGCTAAACCCAAGGGCTGAGCTCTATCTCGCGATCCATTCCCATGATGTCACCTCCCGTGGTCCTTGGTGCCTTGTTCTCGCATGGGCTAATCGTTTATGGGTAAGTAGGGGCCCGTGGCAGGTGCCTCGCTCACACGGGAACCGCACGCCACTTGTTTTTCTTTTGGATCGTTGCCTGAGAAGACTGGGCACGATGTCTGTGCTCGGGTTCATCCCTGCAGCGTCGACAAATCTAGCAGCTGAGCTCTCTCTCGTGAGCCATTCCCGTGACGTCACCTCCTGGGGTCGCTGGTGCTGCGGCCTTCTCATGCGATACTGAAAGCACATTTGCTCCCTGGGTGGTTTTGGTAATTAATGACAACATACTTTGTGGTTGGACTAATACTTTTATCAAGTATGTTTCAGGAAATTCAATCACATTGGTATGGCAAGATGACTGAAGAAGTGGACCCCTCAAATGCTAAGACAAGCATTGGCAAAAGCTCAAGACTCCATTTTTGGTTTAGTGATCCAAGATCACATTGAGTCCATAGGAAAAGCCAATACTATTAAAAGGGGATGAGGTTGTGTTGATGATCTGGTTGCTCAAGTGCTTAGTGATATATCTCCTTCAACTATCAGCACCTTTCACTTCTCTACACACTCATAAGTAATCTCGGACAAACCGATTCTTCCAACTCAGTCCCACCGAGATGAACCACTTCAGCCATTTTCCAAACCCTAGAAAAATCGGTCTTTCCGAGTTTGAGATCGGTCTCACCGAAACTGAACTGCCAACCTTCTGTAACCATTTCACATCATTTCGGAATAACCGAGTTTGTATTATCGGTCTCACCGAAATGGGCAAGCTTCTGTCTTGACTCAAATCGGTCTCACCGATATTGCATTTTCGGTCTCACCGATTCTGGCATGTTCCTGTCTTTTCTCAAATCGGTCCAACCGAGTTTTCTTTCTCGGTCCCACCGAAAACTCCAACGTTCATATCATTTACACTTTCGGTCCCACCGAGATGGTATTTTCGGTCCCACCGAAAATCCCAACGTTCACTATATTTGAACTTTCGGTCTGATCGAGTTTTCACTTCGGTCTCACCGAGATTGCTCAATTATGTGTGTAACGGTTGGATTTTGTGTGGAGGCTATATATACCCCTCCACCCCCTCTTCATTCGTGAGGAGAGCCATCAGAAAGTCTACCACTCCTACCTTACACTTTCTGAGAAGAGAACTACCTACCCTTGTGTTGAGATCAAGCCATTCCATTCCTACCATATGAAAATTGATTTCTAGCCTTCCCAAGTTGCTTTCCACTCAATCCTTTCTTCCACCACAGCCATATTAGTGAGGAGAGTTGAGTGTTGGGGAGATTATCATTTGAAGCACAAGAGCAAGGAGTTCATCATCATCAACCACATCTATTACCTTTTGGAGGGTGGTGCATCCTAGATTGGTTAGGTGTCGCTTGGGAGCCTCCGTCTTTGAGATGTGGAGTTGAACCAAGAAGTTTGTAAGGGCAAGGAGATCGCCTACTTCGTGAAGATCTACCCCGGGTAAGGCTAGTCCTCCGTGGGCGTAGGCCATGATGGAATAGACAAGGTTGCTTCTTCGTGGACCCTTCATGGGTGGAGCCCTCCGTGGACTCGCGCAGCCGTTACCCTCCGTGGGTTGAAGTCTCCATCAACGTGGATGTACGATAGCACCACCTATCGGAACCATGACAAAAATCTCCGTGTCACCAAACTGCGTTTGATCTTCTCCACCTCTCTTGACTATATGTGCAATTTACTTTCCGCTGCCCATACTCTAGAATTGCATGTGTAGTGTGATACTTGATTTGATCTTAATTGTGAAACTGCCTAAAACTTTGCATAATCAAAAGGCAGATTTTTTATATTGTCAAGTAGTCTAATCACCCCCCCCTCTAGACATACTTCTTCGATCCTACAATTGGTATCAGAGCCTTGGTCTCCATTGCTTTGGTTTACACACCATTGGAGGAAGATGGACGTGTCTACGGATGGGAGTGTTAGCCATAGAGTGCCTGTTCTTAATGGAAGGTTCTATAACTCTTGGAGGTCTGAAATGCTTAGTATCTTTAAAATGTACAATTTGTGCAAATATGTTGAGACCCCCTATGTGCCTCCATTTGATCCCTTGCACCCTACCATGGATGAAGAGCTTGATTTGCTTCGTAACCTTAGAACTGTAAATCTTATCATTAGAGGGTTACCCGATGACTTGCTTAATCTTGTTACAAACTTTGAGTGCGCCTATGCTATGTGGAAATTCTTGGGAGAACTTTATCCGGACTACTCCTTGAGAAGTCTTGATGAAATTCTACACAAGACTATTGAATTTGATAAGTTGCACCCCAATGATCCCAACTTTGATAAATGCTTTTTTGAGCTTCGTGATCTTATGAAAAAGAAGGGTGATCCCGATCTTATCAATATTATCATTAGAAATGCTATTGCAGTGCATTCCGAAGACTATTGTCACATTGACCAAACTAATGCAAGTACTTATCAAATTGACCTAGGTGTTGATGATGAACAATCTATGGGTCAATATGATGATGAGCATGAGCAAGATGATGATTACTCTGATTCGGACACCGAGCTAGACAAGGTCATGAAGAGTCTCAATCTTATGGCAAATATGAGAAACTACATGTCCGGCGGAAAAGAGTGGATTCTTGATAGTGGATGCACCGATCACATGACCGGAGACAAAGACATGTTTCGAGAGCTTGCAAAAAACGATGGCCCACGCAAGTATGTGACTTTTGGAGACAACTCCAAGGGTAAGGTACTTGGCCTTGGTAAGGTGGCCATATCTCATGATAGCTCTATTCAAAATGTCATGCTTGTAGAATCTCTTGGATACAATTTACTTTCCGTGTCTAGATTAGCTGACTTTGGATTCAATGTGCTATTCACCAAAGTAGATTGCCAAGTCTTTCGTCGTGATAATCAAAACATGGCCTTTACTGGTATCCGTAGAGGTGATCTATATATTGTTGATTTCACTAAGAAAGCCCAACCTAGAGCTTGTTTCATTGCTAAATCCTCTAAAGGTTGGTTATGGCATAGAAGGCTAGGACATGTTGGTATGTGTAATTTAGACAAGCTAATCAAAGGTGATCATATTCTTGGTGTTAAAGATGTTTTCTTTGACAAAGATAGACTTTGTAGTGCTTGTCAAGCAGGAAAACAAGTTGGTGGAAGTCATCCCGTGAAAAACATCATGACCACAAGGAGACCGCTCGAACTTCTTCATATGGATCTCTTCGGTCCCAATGCTTACAAAAGCCTTGGTGGTAACTCCTTTGGTCTAGTTATAGTTGATGATTATTCCAGATTTACGTGGGTATTTTTCCTTGATGATAAATCGCAGGTTCAAAGGATCTTCAAGACCTTTGCCAAAAAGGCCCAAAATCAATTTAAGGTGAAGATCAAGAAAGTTCGGAGTGACAATGGAACGGAGTTCAAGAACGCCAATGTAGACTCTTTTCTCGATGAGGAAGGAATTCTACATGAGTTCTCGGCTACGTACACTCCTCAACAAAATGGAGTTGTTGAGAGGAAGAACCGAACGCTCGTAGAGATGGCAAGAACGATGCTTGATGAATACAAGACACCGAAGCACTTTTGGGGAGAAGCAGTCGAGACAGCTTGTCATGCTATCAACAGGCTTTATCTTCATAAGCTTCTCGGCAAGACATCATACGAGCTTCTCACCGGTAACAAACCCCAAGTGGGATACTTTCGTGTCTTTGGTTCAAAATGCTATATCCTTGATAAGCATCGTCGGTCTAAATTTGCTCCTAAATCTCATGAAGGCTTTCTTCTTGGTTATGGATCAAACTCCCACACCTACCGTGTCTACAACAATTTCACCCGAAAGGTTGAAGAGACGGTAGACGTGAAGTTTGATGAATCTAATGGCTCGCAAGTAGAGCAAATGCCTATTGATGTAGGAGACAAGGACCCATCGGAAGCAATCCAAGATTTATCTATTGGAAAGACCCGTCCCATGGAAGTGAAGGAGAGTACCTCATCTACATATGTGGAGCCACCTACCTCACGGCGAGATGAACCTCAAGGCAACATGGAGGCCTCCACAAGTGGAACTCACCAAGATGAGGAAATGCAACAAGAAGATCCACCACAACCTCCTTCTCCACCACCTCAAGACAACACCAACAACAATGAAGAAGAAGAAGAAGAAGATGAAGATGATGAGGAAGCTGAGCCACAACATCAACAAAAGCTATCCCGAGTCCGAGCAAGAGTTAAGAAAAATCATCCCGTGGAACAAATGATGAACGACATCAACTCCGGGAGAATTACTCGCTCTAAAACTCGCTTAGCTAACTTTTGTGAGCATTACTCATTTATCTCTAGTATTGAACCTATGAAGGTAGAAGAAGCACTTGAAGACCCGGATTGGGTGAACGCTATGCACGAAGAACTACACAACTTCGAGAGGAACAAAGTATGGACTTTGGTAGAGAAGCCCAACGACGATCAAAACATCATTGGAACCAAATGGGTGTTTCGGAACAAGCAAGATGAAGATGGACAAGTCATTCGCAACAAGGCTCGTCTCGTAGCTCAAGGTTACACACAAGTCGAAGGTATGGACTATGGTGAGATCTATGCCCCCGTTGCTAGACTTGAATCCATTCGCATCCTTCTTGCTTATGCCAATCACCATGATATTACTCTCTATCAAATGGACATCAAAAGTGCTTTCCTAAATGGTGAAATTGAGGAGGAAGTATTTGTAAAACAACCTCCCGGTTTTGTGAATCCCAAAAAGCCTAATCATGTTTACAAGTTGCACAAAGCTCTTTATGGTCTTAAACAAGCTCCTAGAGCTTGGTACAAATGCTTAACTAGCTTTCTTCTTGAAAAAGGCTTTGAAATTGGAAAGATAGACTCAACGCTGTTCACAAAAAGGGTTAATGGTGAACTATTTGTGTGCCAAATATATGTTGATGATATTATCTTTGGTTCAACTAACCCCCATTTTAGCAAGAAGTTTGGACAGCTCATGTCGGAGAAGTATGAAATGTCCATGATGTGTGAACTCAAATTCTTCCTTGGGTTGCAAATCAAGCAATCTAAGGAGGGTACTTTTGTCTCACAAACAAAGTACACCAAGGATCTCTTCAAGAAGTTCAACATGCAAGAAAGCAAAGGTATGAGTACCCCCATGCCTACTAGTGGACATAATGACTTGACAAAAGATGGAGAACCCGTTGATCAAAGGGTTTACCGTTCTATGATTGGTTCTCTACTATATCTTTGTGCTTCTCGTCCTGACATAATGTTGAGTATATGCATGTGTGCGCGATATCAAGCAGCCCCTAAAGAATGTCATCTTAAAGCTGTTAAAAGGATAGTGAGATACTTGATACACACACCAAACTTTGGCATTTGGTATCCTAAGAGGGCCTCTTTCGACCTTGTTGGCTATTCCGACTCGGACTATGCTGGTGACAAGGTTGATAGAAAGTCAACTTCGGGTACATGTCAATTCCTTGGTCGATCCCTTGTATCTTGGTCCTCCAAGAAACAAAATTCGGTATCATTATCCACTGCCGAAGCAGAATATATTGCTGCTGGTTCGTGTTGTGCTCAATTACTATGGATGACACAAACGCTTAAGGATTATGGGATACATGTGAGACGTGTTCCCTTGCTTTGTGACAATGAGAGTGCAATTAAAATTGGACACAATCCAGTGCAACACTCTCGAACAAAGCATATTGAAGTTCGTCACCATTTTATTCGTGATCATATTGGCAAGGGTGACATTAATCTTAAGCATGTTCGTACTGACAAACAACTTGCTGATATCTTTACAAAACCTCTTGATGAGAAAGTGTTTTGTCGTTTGAGGAGTGAGTTGAACATCATTGATGCTTCAAACTTGGAGTGATAACTCCATTGATGCATGCAAGGCATGAGCCTCTTGACTAATCCTTGATATTTCTCTTATGATGGTGATCATATGTCTTGGACACATTTGCCTCCTTGTATTGCATCTAACTCTTTGCAGGTACTTGGATGATCTACATTCCACAAGATTACCACACACTCAAATCATGAGTAATCTTGTCATTTGACCAAGTATCTAGCCCTTTGGGATGTTGAGTTCAAGGAACAAAATTCCACATATCCTTTTTGACATCTTATACATCTAGTATTTCACTCTTGTCATCTTGGATATCCTCGAGTATTTCCTTGCTTGCCTAACCCATGTAGGAAGATGAACTACACAAGTAGAAATGGCGCTCCAACTTCACATTCAATGAGCACCTACATCAAGCTTACCTACATGAGTAAAGCAACAACAAGCCCAAGGTATGTTCTTCACATCTTTAAGGAGCTTTGCTCAAAGTCATGAGTACAAGCAGCTTCATAAGATGTGATCACATCAAATGCTTAATCGAAAAATGGCAACCCCATTTTGAGCTTAAACGATGAGTATGACCTATGATCAAATGTCCTCATTTGACTCCTAAGTCAATATACTCAAACATAGGTGATCTTCTCGCCGACCTTTATCTAGATGAAGTACATATGCTTTTGGAGTCTTTCTGTTTTCTCTTATGTTCTCTCATTGAGTTTTCTTTAAAAAAACAAACAAAAAAAAACTTCATCTAGGAATCTTTTCTATTTTTTTATTTCTGATGTTTCTGTGAATATCCTTCTGGCTCTGATCAATTCCTTGAAAATCTTTCAAAATTCATTGCAAATCCTTTGAAACATTCCTCGCAAAGTGAGCTGAATTATTTCTGTATTTCCTTGGAATTAAGCTCGGAGTCACCGATTTAAAATTTTCGGTTTAACCGAAAAGGATTCGGACCCACCGATCCATCTAATTCGGTGTCACCGATTTATCTTCCAGGACATCAACTTCTGCAGCTCCACTCAAATTTAAATCTTAAAGGGGAGAAGACTCAAATTATTTCTCTATGAATGTTCTTATTTGCCCTGTTGTGATTCTTAAGGATCCCACTTCTCTCTTTCTTTCTTTCCATCTTTCCTGCCCTACCTAGTTTGCTGTCCTTTTCGGCACTTGATGTCAAAGGGGGAGAAGACTTAGGGGGAATAGGGGGAGTAAGGGGAGAAGAGAAGACTTAGGGGGAGAAGAAAATTAATCTTATCTTAAGGGGGAGAGAATCACATCAAAGCTGTTTCACATTTGGACATCATTCTTTTGATTTTGCTATTTCCATCAAAACCCCTTGTTCTGATATCTTATGGAATCTTTTAGTTTAGAGGGAGAAGACTTAGAGGAATCTTCACAATTGATATCTTATGGAAAGCAAAATCTCTCAGAGTTCATTGAAAATCTTTTAGTTTCGGAGACATGTTTGCTGATTCAAGCTTGTGCTCAATATGAGACACTCTTTATACATGTCCTCCCTGGCTTGGTACTCTTGATGTTCTTGCAGTTGGTTGAAGGAATACTCTTGTGTTATCTAACCTTGTTTTCTCAAGTTTATCCCTTCAGGTACAATGCCAAGGAACCTCAAGGTAAGTATATGCATCTTGCAGAATGTGCATGATGGTGACTTGCTTGTAAATACTTGTTTGCAAGAAATCACCATGCACATATGCATTATCACTCACTTCCTTCCATCTGCTCTGATGCATATAGCCAAGCTGCATGTAGCACATCTTGCTTATCTCTCTTGTGTACTTGTGGTAGTCCAAAACCATAATCTATGAAAATCTTGCACACTTGTAGGGGGAGCCTGTGTACTACATGCTTGTCAAAGCTTTCGTGATAATTCTGTCTTTCTTTCAATAAGCTTTGATGTCTTGTTTAGTATAATTTCAGTGTGTTGCCATCAATTACCAAAAAGGGGGAGATTGAAAGCACATTTGCTCCCTGGGTGGTTTTGGTAATTAATGACAACATACTTTGTGGTTGGACTAATACTTTTATCAAGTATGTTTCAGGAAATTCAATCACATTGGTATGGCAAGATGACTGAAGAAGTGGACCCCTCAAATGCTAAGACAAGCATTGGCAAAAGCTCAAGACTCCATTTTTGGTTTAGTGATCCAAGATCACATTGAGTCCATAGGAAAAGCCAATACTATTAAAAGGGGATGAGGTTGTGTTGATGATCTGGTTGCTCAAGTGCTTAGTGATATATCTCCTTCAACTATCAGCACCTTTCACTTCTCTACACACTCATAAGTAATCTCGGACAAACCGATTCTTCCAACTCAGTCCCACCGAGATGAACCACTTCCGCCATTTTCCAAACCCTAGAAAAATCGGTCTTTCCGAGTTTGAGATCGGTCTCACCGAAACTGAACTGCCAACCTTCTGTAACCATTTCACATCATTTCGGAATAACCGAGTTTGTATTATCGGTCTCACCGAAATGGGCAAGCTTCTGTCTTGACTCAAATCGGTCTCACCGATATTGCATTTTCGGTCTCACCGATTCTGGCATGTTCCTGTCTTTTCTCAAATCGGTCCAACCGAGTTTTCTTTCTCGGTCCCACCGAAAACTCCAACGTTCATATCATTTACACTTTCGGTCCCACCGAGATGGTATTTTCGGTCCCACCGAAAATCCCAATGTTCACTATATTTGAACTTTCGGTCTGACCGAGTTTTCACTTCGGTCTCACCGAGATTGCTCAAATATGTGTGTAACGGTTGGATTTTGTGTGGAGGCTATATATACCCCTCCACCCCCTCTTCATTCGTGAGGAGAGCCATCAGAAAGTCTACCACTCCTACCTTACACTTTCTGAGAAGAGAACTACCTACCCTTGTGTTGAGATCAAGCCATTCCATTCCTACCATATGAAACTTGATTTCTAGCCTTCCCAAGTTGCTTTCCACTCAATCCTTTCTTCCACCACAGCCATATCAGTGAGGAGAGTTGAGTGTTGGGGAGATTATCATTTGAAGCACAAGAGCAAGGAGTTCATCATCATCAACCACATCTATTACCTTTTGGAGGGTGGTGCCTCCTAGATTGGTTAGGTGTCGCTTGGGAGCCTCCGTCTTTGAGATGTGGAGTTGAACCAAGAAGTTTGTAAGGGCAAGGAGATCGCCTACTTCGTGAAGATCTACCCCGAGTAAGGCTAGTCCTCCGTGGGCGTAGGCCATGATGGAATAGACAAGGTTGCTTCTTCGTGGACCCTTCGTGGGTGGAGCCCTCCGTGGACTCGCGCAGCCGTTACCCTCCGTGGGTTGAAGCCTCCATCAACGTGGATGTACGATAGCACCACCTACCGGAACCACGACAAAAATCTCTGTGTCACCAAACTGCGTTTGATCTTCTCCACCTCTATTTACTATATGTGCAATTTACTTTCCGCTGCCCAGACTCTAGAATTGCATGTGTAGTGTGATACTTGATTTGATCTTAATTGTGAAACTGCCTAAAACTTTGCATAATCAAAAGGCAGATTTTTTATATTGTCAAGTAGTCTAATCACCCCCCCCTCTAGACATACTTCTTCGATCCTACAGATACCCTCTAGAGATGCACTCGGCGCAGGTCGACAAAACACCTCTCTTTTCACATTTTGCAGAAGAAGACTCACGCGCAACCCGCCTCAGGGTAGGGTCTCGTGAGCGATGCGTAAGCTCATGAGAACTTCCTCAGAGTCATTCAGCTCGTCCTGAGGAGGGCCCATATACACCTTTGCTATCCTACCGTGCAAGCCACGTGTCAGGATGGGGCTGTACATGCCCCGGAGTCTCTCCTGGTGGGAGGCTCCCTCCCACGGTCCTGTGGAAGTACCATGCTCCGCGCTGGCAGATCCAACCGAGGAGCGGTTATGCCCACGAACCAGTGGAAGAACCAAGCTCCGCGCTGGCCGGTACGACCGAGGCGCGGTTATGCCCACACTCCAGGCAAGTGTGGTAGCTCTATGCTCCGCGCTAGTTATAAACAACTGAGGGCGGCCCCCGGTGGTCGCACCAACCTCAGGGAGCTTTTCATGTCACGACGCTCACAGCTTCTCCTTGGATGGGTGTTGCGAGGGGGCCTAGGCACGGGGGCTATGCTCAGGTCACGCCTAGCAGACACCACCCTACCAGGTCCCCAGACACCTGGCCTTCTCGCGCCCCCATCCCAGGCAAAGGCTCGTGAGCAAGGTATGGTGCTCGTTCTCCTTCATGAGAGTCGTTCCTATGTCAAAGGGGACCCGTGGGCATCGCGACCCAGGGGCCTCACTAGCCACGTAGCCCCTCATCCCTTGAGTCTAGTTATAACGATAACCCCGGTCACCCGGAGGGCTCAATGGCAATCGAGGTATGTGCGGGGTTGGGCCCTGCCGACGCAAAACGCAAACGGGATCGCTTCAACCTCAAGGGGGACCCCTGGACATCACGACCCAGGGGCCTCACTAGCCACGTAGCCCCTCATCCCTTGAGCCTATTTATTAGAATAACCCCGGTCACCCGGAGGGCTCAATGGCGATCGAGGTATGCACGGGGTTGGGCCCTGCCGACGCAGAGCACCTAAGAAAACATGAAAGGAAGCAAGCACGGAAATCATCTAGCTATTACAATAATACCAAGTTTTTTCAAATTCAAACAAAGTTCTCACGCCTCCCTGAGGCACTCGCACTTCTCTCTCTGGACAGGAACAGATCAGGCATCACCAAGCGCCTCATCACCGGTCCCCACCTCTTCGGCTGCTGTAGCAGTGGCCTGGAGGAACGCCTGCACCAGTTCCGTGACCTTCGCCCCTAGGGCCTCGGCAGCCGTGCCCTCCATGACTGTGGTCACGGGCTCGGACAGCGAGGCCAGGTCAAGGGTGGGGTCACAAAGACTTAAGTGGCTGCACACCTACATCAGAACCAAGGCAAGGGGTGTGCGGCTCTCGACGTCGTCTAACTGGCCAATTGCGGCCGCAACCTCGCGCATGGACTTCACAAGTGCGACGAGGAGGCCGGTGGGGCCTCCCTCTGGGGCAGCCAGCAGTTCCTTGAACCCTTCCCCGTAGGCGGCCTAAAGCGCCGTACGGGCCTCAAGATCAAAGGCGGCGAGGGCCTCGCGACTCACTGCTGCCGAGGCCACAAGGGCGTCCTCCTTGTCGCGAGCAGCTTGGGTCGCCTTGGCCTGCTCAACCTCAACCTTCATCTTCTTCAGGGCCGCGCGGTCAGCAAGCTACTCTTGTTGGAGCCGGGACGTCTCAGCCTTCTCCAACCTCTTGAGCTCTAGGGCGCGCCCAGTGCCTTCCTCGCGAAAGCCCTCCAGCTCGCTCTCCGCGTTGAGGTAGCGCTTCTCGAAGGAGACGCAGCCCGATCACGGGCCCTCGTCGTATCGGCACATGGAGAAGAAATGGCGGAAGAGGGCGACAGTCGGCCTCACCTGCAAGAGCGCCTCACAGTAAAAGGCGAAGAGCGACATGACGAAGATGGAGCGAGGCTGGATATGCAGAGCATGCACCTGGTAATGTTCCAGGATGGCGTAGAAGAACTCTGAGAAGGGCAACATGAGCCCCACGGAGATGGTGTGGAGAAAAAAGGGGTAGCATGACTTCGACAAGATCCGCGTCGTGGTGGATCCGGCCCAGATCCCCGTCAGGCCATGCTCGTTGTGGACACTTGACAAGAAAGGTTGGACCTCTGAGTAGTCCTCCTCCTAGGTGATGGAGGACTCCTCGAGCGCCACCTCAAGGGAAGAGGTAGATCCGGACACCGGCGCGCCACCACTGTTCCTCTTCGCCATTGTTGAAGGTGTCGAAGGACGCATGCGATTTAGGAAGGCAGGAGGCGTAGGAGGGAGAGATCTGAGAAGGAAGGAAGGGAAGCGATAACTCCCCCGTAGTGGAGACGGCCCCTTTTTGTCAAGATGCACGGTTGCCGAGACGGCATGGGGAGGAGGGTCGCCCACGTCCCATCCAACCGTCACACGCCAGCCTGGCCCACAGCCTTTTTGGGGCCCGCGATGCTTCGTCCTCAGCTAAGGCTTCGCCCCGAAGCCAACTCCGCGCGCGCCTTGGTCCCAGGGGCTACTATCGGCGTCCTGGGAACTAGGGTACCCAGACTTGCCTATCTGCGGGCCGTGGCGCGCTCCTACTACGACCTGGTACGGCCCAGCTGTTCGACCAGCTGCCCAAGACCCTCGCGAGGGGGCTAAGCCTCGCGAGGAGATCAACGTCAAGACCCCCTCAGGAGCCGCCTCAGCAAGGTGCTCCGGAGGGACGGAGAATCCCAGGCCAAGTCTGCCTCAGGAGGAGGCAGTGACGTCAGCAGTGCTGCACCGCGCCAGCGAGTGCCAGCGCCCGGCAGTGGCGCAGTTGCCGTTTCGGTGCAAAGGAGGCAGCGCAGACGCAGGTTCCCGAGGAGCGGGACAAATGTTTCCCCTTTGGTGCAACAAGACCGAAGACTGCAAGGACGACAAGGAGGAGGTCACCGCCTGATCCTTTTGTAGGCGAAGACTGCTTTTTTCAGGATAGGAACGTCCTTCTCTTCCCGCTCAAAAATGGCCGTTGTGGGATCTCTTCCCGCCTAAATATTTCGGGAGAAGAGGACCTTGGCCACCTATATAAGTAGCTAGGATCCCCACTATGGAAAAACAGGTTAAACCAAGCCCAGCCAAGTGAGGCAGATCCATAAACTCTGCCACCACGCAAAGGAGCAAGAACACTTGCCTCCTGACCCTCCCGAGCTCACCTCCTGATCTCAGGAACCACTGTACTAGTTCATATTCCAGCCCTCCCGTGGCCAATCCACTAAAGCAAGAAGTAGGTTTTTACACCACATGGTGGCCTGAACCTGGGTAAACTCTTGCGTGCTTCATCTGTTGTTTGTTTGAATCTCTTCATCGGGCGAGGGCGAGACGCTAGGTAGACGCGAGCGGGAGGGATCTTCGTTCACGCCCCTGTGTTCGAACTTCTTGGGTTTTGCGGAGCCCTAAATCCGACAATCGCATCTTGGGTATGACAGTGTGCGTGAACAAGAAGAAGCCGCACGCCTTGAGGAGTTGAAGAACCGTGCAAGAATCCCATGGCCTCAACAGCAAAATCATCAAGAAGAGCACGCGGAGCAAGTGATTCAAGAACCTCCACCTCAGCAAGAGCATTCTCTCAATCGACCCCAACACAATGAAGAGCAATGCTACGACAAGCTGATGTTCGACATGACTAAGTTCTCTGAATGCAACGATCTCGAAGAATAACTATCTTGCGAATTTAAGGTCGACAAGATATTCTGTCTACACCACTATGACGAGGAGAAGAAAATCGTCATGTCATCTCTTGAGTTCCAAGATTATTTCCTTATTTGGTGGGACCAAGTAATTGAGAGCCAAGAAGCAAAAGTCAAGCAAACCATCACAACATAGAACCAAATGAAGGATGTCATGCAAGCATACTTTCTACCAACATGCGACAACCAAGACTGATTAAAGAAACTGTAACTCCTCAAGCAAGGAACCAAGCCATGATCTGAGCAAATGTCACGAAAGATGATGAACAAACTATGGCAAGGTTCTTGAAAGGACTCAACCATCAAATCAAGAAGATCGCTCACATCCAACCCTACATGAACCTCATCGAGCTAGTGCAAGAAGACTACAAGTACTCTAAGTACCCTTCCAATAACTACAACTCATACAATCAAACTCCAACGACTTCGGTGCCTTCTATGTCAACCACACATTCAACAAGCAACGCAGACAAGTCAAGTTCCAAGAAGACTTCGACATCATTATGTATTCCTCCTACTACAAGAATCTTCAAGACAAGAGCTTCAGCATCTACAACTCCTACAAATAAGACTATCAAGACAAGATCCATTAGATGCTTCAAATTTCAAGGCCGAGGCCATAAGTCCTATGAGTGCCACACACGCTAAAACATTATCATCAACAATGATGAAACCTATGACTCTATGAGTGAATACAAAATGGAACTGCTTGGGCACGTGGCCATGCACTGTCAAGTGAATGAGGATGAAGACAATCAAGTCTTTTGCGACAATGATCCAAGCCCCACACTTGTTGTATCCAAGGTCTTGACCATTCAACACCAACAAGACGAAGACAAGCAATGCCATATCTTCCACACCAAAGATGGCATCAATGGATGTTCCATGAAGGTCATCATCGACGGTGGAAGTTGTCACAACTTGGGAAGTGAAGAGCTACGAGACAAACTACAATTGATCAAGATGAAGCACCCTCGCCCATACAAGGTCCAATGGCTTAGCGACCCCGGCACCATTCGAGTTGAGCACACCGTGCAAGTATCATTCAAGATTGGTGCCTACGAGGAAAACTTGGAATGTGATGTGGTTCTTATGTCCGTTTGCCACCTTCTTCTTGGACGTCCATGGCAATTCTACCACGTCGTCATCTACAACGGGTGTACCACTCACTATAGCTTCAAGATGAAGGGCAAGGAGTTCGTGCTACGACCTATGTCACCAAGTCAAGTGATAACCGACAAGCAAGTATCCCCCCATCATGGAGAGAATAGTGAGAGAGTGAGCCAAACAAAAGGAGAGTGAGTTCCACAAGCCTATATTGAGTGCCTCCATGATGAGCAGAAAGAAACAGCTAGCGCTTTTAACCACCAAAAGATACATGAGAGAAGTTTGTGAGAACCAATCTAGTGTCATACACTATGTCCTAGTGTGCAAAGATGAAGCAACAAGGACTAACAATTCTCACCATCTAGCTTTAGTGTTGTCTGATTTGTTGCAAGGACTCAAGGACGTATTTCCCCATGAGCTACCTCCGGGTCTACCTCCAATTCGAGGCGTCGAACACCTAATCAACCTCATACACGGTGCACCCCTACCGAACAAGGCACCTTACTGCATCAACCCGGAAGAGACCATGGAAATCAAAAGGCAAGTACAACAGCTCATTGAAAATGGATATGTACGTGAAAGCCTAAGCCCTTGTGTCGTTCAAGTAATTCGTGTGCCTAATAAATACGGTTGTGTTCGCATTTGTTCCTATTACCGACCCATAAATGCTATCACCGTTCTCTATACGCATCCCATTCCACTTTTTGACAATACACTCGATGAACTTAGTGGGGCCAAAATTTTCACTTAGATTGATCTTAAGATTGGCTATTACCAAATTCGCTTACAAGAGGGTGATGAATGGAAACCCACTTTCAAAACCAAGTTTGGCTTGTATGCATGGCTTGTTATGCCTATGGGTCTACCCGAAGCACCCAACACATTTATGCGTGTGATGCACTATGTTCTTCACAAATATATTGGAATATGTGTTGTGGTTTACCTTTACGGCATTCGTGTGTTTACCCAATCACTTGAGGATCATGTCGTGCACCCTAGGGATGTTTTTATACTCCTAGGAATGAGCACTTATTTGCAAATATGAAAAAAATGAACTTTTGGCATTGACAAACTTATTCTCCCAGGATTTGTTGTGTCTTCTAAGGTTGTGCATGTCAACGAAACCAAGATTGAAGCTATTAAAACTTGGCCACAATCAAATAACTTGCCACAAGTGCGTAGCTTCCTTGGCTTAGCCAGATTTTATCGTCACTTTGTGAAGGATTTTAGCACCATTGCACACATTGAGAAAGATGAACAAACCTTCTGTTTGGGGACCATCCCAAGCTACCACATTTAATAAGCTTAAAAATTTGCTTACGCATGCTCCTTTGCTTGCATTACCCAAATTTGATAATCCTTTCGAGGTACCATACGACACTAGTAGTAACATCATAGGAGGTGTGTTCATGCAGGAGAAGTGCCCTATTGCTTACTTCAGTGAAAAACTTTCTGGAGCGCAACTTAACTACCCCATCTATGACAAAGAACTATATGTTTTAGTGAGAGTCTTGCATGTTTGGGAGCATTATCTCCGCCCTCATGATTTCATTATTTATATGGATCACAGCACGCATAAGTACCATAAGGATCAAACTAAGTTGAACAAGCGTCATGCAAAGTTGAGTGAATTCATTGATTAATTTCCTTATGTTATCATTACATCAAAGGCAAGGAGAATGTTGTGGTGGATGCGCTATCTCGCAAATGCATGCTTGTAACACACCTAGAATTGAATATCATTGGTTTTGACCATATAAAAGACTTGTATGCCCATGATCCTACATTTTCTGTTCCTTATGCCAAATGCTAGACGCATCCATGTTCAGAGCGATACTATATCAAGGATGATTATCTAATGAGAGCGAACAAACTATGTATTCCCGAGTCTTCTCTTCGTTCGTTACTTTTGCAAGAAGCTCATGGAAGAGGACTTATGGGACACTTCAGATGCGACAAGACATTTGCTAAACTCTCCAAGAACTAATATTAACCCAAGATGTTTTGCGATGTCTCACGCTTCACAAACCGATGCTCGACATTTCGCAAAGCTAAGTCTAAAGCTCAATCCCATGGTCTATATATGCCACTTCCTATTTCGTATCACCCATGTAAAGATATTAACATGTATTTTGTACTTGGTTTGTGATGCGGAGCATCCTTCGGTCATCCCCATGGACCCATCTCCCCAAGTTCTTAGTGGATCGATGACACGATCTCATGCAAGAGCACTTGAAACCGAGGTTAACTCTCTCCTTGTTGAATTCCCATTTGACCACCTTGAGACATGCCTACTACCTCAAACGGAGACACTTTGTATACTTAGGTGTCAACGAGAGGATACTATGCAAGACGGACGCCAAGAGCATGGAGGGAAATCTACCTAGCCTAGCAACACTGGTACTACCGCCCAACTATCAGCCAACTACCGCCTGGCCGGTACAACCGGTCAACTACGACCCAAGTACCGCTCAACCTTGTATGATCAAGGGGCATAAGGACGGTACAAGCCTGGTACTTATCCCAACAGTGAAAAGTTCGGTACAACCGCCCCAACCACCAGTACAACCGCTCAACTTCCTCCGCAGACACCCCCAGGAACCGGTGCATGAGCCCCAGCGGTACAACCACCCCCTCGACCGGTACAACCGGCCTACCTGCGCGTAGTGAAGCGGGTTTTGACCCCTATATTCCCCAACTTACCCCTTGGACTACAAATAGACGTCCTTCTCCTCCTTTCTAGGGTTAGCATTGTGATAGCTCATTTAGACTAGAGCTTTGCTCATTCCCCTAGTGGTTCTACTCCATCGAGAGACCGCGTCCCCTCTATGGAGAAGATCCACACCAGATTCAAGACCTCCTCGCGGAGAAGCCCATCAAGACCTCCTCACGGAGAAGACTACCTTTTGTATCATCCTTTATTGTGTTTAGATCATTGTCGTACTCGTGTTTGTGCATCGATCTATCATATGTGTGATTGTTCTCGTCCCTCTTGTGTGTTTTACCCCGTGATTTCTCCTCGTGTTCTTCATGTTCTTTGTGGGATCCTCTCCATTTCATTAAAGATCGACCCCCTAGGGTTCCACACTACTTCATCTTGGTATCAGAGCCTAGGTTGACCACGAATTTGGAGCCCCTACCCTTGTTTCTAGCCTTATTTTGTTGATTTTGTTCCAATTTCGAAAATTCCCCACAAAAATAGCCCCAAAATCTTTTCTGTGATTTGTTCGTTTGATGATGTTTTGTTGATTTTGACTCGTGGATTTGCTTTGTTACAAGTGGATCTAGCATTTCCCCAAGTTTCACCACTTTCCATCCACAAAATCCACCCAATTTTTGCGCCCGAAATCACCCATTTCCGTCCCAAATCTGCCCCGATCTAGTTCTGTGAATTTTCCCAACACCATCGGTACTACCGGCCTCCCAAGCAGTACTTCTGCTGATCACAACAAGCGGTACTACCGGCCTCCCAAGCGGTACTACCGGCCCTCCCAGTTTCAGCCGGACTCAGATTTTGATGTTCTTTAGCTCGTTTTGAAGCTATCGACACCCCCGATCCCACTAAAATAGCACCATCATCATTAGACTCCATCTAATTGTTGGAAATTTGGCAATTTTTATTAGGCCCTCCACCATATCAACCACCACAAAAACTTCGGCCTAACCTAGTCCACCATACACCTCTGCCAACCCAACCTAACCCAATTTAGGACCGTGACGTCGACTCCGAAAATTTTGACACGTTTTTTCTTGGACTACTAGAGTTGTGATTTCTCTGTTTCCTCGGGTGTTTAGACTAACTTGGAGCGGAATGACTTCGACAACACCACTTCTCAACCTCAACAAGGAAGTTAACATCGACGACAAATTGTATATCCTACCTTGCTTTTGCATTGATAACCATCCTCAACCATTTTGCGTACCTTTCCTATCGAGGCTATCCATTTGAGAATTGTCGGGCAACGACACTTCTGCACATTAGTGGTCATCGTGGTATCATCTTGTCATCATATATCATCCGGGTATCTTATCATCATATCGTGTGTCACAAGGTTGTCATAGCATATACACAATTGCTTTCTTGGTTCGAGAAGCATCGCATAGTTGCCCTAGCACAAGAGCTCAAAGACAAAGAGCCAACCAAGCTTTTAAGAAAAAGAGGAAGATAAGCAAAGAGCCTTTAAACAAGAACCGTAGCAACATTAAGATTGTCATACTTGATCATCTTGGATCATATCATAGAAACAACAAGCATATAACATACTTGTGATAGAAGTCATTGCATTTTTTCCTAGTAGGTTGTGCATAAGTATCATATCCGCCTATTGTGCAATCGTGCTAGTGTCTCTCTAATGGTGTGCAACAAGAGCATTTTTCGTGGATTCCACATCTTCCGCTCAACCTTGGTTTGCACATCCCATTTATCGATTTGTGTCTGTGTTTCCGTCTACCCTTATAGCCATTGGTCTTCTTGTTGCTTGGCAAATTTTGTGAATCTTTTTCAACATCATTGAGTCTTACTAACGATTGCATACTTTTGTCCACCATCCTAACCAAGCTCCACCAAAGGATTTTATTGTGTAGGTGTGAGTAATCGACGAGATACGATACCAATTGTGCTATTTCTTTGCAACATCATTGAGTGATCTTTGATCCATTCTCAATATCGGTCAAGGTACATTTGGTATTGTCTTATCCTTCTTCCACTCACATTCTTTCTTGCAATGATGGATAGGCCAAGTAAATCTTTGAACCCGCTATTTGATGATCCTCAAGAATCGAACAACTACGTCACCAAACTACATCTATTTGGTGTTCAACGAGCTCTACATCAAGAGAATGAAGCTATGCAAGAGCGCATTGATCTACTCTCCACCGACTTAAGATATTCTGAAGGGCGGACAAGAGAGCAATTTGACAACATCAACGCAAACATGTCATATCAATTTGTCGAGCTACGAACTTTGATGCTCAATCGACACTCTTCCTCTTCATCATCTCAAAGACGGAGCCGCTCAAGTCATCATACCAACTACACCTCCGGCTCAAGTGCACCTACATCGAACACACTTCAGCAAGCCGCGCGTCAAGCCCAACATGACAACCGGAACCCACCTCACGGCAAGAGTTCCCAAGAGCTATTTGAAGATCAAGAACATCAACAACGTCAAAACCAAGCTACACTTGAGAAAGCACAAGAACGGCAATGACTACGCCAACAGGAAGTAGAGCGAGCGCGCCAACACCAAGAAGAGCAAGATGCTGAGGCACAACGCCAAGCACAACTACGGAAAAAAGAGCAAGCTCTTGAAGCGCAATGTGCACTACGTGACTCACATCGCAATGTTGCAACACGCAATCGACACAATCGCCAAGAGGAAGAAGCACTTCAAGCTGAAGTTCAAGAAAGGCACTTTCAAGCGAGAATGCAACGCCAAGCTCCTCCTCAACCTAGACAAGCCCAACAAGCTCGACAAGAACCGCTAGTTCAGCAAGAGCAATATGACAATGAGCATCTACAACCCCAAGAGCAACATGAGGTTGACAATCCTGAACGCCAAGAAAGCCCTCCCTATAGGCAACCAAACAATGAAGAGCACTGCTATGGAAAGCTCAAGTTCACAATGCCAAAGTTCTCCGAAAGCATCGACCCCGAAGACTATCTCTCATGGGCATTGAAAGTTGACAAGATTTTTCGACTCCACAACTTTGATGAAGAAAAGAAGATCGCAATGTCATCCCTTAAGTTCCAAGACTATGTTTTATTTGGTGGGAGCAAGTCATAGACAGAAGAGAAGCAAAAGGCGAACCACCTATCGCTACTTGGAATCAAATGAAGGATGTCATGAGAGCACGTTTTGTGCCAACACATTACAACCGCGACTTGTTCAAAAAGTTGCAACTCCTCAAACAAGGAACCAATTCTGTTGAAGAGTGCTACAAGGAAATGGAGATTGCCATGATAAGAGCCTACATCACTAAGGATGAAGAGCAAACAATGGCGAGATTCTTGAATGGGCTCAACTATCCTATCAAGAAGATTGCGAACTTTCAACCATACACGAATCTCCTCGAGCTAGTACACCAAGCCACCAAAGCGGGGCGACAAGTACAAGAGGACTACAAGTAATCCAAGTTCACCTCCAAGAACAACGGCTCCTACAACCAAGCTTCAACGACTTCGGCACCTCCTACCTCTACCAAACCATCTACAAGCTTAGGTGACAACTCAAGCTATAATAATTTGACTACATCAAGTCGTCCCACTTCTATGAACAACTTCAAGCCAAGAGCTTCATCATCTACGACTCCAACCAAGGATACCTCCAAGACGAGCTCCATCAAGTGTTTCAAATGCCAAGGACGAGGCCACAAGTCATTTGAGTGCAAGACCGTTTGAACTATGATCATCAATGATGACGGATCTTATGACTCAATGAGCGATGACAAGATGGAAGATCTTCAACACGTAGCTATGCATCGCCAAGTGAATGAAGATGAAGACAATCAAGTCTTTTGTTATAACGACTCGAGTCCCAATCTCGTTGTCTCCAAGGTCTTGACACTTCAACATCATCAAAATGAAGATCAACGATGTCACATCTTCCATACCAAGGCCGGCCTCAATGGACGTTCCGTCAAGGTTATCATCGATGGAGGAAGTTGTCATAACTTAGCAAGTGAAGAGCTATGTGACAAGCTTCAATTGGTCAAGACAAAGCACCCTCACCACTACAAGGTCCAACGACTTAGCGACGCCGGAACTATTCGACTCGAGCACACCGTGCAAGTATCCTTCAAGATAGGCGCCTACGAGGACACATTGGAGTGTGATGCGGTCCCTATGTCAGTTTGCCACCTTCTCCTTGGAAGACCATGGCAATACGATTGCGGAGTCACCCATAACGGATGGACCAACCATTATAGCTTCAAGATGAAGGGCAAGGAATTTGTGCTACGTCTATGTCGCCAAGTCAAGTGGTTGCCGACAAGGAAGTATCTACCAACCATCGTGGAGAGAATGGTGAAAGAGTGAACCACCAAAAGGAGAGTGAGAACCACAAACCAAATTCGAGCGCCTCCACGATGAGAGACAAGAAGCAACTAGTGTTATTTGCCGCCAAAAGTGAGATGAGAGAAGTCTGTGAGAACCCATCGAGTGTCCTTGACCTTGTGCTTCTATGCAAAGGGGAAGCAAAAACCAACTAAGACTCCACCACCTCTACCTTTAGTGTTGTCTCAATTGTTGCAGGAATTCCAAGATGTTTTTCCCAATGAGCTACCTCCGGGACTACCTCCTCTTTGCAGCATCGAGCACCGCATCCACCTCATCCCCGGAGCACCTCTGCCTAACAAGGCACCTTACCGTGTAAACCCCGTCAAAACCAAGGAGATACAGCATCAAGTACAACAACTCCTCGACAAAGGTCATGTACGTGAAAGTTTAAGCCCTTGTGCCATTCCAGTTATTCTCGTGCCTAAGAAAGATGGAAGTTTTCGCATGTGCTCCGATTGTCGTCCGATGAATGTTATCACCGTTAGATACCGTGACCGTATTCCATGCTTAGATGACATGCTTGATGAAATATGTGGTGCTACCATCTTTTAAAAAATCGATCTTAAAAGTGGCTATTATCAAATTCGCATTCAAGAGGGTGATGAGTGGAAAACAACTTTCAAAACCAAATTTGGGCTATATGAGTGGTTGGTCATGCCGATGGGGTTATCGGAAGTGCCAGGCTCTTTCATGCGTCTCATGCATTTCGTTCTCCGACTGTATATAGGCGTCTTTGTAGTGGTTTACGTTGAACACATCCTCGTCTTTAGCAAGTCACTTGAGGATCACGTCACACAAATTTGTATGGTTTTGAAAACCCATCGGAAAGAACGCCTCTATGCTAACATGGATAAATGCACTTTTGGCGTTGATAAGGTTGTTTTCCTAGGATTTGTCGTTTCTTCACAAGGTGTTCATGTGGATGAAACTAAATTGAAGCAATTAAAACTTGGCCCCAACCAACGAATCTCCAAAAAGTGTGTAGCTTTCTTGGTTTAGCTGGTTTCTATCGATGTTTTGTGAAGGACTTTAGCACAATTGCTATGCCTCTACACGCCTTGAGCAAGAAGAACGCACACTTTATTTGGGTTCCTTCGCAAGACACTGTGTTCAATGATCTAAAAACCTTTCTTACCCACGCACCACTTCTTGCCCTACCAAACTTTGACAAACCGTGTGAGATACATTGTGACGCTAGTGGCACCGGCATATGAGGCGTGTTAATGCAAGAAAAGCGCCTGTTTGCGTATTTTAGCGAAAACATTCTAGAGCGCAACTTAACTACCCCATCAATGTTATAGAGCTCTATGCTTTAGTGAGAGTTTTGCGTGTTTGGGAACACTATCTTCGTCCTCATGAATTCATTCTTCACACGGACCATGAGACACTCAAGTATCTTAAGGGTCAAACTAAGTTGAACAAGCGTCATGCTAAGTGGAGTGAGTTCATAGAGTATTTTCCCTATGTTATTAAATACATCAAAGGCAAAGAGAATGTTGTAGCGGATGCGCTTTCTCGCAAATGCTTGATTGTTACCAAACATGAGTTGAATGTTATTGGTTTTGAGCACATAAAAGACTTGTATGAGCATGATCTTTTCATTGCAAATTCTTATGCTAAGTGTGTGACGCACACTTCTTGGGAACGCTATTACATCAAGAATGGTTATCTTATGAGAGCTAACAAACTTTGCATTCCCGAGTCATCTCTTCATTTTCTCATTTTGCAGGAATCTCATGGAGGAGGACTCACGGGACATTTTGGACGTGACAAGACATTTGCGATGCTTTCCAAGAACTATTATTGGCCCAAGATGTTCCGTGACGTCTCACGCTTCACCAACCGGTGCTCTACAAGCCGCAAAGCTAAGTCCAAAGCTCAATCCCATGGTCTTTATATGCCACTTCCTATCCCACATCAACCTTGGGAAGACATTAGCATGGACATTGTACTTGGGTTGCCTAGAATTCATAATGCCAAGGATTCTGTTTTTGTTGTTGTGGATAGATTTTTCCAAGATGGCTCATTTCATTCCATGCAACAAGATAGACGATGCATCACATGTTGCGAATCTATTTTGTAGGGAAATCTTGCGCCTACATGGAGTGCCCAAGACGATTGTCTCGGACCGTGACGTGAAGTTCCTGAGCTACTTTTGGAAGACTCTATGCGCCAAACTCAGTATCAAGCTACTATTCCCTTCGGCTTACAATCCACAAACGGATGGCCAAACGAAGATGACGAACCGGACGCTATCGACGCTTCTTCGCGTGTTGATCAAGAAGAACATCAAGGAATGGGAGCATTGCTTGCCCATCGCCGAGTACGCCTACAACTGCGCAAGACACTCGACAACCGGCAAGTCCCCCTTCGAGGTCGTCTACGGCTTCAACCAATTGTCCCCATTGGACATTCTTCCTCTACCTCTCCAAGAGCGCACCAACATGGATGCAAGTGCATGAGAAAGTTATCTCAAGAAGATGCACGAAGATACAAGAGCAATGATCGAGCGCCAAGTACATTGTCTCACCACCAAGCTCAACGCCAACAAGACACCAAGGTTGTTCCAACCGGGAGATCTTGTATGGCTTCATCTTTGAAAGGACCGCTTCCCCAACAAGCGCAAGTCCAAACTCCTGCCCCAAGCCGATGGACCCTCCAAGGTGCTAACACGCTACAACAACAATGCTTACAAGATCTACATTCCACGCAACAAGTACAATGTGAGCGATACATTCAACGTCAAGGATATCTCTCCTTTCCATTGTCGGGGTCCCGATCCTAAGTCACACAGGTCTAGCATGTAACACACCATATCACTTTGCGGCCTCACGCACGGTATCCCCACGGGTGCCACCTTACCTGGCCCGGGACCGTTTGCGCATTTTGGCTCACGTATATGATAGTGTCGCTAGCATCCATATGACAGAGAACCCGGGCCGACATGACCAGTTATAAACCAAAAGTGGCACTAAATTACAGAGGCAGGCATACATGACCCAGCAACGAACGTGTCGGTCATCAACGTATGAACCCAAGTCGTAGCAAGCTACAAGGACTTAAAGGAACAATGCGTGACATTTCCCCTAAGGGACAGACACAGGAACGAAGAAGGACACATGCCGGTCAGCCTAAGTGTTCTGGAGCAGTAGCAAGCTACCAAGGCTCAGTGGAAGCACTAGGAGACATTTCCCTGTAAGATAGGCTACCAAGGGTAAACAACTAGGTGTCGGATCCCACACATACCAAGCATTTCAATAGCATACACACAATATGCTTGATATGTGCAAATACAACATGGCATCACAACAAGACTTTATGAAACAAGTATTTATTCATTAGGCTCCGAGGAGCCAGATATTACAAACATGGGTCTCATGACCCAACATTCAGAGCATACAAGCAACAAGTGGAAGCACAACATGTCTGAGTACAGACATCTACAAATGAAAAAAAAGCTGAAGAACCTGACTATCTACAACACTCGTCCAAGATCGTAGTTGGGGTAACAAGCTACTTGTCGAAGTCCAAGCGGAACTACTAGTGAGACAGCAATCTTATCTGCAAAACATAAATTAAACAAACATGAGTACAAAGGTACTCAGCAAGACTTACATCAGATCCTATCATACATGCCCTTGTATCAAGAAGGCAAAGTGGGGTTTAGTTGCAGCAAGCCAGCTTGACTCAGTGTCTATCCTATTCTACGACTGCTGGTAACTCTTTTGAGGTGGCGCACACGAGTCCACTAAGCACCACACAATACACCACTATGGATTCATCCCCGTCTCCTTACGAGAAGGCCATCCATAGCACTCACAATTGTCTTGAGTATTTTAGAGTATCCACTTCAAGTTGTCTATGTACCACGTAAGCATCCAAGAAGTCCATAACCGTGGACCCGGCTATTCGAATAGATCATGTTAACCCTGCAGGGGTGAACTTCTTCACACACGCTCTCGCCACTTACCGCCACATCTCGTGTATCTCGACAACCTTCAAGCGGAAGCCTGGCGAGGGTGTCGGCCACGACCTAACTAACCACACAAGACTCTAGTCCAGGTTTATCGCCTATTCGGGTTCCATCCGTAAGGTGATCCGGCCGGGGTGTCGCTCAGGGCCCCAAATGATGTGCGCAGGGTTCCCAAGCCCACCTCGCCGAGTGGATCTACGCTTGGTACACCGTGCCATGGTGCCTAGTCTGTCCCAAGCCCACCTGGCCGAGTGCCACTTGGTAGACTACTAACACTACCTACAAACACCAGAAACTAGTTGCAACTCCTGGACAGAGATCATGTTGATTAATAAGTCGAGAGGGGTCGAGTTACCGGAACCCAATGTGTGGTAGTAGCTAGTCATTGGACAACATACACAGAACTCAGTTCTTAGGAACGGTTCCAGTGAGACAACCCACCATGTACTCCTACATGGCCTCTCACCGCTACCTTTACCAAATCTCGTTCACACACTTAACTCTCAGCATCAGAACATATCATTGCACTCCAATTCATTCCCAGTGAATCAGACCTGACACACTCTAAGCAATAGCAAGCAAGGCATGGTAAGATCACATCATGGCTTCAAACAACTCCTACACATGCTAGTGGGTTTCAACTATTTACTGTGGAATGACAGGTCATGCAGAGGAATGGGTTCAACTACCGCAGCATAAAGTAGCAGTTGTGGTCCTTGTTGTCCTAATGCAATAACAGAGAGCAGGAGCGAGAGAGGGGTTGTATCGGAATGAACAAGGGGGTTTGCTTGCCTGGTAAAACAACATGAAGAGCACTGCTCCTCTGACAGGTACTCTGGAACGGTCTCCGGAGCTGGACCTATCAAGAAGAATGGTGCCGACAATCAAACACAAGCATATGCAACAATATGATGCATGAACATGGCATGAAGATGTGATGTTATTTGAGCTAATGCAACTAACACTTATTTAGTTAAAGTCCATTTGAGCCAAGGGTTCAAATGCAACTCCAAATTAAGCATTTATAAATGCCATTTATGTGTTTTCATATAAACAGTGGGTATAACTTCATTTGTCATGCATGAAAATGATACAGATGGATAGATTGAATTTTTCTGATAATTTTTCATATATAAATTATTTTCATCTGAGCTACGGTTGATTTTATAAGAATTTTAGAAGTTTAAACAATTTTCTGGATTTTCCTAAACTAAAACAATTCCAGAAAACTGTTTATTGCGTCAGCACTGCGTCATGCTTGCGTCAGCAAGTCAGCAGCGCTGACTCAGGTCAAACCTGACGTGTGGGGTCCACACGTCAGTGGCTCAGCAAACTAACTGAGTTAGTTAGCCCTAACTAACTGGGCAGGGCCCACTAGTAAGTGACTGTAGGACTAACCTAACTAAGTTAATTAGTACTAACACTAATCCTAACAACTAATTAGCTGGGCAGGGCCCACATGTCAGTGAGAGAGAGGGGAGGTCAACTGGGCAGTGGGGGGTCAAACCACGCCGGTCAGCGGGTCAAACCCGCCGGCGTTTAGCCGCCGGCGAGGCCTAATGCGGTGGAGGGCTGCGGGTTTCGCCTACAGGGCGCCGTTTGGCGCGCGGAGCACGGCTACAGGATGCTGGAGCTCGTCCGCATCCAACCGTGGTGGTGGCGCGGCCGGGGAGTGGCCGGAGTGGCGCCGCCGACGAGCTCGGTGGCGGCCGAAGCCCGGTCGAGCTCGGGCTCGTGGTTGTGGTGGCCTAGGCGGGGCAGCACTAGCACCTACAGCTTCTATGCGATGCGGCGTACATGTTAGACACACGCCCGGGACCAAAAGGTCACCGGAGCACCACTGGCGACGAGCGCGGGTGGCGGTGCGTGCGGGTGAACGCGGTGCGGCAACTACGGTGTGCGAGATAGGGAACGGAGAGGGGGAGCAGGGGCAGGAGCTCACGGCGGTTGCAACGAGACGAACAGCGGGCTCGGGGAGGCTCTGGAGCGATCGGGGCAGCGAGGGGGATCCACGATGGCCGGCGGTGAAGATGAGCTCGAGGACGAGGCCTCAGGGCGTTCGGGCTCCTGCGGCTCGGCGTAGAGGTGCACGGAAGCGAGGCGGAGGTCGGGGGCTCGTCGGAGAGGTGAGAGGGAGGCGGTGGCTATGGCAATGGCGAACGGCGGCGGCGACGGCGCTCGGCCATGGTGAAGAACAGAAGAGGGAGAGGGCAGGAGGGGGAGAAAGGGCGTCCAGGGGATCGGGGCGGCGCCGAGGAGATGCTTCGATGTGTCGCCGCGCTGTCCAGGCGACACAGGCAGGAGGCGTGGCGCCTCGCGCGCGCATGCGGTTTCCCTCTCCTACCTACTGGCAGAGGTAGGCGACGACTGGCACGGCCAGTTGGGCTGGGCCGGCCAGGCTGCACTGTGCTGGGCCAGCACAGGTAAGCCTCTCCTTCCTCTCTTTTTTATTTGTTTCTGTTTTCTAGTTTTCTTTCTTTGTTTTGATTTGATTTACAAACCAAACCATTTCAAAAACTTTCTGTAAATTTTTATGTGAGCTCGGGGAACTAGTCCAAGGTCACATGCAAACTTACAAAAATATTTGAACTTTATTTCTTATATAAAAGAAATAAATTGAACTCAAATATGTTATTGATTTAATTCAAAGGCACAAAATAAATATTTTAAAGCCTCCAAAAATATTGGTTTGAATTTTATTCTTGCCAATATTTTCCAAGGTTTAACAGGAACATTTTCTTGGGCTTCTTTGAGAAGATTTTAAAGTCAACCATTATTATTATTATTATTTTACTGCTTTCTGAGGGTTTCAACAAACCTCAGTTCAACTTTTAAAAAGATTTTAGACATGATGCAAACAACAAGACTAGCCTAGTGCATACCAGAACTAGGGTTGTGACAACTCGCCTCCACTCGAAAGAATCTTGTCCCGAGATTCAAGAGTAGGCGGAAAGAAGGTGGGGTACTCCAGTCAGACACGATCTTCTCTCTCGCAAGTAGCTTCTCCCTCGGAATGATGAGACCACTTAACCTTGAGAAACTTGATGTTATGTCGTCGAGTGACATGCTCTGCTTGATCCGAATGCGAACGGGATACTCTCGATATGTGAGGTTATCTTGGAGATCAAGCGTTTCGTGGTCCACTCCGCGGATGGGATCCAAGAAGCAACGCCTGAGTTGAGAGACGTGGAAGACATCATGAACTCGAGCAAGATGTGGGGGTAGTTCCAATTGGTAGGCAACCTCTCCTCGTTTAGTGAGAATGCGAAAAGGACCAATGTAACGAGGAGCCAACTTGCCCTTGATACAGAAACGATGGGTACCCTTCAAAGGAGTAACCCGAATGTAAGCTCTGTCGCCAACTTCATAAGCCACTTCCTTATGATGGCGATCATATTGGCTCTTTTGACGAGACTGGGCTGTTTTCAAATTCTCACGGATGATGCGAACTTGCTCTTCTGCTTCCTGGATCATGTCCGGTCCAAAGAATTGTCTTTCACCGGTTTCTGACCACTTCAAAGGTGTTCGACATCTTCGTCCATAGAGAATCTCAAAAGGAGCTTTCTTGAGACTGGATTGATAGCTATTGTTATAAGCAAACTCGGCGAAAGGAAGACATTTCTTCCAATCCATACCGAAAGAGATAACACAAGCTCTAAGCATGTCTTCAAGAATTTGGTTAACCTGTTCCACCTGACCACTTGACTGAGGGTGGAAAGCGGTACTGAAGGAAAGATGGGTGCCCATGGCAGTCTGGAAACTCTCCCAAAAATGAGAAGTGAAAAGACTACCACGGTCTGTATTGATCTCTAGTGGAACACCATGAAGTGACACTATTCGAGAGATATACAAGTCAGCAAGTTGACTAGCAGTGATACTCTCTCGAACAGGTAAGAAGTGAGCCACTTTGGACAGACGATCAATGACTACGAAAATAGCATTATTCCCTCTCTTGGTCCTGGGAAAACCGGTGATGAAGTCCATACCAACTTTATCCCATTTCCACTCAGGAATAGCTAGAGGCTGAAGGGTGCCAGCAGGTCTTTGATGCTCTGCTTTATGGCGACGACAAACGTCACATTTAGCAATGAACTCAGCAATTTCTCTCTTCATCCTAGTCCACCAGAACCTCTGGCGTAGGTCCTGATACATCTTAGTACTACCGGGATGAATCGTGAGAGGAGATTCATGAGCCTCCTTAAGGATCAGTTGCCGAAGATGTTGTTTCTTGGGAACCACCAGCCGGTTCTGGAAGAAAACAACACCTCGATCATCTATGGAAAAACTACCAGCAATACCCTTGGCAACGTTTCTCTTGATCCGGGTAATCCCGGTATCATGCTTCTGGGCTTATATGATATGATCCACAAGAGTAGGTTTCGCCACCAAGGTAGAAAGGAATCCGTGAGGAGCAATGTGAAGGTTAAGCTTACATAATTCCTCATGGAGAAGTGGTTGGCCCTGCTTCAACATGAGATTGTTGCAATAGGACTTACGACTTAGCGCATCAGCCATAACATTGGCCTTGCCTGGGGTGTATGTAATCCCTAAGTCGTAATCTGAGATCAAATCCAACCAACGTCTTTGCCTAAGGTTCAATTCTGGCTGGGTGGAGATATACTTGAGACTCTGGTGATCGGTGTAGATCTCGCAACGATTACCAAGAAGGTAATGTCGCCATGTCTTAAGTGCATAGACTACAGCTGCGAGCTCCAGATCGTGTGTAGGATAATTTTCCTCATGTGGATGCAACTGTCGAGATGCATAGGCAATCACATGACGATCCTGCATAAGAATGCAACCTAGTCCATGTCGTGAGGCATCACAGTAGATAACAAAGTCCTTAGTGAAATCCGGTGGTACAAGTATGGGAGCAGAAGTCAGGCGTCTTTTCAGTTCCTGAAAACTGTGCTCACACTGTGGGGACCACTCAAACTTTTTATCTTTCTTGAGAAGTTCCGTGAGAGGTTTGGCCACTTTAGAGAAGTTCTCAACAAAGCGGCGACAGTAACTGGCTAGACCAAGGAAACTCCTAACTTGTTTAACTGTTTCAGGTGGAGTCCAATCAAGGACGGCCTGAACTCTCTCGGGGTTGACTGCAATGCCCTTACCAGAGATTACATGGCCGAGATAGGTCACTTCTGGCAACCAAAATTCGCACTTGGAGAACTTGACATAAAGGCGGTGCTCTCTGAGTTTTTCTAGAACAAGTCTAAGATGTTCGGCATGCTCTTCCTCGTTCTTCGAGTAAATAAGAATATCATCGAGGTAAACCACGATGAACTTATCTAAGTACTCCATGAAGATCGAGTTCATCAAGCGGGAGAAAGTGGCTGGAGCATTTGTTAGACCGAAGGACATGACGGTGTACTCGTACTGACCATAACGAGTGACGAAATCCGTCTTGGGGATGTCCCCATTTCTAATCTAGATTTGATGGTATCCTAACCTCAAATCCATCTTGGAGAAGACTGAGGATCCAGCGAGCTGATCATATAGGTCATTGATCCTTGGAAGCGGATACTTGTTCTTTACCGTGACCAAATTAACGGGACGATAATCTACAACCATCCGATCCGTAGCATCCTTCTTCTTGACGAAGAGAACGGGGCAAGCCCAAGGAGAAGAACTAGGATGGATGAAACCCTTTTGCAAGGACTCATCAAGTTGTTTCTTAAGCTCAGCTAGTTCTAAGGGTGCCATCTTGTAAGGTCTCCTAGAGATTGGAGCGGTTCCTGGGATAAGCTCTATAACAAACTCTACATCTCGGTCAGGTGGAACACCTGGCAGTTCCTCTAGAAAGACATCCGGGAACTCACGGACTACCGGAACATCTTCAAGATCTGGAAGAGGGCTGGCATTAAGGGAATAGAGTTGACGCTTTGCAACTCTAGTGGTGACAGTGACTATCTTGCCAGATGGGTGTGTAAGCTGAACAGACCTAGTGAAGCAATCTATCTTGGCATGATGAGCTGTCATCCAGTCCATACCCAAGATGATATTAATATATGAAGACTTGAGGGCTACAAGTGACGCAAGAAACACAAGTCTGTCGACAAAGATTTCATTACCATGGCTTACACTAGAAGTTTGCCATTTGGATCCGGGAGTTTGAATGAGTAGTGGGGAGGGCATATCACAAAATGACATGTCGTGTAAGCGGGCTTAACTTTCAGAAATGAAAGAATGAGATGCTCCAGTATCGAATAGAACCGATGCCAGATGACAATTGACAAGGAGTGTACCAAGAACGACATCGGGATCATCATGAGCGTTTTTGGCTGAGACGTGATGCAGACGTCCATGTTCGGTGGGAGCTGACTTAACACCGATCATCTTGCGTGATGGCTTATCACGGCCAACAGATTTCTCGGACTGGGGTGGAGCAACACGGGTCTGAGTGCAAATACGGGCAATGTGTCCCGGCTCTCCGCACTTGTAACAAATCCTAGAGGTAGGACGTGGACCCGCATTAGCAAATGGTCCATCAATAGGCCTGGGTAGAGCAAACTGCTGAATTGGAAGAGGTACCACATAAGATGGCCTCGATGTACAACTGGGTGGAAGAACAGAGTTCAGAACCCAAATCAGGCGCTTCTGAGAACTAGAACCGGAGGAAGATCCCAAATCAAGGGTGTGCTTACGAGACTCCTCGTAAGTGAGCTGAGTTGTCTCTGCATTGATGGCCTTGTTCACAAGAGCTTGGAATGTGTCGCAATGATGCAAGTGGAGATCACGACGCAGTTTGGGGTTGAGACCCTTCCGGAACCTAGCCTGCTTCTTGGCGTCCGTGGACACTTCTTCTGTAGCATAGCGGGCGAGATTCTCAAACTCTCTACTATAAGCATCAACAGCCATCTTAGCCTGGGTAAGACTACATAACTCTTCTCTCTTACGATCAATAAGGGCTTAAGGGATATCATGCTCACGAAAAGCATCTGTGAAATCTCTCCAGGTAGGAATCTGGCCAACTGGAATCATGGCCTCATAGTTTGCCACCAAAGACTAGCAGGACCTTCCAGGTGATAAGTGGCATAGATGACCTTGTCTCCTTCAGCTACGTTCGCAGAACGCAGCTTGTGAGTGATACTACGGAGCCACTCATCTGCATCGAGTGGCTCAATGGGATGATGGAAAGTGGGTGGTTTCAGACGAATGAAGTCATGGATGGTTGCTGACTCCTTGCACTGATGTGCGGTGTTCTCCTCAATACGTGCCAACAAGCGGTTAGACTCACGCTTGTTTCTCTCCATCTCTATCATTAACTCTGCCAACGAAGGCTGGTCGGGAGGATCCTCCAAATCCCTACCACCTCCGTGGTTCTGTCTACGAGCAGCTGAGCTTCGCTTTACTGAAGACATCCTGAGAAGCGAAACCGAGGATGGAAACATCATCAGTTAGGATTCATAAGGTAGAAGAAGAAATTAGTATCTCTCGAACTACTAGGATAATTCCGGCAGGATAACGGCAGTAAAATGCTCAGAATGAGACATCCTGCTAACAAAGGGTAGTACCACAACTCAACAACATCACTCAAGGTTCTGTGATAGTACTAAACAATCTACACCGAAAGAACTTGAAACAAGAGTAGGACTTTGATCAACCAATCCTAAGGGACTACGGAGTAGTAACTCGTGATCCTGATAGACGGAAGAGAAAGCCTAGTTCCTTAACCCCGTAGGAAAGTTAGGATGACTCAGATCAGAAGACATGAGGTATAAGGAGTAAAAGAGCCTTATGTTCCCTTCCACAATCAATTCCCTTATATAACTAAAGAATTTCTAGACTCAACTACGACCAGTTTGGCTTGGTAATCCTACAGGCAGTCAGGCTCTGATACCAAAGCTGTCGGGACCCCGATCCTAAGTCACACCGGTATAGCATGTAACACACCATATCACTTTGCGGCCTCACGCACGGTATCCCCACGGGTGCCACCTTACCTGGCCCGGGACCGTTTGCGCATTTTGGCTCACGTATATGATAGTGTCGCTAGCATCCATATGACAGAGAACCCGGGCCGACATGACCAGTTATAAACCAAAAGTGGCACTGAATTATAGAGACAGGCATACATGACCCAGCAACAAACATGTCGGTCATCAACGTATGAACCCAAGTCGTAGCAAGCTACAAGGACTTAAAGGAACAACGCGTGACATTTCCCCTAAGGGATAAACACAGGAACGAAGAAGGACACATGTCGGTCAGCCTAAGTGTTCCGGAGCAGTAGCAAGCTACCAAGGCTCAGTGGAAGCACTAGGAGACATTTCCCTGTAAGATAGGCTACCAAGGGTAAACAACTAGGTGTCGGATCCCACACATACCAAGCATTTCAATAGCATACACACAATATGCTCGATATGTGCAAATACAACATGGCATCACAACAAGACTTTATGAAACAAGTATTTATTCATTAGGCTCCGAGGAGCCAGATATTACAAACATGGGTCTCATGACCCAACATTCAGAGCATACAAGCAACAAGCGGAAGCACAACATGTGTGAGTACAGACATCTACAAATGAAAAAAAGCTGAAGAGCCTGACTATCTACAACACTCGTCCAAGATCGTAGCTGAGGTAACAAGCTACTTGTCGAAGTCCAAGCGGAACTACTAGTGAGACAACAATCTTATCTACAAAACATAAATTAAAAAACATGAGTACAAAGGTACTCATCAAGACTTACATCAGATCCTATCATACATGCACTTGTATCAAGAAGGCAAAGTGGGGTTTAGTTGCAACAAGCCAGCTTGACTCAGTGGCTATCCTATTCTACGGCTGCTGGTAACTCTTTTGAGGTGGCGCACACGAGTCCACTAAGCACCACACAGTACACCACTACGGATTCATCCCAGTCTCCCTACGAGAAGGCCATCCATCGCACTCACACTTGTCTTGAGTATTTTAGAGTATCCACTTCAGGTTGTCTATGTACCACGTAAGCATCCAAGAAGTCCATAACCGTGGACCCGGCTATTCGAATAGATCATGTTAACCCTGTAGGGGTGTACTTCTTCACACACGCTCTCTCCACTTACCGCCATGTACATCTCATGTATCTCGACAACCTTCAAGCGGAAGCCTGGTGAGGGTGTCGGCCACGACCTGACTAACCACACAAGACTCTTGTCCAGGTTTATCGCCTATTCGGGTTCCATCCGTTAGGAGATCCGGCCGGGGTGTCGCTCACGGCCCCAAATGATGTGCGCAGGGTTCCCAAGCCCACCTCGCCGAGTGGATCTTCGCTTGGTACACCGTGCCACGGTGCCTAGTCTGTCCCAAGCCCACCTGGCCGAGTGCCACTTGGTAGACTACTAACACTACCTACAAACACCAGAAACTAGTTGCAACTCCTCGACAGAGATCATGTTGATTAATAAGTCGAGAGGGGTCGAGTTACCGAACCCAATGTGTGGTAGTAGCTAGTCATTGGACAACATACACAGAACTCAGTTCTTAGGAACGGTTCCAGTGAGACAACCCACCATGTACTCCTACATGGCCTCTCACCGCTACCTTTACCAAATCGCGTTCACACACTTAACTCTCAGCATCAGAACATATCATTGCAGTCCAATTCATTCCCGGTAAATCAGACCTGACACACTCTAAGCAATAGCAAGCAAGGCATGGTAAGATCACATCATGGCTTCAAACAACTCCTACACATGCTAGTGGGTTTCAACTATTTACTGTGGAATGACGAATGGGTTCAACTACCGCAGCATAAAGTAGCAGTTGAGGTCGTTGTTGTCCTAATGCAATAACAGAGAGGAGGAGCGAGAGAGGGGTTGTATCAGAATGAACAAGGGGGTTTGATTGCCTGGTAAAACAACGTGCAGAGCACTGCTCCTCTGACAGGTACTCTGGAACGGTCTTCGGAGCTGGACGTATCGAGAAGAACGGTGCCGACAATCAAACACAAGCATATGCAACAATATGATGCATGAACATGGCATGAAGATGTGATGTTATTTGAGCTAATGCAACTAACACTTATTTAGTTGAAGTCCATTTAAGCCAAGGGTTCAAATGCAACTGCAAATTAAGTATTTATAAATGCCATTTATGTGTTTTCATATAAACAGTGGGTATAACTTCATTTGTCATGCATGAAAATGGTCCAGATGGATAGATTGAATTTTTTTGATAATTTTTCATATATAAATTATTTTCATCTGAGCTACGGTTGATTTGATAAAAAATTTAGAAGTTTAAACAATTTTCTGGATTTTCCTAAAATAAAACAATTCCAGAAAACTGTTTATTGCGTCAGCACTGCGTCATGCTTGCATCAGCAAGTCAACAGCGCTGGCTCAGGTCAAACCTGACGTGTGGGGTCCACACGTCAGTGGCTCAGGAAACTAACTGAGTTAGTTAGCCCTAACTAATTGGGCAGGGCCCACTAGTCAGTGACTGTACGACTAACCTAACTAAGTTAATTAGTACTAACATTAATCCTAACAACTAATTAGCTGGGCAGGGCCCACATGTCAGTGAGAGAGAGGGGAGGTCAACTGGGCACTGGGGGGTCAAACCACGCCGGTCAGCGGGTCAAACCAGCCGTCGTTTAGCCGCCGGCGAGGCCTAATGCTGCGGAGGGCTGCGGGTTTTGCCTAAAGGGCGCCGTTTGGCGTGCGGAGCACGGCTACGGGATGCTGGAGCTCGTCCGCATCCAACTGTGGTGGTGGCGCGGCCGGGGAGTGGCCGGAGTGGCGCCGGCGACGAGCTCGGCGGTGGCCGAAGCTCGGTCGAGCTCGGGCTCATGGTTGTGGTGGCCTAGGCGGGGCAGCACTATCACCTACAGCTTCTATGCGATGCGGCGAACATGTTAGACGCACGCCCGGGACCAAAAGATCACCGGAGCACCACCGGCGACGAGCGCGGGCGGCGACGCGTGCGGGTGAACGCGGTGCGGCAACTACGGCGTGCGAGAGAGGGAACGGAGAGGGGGAGCAGGGGCAGGAGCTCACGGCGGTTGCAACGAGACGAACAGCAGGCTCGGGGAGGCTCTGGAGCGGTAGGGGCAGCGAGGGGGAACCACAGTGGCCGGTGGCGAAGATGAGCTCGAGGACGAGGCCTCAGGGTGTCCGGGGTCCTGCGGCTCGGCGTAGAGGTGCACGGCAGCGAGGTGGAGCTCGGGGGATCGTGGGAGAGGTGAGAGGGAGGCGGTGGCTATGGCAATGGCGAACGGCGGCGGCAACGGCGCTTGGCCATGGCGCAGAACAGACGAGGGAGAGGGCAGGAGGGGGAGAAAGGGCGTCCAGGGGATTGTGGCGGCGCCGAGGAGATGCTTCGAGGTGTCGCCGCGCTGTCCAGGAGACGCAGGCGAGCAAGCAGGAGGCGTGGCGCCTCGCGCGGGCGTGCGGTGTCCCTCCCCTGCCTATTGGCAGAGGTAGGCGACGACTGGCACGGCCAGTTGGGCTGGGCCGGCCAGGCTGCACTGTGCTGGGCCAGCACAGGTAAGCCTCTCCTTCCTCTCGTTTTTATTTGTTTCTGTTTTCTATTTTTCTTTCTTTGTTTTGATTTGATTTACAAACCAAACCATTTTAAAAACTTTCTGTAAATTTTTATGTGAGCTCAGGGAACCAGTCCAAGGTCACATGCAAACTTACAAAAATATTGGACTCTATTTCTTATATAATAGAAATAAATTCAACTCAAATATGTTATTGATTTAATTCAGAGGCCCAAAATAAATATTTTAAAGCCTCCAAAAATATTGGTTTGAATTTTATTCTTGCCAATATTTTCCAAGGTTTAACAGGAACATTTTCTTGGGCTTCTTTGAGAAGATTTTAAAGTCAACCATTATTATTATTATTTTACTGCTTTCTGAGGGTTTCAACAAACCTCAATTCAACTTTCAAAAAGATTTTAGACATGATGCAAACAACAAGACTAGCCTAGTGCATACCAGAACTAGGGTTGTGACATCCATGGTGATCAAGATTGCGATCCGAGGTCGGATCTTTCCCAAGGGAGGGGAGATGATGCAGAGCATCCTTCGTTCATCCCCATGGACCCATTTCCCCAAGTGCTTAGTGGACCGATGATACGATCTCGTGCAAGAGCACTTGAAACCAAGGTTAACTCTCTCCATGTTGAATTCCCGTTTGACCACCTTGAGACAAGGCTACTACCTCAAACGGAGACACTTTGTATGCTTAGGTGTCAAGGAGAGGTTACGGTGCAATACGGATGCCAAGAGCATGGAGGGAAATCTACCCAGCCCAGGAACAACGGTACTACCGCCCAACTATCGGACAACTACCCCCTGGACGTACAACCGGTCAACTACCGCTCAAGTACCACACAACCTTCTGTGATCAAGCGGCACAAGGCCGGTACAAGCCCGGTACTTACCCCAACGGTGACAAGTCCGGTACAACCTCCCCGACCACCGGTACAACCGCTGAACTTCCTCCGCGGACACCCACAGGAGCCGGTGCATGAGCTCCAACCGGTTGTCTCGACCGGTGCAACCGGCCTGCCTGCATGCAGTGAAGCGGGTTTTGACCCTTGTATCCCCCAACTTACCCATTGGACTACAAATATACATCCTTCTCCTCCTTTCTAGGGTTAGCATTGTGATAGCTCATTTAGACTAGAGCTTTGCTCATTCCCCTAGTAGTTCTACTCCATCGAGAGACCGCGGCCCCTCTATGAAGAAGATCCACACCGGATTCAAGACCTCCTCACGGAGAAGACCATCAAGACCTCCTCATGGAGAAGACTACCTTTTGTATTGTCCTTTATTGTGTTTGGATCATTGTGGTACTCGTGTTTGTGCATCGATCTAGCATATGTGTGATTGTTCTCGTCCCTCTTGTGTGTTTTACCCCGTGATTTCTCCTCGTGTTCTTCATGTTCTTCGTAGGATCATCTCCATTTCGTGAAAGATCGACCGCCTAGGGTTCCACCCTACATCAGTTTGCCTAGACTCAAAGTGGAAAGGATTCTGTTTTTTGTTGTTGTGGACCAGTTCTCTCAGATGGCACATTTTATACACTACAAAAAAACCACTTCCGCGATGATGCGTGTTTGTCACAGTAGGTCACGTTTTCTGTCATGCATGTACATCCGTGATGATTTTATGACACAATCAAGATAGTCATGTACATTCGGACTTATTGAAGACGGACGTCAATGTGAGGTTATGGTTTGCCTCCGTGAGCCCCCGGCAGGTCTGTCGGGGCGATGTTGGAGATTTTTTTCCTAGGCGATCCCACCCCGCTAGGATCGCATGCTCCGCAAGGAGGGCTCTTCTTCCGGTGGTATCTTGCCTTGTCAGCTGGTCTCGGCTGCCTTGATTCCTTCGACCAGCTTTCTTGTTCTTTGAAGGACTGATTCCTTCGAGTCTTGGTCTAGTGCTGGTGTGGTAAACTTGTCCTCAGGTCTGTGCACAGTTTGGGGAACGGACCCAAGGTTCGTTGCACCGACAGAAGCCCCCGAGCCTAGCACGGTTGCCGGGGTAGGCTCTAACCAGTGCACAGGCAGAGGTGTAGGAGGGGCTTGCCTCCCTTGAGATCTTCTTTGCTTCTTCATAATCTTGAGCCTGGATCAATTTCTGAATCTGCCGCGTGTCATGTAACGCCAATCTTGGTGGGTTCATTCTCTGTAATGGCCCATGAATGACTTTAATGCATGGGGGAAGTAACTGCCAATTCACTCTGCCCACCATGCCCTTATCCTTAGCCATGTATACCACATGCATTGAGTGGGGTAGGTAACGAAGCCACGTGGTGCGAAAGAGTGTTAAATCAAGGGCTCCGTACTTCTTGAATTGGTGGAGGAGGGCGGTGGTTACCCGGCGGGGAATCAGCCTCCACCCCCAGCCCGCATATAAAAGGAGGGGTGGGGGAGGAGCAGAGGCACTCATCCATATTCTTGTCTTCTTCTACTCCTCGTTCTTCTGCTTATGCCGAAGAAGAGATCCTGGAGCCAGGCCCCAGGCCGTAGCGTGTGGTTGTTGATGCCGAATGCTCATGTTGTAGCTTGGGGAGTGAGCAGTGCGGGGTCTAGGGACGCTAGCTATCGCTGTGCTATCCCCTTTAGCAACATCTGCTAGAGACAGGGGTGCCATCCTCCCCGTCAAGGTGGGGGGTTGCACGCCTCGAGCCCCATGGCCATCCTGGCCTCTGGGTGCTTCCCCGAGGAGAGTGACGGGCTGGGGGCGCGGCATTTCCTCGAGACAGTGGTAATGGAGAGAAAATGAGGGAGGATGGAGAAGGCGGACGGCGCGGGTCAGTTCGGAGTATGGTGACCCCGACACGTTCATCTCCTTCTGGCAACCTACCACCTCGTCTTCTCGCTCCTCCACTCCCTCCCCAACACCATCGTTACCAGCCTCGTCGGGTGGTGGCCTGGGAGGGATGTTCCCTTGGTGCCTTCGCCCCCCTCCAGTAGTCTTCCAGCAGAGCCTCGGTGGTTGACTCTGCCGGGGCTCAGCTGGGGCTTCCAGCCGGTCCCGAAGGTGGTGATCTGGGGGACGTCATGCCGCCCCCGCAGTCCTCCTTCACATTCTTGTCACCCCAATTGTCTGGCTGCATCCGGTAGGCCGGGAAGGGACCGGGGTGGGCTCTTGCTTGGGTGTTCCCTTAGTCCCGTCCTTTCCTTCCTACCGCAGTACCTAGTGGAAGGAAAACTAAAAGAGGGGATTACGGGGCACTTATCTTTTTTCAATCTTAAACTTGTAGGCATTCACCAAACTTTAATTCAAATAAATGTTGTTTGTTTTATCCATGTTTGTGTTATGTAAGATTTGTACTGCTTGATCAGCATATTAATGAAAATGATAAATCCTGACGGGGACTTGTGCATGTAACGTGTCCATGCAGAGGTGGGATGCCTCTATACTTCCAAGTAAACAAGTTTTCCCCCGGCAGGCGACCTTTCCGGTACCCTTATAGCCTTGCTGCCGCGGAGCCAAGCTTGTCGGGCATAAGACATGGAGAGGGACTAGCCCCCCTAACCCTTTTTCAACAATGGCCACCGCGACCATACTGACTGAAGTAGCATTCGAGTCAAAGGATAGAAGTACATAAGTTTAGAAAGGTAGCGAGGGTTTCTCATGCACAAGTTCTTACATAACATGTATGAATAAAAGGGAAGAACTTATCAGTTTGGCTTGTCGGAGATTGCAATTGGCTTCCCTTCTCATCATCTCTTGGGGACCCAAGTCCGCGGCTGGAACCCGTGGTTTATGCATATGAGAATGATGACAAATGCAATCTCATCTACATGAAAATGAGATGCTCATGATATGCTTGTTCATGCATGCAATTTGTCACATCCCTAGTCAGTGCATGCATTAGGACTAGCTAGAGTGTGCATCATGTTTACCTTTTGCAGAAACTTGAAATGGGGATGACAGAAACCCCAGCACCCCTCTTCTAACAACTAGGGTTTAAAAAAATCTTTTCCAATGTACCCAAAATGCCCTTCAAAAATGTTCATCATCTTTGCCTAGGTCTTAAACCTCTGACAAAAATGGTGGACAATTTTCTAGGACATCCAAAGGTCACTCGATTAAATAATTTTGTATTTGCATTTGGGTATTTAAATGCTATAAAATATTTTAGGCGCCCAAATAAGCATAAAGCAAAATGTTGCATGTTGTTCATATTATATACAGTGGGCATGAGTAGTTTTATGATTTATAAAAATGTTCTAGCATTTTTATTAATTCAACAAAGTTGAAAAAGAAACAAAACAGAAAATAAAATAGAAAAGAGAGAGAGAGGGCACAACCCACTTACCTAGACCAGCCGGCCCACCTGGCGGCCCAGCACTGTGCTGGCCCAAGCCAGCAAGCTGCTTCGGTAGCCAGGCAGGCAGGTGACGCCGGCGCACGGCCGCACGCCACTGTGGCAGCTACTTGCCGCCTGGCCGCCGCCTCGCCGCGGGAACGGTCTGGACGAACTCCACGTCGCGCCCCGAAGCCGCTGGATGCATCCACTCCCCCTTCCTCTCTCCCTCGCCCTCTCCTCGCCATGGCCGCAGCGCCCGCAAGCTCGCCGCCGTAACCACCGCAGCCACCGAGCTCCCCTCACCGCCCTCCATGTCTGGAAGCTCCGCCACCGTCTGCTACGTCTCCCTGACGAGACACGCATCGCCCGAAGCCCCAATGCGCCGTCTCCGTGGACTTCTCCCCTGTTCGGCCGCCGAGATCGCCGGCGACCTCATCGTCGCAGCAGCTCGTCCCCGACCTCGTCGTCAGTTCCAACGCGGCCGCCGTGAGCTTGGCCACCTACCCATCCTCTCCGTTCTCCCTCTCAAGCTCTGTAATGACAACACGAAGCTCACCTGCACGCGCCGCCGTGGAGCTCGTCGCCGACGAGGTTCCGGCCACCCAATGGTCGCGCCACCCTATCCATCAGCTTCACCACACCGCCAGGAGCCTTTAGCACCTCTCCACGAGCATCGCCGTGCCTCCTAGCGACTAGCCCGAGCTCACCCGAGCTCCGGCAGCCGCCAAGGTCGTCACCGGTGCCTTTTCCGACGACCACGAGGCCAACCACCACCACCACTAGATACGGCATACTCCCCGCATCACATAGACGTGCTCCACCGTCGATTTGGTCGCCGGAGCACAAATCCCGCACCGTACCGCCACGTCTAGCCTCGCCGGCCGGTTTGACCCTCTTTGACCACGGGTGTGGCCAGGTTGACCCCCTGGAGTCAATGACAGGTGGGGCCCAGCCGGCTAATTAAGTAGGATTAGCACTAATGTTTAATTAGTTAAGTTAATGACACTGACACGCGGGACCCACTATCAGGTTTGAACTGGACCAGGTCTGTTGACCTGCTGACGTCAGCATGATGTCATGCTGACGTAGTAAAGGCTTTTCTGGGATTATTTGATTTAAAATAATTCAGGAAATTCCAGAAAATGCTTTAAACTTCTAAAAATCATATAAATTCGACAGTAGCTCAGATGGAAAAGATTTATATATGAAAATTGATTAGAAAAATCCAATCTTTCCAATGGCACTGGTATCATGCATGTTTAAGCAAGATAACCTTGCTGTTCACATCAAAACATGATAATGCACTTTAATAAATAATAGTTTGAGTATAAATTTGAATCTTTGATTCAAATGAGCTCAAACCCTTCTGTTTATAGTTGCACTAGCCCAAAACACATTCATCTTGCCATGTCATGAGCATGCATAATATTGTTGCATTTGTTTGTATATTGACTGTTTCGTCGGTGTTCTCCATGGTAGGTCCTGCTCCCGAGGATACATCTGCGTATCCAACTGAAGAGTAGTACCCGACAACCAATCTGTCAGGCAAGCAACCCATTGATCATTTCGATACAAACCCATCTTCTCGCTCCTGCTCTCTTTTACTGCATTAAGGCAACATCGTGTGAACTACTACTTGCTGCGGTAGTTGAACCCTATTCCTTTGCATGACCTATCATTGCCACAGTAAATAGTTGAAACCCACTAGCATGTGTAGGAGTTGTTTGAGCCATGTGATGTGTGTTCTACCATGCTATTTGTTTATGTTGCCTGCTATGCTTAGAGTTGTGTCAGGTGTGGTTCATCTGGGTGATGGATCAGAGCGAAATGATCATGTCTGGTAGAAAGAGTGAAGTGTGGAACAAGTTTTGGTAAAGGTATCGATGAAGGGCCATGTAGGAGTACATGGTGGGTTGTTTCATTGGAACCGTCCATAGGACCTGAGATCTGTATGTGTGATTCAAGTTTCAGCTACTACCACACATTGGGATCCTTAATTGACTCTCTCAACTTATTACCTGCCCTTGTCCTCTGTCCAGGAGTTGCAACTAGTTTTTGGTGTTTGTAGATTACTGGTGGTCGCGCACATCGCTGACCCTCGGGGTGGGCTGTGATGCGGCAGGTACGTGGCCGGGTGTACCGATCACCTGTTTGGTGACTCGGGAACCCTGTACACATCGTTGGGCGCCGTGAGCGACACCCCGGCCGGATCTCCCCACAGATGGAACCCAAATAGGCGATAAACCTGGACTAGGGACTTGTGTGGTTAGTCAGGTCGTGGCCGACACCCTCGCTGGGCTTCCGCTTGAAGGTTGCCGAGTACATGTCGAGTAAACGGCGATAAGTGGTGGAAGCATGTGCGAAGAAGTACACCCCTGCAGGGTTACCAATCTATTCGAATAGCCGTAGTTCATGGTTATGGACCACTTGGTTGCCTTATGCAATTCATAGACAAGTTGATGGTTACTTCTAAAAGTCTCAAGACAAGTGTGAGTGCCGTGGATGGTCCTTCCGTAGGATGACCGAAGAGGATCCACGATGGTGTATTGTTGTGGTGAGTAGAGGACTCGTGTGCGTAGTCACATCTTGCAATCTGCTGAGAGTTGTAGTATAGGTTAGCCAAGAGTCAAAGCTGGCTTGCTGCAATGAACTCCACTACCCTTGTTGATAATGATGCATGTATGATAGGTTCTGTTGTAAGTCTTGCTGAGTACCTTTGTACTCATGTTTGCTTAATAACTGTTGCAGAGGAGAACCTTGCCCCTTCTGATGGGTTTTACGTAGAAGTTGACATCGACGAGTAGCTTGCTACCCAGACGGTGATCCTGAGCTTGTGAAGGGCCTTGTAGATAGTCAGGCTACACCAAGCCTGTTTTATTTCCAAGTTGTCTATACTCAGACATGTTAGCTTCCGCTTATGCTTGTATACTTGTATGACTTGAGTGTTGGGTCATGTGACCCCTATCTGTATGATATGTTATGTATGGCTCCTCAGAGCCTCTTAAATAAAGTACTTTGAGTCATAGAGTTCTGTTGTGATGCAATGTTGTATTCGCACATATTGAGCATATTGTGTGTATGTTTGAAATGCTTGGTATGTGTGGGATCCGACACCTAGTTGTTTACCTTTGGTAGCCTATCTTACAGGGAAATGCCTCCTAGTGCTTCCACTGAGCCTTGGTAGCTTGCTACTGCTCCGGAACACGTAGGCTGGCCGGCATGTGTCCTACTTCGTTCCTGTGTCTGTCCCTTAGGGGAAATGTCACGCGTTGTTCCTTTAAGTCCATGTAGCTTGCTACGACTTGGGTTCATACGTTGATGACCGACACGTTCGTTGATGGGTCATGGATGCTTGTCTCTGTAATTTAGTTCCACTTTTGGTTTATTACTAGCCATGTCGGCCCGGGTTCTCTGTCATATGGATGCTAGCAACACTATCATATACGTGTGCCAAAATGCGCAAACGGTCCCGGTCCAGGTAAGGTGGCACCCGTGGGGATACCGTGCATGAGGCCGCAAAGTGATAGGATGTGTTACAAGCTAGATCGGTGTGACTTAGGATCGGGGTCCTGACACAACTTGTCAGGCCCCCCCTATGAGCGCTTTGTTTATTTCTCTATTGTTCAGGGTTTGCGCCTGGCTTTGTACAAGGGGTTACATGCAACTTCGGCAAGGCCTATACAAAAGGGGGGACGCCGGGCAGTGCCCGACAGCCGCGCCTTACGGGTAGTACTTGCGGAGATGCTCAATGTTCTTTGAGTTTTGCCACTGAATGCCATCTCCGATCTCCAGATGGGCTGCGCCAGGTCTGGTGACTCATACCACCCAGTAAGGGCCTTCCCACCTCGGCGATAACTTGGTAGTACTCTTGGCGCACTGAACCCGCCTAAGGACAAGGTCGTCTTCCTAAAAACACCGAGCATGAACCATGTGGCTATGATAGCGACGAATGGCGTGCTGGTAGCATGGAGCACGCGTAGTAGCCCAGAGACGGTTCTCCTCGAGAAGCACAGTGTCGTCACACTGGTGCTGATCCTGCGCTACTTCGTCGTAGGCAAGCACTCGAGGAAACCCGTAAATGAGTTCCGTGGGAATAACTGCTTCTGCTCCATAGGCAAGGGAGAAGGGAGTCTGCCCGGTAGGTCGGTTTGGTGTCGTTCTGAAGGACCAAATAACCCTCGGGAGCTCATCTATCCATCGTTTGTCACACTTCTGCAGCTTATCAAATGTTCTTGTCATGAGACCCGCAGCACTTTAGCGTTCACCCTCTCAGCTTGCCCATTGCTTCTAGGATGTGCAACAGAGGCAAATGAGATCTGGCTTCCGATGGCATTAACATATTGCATGAAGGCGTGGCTCGTGAACTAGGTGCCGTTGTCGGTGATGATCCAAGCAGGGACCCCCGAAGCGCCACACCAATCCTTTCAAGAACTTGATAGCTGACTGAGCAGTCAACTTTCTCACGACATCTACTTTCGGGCACTTTGTAAAAATTTTGATAGCAACGAACAAGAATTCAAATCCCCCGGTAGCTTGGGGGAAAGGGCCATGGGTATTGAGCCCCCAGACCGAAAACGGCCATGACAAAGGGATTGTTTGAAGAGCTTGGGCAGTCAAATGGATGTTCTTGGAATGGAACTAGCAGGCCTCACACTTGGTAACTAGCTCGACCGCATCTTGGAGGGCTGTGGGCTAATAGAATCCTTGCCGGAATGCTTCCCCAACTAATGCCCTTGATCCAATGTGGGAACGCACATGCCTTTGTTTATCTCCACCAACAGTTTCTTTCCACCTTCCTGGCAAATGCACTTCAATTTCAAACCGTTGGGCATTCTTCTGTATAGAGTGTCATTGACAAACTGATACATACTGGCCGTCCGGGTTACTCTTTCAACTTATTCTTGCTCTTTGGGAAGTTCTCCGGTTTGGAGGAAGTTGACTATGTGCCTTGCCCAAGTTGGAGCCAGGGCCTCGGCAACAAGGACTAATGGCACCTCCACAATCATTGGGGCGTGTCCCTCGACCGAGGGGACCTGAATCCCGGCAGGAGGGGGCAACCCAGCAAGTGAATAGGAGTTCTTTCTGGCAGAGTCCCTCCCAGGTGCCCCGGAGGGCTCTATCGGGAAAGGCTTACCAGAGTCCAATTTCCTCCTCTTTAGGGCCATTGTTTCCGGGGATACGGAGGGCTGAGTAAGGCGGAGTACAAAAGTTCCTGGTCCCATAGGAAGCTTCTGTGCAGCACACTTTGACAGATTATCAGTAATGTTGTTTTCTGCACGGGGTACATGCTCTGTTTACAATCCATCAATGTGCTCCTCTAACCTTCTCACTTCCTCGACATATGCCTCCATCAATGGGCTTTGATAATCCTTTTTGACTTGCCTCACCACAAGTTGCGAATCTCCTCGAATGATCAACTTCTTGATTCCCAACTCTGTGGCGATCCTGAGCCCGACAAGGAGTCCCTCATACTTTGTTGTATTGGTGGTTGCCTCCTCCTCGGGAAAATGCATCTGGACTACGTACTTCAAGTGTTCCCAAGAGGGGCAACCAGAAGAACGACAACCCCCACACCTTGTAGGGAGAAAGCACCCTCAAAATACATAATCCATTCTTCGGGGGATTCCTTATCGGGAATAACTATCTCTAGCACATCCTCATCAAGGGTTGGCGTCCATTCTGCAATAAACTATGCCAATGCCCGGATGTATATTGTTGAGGTGCGTTCAAACTTCAGGAAAAAGCTGGATAACTCCCATGGCCACTCCACTATCCTGCTGGTTGCCTCAGGTTTCAGGAGTATCCTTTGCAACGGAAAGCGTGTAACAACCATGATCACCTGGGCATGGAAGTCGTGGCGCAGTTTCCTTGAGGCCATGACTAAGCCAAAAATCAACTTTTGCCTGCTAGAGTACCTGGATCTAGCCCCCTCAACAGGGAGCTCACGAAGTACACTGGGTGATGCACCACTTTCTTCCTTGCCGTGTCCTTGGGTTGTTACCTCTGCCGAGCTCTTCTTTGTCCATATCCATATTTGGCTTGCTGAGCTATTCTCATACTCCTCTCCGGAAGGGACACTAACTGAGGCCGTCTCCTCCTCCACTTCCCGCTGCGCCACCAATGCTGCACTAACCACTAGATTTGTTGTTGCTTGGTAATGTAGCAGCGACTCTTGTGGTTTAGGAGCAACCAAGGTAGGCACAAAGGATAAGTAGGTCTTCAAATCTTGTAGTGCCATATCTTCTTCCGGGGTCCACTTCATTGGTCCTGCCCTCTTCAAGATCTTAAAGAACGGAAGTGCACGCTCGATAGACTTGGAGATGAATCTGCTGAGTGCGGCAACACACCATGTCAAGCGTATGACATCCTTGATTGTCCTTGGCACTTAAATCTGCTCGCTAGCCTTGATCTTATTTGGATGGACGCTATTCCCCAGTGGGACACAAAGAAGCCAAGTAGCTTGCAGGAGGGAACACCAAACACGCACTTCTCCAGATTCAGCTTTAAGTTGATCTTGCGCAGATTGGCAAATGTATCTGTCAAATCCTGGATGAGGGTTGATCTGTCTTTGGTCTTGACCACAATATCATTCATGGAATCTTCAATATTGTTGTGCAGTTGTGATTCAAAACTAAACTGGACCGTTCTTGCAAAACTGGACCCGACACTCTTCAACCCGAAAGGCATGCTTACGGACTAGTACGTGCCACATGAGCTGATGAATGAGGTCTTCTATTCGTCTTCCTTAGTATTACAAAAACCTAATGGTACCCAGAATATGCATCCAAGTAAGAGAGCAGATCATGACCTAAAGTGGAGTCCACCATCTGGTCGATACGCGGCAAGGGAAATGGGTCCTTTGGGCAGGCCTTGTTTAGATCAGTGAAGTCTATGCACAGCCTCCATTTTCGGTTGGCTTTACGCACGACCACTAGGTTTGCTAATAATGTTGGATGCAGCACTCCTCTGACCGAACCAGCAGCCTCAAGCTTCTTGATCTCCTCGGCAATGAACTGTTGCCTCTCTAAAGCTTTCTTCCGGATCTTCTGCTTGACGGGCCTGGCATGTGGTAGCAAGGTGGTGCTCGATTACCTCCCTGGGAACATCGGGGATGTCAGATGGTTGCCAGGTAAACACATCGGCATTCGCCCGTAGGAAAGCAAAGGGCGAGCTTTCCTATTTATCGCCAAGGGTGGCACTGATAGTAAAGGTACCATAAGTGCCATCCAGCCCTGTCGGTACCTTCTTCACACCAGGCGCAGCAACCTTGGACCTTTTGCTGTAAGAGCTCTCAGACTAGTCATCAACAGGTACAACCTACCCCGGAGAAGTGCGCTTCCCGGGCTCCTCACCTGGGCTCTTAACATCTTTCTCCTTTTTCTTACTCTCCTTGGCGGGGCCAGTGATCTCCACGGCCTCTGCCTCAACTGCATCCATGTACATCTTATCCACAAAAATGATTGCATCCTTCTCGTCAGATGGAATGGAGAGGACCCCCATTGGTCCTGGCATCTTCAGGATGTTGTAGGCATAGTGGGATACCGCCATGAATTTGGCCAAAGCTGGCTGTCGAAGAATTACATTGTAAGGTAGGGGGAGATCAACCACATCAAACACAACCTTCTCAGTTCAGTAGTTCAATTCTCCCCTGAATGTTACCGGCAACGTGATCTTTCCCTTAGGACGGCTCCTGCTGGGATTAAATCCTTGAAACATGCTAGTAACCTCAAGCTCTTCCTCTGCTATTTGTACTTTGTTGATGACCTTTGGGGAAATCAGATTCAACCCGGCTTCACCGTCAACCAACATCTTCGTGACTTTGATGTAGCGGATTGTTGGTGAGACCAGCAATGGCAAGCACCCTACCGCAGAATTATGGCCATGGTGGTCTTATTCGTCACGGATAATGGGCATGCAGGACCACTTGAGCGGTTTCCAAAACTCCGCTACAGGCTGTACAACATTGACCTCACGTGCCCACTCTTTAAGTTGGTGGTGAGAGGAGTGCCGAGATGCACCCCGGTCAATGCATATGTCATCAGTGGCCTTTTGGAACTCCTACTAACTCGTTTCCTCTTCATTCCATCTATCACTCTCTTCATTGCAATCCTCCTTCTTACGGCTCGTGGTGGGTTTTCCTTGGTTCATAAGAGCCTTGCCGGGGCGATTTGCTTCACCGCCCTGGCCCTTTCCGCCAGTGCTATTCTGACCTTTTTCCTTATCGTGCCTCTCATATTCAGCCCTCTGCCTCTTGACAAGCTGCTCACTCTGGTGACACTCCTGGAGGTCATGGCCCTTGGTCGGTTGGATCTTGCAGTAAGGGCCATCACTTTTCCCAGCCTTCTCAGCAGCCACAGCTTCCCATCAATCATTGCACACGGCAACCTCCTATGGGGGCTTCAACTTTAGCCTTCTTGCTAGTACTAGGCATGCTTCACCCCTCAATCAATGCCTTATCTCTATGTTTCTTTGTGCTCTTCTTGTTCTTTTTCCTCTAACTGGAGGCATCGTCATCATCCTTTTAGTCAACGTCGATGCCATTTTCCTCTCGAGGGAGTTTCCTCCCCTCTTCTACCCGATACTCATTCACAGTCTTGGGCAACCGAATGTTCATCTTGGAATGTATCCGTTGATTGCGCACGTTGGACTAGAATGCTGCTATCACTGCAGTTGGATGGATTTCTGGAATATTTCTGTGAACTCGACTGTACCTCTGCATGTACTTCCGTAGAGTCTCTCCTTCTTTTTGTGGAAGCAACTGCAGATCGCTGGGCTGCCCTATTTCTTGATGGCTGCCCATGAAGGCGCCAACGAACTAATGGCGCAGGTCAGCCCAGGTCGAAATGGAGTTCTCCGGCATATGCATCAGCCAAGACCTCACATTTGGCTTGAGGGCCAAAGGAAAGTAATTGGCGAATACCTTCTCATATCTTTCTTTGGTAACTTGAACAGCGATGGTGTACATTCTCAAGAACTCTGTCCGGTTCAGTCTTCCATCATACTTCTTGGAAAATCTCTGGCATGAACATGCAAGCGGACGACCAATGGACTTGCCGTAGCTCACGGGTACCCGCCCCATTGAAAGGCAGGTACCCGCCCCATTGAGCGCGGGCTCGTCAACGTTGAGACCATCGTACCCGTTGGGCTGCCAGTGGTCGCCGCGACATTGCTCGTTGGTGACGCGTGAGCGCTCCCCCTGCCTGCCCTCTGCGGCCAAATGCCAGCTTTGATGCGCTCGAGGGTCCGACGGGACCTTGAGACATTATCTGCCCCTGATGGAGCGGCTCACACGGCGGCCGCCATGGCGGGGACTGCACTATGGGCGTGGCCCCCTCAGCACGACTAGAAGCGTGGGCTGTCGCCGGCATCTGGGGAGGTCGTGATGGGCCAGCTCAATGTGGTCCTCCCGCCTCGGGAAAACCAATTAGAATCTGGATGGTGGCTCGCCACTCATCCATCTGATCGGCCACCGGCGGAAAACTCAGCAGTAGTTGGGCCGGCACCATAGACTCCAAGGTGGTGCTTGGCATAGGTGATGATGATGTGGGCCATAGCGTCGCCCCGCTCCTGATGGTGCCGGTGACGATCGCGCCATGCCCTCATCGCTGGGAGCCAGCCGCTTGGATGGCTTGGGGACAAGGTCGGGGCGTTTGAGGGCTAGCAGATCCATCGAGCAAAGTGGTTAGGTTAGCCCATTCCGAGGGTGGCACATGCTCTACGGTCGCACCCACGACAGGGGTGGCCGGAGAGTTGTGGTTTTGTCCAGAACGAGCGACACCACCAAGACTACGCCCTTCGGTTGGGTGAGGAGGTATGGATGGAATAATCTCCCTATTCGTACCTCGTGGAGCATGACCGCTAGGATCTTGTTGATGCTGCTCTACTCCGGAACCTCCTGCTACCGCTTCGGCCGCGGGAGGCGTGGCAACGGTGCCGCCTGCGTCGACCAAGTCCCCGGCTGCACCCGCATTCCCATGTGTCACTGCATTCCCCGCGGCATTGGCAGCCGCAGGCAACAAGGCCCTCGAGGTGGACGGGTGAGCGGCGGTACCGGACATCTTCTTGGATGCCATGGTTGATGGTGCCGAAGACGGTGCAATTGGTGATCAAGATGATGCGCTACTCAAGCTCTCGGGTTCACGCAAGTGATCCCCCTACCTGGCACGCCAAAGATGTCACGGGAAAACCACAACCACCTATGGGACAGTGGCCCCTTATTGGTTCGGCGAGGGGATTGACACAATGCACAAAGAGCGGAGAGCATGGAGCAGCACGACGGAGATCGCATGGGTAGTTTTCACCCAGGTTCGGGCCGCTACAAGGCGTAAAACCCTACTCCTGCTTTGGTGGATTGATGGTGAAATGGTGGAAATGAGGACGATGTTCTTGCCCGACAAGGTTGCTTCAGGGCTAGAGCGGTCGCGCGCTTATGAGTGTGGGGGTTTGAATGGCCGAATTCTCTACCGTTTCCATGGGCCTTCTTTTCTAGATTAAGGGGTCACCACATGGCAACTCAGTCTTTCTAGGCTGGTTAGATAGCAAATAGTGCTATCGTTCCTAACTCTACAGGCTGACAGAGTGCATTAAATGTGCCGCTCAATGTCACATCAAAGCTCGGTCAGGTGGCCTTGCCGGGCTATTTCGCCAACTTTGTGCCTGCTTGCTTGACACGTTGCAGGACGGGTGTCGTTTGCAGGTTCTTTCTGTAGGAAATGGCTTCCTTGTGGCAGGGGCTGCCACTGAGCCATTTAGGAGCTTGACACCGCACTGATTGACGATGGTCGTCAAGGTGAGGTGGTGGTTCGTCTCCGTGAGCCCCCGGCAGGTCTGCCGGGGATTTCTTGGAGATTTGTTTCCGGGGCGATCCCACCCCACCAGGCTCGCATGCCCAGCAAGGAGGGCTCTCCATCTGGTGGTATCTTGCCTTGTCAGCAGGTCTTGGTTGCCTTGATCCCTTCGACCAGCTTTCTGGTTCTTCAAAGGATTGATTCCTTCGAGTCTTGATCCTGGTGTGGTAAACTTGTCCTCGGGTCTGTGCATTGTTTAGGGTAACGGACCTAGGGTTCGTTGCACAAACACCCATAATTGCCTTTCTGAATTCGGCCCACTAGCATCATCAGGGCCATCCAATATGATTCCAGCCCATTGTAAGTTCCGGCCCATGTAAGGCCCATGACGTCTTTCAGTCCATATGAGGCCCTTCGCAACTCTTGGCCCATTAACGGTCAGTGGTGAAACTCACCCAAAATGAACAGTATATCGATTTATACCTATTAACGGCCCATTACTCCATTGGGCCGTTCCCACCCCGTGTTATCTTTCGGCCTCTTAAGCACCCACTTATTCTTGGGCTGTTTTGCAGCATTCGGTTACTTACAGTCCGTTATTGGCCTTTTCTGCTTGTGGTCCAAATTCAACATTTGGTTAAAGTCGGCCCATTTCTGGCTCGTTAATCTGTTGGACCATTTTCATAGCGTCATCAAATACAGCGCATTAACGACCCGTTATGCCTGTCGATATAATTAAGGCCGTTATACTCGTCGGCCTCTTAACAGGCCATTATGGTCGGCCTAGGAATGGAGGACTCCCACTCTAGCCCATTTACGGCCCATATTGCGGTCCAATATTGGCCAATGTTTGGCCAATCAATCATGCGGGCCGTAGAAGGCGCATTGATTCTATGACCCGTAGATGGCCTGGAGGAGGCCCATGGTCACTAATGTAGATAGCAGGACCATGCTGACGACGGTCCATATGTTGCCCATGGTTATTGTGGCCTAGTTTTAAAAAATAGGTTATTGCGGCCACTAGCAAACCGAGGAAAAACAACTGCACTGACTACAAGCAAACGAATAAACAAGACAACAAGGAAATAAATAAGCAAGCAACATACGCTAGGCTATACGGCTATTACACATATTGCAACCAGTAGGCATCCAAGTTCGCTAGCAGTGCAAATACGGGGAACAAAGGAGCATATTACATACATTGGTTGTCAAAGTTGGCGACCATTGCAAATAAACGCCATACCAAAACAAGTGTAGGACTAAAACCACTTCACAAGAGCTCAAGAAACAATATCCCGGGCATCCACCATGCTGGCAAGATGCTTAGCAATCTTATTACCTTTTGTGGCAAACCACAACCACCTATGGGACCAGAAGGTCCCTTGCTGGTCGGCTGGGGGGGGGGGCTCGTTGCACAAAGAGCAGACAAGCATGGGACAACACGACAGAGATCACGCAGGCATTTTTACCCAGGTTCGGGCCGCCATTGTGGCGTTAGACCCTACTCCTTCTTTGGTGGATTGATGGTGGAAAATGAGGTGGTGGAGCGTAGTACACTTGCCCGACAAGGGTTGCCTCAGGGCAGTTGTCACAGCCCTAGAATTGCTTGTAATTACTTGCATCATGTTCAAATTCGAAAGAAATTGAATTGGGGATGTTCAAACCCTAGTACCAAATCAATTCAAATAGGTTCAACTCAAAGCTTTTTCAATGAACCCAAAATGCCCTTCAAAAATGGTCATGATTTTTGGCACAAGGTGCAAACCTAAACCAAAAATGGTGCACACTTTTCTGGGACACAAGTGGGCTTTGAATTAACAAATATTGTATTTGAGTTGGAGCAAATAAAATCTATAAATAATTTTACAGCTCGAAATATTTTGAAACTTGCTCAGGGTCTCTGAAATTATTCAGTTGATGCCCATACAAAGTTTCTGAATTTTATTAAATGGCTTAGTATTTTTACTAAACTGGAAAAACAAATAACAGAAAAAGAAAAAGGAAAACACAAACACAAAAGAGAGAGAGAGAGAAAGGCCACTGGGCAACATACCTGGCCTGGCCAGCTGGACGACCCAGTCCACCAGGGGCTTCGTCCTCCTGGCGTCAGTGGACAGGGCACGTGCATGACGCGCGCCATGCCACCTACCTGCTTAGCCGCCTGAGGCTAGCGTGACTCCGCAAAATGCCTCACCGCTGTCATCTGGATCGAGCCAACCAGCATTTCTTCCCCCTCGCCCTCTCCCTCGCTACCCGCAGCCCGCCCGAATGCCTCCGCCGCCGTCACTCGCTGTCACAGCGACCACCATCATTGCCTCGCCTCGCCGACGCGCCCAGAAGCTCCGCCAGTTCGTCCTCGGCCTTCTCACCGAGCCACTCCCCGCCGGAAGCCCCCGAACGTCCTCACCGACCTCGTCTTTAACCTCCCGACGACAAGATGGACTTCACCGCCCCGCCTGCTGCAACCTTTCCCTGAGCCCGTTTCGAGGCCCTCTGCATTTGCCGTCAGCCCCTCTTCCTTTCCCCTCTTCTCTTGTGCTCGCGCAAGTCCCCTAGCTCCATTTCCCATCGCGGCCAAGAGCTTCTCGCTACCAGCCATGGCGTAGTTGTGGCCACTGCCGTGCAAGCTCACAACGGATCAGGTCACCGTGCTCAAAAAGCCCCCAGGAGTCTAACACACACACTCACTCGCCCTCTAGTGCATCGTAGTGCAAACCCCGCAATGACCCAAACTCGGGCACTACCGCGAGGTCCGTTCCGACGATCTCGGACCACCCTGCGTCATTCCGTCGCCTCCCCTGGATGTGGTCGAGCCCGGGCTTTGTCCTGGTAGTCTTCGCGCATCCATCCGCCGCCTGTAGCGTAGGTCCGGTGAGTTGCCGTCGTGGATTTGGTCACCGTCGGCTGAACTCCGGCTACAGCCGACGTGGCACGGTCATTAGGACTAACCCCCCCCCCTAATTAGCCAGATCATAGCCATTGACAGTGGGGCCAGACACCGGGTCAAACCCAATCATCGTCGGATTTTTGACCGGGATTAGTCCCTGTAATTAAAGTGTGGACCCCGAACGTTAGGTTTGACCTAGCCATCCCCGTTGACCTACTGACGTAAGCAAGATGTGATGCTGACGCTGTAAAGCTTTTCTGGGATTTAAAATAAATCATAAAGGATTTATGAATTTTAGAAAATATACTAAACTTCTAAAAATCATAGAAAATCAACCGTAGCTCCAAATAAAATAATTTATATATGAAAAATTATCAAAAAAATATGAAGAATCTGTTTATGGAAGTCTCATGCATGTTTGAACAACTTACAGCCACTGTATATGTCAATTTGAATAAATGGCGTTTAAACAATCACATATGGAGTTTGAATTTGAATCTTTGATTCAAACCAACTTCATTTAAATTGTTGGTAGGTGCATTAGGCCAAATCGTAGCATCTTGCCATGTCACAATCATTCATCAAATTGATGCATTGAATTGATTGTGTTCTATCTCTGTTTACCGGTGTTTGTTCCCTCTCAGTAGACTTTGTTCCAACGATGTGATCGATGACACTGATCAAGAGTAGTACTATCTTCAGAAGTGCTAGGCAAGCAAATCCCCTTTGAGCATTCACATACAATCCCACTCTCTCACTCTTGCTCTTTTTTACTACATTAGGACCACAACGTTTGAACTGCTATTTGTTGCGGTAGCTGAACCCCTTTCCTCTGCATGACTTGTCATTGGCAAAATAAATAGTTGAAACCCACTAGCATGAGTAGGAGTTCTTTGAGACATGATGTGCCTACTGATTCATGCTTGCTTGTTATGCCTGCTATTCTTAGAGTTGTGTCAGAGCTAATTCATCTGGGATGGATTGGGTTGGTGATGAACATGTCCTTTTGATTAGAGCTAAGTGTTTGAAAATGATTTGGTAAAGGTAGCGATGAGAGGTCATCTAGGACTACATGGTGGGTTGTCTCATTGAAGTTATCCTCAAGAACTGAGTTCTATGTTTGTGATCCAAAAAAAGCTACTACTATGCATTGGGCCCGAAACCCATGGACCCTCTCGACTTATTAATCGCCTTGATCTCCGTCCAGGAGTTGCAACTAGTTTCTGGTGTTTGTAAGATATGTGTTGGAGTCCATGCGTAGCGCCGACCCTACGGGTGGGCTCTGATGCGGTTCATACATCATGGCCCTGTGTACCGATTCGCCCGTTTGGTGTCTCGGGAACCCTGCACACATCGTTTGGGGCCTTGAGAGAAACCCCGGACGGACTTCCTTGCGGATGGAACCCGAATAGGCGATAAACCTAGACTAGAGACTTGCGTGGTTAGTCAGGTCGTGGCCGACACCCTCGCCGGGCTTCTGCTTGAAGGTTGCCGAGTACATGTTGTGTAAACGGCGATAAGTGGTGAGAGCATGTGTGAAGAAGTACACCCCTGTAGGGTTAACATGATCTATTCAAATAGCCGCATCCGCGGTAAAGGACTACTGGGTTGCCTATGCAGTTCATAGAAAAGTGAAAGTGGATAATCCAAAATGCGCAAGATAAGTGTGAGTGCTATGGATGGCCTTCTCGTAGGGACAGGAGAGAGGATCCATAGTGGTGTATTGATATGGTGAATATGTGGACTCATGTGCGCCACCTCAAAAGAGTTACCAGCAATCGTAGTACAGGATAACCACTGAGTCAAAGCTAGCTTGCTGCAGTTAAACTCCACTACCCCTTTGTTGATACTGATGCATATGTAGTTAGTTCTGATGTAAGTCTTGCTGGGTACATTTGTACTCATGTTTGCTTAATTTATGTTTTTTCAGAGGAGACTTCGGTCTCACTAGTAGTTCCGCGTGGACTTTCACATTTAGCTTGTTACCTCAGCTACGATCCTGTACCCTTGGGAGGGTCGTGTAGATAGTCAGGCTTCGCAGCCTTTTTCATTTGTAGTTGTTTGTACCCACACATGTTATGCTTTTGTTGCTTATATACTTTGTATGTTGGGTCATGAGACCCATGTTTGTAATATCTGGCTCCTCGGAGCCTAATGAATAAATACTTTGATTCATAGAGTTTTGTTGTGATGCCATGTTGTATTTGCACATATCGAGCATATTGCGTGTACGTTATTGAAATGCTTGGTATGTGTGGGATCCGATAACCTAGTTATTTTTTTCTTGGTAGCCTCTCTTATGGGGAAATGTCTGCTAGTGCTTCCACTGAGCCATGGTAGCTTTCTACTGTTTTGGAACACTTAGGTTGGTCGGCATGTGTCCTTCTTTGTTCCTGTGTCAGTCCCTTCGGGGAAATGTCACTCGTTGTTCTTTTAAGTCCTTGTAGCTTGCTACGACTTGGGTTAATATGTTGATGGCCGACACGTTCGTTGTTGGGTCATGTATGCATGTCCATGTTAGTTTGTGCCACCTTGGGTTTATGAATAGTCATGTCGGCGCGGGTTCTCTGTCATATGGATGCTAGCGACACTATCATATACTTGAGCCAAAATGCGCAAACGGTCCCAGGCCAGGTAAGGTGGCACCCGTGGGGATACCGTGCATGAGGTTGCAAAGTGATATGATGTGTTACATGCTAGACTAGTGTGACTTAGCATTGGGGTCCCGACAGCTTTGGTATTAGAGCTTGACTGCCTGTAGGATTACCAAGCCAAACTGGTCGAAGTCATGTCTAGAAATTCTTTAGTTATATAAGGGAATTGATTCTGGAAGGGAACGTAAGGCACTTTTTACTTCTTTACCCTATGCCCTTCTTATCTGAGTCACCTTCTTTTTTTCCACGGGGATTAAGATCTAGGCTTGTCATCTATCTATGGCGATCACGTTAATGGTGGATTCAACTCCCAATTCAGTCTCAAGTACTTCCGTTTGTTAAACTATTGGTCTCAGAACCTTAACATTATGATGTTGAGTGGTTATGCTATCCTTATGCATGAGTCTCAAAATTCTTTTTGAGCATTTACATCTGTTATGTTGTCCGAGTCATCCCAGGTTTCTTAACAGTCTGATGCGTTTGCAAATCTTTCCACCTTATTCTTAATGTCCTTTTAGGCCAGATTGACCACACTAGTCGGTGTGTTGAGGTACTCTGTTGCCTCGACATATAGGTTGGAGCTATTATTATGGCCCTAGGTGTATCAAGGAATCACCTAGTAATCTAGCCATGTTTACTGTTCCCAGTGTGATGATTCTGGCCGTCATTCTCGAAATCATCCCGTGATGCCATTTAGTTAGTAGGCATTCTATTCCCGGGTTCTTGATCCCTAGATTCACTCTACTTACTTCATGTTGGTAGTGTTTGCTCCTTCCTTTAGGATATTAGTAACCTTGTGATAGTCCTCAAGGTCTGTGGTATGTCTTTCTTCCAATACCATGAACCGTTATGGCAGAAGTTCTTTTGAACCAAAAGAACACAACTAGAGTGCTCTTGACGAGTTCTCCATTCCACATTGTGACTCTGCCAATTCTACCTTTCTGCATGGGTTATCCGGAAGAAATGTATTGAAAGTTCGACAAGCTAATCTATGCATCCACAACTCAGAAAGTTATATGCTCTTTGGAGTTGTCCCTCTTTAGTTGTATTATGACCACCGTCCATCAGTTGATAGTCAGGAGTAGTTGTGCATTCGTGTTCGTCGATGCCTTTTACTCTTGTGGTCTGTCAAGCCATTCTATTTCAGAATGACTAGGAGAAACAAACTCCAGTACCTCGTCCATCTCTGGGATTGGGTGAAAATAGTTGTATTCCACGGGTCAAAATGCCAATCCAGCTTTTGTTATGTTCTACCTTGGGGTGTTGCCTCTTTATGTCAGGAATTTCATGGGAATTGCACAACCTCTTATGAACTCTTGATAAGGTGATACTTCTCGCCATCATTATTCACCCTTGGTTTCTGTGTTGATGCAGCCGGAATGCCGACAAGTGAACCGTGATGTGTGAAATAAATATTCCTAGCAACCGTTGGTTGGGAATTCGGTAACTGGTAACTGCTCGGTCGACTACTGATTAGCGATTAATTGGTTAATCGGCCATTTAACTAAATTAATCGGTCAATCATTAATCGGCTGCATATGAGAATATACTGGCAACATGTAACTAGTTTTTCATGTATTGTACACCACATAATCCAATGCTCACAGCTGCACATGAGATGAATCTTAGCAGAACCGTACCTTGTTGGTTTGTGAATCCTTGGGGACCTGGTTCGAGCGGTTGCCGGCGCTGCTGCCTGGCCTAGGTCGCCGGCACTGTTGCCTGTTCTATGCCGCCACTGCTGCAGCCTGCAGGTAGGGGCTGGAGGAGAGACGGGGAGAAGAGGATGGGATGGGATGGGGGTCAGAGAAGGAGGCTAGGGCCGGCGACGGGAGCAGGGCGATCGCCGGTGGTTGCTAGGGCGGGCGAGGAGCAGCCATGGTCGTGAGGAGTCAGGAGAGGAAGGGCCGCTGCGATTTGGGAGAGGGAGGATGCAGCGCCGGAGGTTACGGGGCCAAATAATGACCTGGATTGCCGATACCTCTTCAATTACCTGACCCATCACCGATTAATCGGTTTGACAACCAGTTAAACATCTGACGACCGGTTAAATGTCAGTTAATCGGCTTGACCATTTAATGAACCGAGTATGTACTATTCGCCTCAGTTAGGCACTGAGTAGCGATTAAATGGGCATTTAAATGGTAACTCGGCCGAGTTCTTGAACAATGCTAGCAACCATGTTGCTTGGTAGTTAATGGACAATAAACTCACTCTTAGTGTGTTGGTTACTGAATCACCATTCTAAGATTGATCGTGCTACCTAGTCTATTTTCCTGGTGCACTTTTCAATCAATGAGTTAGGATTGTATCAATCTCTGGCTCTTTTGATCATATCGTCTTGCCCTGAAAATCAAGAATGTTCTCAAGCTTAGTAACATATCGGTGGTTCATGATTTTCCGAATATCTTCTCGGGAGTATTACCAGATTGTTCCCTGACCGCTAAGTTGAGCTCGTGATCATGTTGGTTTCTCTATAAACCACCCCTTCTCCAATAATCTGTGTTGGATACCCTGAGCTACTTGGTTAAGCTAAATAACAACTTGGGGAGTTGGAATATAAAATCTTGATCTAACGTAGTTCATTGTGAAGGGATATCTTTTTTGTATGTGTTGAAGAAAGATGATATTTTCATCAATTGATCTCTGTGTTCAGTTGTTGGACCTATCATCTTATCCAACCTGTGATTTGAGCGTGGGCTATGGTCAAATCAAATAAAAACCAACGATGTTCGTAATGTTGTCTTACTCGTGGTTGTCCCTCGAGCATACCTCATTATATCTTTTGGTCTGACCAATGCTATCACCTTGTTCACATAATATGTGGAATTCCATCTTCGTGGATATATCGATGATTTGCTGTTGAGCCCATCAACATCATTTACCTTGTCTAGGATTCAAGTCGAACATCTAAGTTAGTGTTGGTAACTTTTTAAGCATGACCTTTGTGTTCCGCTCATGAGGTATATGTTTGGATGAGAGAAGAGACTTTCCCTAATTCATGTGAAATTGATGTAAGTTGCTGCCGTGAATTTGAGAAAGCTTGTTTTACTTCCTCCGGAATCATCCCAAGTCAGTCATGCACATGTGTGAAGTATTCTATGGTCTGATAGACTGATCATCTTCATTCCATATGTATTCCCTATCAATCCAAGCCACTAATTGATTTGTTCAAGACAAAGGAGTTTGTTCTAAGGTTAACACTTTAGACTTCCGCATGGAGACTTCGATGTCAAAATGATGGTTCCCACCTAAACTTGGTAGTGTTTGTTTTAAGACTACCATGTGGCCATGCTTGTGTGGGACAACGTGTTCACATGTGTGTAGCAGATCCAGCTCATGTTTTGGAGCTTGCTATCGTAGTTCATTTCCCCAGAATCTGGCAACGTCATCTCATCGATTTGTGTTGCAACCTTTCTTTTTCACACATGCTGAGTCTGGAATATCCTGAAACCAATCGGATCTGAATCTCAGGCAGATATGATGGTTGAAAAATTCCCAACATTTGCATTTTGTTCCCAGCTTGCACCACCATTGTGCCAATTTTCCATGGGCTGCCCCTCTTAGTAATTGTTGTTCAGAATCATCTTCAAAAGTGGTCCTACCATGGGTCCCATCCATTTCCAGTGATAGAAAAAATCACTCATTGAGTCGTCTTCAACAAGGTAGTCCACATCTTCAACAAGGTAGTCCACATCATCCATTCTAGTGTAAGTATGCCATTCTTCCATAATCCTTCAAGTGATCGATTGTGATTTGCCTTAGGCTGGTATAGAGAGTTTCAATGCTTTCCGCATCAAAAGTAATTCTTTTGCCACTTCAAAGAATAATTCTATGTGTCGCCTTTCCTAAGGTATCCCTTTTCTGAATCATGGGAGTTAGCTCCTCGCTACTTTGGAGCCATGCACCATCTTACTGAAGCGTGTAATTGTTGCCTACCAAATTGAACTTTCGTCATCTCTTTATCTCCACTCCACTTGATGTATGTTGCGCCTCAGCTCAAGAGTGGCTCAATGTCTCATTCCGTGAGTTGATCATGAGTTGCTCGATCTTATAGAAGATTGATTCCTATAGAATTTCTTTTGTCGTCAATATGTTGGGTGAAGATCTCGAAAGCAAGGATGTCAGTATCAAGATGATGCAATGAATCAATATCTTCGATGAGGACAGTCGGATTGAGAGGATTGTGATGGCCTTGTGCCCCTCTGTCTTCTTACCTCACGTCTCGAATCTCGGGATGAGATTCTTGTTTACTGGGGGTGAGTTGTCATAGCCCTGGAATTGCTTGTAATTAGTTGCATCATGTTTAAATTCAAAAGAATTTGAATTGCGGATGTTCAAACCCTAGCACCAAATGAATTCAAATAGGTTCAACTCAAAGCTTTTTCAATGAACCCAAAATGCCCTTAAAAATTTTCATGATTTTTTGCACAAGGTGCAATCCTAAACCAAAAATTGTGCATAGTTATCTGGGACACAAGTTGGCTTTGAATTAACACATATTGTATTTGAGTTGGATCAAATAAAATTTATTAATAATTTTACAGCTCCAAATATGTTGAAACTTGGTGAGGGTCTCTGAAATGATTTAGTTGGTGCCCATAAAAAAGTTTGAGAATTTTATTAAATGGTTTAGTATTTTTACTAAATTGGAAAAACAAATAGCGGAAAAAGAAAAAGAAAAATAGAAACAAAAAAGATGAAGAGAGAAGACCACTGGGCCACCTACTTGGCCTGGCTAGCTGGACGGCCCAGCCCACTAGGGGCTTCGTCCTCCTGGTGCCAGTGGACAGGGCGCGTGCCCGACGTGCGCTCGCTCCCTGCGCGCCACGCCACCTACCTACCTGGCTGCCCGAGGCCAGCGCGACGACGTGAAACGCCTCGCAGTTGTCGTCTGGATCGAGCCAACCCACTCGTTTCTTCGCCCTCGCCCTCTCCCTCGCTGCCCGCACCCTGCCCGAACACCTCCATCGTTGTCGCTCGCTGTCACCGCGGCCACCGTCACTGCCTCGCCTCGCCAACGTGCCCAGAAGCTCCACCACTTCGTCCTCGACCCCCTCGCCGAGCGACTCCCACCCGGAAGCCCTCGAACGTCCTCACTAAGCTTGTCTTCGACATACCGACGATGAGATCGACTTTGCCGCCCCGCCTGCTCCAACCCTTACCCAAGCCTGTTTCGATGCCCTCTGCACTCGCCGTGAGCCCCTCTTCCTTTCCCCTCTTCTCTTATTCTCACGCGCATCCCCTAGCTTCGTTTCCCACCGCGGCCAAGAGCTTCTTGCCGCCGGCCATGGCGTAGCTGTGGCCACAGCAGCGCAAGCTCACAACGGAGCACATCACTGTGCTCAGAAAGCCCCCCAGGAGTCTAACACACACACTCACTCGCCCTCCCGTGCACCGTAGCGCTAACCCCACAATCATCCGAACTCCGGCACCGCCACGAGCTTCCTTCCGGCGATCTCCGAGCACCCCGCGTCGTTCCATCGCCTCCCCTGGATGCGGTCGAGCCCGGGCTTCGTCCTGGTGGCCTCCGTGCATCCATTCGCCGCCTGTAGCATAGGTCCGGCGAGTTGTCGCCACGTATTTGGTCGCCTCCGGCCTAACTTCGGCTATAGCTGATGTGGCACCATCATTAGGACTAACCCCCCTAATTAGCCACCTCATAGCCACTGACAGGGTGGCTAGACACCGGGTCAAAGCCAGTCAGCGTCGGGTTTGACCGGAATTAGTCCCAGTAACTGACGTGTGGACCCCGCAAATCAGGTTTGACCTAGCCAGCCCCGTTAACCTACCGATGTCAGCATGAGATCATGCTGACGATGTAAAGCTTTTTTGGGATTTAAAATAAATCAGAAATGATTTATGAATTTCAGAAAATATCCTAAACTTCTAAAAATCATAGAAAATCAAACGTAACTCCAAATGAAATAATTTATATATGAAAAATTATCAGAAAAATATGAACAATCTGTTTATGGCATTCTCATGCATGTTTGAACAACTTACAGCCAATATATATGACAATTTGAATAAATGGCATTTAAACAATCACATATGGAGTTTGAATTTGAATCTTTGATTCAAACCAACTTCATTTAAATTGTTGGTAGCTGCATTAGGCCAAATCATAGCATCTTGCCAGCTCACAATCATGCATTATATTCTTGCATTGCATTTATTATGTTCTTTCTCTTTTTACCGGTGTTTGTACCCTCTCAGTAGACGTTGTTCCAACAATGTGATCGACGACACTGATGAAGAGCATTACTATCTTCAGAAGTGCCAGGCAAGAAAAATCCCCTTTGAGCATTTCCATACAATCCCATTCTCTCGCGCTTGCTCTCTTTTACTACATTAGGACAACAGCCTTTAAACTACTATTTGCTGCGATAGCTGAACCTCTTTCCTCTGCATGACCTGTCATTGCCACAGTAAATAGATGAAACCCACTAGCATGAGTAGGAGTTTTTTGAGCCATGATGTGTCTACTCATTCATGCTTGCTTGTTATGCCTTCTATGCCTACAGTTGTGTCAGGGCAGATTCATCTAGGACGGATTGGGTTGGTGATGAACATGTCCTTCTGATGAGAGCTAAGTGTGTGAACATGATTTGGTAAAGTTGGCGATGAGAGGTCATGTAGGAGTACATGGTGGGTTGTCTCATTGAAGCCGTGCTCAGGAACTGAGTCCTGTGTTTGTGATCCAAGAACAGCTAGTACCATGGATTGGGCCCAAAACCCATGTACCCTCTCGAATTATTAATCGCCTTGATCTCTTTCCAGGAGTTGCAACTAGTTTCTGGTGTTTGTAGGATATGTGTTGGAGGCCGTGCATAGCGCTGACCCGAGGGATGGGCTATGATGCGGTAGATACACTGTGGCCTGGTGTACTGATTCGCCCGTTTGGTATCTCGGGAACCCTACACACATCGTTTGGGGCCGTGAGAGAAACCCCAGCCGGACTTCCTTGTGGATGGACCCCGAATAGGCGATAAACCTGGACTAGAAACTTGTGTGGTTAGTCAGGTCATGGCCGACACCCTCGCTGGGCTTCCGCTTGAAGGTTGTCGAGTACATGTCGTGTAAACATTGATAAGTGGTGAGAGCGTGTTTGAAGAAGTACACCCCTACAGGGTTAACATGATCTAATCGAATATCCGCGTCCGCGGTAATGGACTACTGGGTTGCCTATGCAGTTCATAGAAAAGTGAAAGTGGATACTCTGAAATGCGCAAGATAATCGTGAGTTCTATGGATGGCCTTCTCGTAGGGAGACGGGAGCGGATCCATACTAGTGTATTGATACGGTGAATATGTGGAATTATGTGCGCCACATCGAAAGAGTTACTAGCAATCATTGTACAGGATAGCCACTGAGTCAAAGCTCGCTTGCTGAAGTTAAACTCCACTACCCCTTTGTTGATACGGATGCATATGTAGTTAGTTCTGATGTAAGTCTTGCTGGGTACATTTGTACTCATGTTTGCTTAATTTATGTTTTCGCATAGGAGACTTCAGTGTCACTAGTAGTTCCGCATGGACATCGACGTTTAGCTTGTTACCTCAGCTACAATCTTGTACCCTTGGGATGGTCGTGTAGATAGTCAAGCTTCTCAGCCTTGTTCATTTGTAGTTGTCTGTACCCACACATGTTATGCTTCCGTTGCTTGTATGCTCTGTATGTTGGGTCATGAGACCCATGTTTGTAATATCTGGTTCCTCACAGCCTAATGAATAAATACTTTGATTCATAAAGTTTTGTTGTGATGCCATGTTGTATTTGCACATATCGACCATATTGTGTGTATGTTATTGAAATGCTTGGTATGTGTGTGATCCGAAAATCTAGTTGTTTATTCTTGGTAGCATGTCTTATGGGGAAATGTCTCCTAGTGCTTCCACTGAGCCATGGTAGCTTGCTACAGCTCCGAAACACTTAGGCTGGCTGGCATGTGTCCTTTTTCATTCTTGTGTCTGTCCCTTCGGGGAAATGTCACACGTTGTTCCTTTATGTCCTTGTAGCTTGCTACGACTTGGGTTCATACATTGATGGCCGACACATTCATTGTTGGGTCATGTTTGCTTGTCCCTGTAAGTTTGTGCCACCTTGGGTTTTTGACTAGTCATGTCGGCGCGGGTTCTCTGTCATATCGATGCTAGTGACACTATCATATACGTGAGCCAAAATGCGCAAATGGTCCCGGGCCAGGTAAGGTGGCACCCGTGGGGATATCGTGCGTGAGGCCGCAAAGTGATATGATGTTTTCCATGCTAGACCGGTGTGACTTTGGATCGGGGTCCTGACAGCAGTAGCGACTACGCACCTATGGGTGCGTGGTTATCCAATCTTCTAACCCTGTCTATGGTTGCCATGGGCCTCCTTTTATATACTAAGGTGTCACCACAATGGCTAAGCAGTCATTATGCACTAATATGATAGCTACAGTGCTATCATACCTAACTCTATGGGCTGACAATGTGCATTAAATGCACTGCTTAGTGTCACATCACTGTTTGCCCGGCAAGGCTTGCGGGGCTTATCTTGCCAGCTCTACGCATGTTTGCTTGATACGTTGCAGGACGGGTGTCGTCTGTGGGTTCTTCTCGTAGGGAGAGGCTGCCATGTGGCTAATGGCTGCCACTTAGTCACTTTGTGGCTTGAAACCGCACTGATTAACGACGTGAGTTGTGGAGGAGCCGTCGGTGAGGTGGTTTAGCCTCCGCGAGTCCTGACAGGCCCTGTGGGTTGCCTTGATTGTCTTCTTTTGGGGATGGCCTTGCCCCTTGCCGGGATCGCCTGCCTGGCAAGGAAGGCCTTTTCCTTGGCGATGTCTTGCTTATCTAGCTTGGTCTTGGTCTCCCTGATCTTCTCAGTGGTTCCTTGAACCTCTTTGTTTCTTGTGCTTTAACTTGGGTTGGTGCTTCAATCTTGCTTCCGTGCCTGCGCACAGTCAGGGCAACAGACCCAGGGTTTCTTGGACCGACATAAGCCCCCGGGCCTGCCCCGAACACGCTATGGACCGTCGTCGGTGTAGGGCCTAATAAGTGCACATACGGGGTTGCTGGAGAGGCTAGTTTCTTGAGGTCTTTTTTTCCCTCTATACGAGTTTTAAATCTGGGCCATTTTGGGTTTCCCCGCGCGTCGTGCGTAACTTTATGGAAGAGCTTTGATCATGGCCTACAGATTCTCCTCGCCCCATGATCACGATGCAGACACTACCATCCCACTTGTCCCCCGTTTTGCACCCACCTTCCACGTGTTTCACATGCATTGGGCGTGGTGGGTGGTGGATGCAGAGGGCACGGGGAGGAGTGCCATGGCTGAAAATTGGGTGTCGATGGTTGGTGCAGAGGGTCGGCCTTGATTCTTAGAGCCGCATGGGGTGCATGGAGATTGTATTGGAGGATCAGGGCGGCCACTTCCTACGTGAGGAGCCATCCCCCTGCCACGTCCCCCTAAAAAGATGGTAGGGGTGGTGCTCACCTGCACACACTCTTACTTCTTCTGTACCGTAGAAATTCCTTTCTAGCTATGGTGAGAGGGCGAGGGTGTGGGGGCGCCCCGACGACAGCAATGAGGGCATCTTCTCGACAGCGCATCCCCCCTCCTTCGGATCCCATGGTGGCAGAACCTACCATGAGAGGAGGAGAAAGGGGACGAGGTCGAGGTCACCGTGGTGCCCGCGGAGGAGGAGGACAAGGCGGCGCCTGGGCTGCGCCCCCACCAGCAGCTCTTCCCCCGATGGAGGGCCATGTAGGAGACCAACCTCGGGAGTTCATCATCAAGCTGTATAAGTGAAGGAAATATGCCCTAGAGGCAATAATAAAGATGTTATTTGTATTTCCTTATATCATGATAATTATCTTTTATTCATGCTAGAATTGTATTAACCGGAAACTTAGTACATGTGTGAATACATAGACAAAACAGTATGTCCCTAGTATGCCTCTACTAGACTAGCTTATTGATCAAAGATGGTTATGTTTTCTAGCCATAGACATGAGTTGTGATTTGATCAATGAGATCACATCATTAGGAGAATGATGTGATGGACAAGACCCATCCGTTAGCTTAGCACTATGATCGTTTAGTTTTACAGCTATTGCTTTCTTCATGACTTATACATGTTCCTATGACTATGAGATTATGCAACTCCCGTATACCGGAGGAACACCTTGTGTGCTATCAAACGTCACAACATAACTGGGTGATTATAAAGATGCTCTACAGGTGTCTCCGAAGGTGTTCGTGGTGTTGGCATAGATCAAGAATAGGATTTGTCCCTCCGACTATCGGAGAGGTATCTCTGGGCCCTCTCGGTAATACACATCATAATAAGCCTTGCAAGCAAATGACTAATGAGTTAGTCACGGGATGATGTATTACGGAACGAGTAAACAGACTTGCCGGTAACGAGATTGAACTAGGTATTGAGGTACCGATGATCGAATCTCGGGCAAGTAACGTACCGATGACAAAGGGAACAACGTATGTTGTTATGCGGTTTGACCGATAAAGATCTTCGTAGAATATGTAGGATCCAATATGAGCATCCAAGTTCCTCTATTGGTTATTGACCGGAGATGAGTCTCGGTCATGTCTACATAGTTCTCGAACCCGTAGGGTCCGCACGCTTAATGTTTGATGACGATCGGTATTATGAGTTTATAAGTTTTGATGTACCGAAGGTAGTTCGGAGTCCCGGATGAGATCACGGATATGACGAGGAGTCTCGAAATGTCCGAGACGTAAACTTGATATATTGGACGACTATATTCGGACACCGGAAGTGTTCCGGAAAAGTTTTGGATTTAACCGGAATGCCGGAGGGGGTTACC
>LR738711.1:464076562-464277583 GCA_902687465.1 Secale cereale
CCCCCCCCCGAGGGATTATGGGCCATAGTGGGCCATTGAGAGAAAGAGAGAGGCAGCCCATAGGGCTGGCCGCACCCTCCCCCTAGGGATCCTAGTTGGACTAGGAAAGGGGGGAGGCGCCCCTCTTCTTCCTTCTTCTCTCTCCCTTCCTTTCCTACTCCTAGTAGGAATAGGAAAGGGGATTCCTATTCCTACTAGGAGTAGGAATCCTACTCCCTTGGCGCGCCCTAGCCTGGCCCCCCTTGCTCGTTTATATACGGGGGCAGGGGGCACCCAAAGACACAGAAGAAACATTGTTCTAGCCGTGTGCGGTGCCCCCCTCCACAGAAATACACCTCGGTCATACCGTTGCAGTGCTTAGGCGAAGCCATGCGCCGGTAGCTACATCATATCCATCACCACGCCGTAGTGCCAACGAAACTCTCCCGTGAAGCTCAACTGGATCAAGAGCTCGTGGGACTTCATCAAGCTGAATGTGTGCTGAACGAGGAGGTGTCGTATGTTCGGTGCTTGATCGGTTGGATCGCGAAGAAGTTCGACTACATCAACCGCGTCACTAGACGCTTCCACTTTCGGTTTACGAGGGTACGTAGACACACTATCCCCTCTGGTTGCTATGCATCTGGTAGAAAGATCTTGCGTGATCGTATGAATTTTTTTTTGCGGGTGACGTATGATGCCATTGTTGGGGAACGTAGTATTTCAAAAAAAATCGTATGAATTTTTTTGAAATACTACATTCCCCAACAGTGGCATCATGAGCCAGGTCTATGCGTAGATGATATGCACGAGTAGAACACAATGAGTTGTGGGCGATAATAATCATACTGCTTACCAACATGTCATACTTTAGTTCAGCGGTATTGTGAGATGTAGCGGCCCAGACCGACATTACGCGTACGCTTACGCGAGACTGGTTTCACTATTATGAGCACTCGTTGCTTAAAGTTGACTGGCGGATGTGTGTCTCTCTCACTTTAGTTGAATCAAGTGTGGCTACGCCAGGTCCTTGTGAAGGTTAAAACATCACATACTTGATGAAAAATCGTGGTGGTTTTTGTATCCGTAGGTAAGAACGGTTCTTGCTAAGCCCGTAGCAGCCACGTAAAACTTGCAACAACAAAGTAGAAGACGTCTAACTTGTTTTTGCAGGGCATGTTGTGATGTGATATGGTCAAGACATGATGAGTTATACGTTATTGTATGAGATGATCATGTTTTGTAAAGTTATCGGCAACTAGCAGGAGCCATATGGTTGTCGCTTTATTGTATGAAATACAGTCGCCATGTAATTGCTTTACTTTATCACTAAGCGGTAGCGATAGTCGTGGAAGCAATAGTTGGCGAGACGACAACGATGCTACGATGGAGATCAAGGTGTCGTGCCGGTGACGAAGGTGATCATGACGGTGCTTTGGAGATGGAGATCAGAAGGACAAGATGATGATGGCCATATCATGTCACGTATTTTGATTGCATGTGATGTTTATCTTATTATGCTTCTTATTTTGCTTAGTACGGCGGTAGCATTATAAGATGATCCCTTACAAAATTTCAAGGTACAAGTGTTCTCCCTGAGTATGCACCATTGCTAATGTTCGTCGTGCCGAGACACCACGTGATGATCGGGTGTGATAAGCTCTACGTTCACATACAACAGGTGTAAGCCAGTTTTGCACACGCAGAATACTCGGGTTAAACTTGACGAGCCTAGCATATGCAGATATGGCCTCGGAACACTGGAGACCGAAAGGTCGAGCGTGAATCATATAATAGATATGATCGACATAAGATGTTCACCATTGAAAACTACTCCATCTCACGTGATGATTGGACATGGTTTAGTTTATTTGGATCACGTGATCATTTAGATGACCAGAGGGATGTCTATCTAAGTGGGAGTTCTTTAAGTAATATGATTAATTGAACTTTAATTTTATCATGAACTTAGTCCTGATAGTTTTTTGCATATCTATGTTGTTGTAGATCAATGGCCCGTGCTACCGTTCATTTGAATTTTAATGCATTCATAGAGAAAGCTAAGTTGAAAGATGATGGTAGCAATTACACGGACTGGGTCCGTAACTTGAGGATTATCCTCATTGCTGCACAGAAGAATTATGTCCTTGAAGCACAGCTAGGTGACAAGCCCCCTCCCGCTAATGTAGACGCTTTGAACGTCTAGCAGACGCGGTCTAATGACTACACGATAGTTCAGTGTGCCATGCTTTACGGCTTAGAACCGGTACTTCAACGACGTTTTGAACGTCATGGAGCATATGAGATGTTCCAGGAGTTGAAGTTAATATTTCAAGCAAATGCCCGGATTGAGAAATATGCGATTTCCAATAAGTTCTATAGCTGCAAGATGGAGGAGAATAGTTCTATCAGTGAACACTTGCTCAGAATGTCTAGGTACTACAATCATATGACTCAACTTGGTTGCAAAGTTTATGAATACAGTGTTATTGATAGAGTTCTTCAATCACTTCCACCAAGCTATAAAGGCTTCGTGATGAACTATAATATGCAAGGGATGCAAAAGAAAATTCCCGAGCTCTTCGCTATGCTCAAGGCTGCGGAGGTAGAAATCAAAAAGGGAGCATCAAGTGTTGATGGTTAACAAAACCACTAGTTTCAAGAAAAAGGGCAAGGGAAAGAAAGGGAACTTCGAAAAGAATAGCAAGACAGTTGCTACTCCCGCGAAGAAATCCAAGTCTAGAGCCAAGCCTGAAACTGAGTGCTTCTACTACAAAGGGACTGGACACTTGAAGCAGAACTACCCCAAATATTTGGCGGATAAGAAGGATGGCAAGGTGAACAAAGGTATATGTGATATACATGTTATTGATGTGTACCTTACTAATGCTCGTAGTAGTACCTGGGCATTTGATACCGGTTCGGTTGCTAATATTTGTAACTCGAAATAGGGACTACGGATTAAACGAAGATTGGCTAAGGACAAGGTGACGATACGCGTGGGAAATGGTTCCAAAGTCGATGTGATCGCCGTCGGCACGCTACCTCTACATCTACCTTCGGGATTATTTTTAGACCTAAATAATTGTTATTTGGTGCCAGCGTTAAGCATGAACATTATATCTGGATCTTGTTTGTTGCGAGACGGTTATTCATTTAAATATGAGAATAATGGTTGTTCTATTTTTATGAATAATATCTTTTATGGTCATGCACCCTTGAAGAGTGGTCTATTCTTGTTGGATATCGATTGTAGTGATACAGATATTCATAATATTGAAGCCAAAAGATGCAAGGTTAATAATGATAGTGCAAATTATTTGTGGCACTGTCGTTTAGGTGATATTGGTGTAAAGCGCATGAAGAAACTCCATAGTGATGGACTTTTGGAATCACTTGATTATGAATCACTTGGTGCTTGCGAACCATGCCTCATGGGCAAGATGACTAAAACTCCGTTATCTGGAACTATGGAGCGAGCAACAGATTTGTTGGAAATCATACATACTGATGTATGTGGACCGATGAGTGTTGACGCTTGCGGCAGGTATCGTTATTTTCTGACCTTCACTGATGATTTGAGCAGATATGGGTATATCTACTTGATGAAACACAAGTCTGAAACATTTGAAAAGTTCAAAGCATTTCAGAGTGAAGTAGAGAATCATCGTAACAAGAAAATAAAGTTCCTACGATCTGATCGTGGAGGTGAATATTTGAGTTACGAGTTTGGTCTTCATTTGAAACAATGTGGAATAGTTTCACATCTCACGCCACCCGGACACCACATCGTAATGGTGTGTCCGAACATCATAACCGTACTTTATTAGATATGGTGCGGTCTATGATGTCTCTTACCGATTTACCACTATCGTTTTGGGGATATGCTTTAGAGACAGCTGCTTTCACGTTAAATAGGGCACCATCAAAATCCGTTGAGATGACGCCTTATGAACTGTGGTTTGGCAAGAAACCAAAGTTGTCGTTTCTTAAAGTTTGGGGCTGCGATGCTTATGTGAAAAAGCTTCAACCTGATAAGCTCGAACCCATGTCGGAGAAATGTGTCTTCATAGGGTACCCAAAAGAGACTGTTGGGTACACCTTCTATCACAGATCCGAAGGCAAGATATTCGTTGCTAAGAATGGATCCTTTCTTGAGAAGGAGTTTCTCTCGAAAGAAGTGTGTGGGAGGAAAGTGGATCTTAATGAGGTAATTGTACCTTCGCCCGAATTGGAAAGTAGTACATCACAGAAATTAGTTCCAGTGATTCCTACACCAATTAGTGAGGAAGCTAATGATAATGATCATGAAACTTCAGAACAAGTTTCTGCTGAACTTCGTAGATCAACCAGAGTACGTTCCGCACCAGAGTGGTACAGTAACCCAGTTGTGGAAGTCATGTTACTAGACCATGATGAACCTACGAACTATGAGGAAGCGATGATGAGCCCAGATTCCGCAAAATGGCTTGAGACCATGAAATCTGAGATGGGATGCATGTATGAGAACAAAGTATGGACTTTGGTTGACTTGCCCGATGATCGGCAAGCCGTCGAAAATAAATGGATTTTTAAAGAAGAAGACCGACGCTGACGGTAATGTTACTGTTTACAAAGCTCGACTTGTTGAGAAAGGGTTTCGACAAGTTCAAGGACTTGACTACGATGAGAATTTCTCACCCATAGCAATGCTTAAGTCTGTCCAAATCATGTTAGCAATTGCCGCATTTTATGATTATGAAATCTGGCAAATGGATGTCAAAACTGCATTCCTGGATGGATATCTCAAACAAGAGTTGTATATGATGCAACCAGAAGGCTTTGTCGATCCTAAAGGTGCTAGCAAAGTATGCAAGCTCCAGCGATCCATCTATGGACTGGTGCAAGCATCTCGGAGTTGGCATATACGCTTGGATGAGGTGATCAAAGCATATGGTTTTATACAGACCTTTGGAGAAGCCTGTATTTACAAGAAAGTGAGTGGGAGCTCTGTAGCATTTCTGATATTATATGTGGATGACATATTGTTGATTGTAAATGATATAGAATTTCTGGATAGCATAAAAGGATACTTGAATAAGATTTTTTCAATGAAAGACCTCGGTGAAGCTGCTTACATATTAGGCATCAAGATCTATAGAGATATATCAAGACGCTTAATTGGACTTTCACAAAGCACATACCTTGATAAATTTTTGAAGAAGTTCAAAATGGATCAGTCAAAGAAAGGGTTCTTGCCTGTGTTACAAGGTGTGAAGTTCAGTAAGACTCAATGCCCGACCACTGCAGAAGATAGAGAGAAAATGAAAGTCATACCGTATGCCTCAGCCATAGGATCTATCATGTATGCAATGTTGCGTACCAGACCTGATGTGTGCCTTGCTATAAGTCTAGCAGGGAGGTACCAAAGTAATCCAGGAGTGGATCACTGGACAACGGTCAAGAACATCCTGAAGTACCTGAAAAGGACAAAGGATATGTTTCTCGTGTATGGAGGTGACAAAGAGCTCGTCGTAAACGGTTACGTCGATTCAAACTTTGACACTGATCCGGATGAATCTAAGTCACAAAACCGGATATGTATTTTTATTAAACGGTGGATCTGTCAGTTGGTGCAGTTCCAAGCAGAGCGTCGTGGCGGGATCTACGTGTGAAGCGGAATACATAGCTGCCTCGGAAGCAACAAATGAAGGAGTCTGGATGAAGGAGTTTATATCCGATCTAGCTATGATACCTAGTTGTCGGTGTACAAAAAGGGGGGTACACTTTTTGTACCCCTATGACTGTGCACGGGCAGTCTGAGCCACGGGCACCGCCGCACCAAGCAAGGCCAGGGAGGTAAGCCAGGGTAAGACTGAAGCCCAAGAGAACAAGAACACAAAGAGCAAAGGGACGAAGCGGGTTCCCCCGGCAAGATCCTTGCTGGGAGCCAGTTTTAGCAGCCCTGGCAAGATCCTTGCCGGGGCCGGCTTTAGTAGCCCCGGCAGGACCCTTGCCGCGACAACTCGCCCCTCACCTACGGACCAAATCACCCTTCAGTCCACTGCCGCCATGGGGCAAGGATTCGAGAGATGTCCCCGTAGTGGCATGCAGATCTTTGTGAAGATATTCAAGATCAGATACACACTAAGAAGACGACGACCCTTGCCGGGGATGACAACAGGCGCCGCGACAAGACCCTTGCCGGAGCCCCGGCAAGGCCCTTGCCGAGGACTTCCGCAGGGCCACCATCAGGCCCACGCCAACTAAGCTTCCACCGCCCTATGCAGCTGCCGACCCAACCAGCTGGGCAGGCACCTACGTGGCGACATGCATATCTTTGTGAAGACCCACCATTGCGCCACCTCAGCTGCCTGCCTGCCTACATGGCATCTCAGGCATCGCTGGCCAGGGCGCGTGTCGACACAAGAAGGAGCGGGGGCGGACTAGACAGGCCTCTCCCCCGTCCCCGATAAAGCAAGGACACCTAAGCAAGATGCATTAAATGCACCTTGTCATGTAATACGAGGGATAACCTCACATCACTGTACCCTTTCCACCTCTTGTGTGCCCCTGTGGCGACCCCTTTCTCTATAAAAGGAGGCCCGAGGCAACCAGGAGGAGGATTCGGCTTTTTGGAGCTCCTCACGCCCCATAGCTAGCTGAAGAAAACAAACATACAATCCACCAAAGCAGGAGTAGGGTTTTATGCATCCTCGCGGCCCGAACCTGGATAAACGAACCGTGTGCTATCTGTTGGATCCGCTCTTCTCTCAACCCCGCGCCCCGCAACCATAGTAGGGATTCTTGTGATCCCATAGGTGTACACTGACATCTTTGGCGCGCCAGGTAGGGGGCGCAGTCGTGAGAATCGGCTCTAGCAGTTAGCCCAGTGCTCCTTCGTCTTCGTGGCTCTTTGAGAAGGAAGGAGGCCGGAAGATCAGCATTCGGGCAGCTATAGATAGAAGCTAAGTTACATTGAACCCTGGATATTTCCATTCTATTATATAAAGTTATTATCCTCGGAGCTGTCGTTCTTTGTACAAAAAGAAACCTACACGCAAATGGGGCCCTTACCGATCGGCAATGCCTTTGTTCTGTTTCGAGTCCACTCAACGGTTCAAACGGCTGCGTTGGAAACGGTAGGGTAGCCTTCCGCAATTGGCAAGGCTCTCGACTCTGACTCGAGTCAAACTTGACAGTTCGAGCGGCTGCGTTAAGGGCGGTAAGGTGGCTCACCCGGCAGCACGTTCGCCCGGCAGGCCAATGGGGACCCGTCCCCAAGACGCCGCCTTGGGTTTCTCCGCCGGCAAGCCTACCCAGCTAGCGTAGGGTGGACATACAAAGAGGCAACAAATAGGGAAATAGCATGCATAATCCCAAAAATATTTCAAAGTTGTATTACATCACATCATTGCTGCGGTTCTAACTAAAGATGAAATTTGTCTTTGTCATGAACCTGCAGCGGCGAAGAAGACCGGGATGCCTAATCCCGGCGCTGGCCTTCCACCCTTTTGATTTCGTCGATGCAGCTGATGACGGGCTTGATGCGCTCCTTGAGCGCCGTGAGGTCAGTACCCTCCGGCAAGCTATCCATCGCGGCTTCGAAGTCAAGGGCGGGATTCCAATACGCCATCTTGGTGAGGACCTTGGTCATGACTCCCCGGCAAAGTCGCCGAGCCTCCCTGGCCAGCGTGGCCGTTCTGTTGGAGTGAAGATCAGCCAAGGCGCCAAGGACGCCCTCGAAGGACAGGGTCAGCTTGGTGTTGACGGTCCCACTCCACTCAGGGGCATACCTCACGTTTGGCATCCCCATGAGGGCCAACTACGAGGTGACCCTGCCAGCGACGTCCTCCAGCCGGCTGATCCATCTGTTCTCGCCTGCCACATATTCCTGGTGGGAGGCGGCCTCGTCCGCCCGCAGCTGCTTCTCCTCCTCCAGGCTCCTGGTCAAGGTCTCCTCCCGAGCCGAGCTCTCCGACAACATCTACTCGAGATTCTCCAGCTTCAGCTTGAGATCTCTGATGGAGTTTTGCGCCTCGGAGAGCTCCCCAGCCCTGCTGATGACCGCTCCCTGCGCCTCTGCCAAGGCGCAGTTGAGCGTGTTCTTCTCGTCGGACGGCTTGAGGGCTTGTTCCTTCAGCTCGTCCCGCTCTACCTCCAGGTCCTTCACCTTGCCGGCATGGACCAGAGCCTGGGCATCGAGTTCCTCATTGTGCCTCTGCCCCAGCTCGCGAGTCCGCCGCTCGACAAGGACCTCGAGCTCCTCATCCTTTCTGCGGAGCGTTGCGGCAAGCTTCGCCTCACGCGCGGAGAGGTCTTCTTCCTGGGAATCCAAGGTGGCTTGATGCTGGTTCCGGGCGGCCTCGGCCGTGGCAGCCAAGCGCGTTGCCTCTTCCTGGGCCTTCTCGATGTCAGACATCTTCATGGGGACCTCTACATCGCGCTTGGCCAATTCAACCTGGAAGGCCCTCTGCTCCTCACGGGTCTGGTGAAACCAGGTCTGCGCCTTAGCAACGCGCGCCTTGAAGTCCACCTCCGCCTCGTCCACCGTTGCCATCCTTGATTTAACCTTGTCCAGACGGGCACGGTAGAGCGCTCGGAGCTTTCGGAAATTGGCCCCCATAGCACGGAAGACCTACTCTTCTGGGGAACCATCGCCGCCGACGCCCGGTTCATCGACCACCTTGAGCCCGGTGGCGGCGAGCACCTCGCCGTCGAAGACTTCCCCTCCGGCGGGCGCCCGGGAGCTTGACGCCCCTGCAAGATGGACGAAGAGATCGTCGCCCACCTTCAGGTACCTGCTGGGGCCCGAGGTTGTGGAGGAAGAAGGCTGATCATCAACCACCTATTCCTCGGCTGCGGCCTCGCCGGCCTCCCCGGCAGGCCCACCGCTGGCACCCTCGGCAGAAGCCTCGCCGGTCACCTTGGCGGCCCCCGCAGCGGTGTCTTCGTCAGCATTCTTGACGGCCTCCTCGGCGGTGATCCTGTTGGCCTCCACCGCTGCCTCCTCAGCAATGTTCCAGACAACGGAGTCCATGTCCTCCATATCTGAAGGAGGGCCTGGGCAGTAATGGGAGCAATGAAGCCAAGAAAAAGAATAAGGGAAAAACAGAGACGAAGGACAGGCGACTCACTAGTGCCAGGCTGTGAAGCAGAAGCCCCCTCCCCACCAGTGTTTGGCGCCATGGCAGAGCCACCAGCGCCCAAGTTCCCCTCTTCCTCCATGGGCGTGGGCTCCGTGCTTGGTGCTCTTGCCGGGGACGCCCCTCACGGCGGCGTAGTCGATGGGTGTGGTGTGTTGGGGGTAGCCCTCTACGGCTCCTCCTGCTGCTGCTCCCTTCCTACAAACCCAACAAGGTCAGCACCATAGCATCGAACACCTACCACATGTCGAGTAAGAGGAGGGTGAAGAACTTACGGTGGGGGCTGTGCCGGGGGCTGCTGTCCGGGCTGCTCAATACCACCAGTGGTGTCTCTGTAGCCCTAGCCGAGGGCTGACTGCTCACCGAGGCTCTTGCCCTCTTCACCCGCTGGGCCAACGTCTCTGCATCCCTGCAAAAGCAAAAACGGATCAAGATGAGTGGCTCGATTAAGGGGAATGGAAATGGCAGTAAGGAACGGAGTACTTAATCGTCGTCCATCTCCTCCTCCTCCACCGCTTTCCTTTTCCTCTTCGGGCTGAGAGGACCAAGATCAAAAGGGAACTCCGTGTCGACATCCGAGTCGACGTCTGCCGGAGAAGGCAAAGAAGGCGGAGTTTGTGCGCGCCCAGATGGAGAAGGGGCTGTTGCCTTCTTCTTCTCAGCGGCCTTCGCCAGCCTCCTCGCTGTCGTGGCCCTCGTGTGGCGCCCGGACACCTCCAGGGTCAATTGAGGCCGCGTTGCCTTGCCGGGCTAGACCGGCTCGCCGAAACTAGCCCCCCGCAGGACTCGGCCTCTTCCCCTGGCTGGCGATGAGCCCACCGCCACATCCTCCTCCGACGACGACTCGTCGGCCACGTCCTCAACAAGCGGAGCTCCAGTGTTGGCGCTGCTAGCGTCCCCGGCGGCCGCCGCCCACTAGGCGAGCTCCTCCTCCTCCGCAGCTGTTGCGGCCTTGTCCTCCACACCCCCGGTGCTGCCGGCCTCCATGGCAAGCTGCACCTCCCTCGCCCTAGTGGTGATGTAGTCTAGCTCTCCCTGGGTGGTGTCCATGACAAGCCACCGCTCGGCATCAGGATTGACATACACCTCAACCAGAGAGTCGAAGAATTGCTGCACATCCACGTCCGTCGGCTCCTTCCAGCTCGGGACAGGGCCGTGCACGTTGCAGTCCCGCATCATAGCGATGATCTTGGACCGGCGCGAATTGTTGCACAACGGGACCATCCCCGCTGGCAACTTGATAAACGGCCCCTTGATGGCTTTGCCGGCCTTTACGGCAACCCTCGCGGCCTTGCCGGTCCGTTCGACTCGCCGTCACGACCCACATCAAGCTGGAAGAGCCGCTGGCAGAAATGGGCGTGTGCCATCACCGTGAAGTTGTGGTCGAGGCCAGGGCGGAATCACATAACGTCAGCCGGATTCCTAAAGAGCCAGGCTGGGCTCCCCTTGTTGTGCAACGGGGCGATCCGACGGCGAATGAAGTCCGCCCCGATCATCTCGAGGGTGAGTCCGGCCTGGGTGAGCCGGAGAATCCTGGTGGTGGCGACGATGAGCCTCCCGTCAGCGATGTCGACGTCGCTCCAGTTGCTGCCACGGACAGGCGGCACTCGGCGGACCTTGCAGAATCTTGGCTGGTCTTCATCTTCAATCCAGCACCACCGGCCGCGCCATTCATCCTACCTCTCCTTCACGGCACCGTCCGGGTACGCCCCCTTGGATCTTGGGATCCAGGTGATGCATCCAGAGACGGTACCTCCCGGCTAGATCCGAGGGGAGAAATAGTGGCGGAAGAGCGCCGTGTTGGGCTGCACCCCGACGAGGCCTTCGCAAAGGTGCGCAAAGAAAGCCATGCAAGCCACCGCATTCGGAGTAAAATCCAAGAGGCGGAAGCCAAAGGTGTGCATGATATCGCAGAAGAAATCGGAGAAAGGGGTACATAACCAGCAAGAAAAGTAGTCGACGAAGAAGGGATACCGATTTGGGCCAGGTTCGGCGCAAGCGGCAGGAATGACGCGCTTCGCCGGATGTCCCAAATTCTCTCCCCCCGTCTTCACCCCTCAAAGAGGCTTGAAGGGGGCCCGTAGCTCATGGACGTCAACCGTCGATGGGAAGAAGAAGGCAGACTTCGTCGGGTCCCCCAATAGCACGCTCTCCGGCGGCTCCACAGTCCCGGCGCCTTTGGCCACCCCCTTGCCCTTGACGGACTTGGACGCCATGGAGGCTGAGAAAGTTAGAGGACGGAGAGAGGGGGAGGGTGAAGCAACGGCGGCAGGCGACAGCGAAAGCTTCGGAAGGAAGGAAGAGAGGAAACGGCGGCTCTGAGATTGGAAGAGGCGCGAGGGAAGCGGAGGAAGTGAGCAGCGCGCCCGCGGTTATTCCTTCTTATGGGGGGGGGAATGTGGGCCGCCTCCTTTCGCATTAACTGCGACGTGACGCATGCCTGTGGAAACCGCCCCGCGCATGCCGCCCACGTCACGCGCACCCCCCACACCGCGCCATGCGCGCGGATCGTGGGGTCGCAGCGCGCGGAAAATCTTACCGCGCTAAAAACCGTCCCGCATGCCCGCGCACCGTTCTGGGCCTAGCCCAACAACGCGTCGTGCTTATGTGTGGCCCAAGCCCGGGGGCTCCTGTCGGTGTACAAAAAGGGGGGTACACTTTTTGTACCCATATGACTGTGCACGGGCAATCTGAGCCACGGGCACCGCCGCACGAAGCAAGGCCAGGGAGGTAAGCCAGGGTAAGACTGAATCCCAAGAGAACAAGACCACAAAGAGCAAAGGGACGAAGCGGGTTCCCCAGGCAAGATCCTTGCCGGGAGCCAGTTTTAGCAGCCCCAGCAAGATCCTTGCTGGGGCCTGCTTTAGCAGCCCCGGCAAGACCCTTGCCGCGGCAACCCGCCCCTCGCCTACGGAGCGAATCACCCTTGAGTCCACTGCCCCCATGGGGCAAGGATTCGGGAGATGTCCCCATAGTGTCATGCAGATCTTTGTGAAGACATTCAAGATCAGATACACACAAAGAAGACGACGACCCTTGGCGGGATCCCAGCCAAGGAAGACCACAAGACCTTCGGCAAGTACCTTGCCGGGGATGACAGCAGGCGCCGTGACAAGACCCTTGCCGGGGCCCCGGCAAGGCCCTTGCTGAGGACATCCGCAGGGCCACCATCAGCCCCATGCCAACTAAGCTTCCACCGCCCTATGCAGCTGCCGACCCAACCAGCTGGGCAGGCACCTGCGTGGTGACATGCAGATCTTCGTGAAGACCCACCATTGCGCCACCTCAGCTGCCTGCCTGTCTACATGGCATCTCAGGCATCACTGGCCAGGGCGCGTGTCGACACAAGAAGGAGCGGCGGCGGACTAGACATGCCTCTCCCCCGTCCTCGATAAAGTCAGGACACCTAAGCAAGATGCATTAAATGCGCCTTATCATGTAATACGAGGGATAACCTCGCATCACTGTACCCTTTCCACCTCCTGTGTGCCACTCTGGCGACCCCTTTCTCTATACAAGGAGGCCCGAGGCGACCAGGAGGAGGATTCGGATTTTTGGAGCTCCTCACGCCCCATAGCTAGCTGAAGAACACAAACATACATCCACCAAAGCAGGAGTAGGGTTTTACGCATCCTCGCAGCCATAACCTGGATAAACAAACCATGTTCTATCTGTTGGATCCGCTCTTATCTCAACCCCGTGCCCCGCAACCGTAGTAGGGATTCTTGTGATCCCATAGGTGTCGTTCCTAACACACCGACACTAGTGCATCGGGTCCAATGAAAATCTTTTGTGACAACACTAGAGCAATAGCCTTGGTGAAGGAATCCATGTTTCCCAAGAGAACAAAGCACAACAAAAGACTCTTCAATTCCATCCGCGATCTAGTCAAGGAGGGAGACATAGAAATTTGCAAGATACATACGGATCTGAATGTTGCAGACCCGATGACTAAGCCTCTTCCACAGGCAGAAAATGATCAGCACCAAGACTCCATGGGTGTTAGGATCATTACTTTGTAATCTAGATTATTGACTCTAGTTCAAGTGGGAGACTGAAGAAAATATGCCCTAGTCGCAATAATAAAGATGTTATTTGTATTTCCTTATATCATGATAAATGTCTTTTATTCATGCTAGATTTGTTTTAACCGGAAACTTAGTACATGTGTGAATACATAGACAAAACAGTATGTCCCTAGTATGCCTCTACTAGAGTAGCTTATTGATCAAAGATGGTTATGTTTCCTAGACATAGACATGAGTTGTCATTTGATCAATGAGATCACATCATTAGGAGAATGATGTGATGGACAAGACCCATCCTTTAGCATAGCACTATGATAGTTTAGTTTTACTTCTATTGCTTTCTTCATGACTTATACATGTTCCTATGACTATGAGATTATGCAACTCCCATATACCGGAGGAACACCTTGTGTGCTATCAAACGTCACGACGTAACTGTGTGATTATAAATATGCTCTACAGGTGTCTCCGAAGGTGTTCGTGGTGTTGGCATTGATCGAGAATAGGATTTGTCACTCCGAGTGTCGGAGAGGTATCTCTGGGCCCTCTCGGTAATACACATCATAATAAGCCTTGCAAGCAAATGACTAATGAGTTAGTCACGGGATGATGTATTATGGAACGAGTAAAGAGATTTTCTAGTAACGAGATTGAACTAGGTATTGAGATACCGATGATCGAATCTTGGGCAAGTAACATACCGATGACAAAGGAAACAATGTATGTTGTTATGCAGTTTGACCGATAAAGATCTTCTTAGAATATGCAGGAGCCAGTATGAGCATCCAGGTTCCGATATTCCTTATTGACCGGAGATGAGTCTAGGTCATGTCTACATAGTTCTCGAAACCGTAGGGTCCGCACGCTTAACGTTTGAAGACGATTGGTATTATAAGTTTATGAGTTTTGATGTACCGAAGGTAGTTCGGAGTCCCGGATGACAACACGGACATGATGAGGAGTCTCGGAATGTCTGAGACGTAAAGATTGATATATTGGACGACTATATTCGGACAACGGAAGTGTTCCGGAAAAGTTTCGGATTTAAACGGAGTGCCAGAGGGGGTTACTGGAACCCCCCCGAGGGAGTATGGGCCATAGTGGGCCATTGAGGGAAAGAGAGAGGCAGCCCATAGGCCTGGCCGCACCCTCCCCTAGGGATCCTAGTTGGACTAGGAAAGGGGGGGCACCCTCTTCTTCCTTCTTCTCTCCCCCTTCCTTTCCTACTCCTAGTAGGAATAGGAAAGGGGATTCCTATTCCTACTAGGAGTAGGAATCCTACTCCCTTGGCGCGCCCTGGCCTGGCCGCACCTTCCCCCTTGCTCCTTTATATACGGGGTCAGGGGGTCACCCAAAGACACAGAAGAAACATTGTTCTAGCCGTGTGTGGTGCCCCCTCCACAGAAACACACCTCGGTCATACCGTTGTAGTGCTTAGGCGAAGCCCTGCGCCGGTAGCTACATCATATCCGTCACCACGCCGTACTGCTGACGAAACTCTCCCGTGAAGCTCAACTGGATCAGGAGCTCATGGGACGTCCTCAAGCTGAACGTGTGCTGAACGCGGAGGTGCCGTACATTCGGTGCTTGATCGGTTGGATCGCGAAGAAGTTCGACTACATCAACCGCGTCACTAAACGCTTCCGCTTTCGGTCTACGAGTGCACGTAGACACACTCTCCCCTCTAGTTGCTATGCATCAGGTATATAGATCTTGCGTGATCGTAGGAATTTTTTTGAAATACTACCTTCCCCAACAATAAGCCCCCTTGTGGTCACCTTCATCTCCCAACTCATTTTGCGCGCGAGATGGAGGTTGAACAACCACGCGCCCTGAGATTGCATATCAGGGGTTGTGGGAATGGTGGCATGCGAGTTGATGTCGACTTTCCGGCCCCTCACGTAATGTACCTCTGCCGCGGCTGGAACACCTTTGCCAGTGCTCATGGCTTCGCGGAAGGGCATTTTCTCTAGTTAAAATAAATGGAGAACGGCCTGCTCTCCATTAGGATCTTCGGGCTCTCGGGAGCTCGCTTAGGGTGTTGCGCAGAGAGCTTGACCGACTATGAAAGCTCCTCCTCGAGCAAAAGCGATGAGGAGGAGCGTGACGACGATGACGACGGCAGCGGGCGGAAGAGCGACGACTCTGACTTTGGCTGGCCATCGCCCATACCAGATTCATCAGGCAGTAGCACCCACTTCTTCTGCCCGGCAAGGGCATTTGCCGGGGAATTGACTTCTAGCTAGATCCCGACAGGCGTCCTCTCGCGTTCCAGCTCAGTTAGCCTTGCCGTGCCCTGCTAGCCCTGGTGACGGTGGTCAACAGGTCGCCTCCGATCTTCTCCCCATTGTTGTGCCCCCACGGTGATCCCGCTCCCTCCAACCTCTTCTGGAGCCCGAAGGGGGCGGGCTGGGCTCTAGCCTAGGCGCTCCTTTTGCCCCTCCCCGCCTTTAACGGCCGTGCCTAGAAGCAGAGGGACAAGAAAGGGCATGACGAGGCAATTATCTTTTTTCAATCTTAAATTTGTAGGCACTTGCCAGATTTTAACTCAAATAATGTACTCCTTGAGTCCATGTTTGTGTTCTCTAATGCTTGTACTTGTATCAGCATGTTAATGAAAAAGACGAAACCTGTTGGGGACCCGTGCATGTGTGTGTCCATGCAGAGGTGAGATGCCTCTTTAATGTAAATAAATGAGTTTTCCCAGCAAGCTATCTTGTCGGCACCCTTTTTGTTTGCCAGGGAATCTAATCTGCCGGGGAACAGAAAAAAGGGCCAGCCCCCCGCCAGCTCCTTTTCACCAAGGGCTACTTTAACCATGTTGACAGAAGCAACGTTCAAGTCTGGGATGGGAGCAACCAAGCCTTAAGAGAGTGGAGAGGTTTTCTTATGCACAAGTTATATCTTACAGAACACTAACGGACATGAGACATAACTTATCTGTTTGGCTTGCCAAGGATTGCAGTCACGGGCAGTCTTCTCAATTCCTTGTCGAAGCCAAGTTCACAACAGTAACCTGCAGCTTCATGTAGATGATAATGAATACATGATGCAATCCTATCTATATGCATATGCAGATGTTCATGAAATGCTTATGCAATGATCTTGGAATGCTCATGCATGCATGCAATCTTGGTTGGGGGCCCCCTCTGCAGCACTTCTATATTTTTCTCTTGCACGTGGCCTGTACAATGGGTGGCTACCGTGCAGCGCACGACAGCCGCGCCTTACAGGTACAACTGACAGAGATGCTCAATATTCCATGAGTTTTGCAATTTGATGACATCCCCGGTCTCCAGACAGACCGCGCCAGGTCTGGTGACTCGTCCAAACCGGTAAGGGCCTTCCCACTTCGGTGATAACTTGTGTGTACCCTTGGCCGACTGAACACGCCTAAGGACAAGATCTCCTTCCTAAAAACAATGGGTATGAAACATGCGGCTATGATAGCGACGCAAGGCCTGCTAATAGCGTGCAACACGCATAGCAGCCCGGAGATGGTTCTCCTCGAGTAGCACAAGGTCGTCATGCTGGTGCTCAATTTGCGCTACTTCATTCTAGGCAAGCATTCGAGGAGACCCGTAAATGAGTTCCATGGGGATAACTAGTTTTGCTTCGTAAGCCAGGGAGAAGGGAGTTTTGCCCGGTAGCTCGGTTTGGTGTTGTTGTGAGGGACTAGAGAACTAGTAGCAGCTGCTCGATCGACCGCCTGTCGTGCTTCTACAGCGTATCAAAGGTTCTTGTTTTGACTCCACGCAACACTTCAGCATTCGCCCTCTTAGGTTGTCCATTGCTCCGGGGCTGTGCCACAGAGGCGAATGAGAATTTCCATCCGAGGGCATGAACATATTGCATGAAGGTGCGGCTCATGAACTGCGTGCCATTGTCGGCAATGACCCTTGCCGAAACTCCAAAATGACACACCAGATCTTTCAAGAACTTGATAGCTGACTGAGCAGTCACCTTTCTCACGGTAGCTACTTCCGGCCACTTTGTAAACTTGTCAATGGCAATGAACAAGAATTCAAAGCCCCCGGCAGCTCGGGGGAAAGGGCCGAGGATATTGAGCCCCCAGACCAAAAACAACCATGAGAGAGTAATTGTTTGAAGCGCTTGGGAAGGAAGGTGGCCTTTCTTGGAATGGGACTGGCAGGCTACAGACGAGCTCATACGCATCTTGGGGGGGGGGGGCTGTGGGCCAATAGAATCCTTGCCAGAATGCTTTCCCAACTAATTCCCTTGATCTAGTATGAGAGCCGCACATGCCTTTGTGTATTTCAGCCAGCAGTTCCTTTCCTGCTTCCCGGTATATACACTTCAATTTCACATCGTTGGGCCTTCTTCTATACATAGTGTGATCGACAAACTGGTACATACTGGCCCTCCGGGCTACTTTCTCAGCTTCATCTTGGTTGCCGGGAAGCTCTCCGATTTGGAGGAAGTGGACAATGTAACTTGTCCAAGTTAGAGCCTAGGGCTCGGCAACAAGGACTAGCGGCACCTCCTCTGCTGCAAGAGCACCAGCCTCGTTCGCGGGGTTCATGGACCCGGCTGGAGGGGGTGGTCCGGTAGGCTGTGTGGAGTTCTTTACGGCACGGTCTCTGGCGGGAGCGGATGGCCCCGCCGGGAGAGGCTTGCATGTGTCCAACTTTCTCCTCTTCCAGGCCATTGTTTCCGGGGATACGAAGGGTTGTGTGAGATGGAGAAAAAAGTTCCTGGTTCCACAGGGAGCTTATGCACAGCACACTTTCATAGATGATCAGCTATGTTGTTTTCCGCACGGGGTACGTGCTCCGTTTGCAATCCTTCAAAGTGCTCCTCCAATCTCCTCACTTCCCCGACGTATGCCTCCATCAATGGGCTGTGATAGTACTTGTTGACTTGTCTCACCACAAGCTGTGAGTCTCCTCGAATGATCAGTTTCTTAATTCCTAATTCGATGGCAATCCTCCGCCCCGCAAGGAGCCCTTCATACTCAGCTATATTCTTGGTTGCTTCTTCTCGGGCAAAACACATTTGGACGACGTACTTCAAGTGCTCCCCGGAGGGGGCGACGAGAAGCACGCCAGCTCCTGCACCTTGTATGGAAAAAGCACCATCAAAATACATAATCCTTCCTTGTGGTGATTCCTTGCCGGGGACAACTATCTCCTTTGTCTCCACTTCAGGGGCCGGCGTCCATTCCACAATAAACTCTGCCAATGCCCTACTCTGAATAGTTGATGTGCTCTCATACTTCAAACCAAAGCTGGATAACTCCAAATCCCACTCCACTATTCTGCCGGTAGCCTTAGGGTTTCGGAGTATCCTTTGCAACGGGAGGCGAGTGACAGCCGTAATCTCATGGGCTTGCAAGTAGTGGCGCAGTTTCCTTGAGGCCATGATGATGCCAAAGATCAACTTTTGTAGGATAGAGCACCTCGATCTAGCCCCCTGTGGCAGAGAGCTGATGAAGTACACTGGGTGCTCCACTACTTTCTTCCTTGTCGTGTACTTGCGGTTGTTCTCGCTGCCGTGATCACTGCTCTCCTGATCCTTTTATGGCCCTGTCGGCCTCTGTTCACTCTCCGCCTCATCCAGTTCTCGCTGTGCTACCAAAGCTACACTGACCACTTGGTTGGTTGCCGCTAAGTACAGCAACACCAGCTTCTGGAGCTTAGGGAAACCAAGGTAGGCACAGAGGACAAATAAGCCTTCAACTCTTGCAAAGTAGCATCTACCTGCGAGGTCCACTTCATGGGCCCTGATTTCTTCAAAAATTTGTAGAACGACAGGGCGGGGTCGACAGACTTGGAGATGAATCTGCTTAGCACGGCAACATATCATGTTAGACGCCTCACATCCTTAACTGTCCTTGGTGCTTGTTTCTGCTCGATAGCCTTGATCTTGTCGGAGTTGGCCTAGATCTCATGGTGGGATACAAAGAACCCAAATAGCTTGCCAGACGGAACACCAAATACACACTTCTCCGGGTTGATCTTCAAATTGATCTTGCACAGGTTAGCAAATGTCTCCTCCAAATCATGAACAAGGATGGCCATGTCCTTGGTCTTGACTACATTATCATCCATATAGGCTTCTATATTTCTGTGCAACTGTGCCTCAAAACCAATCTGAACTGCCTTTGCAAAAGTGGAACTGGCACTGTTTAATCCGAATGGCATGGGGACAAAGCAGTACGTACCACATGGAGTGATGAACGACGTCTTCTCTTTATCTTCCTTGTACATGAAGATCTGATTATATCCAGAGTATGCATCTAGAAAGGAGAGCAGATCACAACCTGAAGTGGCATCCACAATCTGATCAATACGCGGCAAGGGAAATGGGTCCTTCGGGCAAGCCTTGTTGAGATATGTGAAATATATGCAAAGCCTCCACTTCACGTTAGCGTTCCGGACTACCACTGCATTTGCCAACAAAGTTGGATATAGCACTCCTCTGACCAAACCAGCTGCCTCGAGTTTCTTGATTTCTTCTGCAATGAACTGCTGCCTCTCCATGGCCTGCTTCCGGACATTCTGCCTGACAGGTCGGGCATGTTGGAAGACAACAAGGTGGTGCTCGATTACCTCCCTGGGTACTCCAGGGATATCATATGTTTGCCAGGCAAACACATCGACATTCACCCGCAGGAAGGCATCAAGCGCGCTTTCCTATTTGTCATCGAGGGTGGCGCTAATTTTGAATGTACCATCAAAGCCAGCCAGCCCTGCCAGGACCTTCTTAACTTGGTGCGCAACAACCCTGGATCTCTTGCTGTAGGAGCACTTCGGCATGTCGTGAACGGGTGTCGTGCACTTGGTGGGGGCATGCTTCCCGGACTCCTTGCCGGAGGTCCTATAATCCTTCTTCTTTCCTTTACTTTCCTCGGCGGGAACTGTTGTTGCCGCTGCCTCTGCCACAACTGCGTCACAGTACATCTTGTCCACACAAATGATTGCATCCTTCTCATCTAATGGGATGGAGCTAACTCCTAGTGGTCTTGGCATCTTCATGATGTTGTAGGAATAGTGGGATGCCGCCATGAATTTAGCCAGTGTCGGGCGTCTAAGAATCCCATAGCACGGCTGGGGAGATCAACCACATCAAGCACAATGCTCTCAGTCCGGTAGTTCAATTCTCCCCCAAATGTTACCGGCAACGTGATCTTTCCCTTAGGATGGCTCCTACCGGGATTAACTACTTGAAACGTGCCGGTAACTTCTAGTTCCTCCTCTGCTATATGAAGCTTGCTGATAACTGCTGCGGAAATCAGATTCAACCCGTCCATGTCGTCCGCCAACATCTTTGTGACCTTGAGGTAGCGGATTGTTGGGGAGACCAACAATTGCAAGAATCCTACCACAGTGGTACGGCTGGGATGATCTTCCTCGTCAAAGATCATGGCCGTACGTGACCACTTGAGTGGCTTCTAGGCCTCTCGCGCTGGCTCGATGGAATTGACTTCTCGCGCCCGCCGCCTATGTTGATGGTGGGAGGTGTGCAGAGATGCACCCCCGTCAATGCACATGGTCTCAATGGCTTTCTAAAACTCTTGATCACTAGTTTCCTCTTCATCCCCTCCATCACTCTCAGCATTACAGACTCCCTTTTCACTACCTCTGGCGGGCTTTCCTTGGTTCCAAAGGGGTTTGCCAGGGTGATTTACTTCACTACCTCCGCCCTTTCGGCGAGCAATATTTTGACCTTTTTCCTTATCACGCTTCTCATATACTGCTCTCTGTCTCTTGACAAGTTGCTCAACCTCATGACACTCTTGAAGGTCATGGCCCATCACCTTTCCCGGGTTTCTCGTCACCAACGGCTTCTCGGCAGTCAGTGCACGCGGCAGCTCCCTTGCCGGGGGCCTCAACCTTGGTCTTCTTGCTGGTGCTAGGCGTACCTGACCCTTCAACAGTCATCACTGACTTATCTCTCCGCTTCTTATTGCGCTTCTTGCTCTACTTCTGACTGGTTGATTCATCATCATCCTCTGTATCAACATTGTTGCAATCTTCCTCCCCGAGCAACTTCCTTCCCTCCTCCATCCGAGCACACTTATCCACTATGGTGTAGAGCTCTTTCGCAGTCTTGGGAAACGCACATTCATCTTAGAACGAATCTGGTGGTTGCGCAAATTTGACTGAAGGTGGCTATCATAGCTGCCAGATGGATATTTGGGATATGTCTATGAACTTTGCTAAATCTTTGTTAATACTTATGGAGAGTTTCACCTTTCTTCTATTGGAGAAGCTCTGGATCACTGGGGCTGCTTGGTTCTTGGTGTCCACCGGTGAAGGCGCCGATGAATTCGTGGCACAGGTCAGCCCAGAATGAAATGGAGTTCTCTGGAAGGTGCATCAGCCAAGACCTCACATTAGACTTGAGGGCCAAAGGAAAGTAGTTGGCGAACACCTTCTCATCTCTTCCCCCGGCAGCCTGAATAGCGATGGTGTAGATGCTCAGGAACTCTGTCGGGTTCAGCCTCCCATCATACTTCTCAGGTATCTCTGGCTTGAACGTGCGAATGGACGGCCAACTGACTTGCCGCAGGGCAGCCAACCTTGAAAGGTAAGAATACTCCAATACCGAGCGCGGGCTCGTCGATGTCGGGGCCATCGCACCCGTCGGTCTGGCAGAGGTTGCTGCGGCGTTGCTCGACAACGATGCACAAGTCTCCTCTCCGCCTATCCTCCGGGGCTCAACGCTGGCCTGGACGCGCTCGAGGGTCAGAAGAGGCCATTGGGACGTCGTCGTGGAATTGATTCTGCAACGCTTGCGCTGGCTGAGGTGATGTTGAATGGACCTTGGGGACAACTCCCTCCGTACGGCCAGCAGCACGAGCCATTTTTGTCGCATGGGGAGGCTGCGGCGGGTCAGTTCGCCAAGAGCCCCCAGCTTCGGCGAAACCGAGCAGAATTTGTATGGTGGCACGCCACTCGTCCATCTGCTCGGCCGCTAGCAGAAACTTTAGAAGCAGCTGGAGATGCGCCATGGCCTCCGAGGCTGTACCTGGCATAGGTGCTAAAGATGTTGAATGTACCATCGCCCGCTCCTTACGGTGCCAGCGGCAGCAGTACCATGCCCCCGCTTATGCGGGGCGACCACCTGGATGGTAGGGTGGTGTGGCGAAGGTGCACGAGGGCTAGCGGCTCCGTCGAGCGCAGCGGCTTGATCAACCCGTCCCGGGGAGGCGCGCATGCTACGACCGCAACTGTGGTGAGAACTATCGGAGGATGGCGATTCACCCCGATCCGGGAACCGTTGCTGCGGTTGTGCTCGTCGGTGGGCAGAAGGGACGTAGATGAAGTAACCACATCACCCAGGCCTTGGGGAGCATAGCCGTCGAGGTGTTGCTGATGTTGCTCTCCTCCGGTGACTCCTGCTCCCGGATCGGCCGCGGGGGAGGTGGTGATGGTGTCGCCTGCTCCAACCACATCCCCCACAGCGTCTGTCCCCTCGCGGGCCTCCGCACCACCCACAACATTAGAGGCTGCAGGCTGCGGATCCTTTGAGGTAGATGAACACACTGAAGAAGTTGGTTTCTTCTTGGGTGCCATGGTTGATGGCACCGCTAAAGATGAAGATGGTGATGAAGATGACGCGCGGCGCACGCCTTCAGGTTCACGCAAGCGATCCTCCTACCTGGCGCGCCAAAGATGTCGTCGGAAACCACAACCACTGATGGGACCAGGAGGTCCCTTGCTGGTTCGGCGGGGGGACGTCGCGTTGCACAAAGAGCAGACGAGCGTGGGACAACACGACATAGATCACGCGGGCATTTTTGCCCACATTCGGGCCGCCATTGTGGTGTAAGACCCTACTCCTGCTTTGGTGGATTGATGGTGGAAAATGAGGTGGTGGAGCCTAGTACACTTTCCTGGAAAGGGTTGCCTTGGGACAGTAGCGACTACGCGCGTATGGGTGTGTGGGTTATCCAATCTTCTAACCCTATCTACAGTTGCCATGGGCCTCCCTTTATAGATTAAGGGGTCACCACAATGGCAAAGAAGTCATTATGCACTGATATGATAGCAACAGTGCTATCATACCTAACTCTACGGGCTGACAGTGCGCATTAAATGCACTGCTTAGTGTCACATCACTGGTTGCCCGGCAAGGCTTGCTGAGCTTATCTTGCCAGCTCCGCGCGTGTTTGCTTGACACGTTGTAGGATGGGTGTCTTCTGCGAGTTCTTCTCGTAGGGAGAGGCTTCCATGTCGCTAAGGGCTGCCACTTAGTCACTTTGCGGCTTGACACCACACTGCTTGACAACGTGACTTGTGGAGGAGCGGTCGGTGAGGTGGTTTAGCCTCCGCGAGTCCCAGCAAGCCCTGCCGGGACGCCTTGATTGTGTACTTTTGGGGATGGCCTCACCCCTTGCCAGTCTTGCTTGCCCGGCAAGGGAGGCCTTTTCCTTGGCAATGTCTTGCTTCTCTGGCTTGGTCTTGGTCCCCCTAATCTGCTCGTTGGTTCCATGAACTTCTTGGTTTCTTGTGCTCTGACTTGGGTTGGTGCTTCAATCTTGCTCCCGTGCCTGTGCACAGTCATGGCAACAAACCCAGGGTTTGCTGTACCGACATTAGCTTTGTCTTATTTGCTGCTTAAATCCTCCAGCGCTTGATGTTGCACGAGAAAGTATGCATCTGAATTCTAAAGGGACTTCCTCTGTCCTTTGGCTTCCTGTCGCAGCACATCTGATCGATGTCTTTCAACTTGAAGTTGAGACTCAAGAAGCTGAACTGATTTAGGGAGCAAGTTTGAAAAGCTTGTGCCAGCAGTAGTGGCGAGTAGCTTGAACACTAGATCAAGAAAGGACTTTGGGGTTGTCTCACTGTCTTCAAGATAGATTTTATCAGCTTTCCTAGAGACCAATAGGTATGTCTTACTATCTTGAACCTTATCTGCATTACTTCCTTTACCATTGCATCATGGGGTACTCTTCTCCATAATCTTTTCCACATTCTAAATGAGAAACAAGCAGACACATCACAGGTTTACCATGTTGTATATGAAACTAATTTTGGTAAACTAGTTCAATAGTAAGGTGGACAGGATAACAGCATTAAACATTCATATATCTATGTAGTATGGTCACTGTATGGTCTATATCATTCTATTTTATGATACCAAATAAAGATATAGACAGTTCAAATCAGATATGTTTAAGACAAAGCAGCATAAGTGTGGGAAACTACACAACACTAACAACACTTGTAATGTGCATTGCATGAGAACATAACTGTTTATTCAATTGAAACTGAAATCAACACAGAGCAAGTTACAATAGCAAACCAATTAAAGCAACAGGTTTAAAACACACCTGTTGCGCCATTGGAGTTTCAAATTCATCCTTGAAATTTGAAATTAGTTGGTATGAGTAAATACAGTGATGCAAGAGCAAAGGAGTATGAACCATGGCTACGGAACCAAACCTGAGCACAATTCTTCTTCTACTATAATCATTGACTTGAGGTTCAGAGTGGTGGTCCTTGTGCTTTGGGCACTACAGTTGCCTTACTAACTGCTCGTGTTTGGGTGCTCTATGGTGGAGACAAAGTTGTGTCAACAAGAACTGGGTTACTATCTACTAGGGTTGGGGTTAGAAGGGGTGTAGCTGGTTCTCTGCCCAACTGGGTAGGGGTACAATCTGCGTGAGTCTGGCTTATGTGTGGTGAGGCTGGTTCTTAGGATACAACCATGGTTCTATCTCCATCGACAGATGATCTTTTATAAAGACCATGTTTTTATTGCCAAAGATACTGCCATCACCCTATCCAATTCAAATGGCTGATATAGAAGAAAAGTTATTGAAGTGTAATGGATAATAGGGAAGAAAACATGGCATGAAATAATTCACATTTATGTTGTCTAACCAAACAGGATAGCATGACATAATTTCACATATATGATAGCTATTTAAACATGCTAGCACGACAAAATTTCCCTTATATGATGGCTAACTAAAAGTGCATTATATCAACTAGAGGGGGGGGGGTGAATAGGCAATTTTTACAAATTCGTCACTGAGGAAATACTTCTTGAGGAAATAGCTAAGTGACGAACTACAAGCAGCGGAATAAGTACTCCGATGCATGCGTAACAAGATAGTAGCATAGTCATCATGATGAAATGAAACAAGCACAGAGCACCTGTAGCGTGTAAACAGGATAAGCATGCAGAATACAAAATGACTGAAGAAATATGATTGAGCAAATTGAGAAGGTCTTTAGTCAAAGTCTTCAAACAGTAACGATCAAACACATCAATAGTTAAGCGATGAAATGAAAGAGTTAAGAAAATAGAACCAGTAGCTCGGTGAAGACAATGATTTGGTAGACCAGTTCCAACTGTTGTGACAATTGTACATCTAGTTAGGGTGGCTTGGTATTTAAACCAAAGGACGCACAGTCCCAGGACAAAAAGTCCTTACCATATTCTGTCGGCGTCCTGGGAACCAGGGTACCCAGACTTGCCTGTGTGCGGGCCGCGACGCGCTCCTACAAGCGGCCTGGTGCGGCCTAGCTGATCGACCAGCTATCCAAGACCCTCGCGAGGAGGCCAAGCCTCGCGAGGAGAACAACGTCAAGACCTCCTCGGGAGCGGCCTCACCAAGGCGCTCCGGAGGGGCAGAGAATCCAAGGCCAAGCCTGCCTCAGGAGGAGGCAGTGATGTCAGTAGTGACGCACCGCGCCAGCGGGTGCCAGCGTCCGCCAGCGGCGTAGTTGCCATTTCGGTGCAAAGGGGACAACACAACCATTGGTTCCCAAGGAGTGGGGCAAAGGTTTCCCCTTTGGTGCATCAAGACCGAAGACTGCAAGGACGATAAGGAGGATGTCACCGTCGAGCCCACCACCGTGTCACCGCCTGATCCTTCTGCAGGGGAAGACCGTTTTTGTCAAGATAAGAACATCCTTAAGTTCCCGCTCAAAAATGGTCCTTGTGGGATCCCTTCCCACCTAAACATTTCGGGGGAAGAGGACCCTGGCCGCCTATATAAGTAGCTAGGATTCCTATTATGAAAGGGGGACGAAGACACTCATCCCCCACACAAGGAGCAAGAACACTAGCCTCCTGACCCTCCTGAGCTCACCTCCTGAGCCCAGGAACCATTGTACTAGCTCGTATCCAGCTCACCCGAGGCTAATCCACCAAAGCAGGAAGTAGGGTCTTACACCACGCGGTGGCCCGAACCTGGGTAAACTCTTGTGTGTTATGTCCGTTGTTTGCTTGAATACTTCAACCGAGACGAGAGCGAGGCGCTAGGTAGACGTGAGTGGGAGTGATCTTTTTTCACGCCCCTGTGTTCGAACTTATCGGGTTTTGCGGAGCCCTGAATCCGACATTTGGCGCGCCAGGTAGGGTGTGCGTTGAAATCTCGCCTCTCCAACAACCTCGTCGCGTTCTCGTCATCGACCCGGCTCAACTATCATGGTGGACACACGCCGAGCTCGCGCCGCCCGCCGCACTACGAACGTCGCTCAGACGGCGCCCGCGGGCAACGGTGCACCGCTCCGCCTCAACTCGCCAGTCGCCCACGCCGCCACCGACCCAGCCGTCCACGAGCAGCAGGACTCGTCGCTACCAACGTCCGTGCGGCGGGATGGCCGCACGGCAACACCTTCACCCTCGCTGGCCGCGGCGTCATCCTCACTGGTCCGCCGCGGGCCGGTCTACCAGCAGCATCCGCTGCTAATGGCGCGGGAGCTCTTGCTCTACCGCCCAACACATGACCTCTACGATGAGTGGCTCCACCGCATCACCGAGGTCATCTACTCCGCTGGGGAAGTACCCGCACCAACGCACTCCTCACGTCCTCCGTCACCCCTGGCGGGGAACGAAGGCCACGGGATCCCGACCCCGCCTCCACTCCACCACGCCGGCCAGGAGGCCCGGCGCGAGGCCCCATGACGTGAGCAACCCCGCAGAGCCCACGTGCGTGATGAGGAGAGCTGCCAGGTGATTCCGCACCCACATGCAGGGGCTCGCGGGCGCCCTGGCCCGTAGCGCCCAGACCGCACGCCACAGGAGGTGGTGGCGCCTGCACCTCAAGAACCAGCACCACAGGCGCAGGGGGCGCCTGCGATCATGAGCGTGGCTGGGTGTCGCGCCCTAGCTCCTGAGCTACGGCGCCTCGTCTGGCCCGGCAAGTTCAAGCCGGACCTGCCTCCATGCTACGACGGCACCACCGATCCCACGGAGTTCCTCCAACTCTATGAGCTGAGCATCGAGGCGTCCAACGGCACCGAGCAGGTCATGGCGAACTGGTTCCCGATGGTTCTAAAGGACGGCGCACGCTCCTGGCTCCTGAACCTCCCCGTGGGATCCATCTCCTCCTGGGAAGAGCTTCGCGAGCGTTTCGTCGCCAACTTCCAAGGCACCCGCGATCGAGCCCCGGCAGATGCTGATCTGCGCCGCGTGAGGCAGCAGCAAGGAGAAACCCTGCAAAAGTACATTCAACGTGTCGGGACCCCGATCCTAAGTCACACAGGTCTAGCATGTAACACATCATATCACTTTGCGGCCTCACGCACGGTATCCCCACGGGTGCCACCTTACCTGGCCCGGGACCGTTTGCGCATTTTGGCACACGTATATGATAGTGTCGCTAGAATCCATATGACAGAAAACCCGGGCCGACATGACTAGTTATAAACCAAAAGTGACGCTAAATTACAGAGACAGGCATACATGACCCAGCAACGAACGTGTCGGTCATCAACGTAAGAACCCAAGTCGTAGCAAGCTACAAGTACTTAAAGGAACAACGCGTGACATTTCCCCTAAGGGACAGACACATGAACGAAGAAGGACACATGCCGGCCAACCTAAGTATTCCGGAGCAGTAGCAAGCTACCAAGGCTCAGTGGAAGCACTAGGAGACATTTCCCTGTAAGATAGGCTACCAAGGGTAAACAACTAGGTGTCGGATCCCACACATAGCAATACACATTACACGTACGCATAACATGCAAGTATGTGTTGTACAACATGGCATCACAACATAACTCAACAACTCATATAGATAAAGGCCCAGAAGAGCCAACATAGCATTTATTACAAACAGGGGTCACATGACCCAACATACAGAGCATACAGGCAACGGAAGTATAACATGTCTGAGTACAGACAACTACAAATGAAAAGGGCTGAGAAGCCTGACTATCTACAAGACCCTCCCAAGGTACAAGATCGTAGCTGAGGTAACAAGCTAAACGTCGAAGTCCACGTGGAACCACTAGTGAGACTGAAGTCTCTCTGCAAAAACATAAATTAAGCAAACGTGAGTACAAAGGTACCCAGCAAGACTTACATCAGAACTAGCTACATATGCAACAGTATCAACAAAGGGGTGGTGGAGTTTGACTGCAGCAAGCCAGCTTTGACTCGGTGGCTATCCTAAACTACAACTGCAAGTAACTCTTTGAGATGGCGCACACGAGTCCACATATTCACCAAACAATACACCACTATGGATCCGCTCCCGTCTCCCTACGAGAAGGCCATCCATAGCACTCACACTTGTCTTGAGCATTTTAGGGTATCCACTTTCACTTGTCTATGTACCAAGTAAGCATCCAAGAAGTCCATAATCGCTGACCCGGCTATTCGAATATATCATGTTAAACCTGCAGGGGTGTACTTCTTCACACACGCTCTCGCCAGTTACCACCATGTACACGTCGTGTATCTCTGCAACCTTCAAGCGGAAGCCTGGCGAGGGTGTCGGCCACGGCCTGACTAACCACACAAGACTCCAGTCTAGGTTTATCGCCTATTCGGGTTCCATCCGTAAGGAGATCCGGCCGGGGTGTCGCTCACGGCCCCAAACAATGTGCGCAGGGTTCCCAAGCCCACCTCAACGGATGGATCTACGCTTGGTGCACCGTGCCATGGTGCCTAGTCTGTCCCAAGCCCACATGTACCGTCTACCACCTGGTAGACTACTAGCACTACCTACAAACACCAGAAACTAGTTGCAACTCATGGACAGAGATCTAGTTGATTAATAAGTCGAGAGGGTCGAGTTATCGGAACCCAATGTGTGGTAGTAGCTAGTCATTGGACAACTTACACAGAACTCAGTTCTTAAGGACGGTTCCAGTGAGACAACCCACCATGTACTCCTACATGGCCTCTCACCGCTACCTTTACCAAAGCGTGTTCACACACTTAGCTCTCAACAGTAGGACATGATGACCTCACACCGATTCATCCTCGATGAATCAGACCTGACACAACTCTAAGCAATAGCAGGCATGACATACAAGCATGGATGAGTAGGCACAACATGGCTCAAACAACTCCTACTCATGCTAGTGGATTTCAACTATTTACTGTGGCAATGACAGGTCATGCAGAGGATAGGGGTTCAGCTAACGCAGCAAAAAGCAGTTCAAAACATTGTTGTCCTAATGCAGTAATAGAGAGCAGGAGCGAGAGAGTGGGATTGTATCGGGATGCTCAATGGGGGTTTCCTTCCCTGGCACTTCTGAAGATAGTTAAGCTCTTCGTCTGTGTCATCAATCTCATATCGTCGGAACGTCGTCTACTAAGAGGGGACAAACACCGGTAACACAGAAAGAACACAATCAATGCAACGCGACAATATGATGCATGATCATGACATGGCCATATGCTTTTGATTGAGCTAATGCAACTAGCAACCATATTAAATGAAGTTGGTTTGAACCAAAGGTTCAAATTCAAACTTCTTATGTGATTATTCAAATGCCATTTATTCGAATTGTCCTAAGCAGTGGTTGTAAGTTGTTCAAACATGCATGAAAATGCCATAAACACATTCCTTGAATTGTTTTGATCATTTTTCATATAAAAATTATTTTCATTGGAGTTATAGATTATTTTCTATGATTTTTTGAAGTTTGGGGTATTTTCTCAAATTCAATAAATCATTTTCTGATTTATTTTAATTCCAGAAAATACTTTACTGCGTTAGCATGGTGTCATGCTTACGTCAGCTGGTCAACAGGGCCGCCCAGGTCAAACCAGACCAGTGGGGCCCACTAGTCAGTGACCCATTTATCTAACCATGTTAAAAAGTGCTAAATTAATCCTAACTAAAAGTGTCAGTGGGTGGTGGCCCACATGTCAATCTCTCAGGGCCTAATTAAGTTACGTTTAAAACTAAACTAAAATAACATGGGCTAGTCCCACCTGTCATGGGCACAGGAGATGCCATTAGTGCTAACTAACCGGGGTTAGCATGTGGCTAATCGCCGGCGAGGCCAGAGGCGGTGGTGGGGCTCGAGATTGCGCTACGGGGCACGGTTTGAGCCTCGGCTGGGCGCGGTGGAGTGCCCTTGCCGACGCGCGGCGAAAGGTGGTAGCAGCCGGGCCTGTTGTGGCCGTAGGCGACGGCTACGAGCTTGGCAGTGGCGGCCGGCGTTCGGGCATGTGCGGGAACGCGGCTGCGGTGACCTAGGTGATGCGTGCGTGGCACCTAATCCATCTATGTGCTGCGGCGAGCAAGTTGGACGTGCACCCGAGACCAAATGGTCACCGGAGCATCGTCGGCGGTAAACACGGGCAACGGCGGGTTTCGGACATCGGCGAAGCGGCAGCTACGGCGTGAAAAAGAGACAATGGAGAAGGTGGTTCGAGGTAGGGGCTCACGTAGGTGGCAACGGTGCAGACGGCGAGCTCGGAGGAGGACCAGAGCAAGCAGGGCGGCGGAGGGGATCTCGTCGGCCGAATGTTGAAGACAACGTCCGTGAAGATGAAGCGGGGCTCCCCGAGGCGCGTGACTCGGTGTAGCGGTCGTGGTCGTAGCGGCGGTACTTCTAGACATTTTAGCGAGGCGAAGAAGTGGCAGTGGCCGCGGCAAAAGCAAGCGACGGCAATGCCCTGGGTGAGCTCGGGGAAGGGCTAGAGGGCGAGGGAGAGAGCAGAGAGTGAGGGAGAAAGAACCAGGGGGCTCTGGGCGTCTCCAGGCGCAGTTAGGCTCGGAGGGGAGGCCGCCAGCACGAAGCAGGAGGTGGAAATCTCAGGTGCGTGCGCGGGCGACACGGCGTCATCCTCCTGGCAGGAGCTTGAGGACGGTGGCACTGGTGGGCCGGGCCTGTTGGGTGGGCTGCTGGCCAGGCCGGCTACAGGTAAGCCTCTGCTTTGTTTTATTTTCTATGTTGTTTTCTATTGTTTATTCATTTTGCCACTGATTCAAATTTAAAAGTAAATCAAAGCAGGGCAAAACCTTCTGAATATTTGTATGTTGCCATTCTGGATGTTTCCAAAGGCACATAAATAATTTCAGGGCCTTTTGAAATATATTCTATATAAATGAATATTATCCAAAAGTCAAATACTTATTGATTTAAATACAAAGGCCCAAAATATATTTCCCTGAGACTCCCAAAATATTTGTTTGAATTTTAACTCTTCCCAATATTTTTATAACTTAATAGGAGCATTTTCTTGGGTTTATTTGAAGCAATTTTTAATGTTGATCATTTTTAGAAAAGAACTCTGAGGCTTTCCACTTTCCCCACTTCAAATTTAAATGGAATTTAAACATGATTAATGGGTGCCACTCACTAATGCAACTAGTTACAAAGTAGAATTCTAGGGCTGTGATACAACGCTTCAACACCATGCGCCTCCGGATCCCCAGGGTCTCGGAAGAGGCCATCATCTCCGCGTTCTCCGACGGTGTTCGTGATGTCAGGATGAGGGAGGAACTCGCCATTCATGAAGACCTGTGCACAACCATCGAGATGTTCAAGCTCGCGGCAAAGTGCGCCAGGGCAGAGGAAGGATGCCTCTCCCTCTAGGAGCTGCCTGAGGCGGAGGCGGATGACAAGAAGACCAAGGCCAAGGAATCAAAGCGCAAGGGGCCCGCCGTGCTGGCTGCGGAGCCAGAAGTGAAGCGTGGTTGCGGCTACGATGACCTCCCAGAGACAACTGACCATACTGCGTCTTCCACAACGTCCACAGCCACAACACCAACGACTGCAAGGAGCTCAGGGCAATGCGCGGCGGGCGTGTCGGGCAGCGCCCTGAGCGCGACAACCGCGGCTACAGCCGTGGAGGAGGCCGAGGAGGAGGACATTGGGACGGCAGGAACTCGCGCCAAGGGTGGCATGAGCAGCCTCGTGAAGACCACTGGCAGGAGCAGCCTCGTGACACCCCCTGACACGACCAGTCTCGTGAGGGTCGCCCTCAGGGCAATGGAGGTCTGCCTCCGCTGCCACCACCGCCAAGAAGGAACGACGATGACCGCCAGGGAGACGGGGCAGGGGGCTTCCAGGAGCCGCGTGCGGTTGCATGCATCTTGGGAGGAGCCCATGCCCCGGCTTCCCACCGCATCTTCAAGCAGTTTGCCCGTGAGGTGAACGCGGCGCTTTCCAGGCCTGACACCGCGCGCTGCCTCAGGTGGACCAAGCAAGTCATCGCCTTCGACCCAAAGAACCAACTCAAGTGCACTACGGCCCCAGGCGCCCTCCCGATGCTCTGTGCCCCGACCATCAGCAACATCCTCGTGACCAAGACCCTCATCGACGGCGGAGCAGGGCTCAATGTCCTCTCCGTCCGGACCTTCGAGACGCTCCAGGTTCCCTACGATCAGCTCCACCCGACTAAGCCCTTCTACGGGGTCGCCGATGGCTGCACTCTCTCGATGGGGCAGGTCCGCCTCCCCGTCACCTTTGCCGACCGCGACAACTACCACACAGAGCTCATGGACTTCGACGTCGCCAACATCCACCTCCCGTACAACACCATCCAAGGGTATCCTGCCCTCGCCAAGTTCATGGCAGCGACCCATCACGGCTACAACATCCTCAAGATGCCCGGGAGCGGCGGAGTCATCACGATCGCCTTCAATGAGAAGGAAGCGGTGCTTTCCCTAGAACGTGCCTATTAGACCGAGGCGGTCGAATGCTCCGATGAGGATGGAGCCGTCCTCGCCCTGCAGACCGCCCCCAAGAAGAAGAAGAACCTAACCGTCGACGGACCTCAAGACGCAGGGGCTCCCAACGGCCTGGCCTCATGACCTGCGCCTGCTGATAAGGCGCCCTCCACCCTCGCATAGGGAGGCGCGCTTGACGCCCCTCGTGTGACGGGCTCGGGGGCTCTCCTCAGGAGTGTCTCCGGGCTGACCGTCGTCTCGAGGGAGGTGTTCGAGCACCACCTGCAAGCGTATCTCGATGCGCGTTTTTTTGAGCCCAGCGTGAGCTGTTCAGCGTTGGGGGCTCAGGACTTCATTGACCAAGTTACCGAGGAACTTCAGTACGCAAGACTCATCCACGGTGGGCGTAACCGCACAACGCCAAGTTCACCTGCTCGCAGCCCAAGCGACTACTTCCGCGTTTGCGTCGACATCGCAGGTCTCAACCGAGCCGCCTCTCAGGAGCCCTTCTGGCCGACGGCGGTCGGCCGGAGGAGGGCCCTCCCCTGTAGCTACGTCCGCACACTCTTCGGCTTCCGCAACGCAGCTGCCACGTTCCGGCATCTCATGCAGCAGGCCCTGGGGGCTCGGGAGGCTCAGTGGCAGGCGATCGGAACGGAGCGAGAGCCGGACCCGCGCGACCGCTGAGAGCCTCCAGAGCCCCTGGGCCTCAGGAGCCTGACGATCCTCGGGAGCGACCCGCATGGCTCGCATCTTCAGCTACCCCAACTCTCCTTCGACAAGTATTAGGTTACACTTCAGGTATCCAAACGAGGGCGCCTCTCGGGGTGCATCATCCTTGGACCGCTGGGAGCTGTTCCCCCGTGGTTATCTCCCTTTTTTGCATGATCAAGGCTAGATGTTTCTTTCCATTCGCATTATCTACATGCTCGGCGTCCTCACCGCCACTAAGGTCATGAGCCCTTGTGAGCCCACTCGCGACTGCCCCATGATGAAGGACTAGCACGACGTCTGTGCTCGGGTCCGTCCCTGCTGCGTCGATAAACCCAAGAACTGAGCTCTGTCTCGCGAGCCATTCCCATGACATCACCTCCCATGGTCCTTGGTGCCTTGTTCTCGCATGGGCTAATCGTGAATGGGTAAGTAGGGGCCCGTGGCAGGTGCCTCGCTCACGCGGCAACCGCGCGCCGATTGTTTTTCTTTTGGATCGTTGAATGATAAGACTAGGCACGACGTCTGTGCTCGGGTCCGTCCGTGCAGCATCGACAAATCTAGTGGCTGAGCTCTGTCTCGCGAGCCATTCCCATGACGTCACATCCTGGGGTCGCTGGTGCTGCGGCCTTCTCATGCAATACCCTCTAGAGATGCACTCGGCGTAGGTCGACACAATGCCTCTCTTTTCACATTTTACAGAAGAAGACTCAGGCGAAACCCGCCTCAAGGTAGGGTCTCGTGAGTGATGCCTAAGCTCACGAGAACTTCCTCAGAGTCGTTCAGCTCGTCCTGAGGAGGGCCCATATACACCTTGGCTGTCCTACCATGCAAGCCACGTGTCAGGACGGGGTTGTACATGCCCCGGAGTCTCTCCCGGTGGGAGGCTCCCTCCCACGGTCCAGTGGAAGTACCAAGCTTCGCGCTGGCAGATCAAACAGAGGAGCGGCTATGCCTACGAAATAGTGGAAGCACCAAGCTCCGCGCTGGCCGCTACGACCGAGGCGCGGTTATGCCCACACTCCGCGCAAGTGTGGTAGCTCTATGCTCCACGCTACTTATAAACAACCGAGGGTGGCCCCCAGTGGTCGCACCAACCTCAGGGAGCTTTTCATCTCACGATGATCACAACTTCTCCTTGGATGGGTGTCGCGAGGGGGGCTAGGCACAGGGGCTATGCTCAGGTCACGCCTGGCAGACGCCACCCTACCAGGTGCCCAAACACCTAGCCTTCTCGTCCCCCATCCTAGGCGAAGGCTCATGGGAAAGGTATGGTGCTTGTTCTCCTTCATGAGAGCCATTCGTACGTCAAGGGGGACCCCTGAGCATCGCGACCCAGGGGCCTAACTGGCCACATAGCCCCTCATCCCTTAAGCCCAGTTATGATGATAACCCCTGTCATCCGGAGGGCTCAATGGCGATCGAGGTATGCGCGGGGTTGGGCCCTGCCGACACAGAACGAAAACGGGATTGCTTGAACGTCAAGGGGGACCCTTGGGCATCACAACCAAAGGGCCTCACTAGCCACGTAGCCCCTCATCCCTTGAGTCTAGTTACTACGGTAACCCTGGTCATCCGGAGGGCTCAATGGCAAGTCTAGTTACTACGGTAACCCCAGTCATCCGTAGGGCTCAATGGCGGTCGAGGTATGCGCGGGGTTGGGCCTTGCCGACGCAGAGCACCTAAGAAAACATGAAAGGAAGCAAGCATGGAAATCATCTAGCTACTACAATAATGCCAAGTTTTTCAAATTCAAGCAAAGTTCTTACGCCTCCTCGAGGCACTCGCACTTCTCTCACTAAACAGGAAAGGATCAGGCATTGCCAAGCGCAGCATCACTGGTCCTCTCCTCCTCGGCTGTAGTAGCAGTAGCCTGGAGGAACGCCTCCACCAGCAACATGACCTTCACCCTCGGGGCCTCGGCAACTGTGCCCTCCATGACTTCGGTCACGGGTCTGGACAGCGAGGCCAGGTCAAGGGTGGGGTCGCAAAGACTTAGGTTGCTGCACACCTGCATCAGGACCATGGTAAGCAGCGCACGGCTCTCTATGTCGGCTAACTGGCCAATTGCGGCCACAACATCGCAGGGACTCAACGAGCGCAGCAAGGAGCCCGGCGGGGCCTTCCTCCGGGGCGGCTAATGGTTCCTTGAACCCTTCCACGTAGGCGGCATGCAGCGCCTGGCGGGCCTCAAGGTCAAAGGCGGCAAGGGCCTCAGGACTCAGCGCTGCCGAGGCCGCAAGGGCTTCCTCCTTGTCGTGAGCAGCTTTCGTCGCCTTGGCCTCCTCGACTTCAACCTTCAGCTACTCCAGGGACGCGCGCTTAGCAAGCTGCTCCTGTTGCAGCTGGGACGACTCAGTCTTCTACGCCTCGAGCTCCTTCTCCAACCTCTTGAGCTCCAGGGCGCGCCCGATGCCTTCCTCGCGGAGGGCCTCCAGATCGCTCTCTGCCTTGAGGCAGTGCTTCTCGAAGGACGCGGCGTCGGCTCGCGTGGAGATGCGAGCCCGCGTGGCCGCCGCAGCTTCCTCTCGACCCTGGGCGGCGACCACCGAGGCCTGATCCCAGGAGGTCCGCGCAGACTCGTCTGCCAGGAGTCACCCGCGGATTAGCCCCAGGCGCCCTTCTGTCAGGTGACCGTAATCATCTTGCAGATCGGCACGAAGATGACCCAGCGCGGCGGAGGCAGCCTCCAAGGTATTAGGACCAGGCTGCGCCGGCTGGCGCACGGGCACCGACGAGACCGACTGCCCAACAAGGGGCTCGGGGGCTCTAGCCCCCCTCGCCAGAGCAGCTGGAGTAGAAGCCACCGCAACCTCGCTGGAGGCAGGGACGTCTTCGAGCGACACCATCGCCGCATGCTCGGTGGCCCGATCGACCGGGGCACACGGCACCGCGGCATCCTTCCCCGAGGTCGCATAAGCAGCCGGAGGAGCAGGGCATCACAGCGTGACCTCCCCCTTCACCTTCTTCATCACACCTCCCAGGTTGCTGCATCAGGGAGAGCGCATCAGGGACACGGCAATTAAGGATGAGTGAGAAATTACAGACTTACTCGTCGGAGGCGAGGAGCGCCCTTCTCTTCACCAGCAGGTCAGCAGCAGCCGCTGGCACCCTCGGCGCGCCGATAGCCCGGGCCTGGGCAAGGCGCGAGGCCACAGTCCTGGGCGTGGCCGCGGTCGCCGGGTTCGCTGGCATGGTACTCTTCGGCGGAGTCACCACCTTGCTTCCCCCGGACGCAGCGCGTCCGGATCAACGTGGAGTGGTCGCCTGGGACCGTCCGGCGACACCTGCGCCTGGCGTCATTACTCCGGCGAACGCCTCGGAGGAGTCCCCCTCGTCGTCCAGGGTATCCTCCGAGCCCCCCTCGTCGCTCTCCTCAGCACCAGAAGACACATCGAACATGGGCGGAGCGCTCACGGGCGCACCAATACCCGACACGGCCTTCAACAGCTCGGCCTTGTCAGGGCGGATGTACAGCGGCAGGTTGGTCCCGGGTAGATCCTTCGGATCCATCCCCAGGAGAGTTCTCGAGATGAAGTCCAGATCGTCCTCGGCCAGCACCCCTGGGTGCAGCCGGAGCCTGTAGTCGTCGCCCTTCAGCTCCCACATGGGGCTTGAGTGAGCCTGCAGCGGAGCCAGACGCTGCCTCAGGAACTCCTTCACGATCTGGCCCCCTTGAGCCTCGAGCTTAGGTCGGCCTCAATCTTTGCCAGGACAGGCCCGGCAAGGGGTCGGTGAGCTTCGCGTGGCTCCAGCTAGTGCGCTTCTCCGGACGGGCAGTAGGCAGCGCTAGCAGAGGATGGACGCGCTGGGCGTCCACGTAGACCCTCCTCTTTCGGTGGGACTCTATCTTCTTCCCGGCCGTCATCAGTCGACAGCCCTGGCACTGGAAGACAAAGGAAATGTAGCCCGAGCACGGGCCATCGTCGTACCAGCGCATGGAGAAGAAGTGGCGAAAGAGGGCGACGGTCGGCCTCACCCCCACGAGCGCCTCACAGTAGAAGGCGAAGAGCGACAGGACGAAGATGGAGCGAGGCTGGATGTGGAGAGCGTGCACCTGGTAATGTTCCAGGATGGCGTAGAAGAACTCGGAGATGGGGGGCACGAGCCCCATGGAGATGCTGTGGAGGAAGAAGGGGTAGCATGACTTCGACAAGGTCTGCACCATGGTGGATCCGGCCCAGATCTGCGTCGGGCTGTGCTCATTGTGGGTGCTCGACAGGAAAGGTTGGACCTCTGAGTAGTCCTCCTCCCTGGTTATGGAGGACTCCTCAAGTGCCGAATCAAGGGAAGAAGCAGATCCAGACACTAGGGCCGCACTCTTGTTCCTCTTCGCCATGGTTGAGGGAGCCGAAGGACGCAGGAAGGCAGGAGGCGTAAGGGGAAGGAATCTGAGCAGGAAGGAAAGAGGGCGATAACTCCCTCAGCGGAGAAGGCCCCTTTTGTCAAGATGCATGGTTGCCAAGATGGCGTGGGAGCGAGGTCGCTTGTGTCCCATCCAACTGTCACGCGCCAGCCTGGCCCGCAACATTTTTAGGGCCCACGGTGCTTCGTCCTCGACTAAGGCTTTGCCCTGAAGCCAACTCCACACGCACCTTGGGCCCAGGCTACTGTCGGCGTCTTGGGAACCAGGGTACCCAGACTTGCTTGTCTATGGGCCGCGACGCGCTCCTACAAGCGGCCTGGTGCGGCCCAGCTGATCGACCAGCTGTCGAAGACCCTCGCGAGGGGGCCAAGCCTCGCGAGGAGAATGACGTCAAGACCTCCTCGGGAGCGGCCTTAGCAAGGCGCTCTGGAGGGGCGGAGAATCCAAGGCCAAGCTTGCCTCAGGAGGAGGCAGTGATGTCAGTAGTGACGCACCACGCCAGTGGGTGCCAGCATCCGCCAGCGGTGCAGTTGCCATTTCGGTGCAGAGGGGACAGCGCAGCCGTTGGTTCTCAAGGAGCGGGGCAAAGGTTTCCCCTTTGGTGCAACAAGACCGAAGACCGCAATGATAGTAAGGAGGAAGTCGCCGTCGAGCTCACCACCGTGTCACCGCCTGATCCTTTTGCACGCAAAGACCGCTTTTGTCCGGATAAGAACGTCCTTGTGTTCCCGCTCAAAAATGGCCATTGTGGGATCCCTTCCTGCCTAAATATTTCGAGGGAAGAGGACCCTGGCAGCCTATATAAGTAGCTAGGATTCCCACTGTGAAAGGGGGATGGAGACACTCATCCACCACACAAGGAGCAAGAACACTAGCCTCCTGACCCTCCTGAGCTCACCTCCTGAGCTCACCTCCTGAGCCGAGAAACCATTGTACTAGCTCATATCCCAGCTTGCCCGAGGCTAATCCACCAAAGCAAGGAGTAGGGTCTTACACCACGCGGTGGCCGGAACCTGGGAAAAATCTTGTGTGTTATGTCCGTTGTTTGCTTTAATCCTTCCACCAAGACGAGAGCGAGGCGCTAGGTAGACGTGAGTGGGAGAGATCTTCGTTCACGCCCCTATGTTCGAACTTATCGGGTTTTGCGGAGCCCTGAATCCAACATATTCCCCTTGAGCTAAGGTCACACAGACCTCGCCCAATCACTCGTGGTAAGTCTTCAAGGTGACATCCAAACCTTCACAAACTTGGTCACCCGGCGATCCAAAATTCCTCTTGGATGGTTTAGACCATTGACACCTAACCGTCTGGAACATGCACAGTCTTCACAGGTAACAAGTGTTGATTCCACACTGGAACAATCTTTTTCAGTGATGCTCAATCACTTTGGGTTTTAGGTGTTTGAGTTTTGGGTGTTTCCTCACTGACGATTTTCTCTCAAAGTCCTCCAAGGATGGGTTGCTCTAAATGACAAGTGTCAGTTTCTATCGGATCAGCCAACCAGCTAGTGATTGAAGGGGGCGGGGGGCAGCCGGACATGATAAGACATAAATGCCCTTCAATGATATGACCGTTAGGTGGATAAGATATTTGGGATAGCTAGAGCATAGCACAACAACGGTCAGAATATTTAGCTCTTGGATTCCTCAGGACTTTCATGATCCTCACTTGTGGGCAATCTACACTAGCGAATCCCTAACTCCTCAGTCAGAACAAATTCCTCAGAGACCAGAAGAACTTCGTCTGTATGATATTTCCAAAGAATACACTCAAAGGATTGGGTATGTGTAGGCTTTGAGATGAGCATCACTTGAAAATGTTTCCTTGGTATTACCTCGACCCCCTTTAACAGTATGGAGTGTCCAATGGCTCAAGAAAGGAAAATAAAACTACGGAAACAACAGTCTTCACGCTTAATAATCCTCGCATCAATATCAACATCTTCAAGGTCACACCAATTTCCACATTTTCAAAGTCTTCAAGAAAACCAAAGACTTCAAATGAAGACATTCATTTTTAGGGGTCCACTTTCTTCAGAAATAACAAACTCCTCAGAGACATATAGAGCATGTGTACACTCACAAACACATTATTACCTCAACCTATAAGTTTTCAATACACCAAAATCACTAAGGGGCACTAGATACACTTACAATCTCCCCATTTTTGGTGATTGATGACAAATAGGTTAAGTTTTCAACAAGGATAAACATATGAAGTGTAACAATAGATATTGAGGAATTTGATTGAAAGATATGGAAGAAATCCCCCTAAAGATGTGCATATTTGAGAAATTTGCATTGGATTGCAAATGCACATTATGGAATAAAATCATGGACATTTCCCCCTATATCTTGTAATCCATTCACACATTTAACATATAATATGAAGAATTTGAAATGCAAGATGGAAAATGGTGTCTGATGTAATTCAACATGTGTGCATTAAGATACTTGAGGAAATAAGCAAGCAAAAAGCAGTTCAAAAAAATCTGACCACCATCGGACTTAAGTTTACAACTCGTCAAACAAACACTTCAGAAGAACGAGAGTTGTAACTTAACAAAAAAATATCACATATATAAGACCCGCCTGAAGACTAACTAAAGTTTCTCCCCCTTTTTCATCAAATGATTAAAAGGGATGAAACTTGAGGACTAACGCCCCTTAATAATGTCATCATGAGGTTGATGGATGAGCGCCAGCGTTCTCGGGGTTTTTTGTCGATGGAGGGAATGCAGAAGTGTCCTCGAGATCCTCAGCTTGATCCGTCTCTTGTGATGAAGAATAAGAACTTTTGACCAGCTGAGCAACTTTGACCTTCTTGAATTTCTTTGAGGGAGGTTGAACCCGGTCAAAGTCCTACTGAAAGTCCATCTCCTTGAGGTCTTCATCACTGTAAAGATGTGACAATATGGCCCAAGTGCGGTCAAACATTTGATGCACATAATGATGGTTCTTCTTCATAGTGTTCTTACTAATGGTCATGTTCTGAAGAATTGAGCCAAATTGACACTTGACCGACTTGTGATTATGATCGACTTTCTAGTGAAGACTTAGAAGAAGCTCATGATCGGTCATCAGACGAGGGGCAGCCGCTTGAGGATTTTGAAAAGTGGCTTTAGCAGCAGAGTATTGAGTTGTAGAGTCATCATTAGTTGACTAAGATGCATCTTTGCGAAACTGATCATCCAATGGACGAGTGCCTTCATAAATAACAGCAGCTTTGCCTATTTCATCAATTGAGAAAATTTTCCTTTATGATTTTGAAAGCTGAGGTGATTTTGAAAGTCAGCCTTGTATGGAACTAAAGACCTGGTTCTGATGAATTTCATTATGCAAGGTGTATAGGGCTTCAATTCAAATGGCGACATTGCAACATTTACCAAAGTCCTCATGAAGAAATCATGATAGTTAATGGGAATACCATGCATGATGTTGAACAGCTGTGGCACCCCTGCTCAGAGAAAACCAAAACGCCCTGTATTCTAGCCCAGAGATCGAGATGAAGTCTTCTGGAATATGGCACTGCTTAGTATAGAACAAACCAGCTCTCTATTACAACACGAATATGAATACAAGGGTTCCGATATTACAGTGAATAACATCGGTACGGCGACACTACACCAACACGGTTGCTCTATACAAGCAGCATAATAACTTATAGCAGCGGAACAGTGAACGGAGATGATGGACTCCAATCCGCAGGGACTTCGGCTGGAACGTTTATCCTAGCTCGCGAACATGGGAACAACACCAAACAAGCAAGCAATCCAGGCACGACCTACAAGCTGGCATGACACGCCCGGTCAGTACATTGAATGTACTTGCAAGCGCACAATAAACCAGAAGCATTCAAGACAAACAACAACATGGCAATTACAGGTTAATCAGACATTATCATAAGAACATCAGGATATCATAGCATGAACAACATTAACATGATACTGTTAGACAATATGAGCATGGCATGAACATATAAATCTGATGAAACTAGCATGCAACATGATGACACTACATGCACCATTTATTTTGTTCGGGTTACCTCGTAACCAACACATGCATCACTTACCAACCTCGGACATTATACGATCACAACCATGACCAACAATTGGTCTCAAACGGTGATCTATCCGGCGATCATAACCAAAATATCTCACCAGCGAACCGGAGTTGTTATTAATCAAATTATTATTATTGTTGTTGACTCATAGTGTGACCAACTACAAACTGGGCCCTTATCCGCGGGCATGGCTATCGATAGATTTGACATACACTCTGCAGAGGTAGCGCACTATTCCCACACTACGGAACCCATGGCCTTGTTCTCCCATTCGGGTGGACCAACGGCGTTCCGACAAAACCGATCTACTGTCATGACACTCTCCCGGCCACTCCGACTCACGCCCCACTGGGCTAGTCCTGGGTGGCCCCGTGTCTACCAAAGACACAACGACCACCGTCGTGGCAAAACATAAACGGTCCCAAACGGGGACCCGGATCCATAACAACAACAACGGGCACACAAGGTTATGACTGCTTACCCGGCCAAGGTACCGCATGCCCATAACCTTCCCTCGCTGGAGGCACCGGCGAGAGGCATGACAATAGACCCAGTTAGGACGCTCCCATAAAGGTAAACGTGGTTGCACTGGTTAGTTCGATATGGTGGCACCATGACTCAGACAATAGTTGTTCAAGTTCATTTTAATCTGGTTAAACTTGAATGCAAATATGTTGAGTCGTGATAAAATACATGATGCAAATACAATCCATGAGCATGAATAACAACATAATCATGAGAGAACCACATAAATATCCACCATATCAACAATGAATCATAAACATGGCATACTGACTAGCATGAACATCATAAGTACATACTTCTCTGAGACATAGCATGACTACTAACATCAACAATAAATATCATGCAAGAACATGTCAACAATACTAACATGCAAGCATTAAACTAACTGGATGCAAAGGAACATGCATAACAACGGTACTCGGGACAGACGGTTGTCATTGTGGCACCCCGGCTCAGAAAACCAGAACGCCCTGTTTTCCAGCCCAGAGATCGAGGAGAAGTCTCTGGAAAATAAAACTACTTGACATAGAACAAATCAGCTCTTATTACAAGAATAATATTACAAGGGTCTGATGTTACAAAGAGTGCACATCAGCACGGCGACACTACGCTGGCGATACTACACTTGCTCTATGCTAGCAACGGAACAACTCATTGCAGCGGAATACTACTAGTAGCGAACAATGACGAAGGTGGTGAACTCCAATCCGCAGGGACTCTGGCTGGGACACGATCTAGCTCGCACGCACGGCAACCTCGACAAGCAAGCAAGCAATCATGGCATCACCTGCAATCTGGCATGACACTCCAGGTCAGTACATTGAATGCACTTGCAAGCTCACAACAACCAAAAGCATCAAGGCAAAACTATAACATAGCATTAATAGGTTAATTAATTGACAACTATCATGATGAAACTACTACTAAGCATGGTATGAAACTGATACAATATTGATAAATCACCATCCCAGATTTACATAATCATATCTTTCTGGGCTAACCGACCAATAAGTATACCATCTTGATTACCTTGTGATCAAAATCAAACTATGATCTTTTCGGCGATCACAACCATCATCAATTTCCTGCACTACTCAAAATATCAATATATACATCACCTATAATTTATTTTTCTATTCCGTCATTTGAGTGTTGATCGAACGGTGTGACCTAGTACGAACCCATGCCCACGACCGAGGACGCGGCTATCGATAGATTAAACAAATACACTCTGCAGAGGTAGTGCACTATACCCACACCACGGAACCAATGGCCTCGTTCTCCCATTCGGGTGGACCAACGGCGTTCCGATAAAACCGATCTACTGTCATGACACTCTCCCGGCCACTCCCACTCATTTCCCACTGGGCTTAGTCCTGGGTGGCCCCGTGTCTTCCAAAGACACCAACGACCACCGTCGTGGACAAAACAAATAAAAGTCCCAAACGGGGACAAAAGCGCTTATTATCCAACTACGGGCACACAAAGTTATGTTCGACCACCTGATCAGGGTAGTGCATGTCCATAACCTTCCTTAGTTGGAGGCACCGGCGAGAGGCATGACAATAGCATCGCATTAGGGCCTTCCCATAAATGGCAAATGTGGTTGCAATGGGGAAAGCCCGGTTCGGTAGCACCTGACCAACTTAATGACGGAGTTTATCTTTAGAAAAAATATATACTTGTGATACAGATACTTTAATATTAACTATCAACTTAACATTCCAAGTCATAGCAATAACCAACAAATAATACGAAGCTTAATATCATCATAACAAAATACTCCAAGGATAGCATAACATTTCTATCATGAAGAATCCAAGAAAGATAATACCACTATGCAAATATCAAGAACTAACTATCCAACTATGGTTCACATGCAAGCATCATCTCTATCACACCCTGATTTTAATGCCACCACACTTAAGCTAATAATCATGCTAAAATGTGGTTTGACAAAAACTTTTGAGTGTTTTTGACATTGTTTGATTGGTTTTCTCTTTGCTGTTTGCTAGTGCTCTAAAAATAATATAAATCCTCCAACTCTTATACTTCATCTCCTTGATCCAAAACCTTTTCCCAATGATCATGCCATGTGTATAGAACAGTATAGTATGTTCTTATAAAAATAATTTGGCCAAATAGTATTTTATAAAATTAGTTTTTCAAAACCCCCTAAATTGAGGTTTGTACTGCAAGTACTTTATTTGGGGTGTGAAAAATCTTTCAAAAAGTATATTCGAATACTATTAGGTATAGGACTCCCATAAACCACAAAATTATAATTTTAAAAGTTATTTTTATATTTTATTTAAAGGCTTTTTCTTTAGGCCAGAAATGGTCTTTAATAGGTTAAAGTTATTTAACTATTTCAAAAATATTCTTTTCAAAATTTAGGGAAACTCATAGGACATATATTGTCCATATATAAGAGTTTCAACACATGGTCATGTTCAAAATATTGGGCAAATCCTTCAAAAACCCTTTTTGGATATTTCAATCTTTTGAAATATTTACAATAGAAATATTCTCTAAAAATTCCAAGAAAAATTCTATCATGTCAAATATGACATATTTGATGATCTTGCCAAGCCTCATGCCTTGAAGATCAAGAAAACATCATCAAATCCCCTCAAAAATCATTTCTCACCATTTTGAAGTTTGAGCAACTTTACATTGCCAAACTTTTCCAAATGTTCTCAAACTTGGTGCACATGCTCAAATGATGTAAATATGAATCTATGCATAATGGCACAAGTTTTGGAGAAGGATAACTTGACCAAAGTGCCCCAAAACCCTTTCTGACCAGATCCAAATTTGAACAACTCTACATTACTAACTTTTTACTTGTGACCTCAAACTTTGTGGGCATGCTCAAAACCCCAAATGTAACACCCCAAAAATTTAATCTTGTTCTATTAATTAGAATTTTGTCAGAAAGATTTAATTTCTATTTTCTGGCTTTTCTATTAATTTCAGAACTACTTCTTTCTCTGGATTTTAAATTTTTCCCTCTTATCTGAAACTTTTGGATAATATTGAGGGGCTTAAATGCTTTCTTAAAACATTTGATTTTGTTGGGTATGCAAGTGGAAGCATTTTTATAATACTTTTGCCAAGCATCAATGCTTTTAAAATGGCTTTTTCATTCTTTCAGAGGCTCCCATTGCACTGCAACCTATTTAAATATTTCTTTAAAAATTACACCAAAATTTGGAGATGACAGTAGATGCATATAACTCATTTTTATGCAAAAATCCAGCTCTGTGTTTTATAAATTTTGAGCAAAACATCCTCTTTTTCATTCTGGTCCAGTTTGGTATTTTGCACTGCAACCCTATTTTAGATTCCTCTAGTGATCTTGGGATCTTTCCTGCTATTAGTGCTTGCTACCAAACCCTTAAGTCCAGGATATTGGACCCATTTGAATAATTTTGGTCCATGCAATAATAGCCTACATTTTCTGTCCAGATTTGGTTTTCTCAAAAACTTGCACTAACAAGTTTCTGGTTTTGCCAAACTAACCTTGCCACCATCACCTACACCTAAAAAGACCCCAACCTGGAGTTGTTGGCCACCAGAAGAGATCCCTAGAAGCCCATGGCATTCTGTCGAGCACCTTGTGCGCCTGGACAGAATTGGCATAGTTTTTAGTTTGCATTGTGGAGTTGCTTTCTGTGCCAAACCAGCATGTCTAATGGAGCTATAGTAACCAACCTAGCTACCCTGTTAAGTCTTACCCTAACCCAAGCTTTCTAGGATGCATTGGCATTTCGTCGAACGGGTGGTGGGCATGCCGAGAGCACGAGCAGAGCGTGCGTTTTGCACGCGCCTGCCCGAGCCGCCTCACCAACCCCCGAGCTTATCCCAGCCCTCTACCGCACGCAGCATAGCGCGAAGGTCAGTCCTGTTTCGTTCACGAGCACCGCAGCCTTCCCCCGTCTTCCCCGCAAGCCGCCACGACCGCCGACTGCCGTCTCTGCCGTGGCCAGCACCGCCCAAACCATCCACGCGCGCCAGCTAGCCCCTGGAGCAGTCGCAGCTCGTCCGCTAGCTCCTGGCATGCTCCCAGAGCTCCGCCACGTCGCCCCGGCTACAGAAACGACGAACCGCCATCGCCGCCGTCGTGCTTATCCTCGGGGAGCCGCAGAACCGACAGCGCGCGCCTATAAAAGGGCTCTTCCTTGCTTCCCCAGCATGGCGCAGCGCCCCGCCTCTCCCTTAGAGCCTCTCCAAGCCACCAAACGGCTGGTAGTGGTCTTCCTCCCCGCCTCCGGTCAGGATTCCGCCACCACCGTCGTGGTCAAACCTGGAGCCCCCTACTGCTCTTCCCCTTGCCTAGTGCCTTCCAACCGAGTCCCTCAGATGCAGAGGACCCGTCCCCATTCCCTCTTTCCGCCTAAAACCACCGTAGGAGGAATTCCCCGAGGACCGAAGCTTCCTCCCGCCATGAGCGAAGCCCTGCTCAAACCCGAACCCTCCAGCCACTCCTTTCATCTCCAACGGACGCGGCCTGTTCCCCTGAGCTCGTAGATGTGCAGAGCATCGAAAACGGCATCCTCTAGCACCGGCAATCGCCGCGAGAACTCGCCTCTGTCTCTGTACCAGCACGCGCGAGAGGAGGGGGATGAACCTGACAGCGCGGGCCCCGCTTGTCGGTGAGTCAGCACCGCTCCAGCTCGTCCTAAGTGGAGGCGCATTTCTGTAAGTACGCTTTCTCGTTCAGGAAAGCGTAAGCCAGACCGAACCGTTTTCTTTTTCAGTTTTTATTTTAAAACCAGAGTTGACCACATCTTTGACTGGGCATATCTTTTTAAATAAAACTCCAAATGAGTTGATTCTTTTTCCTACCTCTCTCAAATTTCACCTAGTTTATTTTAAGATTTATTTCAAAAATAATTATGACAACTTTTTGTACTGTTTTTAGATTATGTGTTAATTTGAATATTTTCAAAATAGGATTTGGAGGGAAGATCAAAACTTTCAAAAGTTTTGGGGTGCACCTCACCTCTCTGCACCTTGAAGGCAAGCATCTTGAACTCCATTATGACATAAGTTGTGTGTTGTTTGCTAGAACATATGAACTCCATCAATATGCTAAAATGGAGTAGCATTATTTCATGTGGTAGTCATACTCATGCATATCATCATATGGTGAAAATCTTTTCTGTTATATGTGTGACATTGGTGACAGTAGCCACTTCTCATGCCACATGTGCCTGGTGACAGTTCGGATGGAGTCCGAAGGAGGATTGTGTTCCGGTGAACACAACCACGTGACGGACATCTCGTTGTGGCGAGGATGTGCCGTGAGGCATGATGGGGCATGATGAGTGGTGACCCTGTCAGGAAAACCGTGGAAAGTATCTGTTGTACTAACCATGCAGGGAACACATAAGCCTCCTGAGTCGACCATAGATCGAGTCTTGTTCCAGTAACCCCCATGCTTGTTTTCGTACTACCACTTGTCCCTGCCGCGGGCAGGGTACGGTTCAGTAAGTTGTCAACCCCTTTCCTGGCACACACCGTACAGAGAGGCCATGGTGGAAGATACCGGGTGCATCCGGTAGGCATGCCACATGGTCCGGGGGCATGGGTGTTTCCGGTTGGGGCCGAGAGGGGGGCACCCCTTAGTAGCGCGCGATATAAATTTGATCCCATGCTAATCGAGGTTGTAGCCTCCCCACTTAGAGTTTTGCTTAACAAGTGTCGTGGGTGATTCCAGGCACCGGTAAGTTAAGCTGGTGTGTGCTGGTTGGGTGTGTTTTCAATTCAAAGACCGTAAGCGGAATTAGTCCCGGTGGACTAAAGGAATCCGTTACTCGTGGGTAAAGAGTACACTCTCTGCAGAGTTTATATCTATTCGAATAGCCGTATCCGCGGTTAAGGATTTCAGTCTGGGATGGGTCAAGTGTCGGTCTTAGTGTCGGTCTTCGGAGGAAAACTTCTAAACCAGAATATTGATCTCGACGCGTGACGAATGATGATTGTGATTATTATTATTGTGAACTAACTATTTATATTGTTGTTGAATTATTGAGTATCCTTAGGATGGTTCTACCTCCAGAATACTCATTGTGATTATTGTTATATAAGCCCTTTATGTGGTGTCGCTGAGACGCCCGACTGTGGCATGCTTGTTATTTAATTTCCTTATAAGCCCTTTATGTGGCGTCGCTCAGACACCCGACTGTGGCATGTTGATTATTTATTTTCCTTATAAGCCCTTTAGGTGGCGTCGCTCCGACGCCCGACTGTGGCACGCATGTGATTTATTTTTCTTATAAGCCCTTTATGTGGCGTCGCTCAGACGCCCGACTGAGGCATGCCTTACATTATTATCCTTTCGAGGCGTCGCTTCAGACACCCGATCGGTTTATTTTATCTTCATTCTCTGATTGCTTATTCCTGTTTAGTACAAATGACCTGCTCATGTGTATCATGAATTTTATTTTTGGACTGACTAAGTGATCATGGATTATTTCAGTGCATGATTATCAACTGTTATGTTATACCTGTTTTCATGATGTTTGCGAGTACATTCAAAGTACTCACTTGCTTGTCCCTGGCTATTGTCTTGGCCAGATTTCTTGCTTGGAGAGGAGCACAACGACGACAGCCCCGGAACCTAGGCAATGGAGATAGCAGACGCGCGAAGATAGGAATTATCCAGGTCAGCTGTTCCTGTGGGAAAATGGAGTCCCATAGACGCTGATGTATCGCAAACCGCTTCCGCCATCAACCACTAGAAACCTTTTTTTGTACTCATGGACCCGAATGGTCTTGTACTTCATATTTCATATTTTGCTTGGAATTTCTGTATCAAGATTGTGTCTCATCAGCTAACAGTAATCCTGGGGCTGGTGAGCACAAGGACCATTAACTGGGAAATTTATATCCCGGAAAACCGGTCCTGACAACCTTGGTATCAGAGCCAGGCTGACCATTGGCTAATCCTATCTTGGCCGGGTCGATGAACCTAGGTTAAACCACCCACCAGACCTTAACCTCACCACAATCAAGCCTATCCTACCCGATAGCCCACACTGTGACCCCGACAGCTTTTGGCAGTCGGTGCCCAACCTATCAGACTAGCCCAGTAAGCTACACACCCGTGATCGACACCTGAGTTGCCTCATTCGCAAGTGTGCGAAGGGAGACTCCTTTTTCTTTATTTAAAGGGAGCGTTTGCCCAACCGACAACCACAGTAATACATCGCATTTTTGCGATATATATATCTGTGACAATGACCCCGACCACCAGAGAACGGAACCGGCAATTAATATTGCCACCACAACACGACATGTCATCCTGCCCAGATGCTACACATAAGGCCACTCCGTGACCTTACCAAGCATCCCTCGCCATGGGCACTGCCTTCACAGCCAATTATTTCTCAGGTCGCACCTTGGGATTCATATAAAGACCCCAGATACAACCCAGGGGGATTTTTGTGAGATTTTGACCACAGTACCATGGGTTTTCTCCAGCCATCCTGGTACAACCTGTTCAATTGAGGGTCACTCTCATATTATACAGCCAGGCACACCCCGCAGGTAGACTCAAACCAAGACCCTACGGAAGTTCCCTTCATCAGGAAAATCCATGCCCACTCCAATAATGACCATAAAGATCGCTGCTTATGGAGCGGTTACCCATCTTCAATTCATGGTACCCTATGCTAGTGAACGTGGCTATTATTATCTTCCCCGAATAGTGCAGCAGCCAGAGAAGCCGCATCCTTTCCCTACACCTGAGAAGAGAAAGGTCCGATGCTAAATAAGCTGGTGCACTATCTCATCGCTCGAGAGCGCTTGACCCAGCAAGTGATGGATTTTCTCCAGACCCTTGCTGTGTAAAACCCTAGTCGCTATTAGTAGACCCCTGAGGCCAGACTAAGAGAGAGACACATTTTGTGAGTCCCCCATCCACTCCCAGTAAGCGAGGGATATATCCCACTGCAGGGAATGATTCCTCGTATAATATAGCTTATTACCTGAACCGTCAGCACGTGGTAATACCAGTTCGTGTAGAAACTGACTGTTTGTTGTGATAGCTATGTTGTGCTTTAAAATTTTCTGTACTAGTATATTGCATTGGTTGAAGTTGTTTCTTGTGATTACAAAAAAAATTGATTGTTTTTAATTATAGCAAATTTCCTAGTAAGGTTTTTCTTAAAAGACCACTGCCATGGAAATGTTTTCCTTAATAAAAATTTGTTTTGCATGCCCTCTCGTTATATAACTCACAGACCACGTGCACTTAATGCAAAACCCCGCGCGCTTTTATCACCTAGTCAATTATCTCCCTAGTATACCACAGCTGCACATTAGTCAGCGATTTTCACTGTAACCCCGTCCTATCATGCGTGTGGTGTATCTGTTTTCATGTGACGATTGCCGCGTGGTGCGAGTAATCTTTTTACAAAATACGTTCTTAGCAAATCTCGAGGACGAGATTTTTCTTAAGGGGGGTAGTGTTGTAACACCCCAAAAATTTAATCTTGTTCTATTAATTAGAATTTTGTCAGAAAGATTTAATTTCTATTTTCTGGCTTTTCTATTAATTTCAGAACTACTTCTTTCTCTGGATTTTAAATTTTTCCCTCTTATCTGAAACTTTTGGATAATATTGAGGGGCTTAAATGCTTTCTTAAAACATTTGATTTTGTTGGGTATGCAAGTGGAAGCATTTTTATAATACTTTTGCCAAGCATCAATGCTTTTAAAATGGCTTTTTCATTCTTCCAGAGGCTCCCATTGCACTGCAACCTATTTAAATATTTCTTTAAAAATTACACCAAAATTTGGAGATGACAGTAGATGCATATAACTCATTTTTATGCAAAAATCCAGCTCTGTGTTTTATAAATTTTGAGCAAAACATCCTCTTTTTCATTCTGGTCCAGTTTGGTATTTTGCACTGCAACCCTATTTTAGATTCCTCTAGTGATCTTGGGATCTTTCCTGCTATTAGTGCTTGCTACCAAACCCTTAAGTCCAGGATATTGGACCCATTTGAATAATTTTGGTCCATGCAATAATAGCCTACATTTTCTGTCCAGATTTGGTTTTCTCAAAAACTTGCACTAACAAGTTTCTGGTTTTGCCAAACTAACCTTGCCACCATCACCTACACCTAAAGAGACCCCAACCTGGAGTTGTTGGCCACCAGAAGAGATCCCTAGAAGCCCATGGCATTCTGTCGAGCACCTTGTGCGCCTGGACAGAATTGGCATAGTTTTTAGTTTGCATTGTGGAGTTGCTTTCTGTGCCAAACCAGCATGTCTAATGGAGCTATAGTAACCAACCTAGCTACCCTGTTAAGTCTTACCCTAACCCAAGCTTTCTAGGATGCATTGGCATTTCGTCGAACGGGTGGTGGGCATGCCGAGAGCACGAGCAGAGCGTGCGTTTTGCACGCGCCTGCCCGAGCCGCCTCACCAACCCCCGAGCTTATCCCAGCCCTCTACCGCACGCAGCATAGCGCCAAGGTCAGTCATGTTTCGTTCACGAGCACCGCAGCCTTCCCCCGTCTTCCCCGCAAGCCGCCACGACCGCCGACTGCCGTCTCTGCCGTGGCCAGCACCGCCCAAACCATCCACGCGCGCCAGCTAGCCCCTGGAGCAGTCGCAGCTCGTCCGCTAGCTCCTGGCATGCTCCCAGAGCTCCGCCACGTCGCCCCGGCTACAGAAACGACGAACCGCCATCGCCGCCGTCGTGCTTATCCTCGGGGAGCCGCAGAACCGACAGCGCGCGCCTATAAAAGGGCTCTTCCTTGCTTCCCCAGCATGGCGCAGCGCCCCGCCTCTCCCTTAGAGCCTCTCCAAGCCACCAAACGGCTGGTAGTGGTCTTCCTCCCCGCCTCCGGTCAGGATTCCGCCACCACCGTCGTGGTCAAACCTGGAGCCCCCTACTGCTCTTCCCCTTGCCTAGTGCCTTCCAACCGAGTCCCTCAGATGCAGAGGACCCGTCCCCATTCCCTCTTTCCGCCTAAAACCACCGTAGGAGGAATTCCCCGAGGACCGAAGCTTCCTCCCGCCATGAGCGAAGCCCTGCTCAAACCCGAACCCTCCAGCCACTCCTTTCATCTCCAACGGACGCGGCCTGTTCCCCTGAGCTCGTAGATGTGCAGAGCATCGAAAACGGCATCCTCTAGCACCGGCAATCGCCGCGGGAACTCGCCTCTGTCTCTGTACCAGCACGCGCGAGAGGAGGGGGATGAACCTGACAGCGCGGGCCCCGCTTGTCGGTGAGTCAGCACCGCTCCAGCTCGTCCTAAGTGGAGGCGCATTTCTGTAAGTACGCTTTCTCGTTCAGGAAAGCGTAAGCCAGACCGAACCGTTTTCTTTTTCAGTTTTTATTTTAAAACCAGAGTTGACCACATCTTTGACTGGGCATATCTTTTTAAATAAAACTCCAAATGAGTTGATTCTTTTTCCTACCTCTCTCAAATTTCACCTAGTTTATTTTAAGATTTATTTCAAAAATAATTATGACAACTTTTTGTACTGTTTTTAGATTATGTGTTAATTTGAATATTTTCAAAATAGGATTTGGAGGGAAGATCAAAACTTTCAAAAGTTTTGGGGTGCACCTCACCTCTCTGCACCTTGAAGGCAAGCATCTTGAACTCCATTATGACATAAGTTGTGTGTTGTTTGCTAGAACATATGAACTCCATCAATATGCTAAAATGGAGTAGCATTATTTCATGTGGTAGTCATACTCATGCATATCATCATATGGTGAAAATCTTTTCTGTTATATGTGTGACATTGGTGACAGTAGCCACTTCTCATGCCACATGTGCCTGGTGACAGTTCGGATGGAGTCCGAAGGAGGATTGTGTTCCGGTGAACACAACCACGTGACGGACATCTCGTTGTGGCGAGGATGTGCCGTGAGGCATGATGGGGCATGATGAGTGGTGACCCTGTCAGGAAAACCGTGGAAAGTATCTGTTGTACTAACCATGCAGGGAACACATAAGCCTCCTGAGTCGACCATAGATCGAGTCTTGTTCCAGTAACCCCCATGCTTGTTTTCGTACTACCACTTGTCCCTGCCGCGGGCAGGGTACGGTTCAGTAAGTTGTCAACCCCTTTCCTGGCACACACCGTACAGAGAGGCCATGGTGGAAGATACCGGGTGCATCCGGTAGGCATGCCACATGGTCCGGGGGCATGGGTGTTTCCGGTTGGGGCCGAGAGGGGGGCACCCCTTAGTAGCGCGCGATATAAATTTGATCCCATGCTAATCGAGGTTGTAGCCTCCCCACTTAGAGTTTTGCTTAACAAGTGTCGTGGGTGATTCCAGGCACCGGTAAGTTAAGCTGGTGTGTGCTGGTTGGGTGTGTTTTCAATTCAAAGACCGTAAGCGGAATTAGTCCCGGTGGACTAAAGGAATCCGTTACTCGTGGGTAAAGAGTACACTCTCTGCAGAGTTTATATCTATTCGAATAGCCGTATCCGCGGTTAACGATTTCAGTCTGGGATGGGTCAAGTGTCGGTCTTAGTGTCGGTCTTCGGAGGAAAACTTCTAAACCAGAATATTGATCTTGACGCGTGACGAATGATGATTGTGATTATTATTATTGTGGACTAACTATTTATATTGTTGTTGAATTATTGAGTATCCTTAGGATGGTTCTACCTCCAGAATACTCATTGTGATTATTGTTATATAAGCCCTTTATGTGGTGTCGCTGAGACGCCCGACTGTGGCATGCTTGTTATTTAATTTCCTTATAAGCCCTTTATGTGGCGTCGCTCAGACACCCGACTGTGGCATGTTGATTATTTATTTTCCTTATAAGCCCTTTAGGTGGCGTCGCTCCGACGCCCGACTGTGGCACGCATGTGATTTATTTTTCTTATAAGCCCTTTATGTGGCGTCGCTCAGACGCCCGACTGAGGCATGCCTTACATTATTATCCTTTCGAGGCGTCGCTTCAGACACCCGATCGGTTTATTTTATCTTCATTCTCTGATTGCTTATTCCTGTTTAGTACAAATGACCTGCTCATGTGTATCATGAATTTTATTTTTGGACTGACTAAGTGATCATGGATTATTTCAGTGCATGATTATCAACTGTTATGTTATACCTGTTTTCATGATGTTTGCGAGTACATTCAAAGTACTCACTGGCTTGTCCCTGGCTATTGTCTTGGCCAGATTTCTTGCTTGGAGAGGAGCACAACGACGACAGCCCCGGAACCTAGGCAATGGAGATAGCAGACGCGCGAAGATAGGAATTATCCAGGTCAGCTGTTCCTGTGGGAAAATGGAGTCCCATAGACGCTGATGTATCGCAAACCGCTTCCGCCATCAACCACTAGAAACCTTTTTTTGTACTCATGGACCCGAATGGTCTTGTACTTCATATTTCATATTTTGCTTGGAATTTCTGTATCAAGATTGTGTCTCATCAGCTAACAGTAATCCTGGGGCTGGTGAGCACAAGGACCATTAACTGGGAAATTTATATCCCGGAAAACCGGTCCTGACACCAAATGAGGACACTATACCAAGTGGTGCATCAAGGAGGAATTATTTGCATGACTAAATCTTGGAAAAGTCATTTCTGCTGATTTCAAGGGTTCACCAAAGTTACACTAGCAACTTTGCCCAAATAAGCTCAAACTTAGTTAAATACCCTATTTCTATATGCCATTTGATCCTGTTAAGTCTCATGTCAATTGGGAATCATTTTCTTTCCCAAAACACCATCAAACACCTTCTGGTAATTTTCCAAAACAGATATTTTCACCACTTTCCTTGTTCTCCTTGAGCTAGGCTCGCCGGACTCAAGCGGGGGAGGGGCTGGTGAGGTGCGGGGGAGGTGGGGCACTCTTTATATAGGCGAGGGTAGAGCTCTGGACGCTCACAAGAGAGCTACAGCAGTGCGTTAATGGAGGTCAGAGGCGGTTCATGCCAGTGGCACTATTGTGACGGCGCGCTGCCGGCGAGCCGCGATGAGGCAGTGATGCAGGGAGGTGAAGACGAGCACGGGCTAGCTCCAGGACACGGTTTGGGGTCGAGACGAGGAGGGAGGCAACGAGCACAGCGGCCCAACCATTTTAGAGCGCGTGTTGTGCATGACGCAGGTGCGGTCACCACGCGCACTGGTGCAAGCGGCGAGCTTTGGCGTGGCCAGCCATGTCCAGTAGGTTTACCTACGTGCCCTGAGTAGAAATGCAGAAAGCAATTGGTCCAGGGGCAAAGAAGAGATTTGCAGATGGCTCCATGGTAAAACAACAACAAGGTGTTTGTAACTTCCTGTGGTTAAACCATCTGGGTAACTTGGTAGAAAGTTTGTCTGGCGATGATCTTACCCTATGATGATGTAGATCACCAAAAACCAGACTAACATGAGGAGTTTAGATGACAGTTGCTGTAGAAAGTGCAAAACTAGCCAGATTAGTGAACCATGATGTTGCCCTCACATACTTAAGTGTCATGAGCTTGAATTTGGTGGAGTTGAATTATTTGACCATATGGAGGTGCTGTAAAAAGATCATGCCATATGGAGTTACCAAAGTGGCACTTGCTTTACAACACTCCATTCTAGACAGAATCTTGGAAAATTTACTGAGGGTAAAAGGACAACTAGATTGAGCCAGAACTTGGTAGAAGGAGTAGAGGTATATGTAAGAATGGCCTGGTAAATTGGCAGCTCAAATGAAGCAAGGTAAAATAGTGTTGCTTCACAAAGTGAAAAGTTTACCAGAAACCAAGATTTGGAGCTGAGCTCCCATATATGATCTCCATGAGCTCAAATTGGGTGGAGATGCATGATTTGGTCAAATGAAGGATGTGAGCAAGTTTCATATCATTTGTACATGCCTAGAATATACTTCCTTCACAAAGTTTCTTTCTGGACAAAAACTTTGAAAAATCACTGGAAAATAATTACTAGGCAAATGAGTATGAAAATTGGCACAGGGCAATGATATGGACATGAAAATATGTCGACCAAGTTTGGGGGAAATTGGGCAAAGATAAATTGCACTTGCTTCACAAAGTGCAATTTAGGGCAGAATAGGAAAAAGATTATTGGAGGATTATTGTTGAACGTGGCAATGAAATGTTTTGCCATATATTAGCAAGATATGACCCAAACAATTTATTAAAATTTATTTGGGAATTTTTGGAATGACAAAAATATAGGTTGCTTCACAGCCTAGGGCAAAAATAATTATTCCTTTAATAGAAAAGGAATATTCTTTGGAAAAAGAAGTCAAGGATGGCAATGACATGGTCTAGGGATAGATATGAGGATGACAAGCCACTCTGAAAATAAAGAAGAGGTCATCTTCTTCAGTTTCCAGCCCACATAGCCACGGAAAAAGAAAAATCAGGCAAAAATCTCAGAAAATCCAAAGAAAAAGAAAAGGTCAAAAATCAGGCTGTGACAACAGCAGATTCTTCATGATGCCAACAACTTCTTCTTCATCAGAATTGTGGCCTTTGATTGGACTAAGGGTTTTTGGTCAATATGTGGTATATGGTCCTTGGCACATATAACAAATCCTTCACTAGGAAGGTGGTTCTTGGAGGTTGACCAGGCTGCAAAGGCTTCATCGGCACTTGCATGAGATGATTTGGAAGTTCAGGTTCTGCATAAATTAGCCTTGTACATTTAGCTGGAGGACTGGCTGAGATGACATGAAGCAAGTCAGAGGTCGAAGCTTTATAGTGAGTGTTTTTAGTCATCCAGTCTTGCACCCATGAATTGACGTCTCAGACATTTCCATTGAGATGCAGGGTAGCATAGAATAAAAGAATTAGCTCTTCATTCCAGTCACATATATCAGCATAGAAACTTAGGAGCCCAGCTTCACGAAGAACATTGAGAACATGTTGAAAGCATGGGATGGAGTCCATATCCACATGAAAAATTTGATGGTGCTGAAATACCTTATCCTTATCAAATAGAAGCGATGCATAGAAATTAATCTGGCTTGCAGTCCAGAACCTCTTGCCCCTAAGTCTTTTTGAGTCATATGGATTTTCATGAGTAAAGAAATGATGTTCCGCGAAGAAATTGTCAGGCTTGAATTTTGGCCACTTTGCACGAGGATTTTGTGGCTTGGGCTGAATATTAGTAGTAGATGGCATCACAACCTCTTGATTCACATCTTTTGGTGCTGCTAACTCAGGACTTTCAGTGGCAGTTTCATTAGCAGCTGTCTGGTTCTCCATTTATTCAGGTATGGACTGAAGTGAAGCTTGACATCCTTTAGACCCTATTTGAATTTCTTCAGTTTGGAAAGGCGACTGAGGAATTGGATGCAAAGGTGTGGCAATTGGAGAATTGGGGCGATGATTTTCCCAAAAGTCATCATTTAACACAGGAGTTGTGAGCCAATGTCCACATCTTCTTCAATTTCCTCAAAGCCCGCCTCTTCTGCAGTTAATAGAGGCACAGTCGATCATATCAACGGTGTGGAAACAACATCTTCCGCATGAATTTCTTCATCCAACTGCTCCTAGGAAGCATCAATAGGATTTTCTTCATCAGTGTCATCTGGAATGACATATTCTTCACCAAACGTAGCAATCTCCTTTGATGGCAGTATAGATATCCGAACAACATCAATTGGTTCGTTAAATGAGCTGGTCAAAGTCCTCACTTTCTTGGGAGTGAGGACTCTGCAGAGGTTGATGCTTTCCTCTTCCTTGCGGCTTCCTTCTCGGCAGCCTTCATTTTCCTCACTTCTGATGCAGAAGGAAGAGGAGTTGTCTTCACCTTTGAAGATTTTCCAGGAGGAGCAGATGAAGTTCGTGCAGTTTCTTCAGGGACGACTGATGCAGTCGTCCTGGCCTTCTCTGTTTATTCAAGTGCAGCAGTTTCTACAGCTGTCCTGGGTTGTTCTTCAGGCGTGGCATTGGTGGTTGCCCTAGCATTTTCTTCAGGAGCAGGAATTTCTTCAACTGTCATGGTAGCTTCTTCAATAGCCTTTTTTTCATCTCCTGCGCTTGCCGTTTCTTCATCAGGCTGAACAAAAGCTTTAGCCAGAGCAATTTATTGTTGTGATGGAGCTGCAGCATTTAACTTGAGGTTTTTGGAGAGGTTGACAAATCTGACCTTGGCTCCTAGCCAATCAGCACGGTATCGGTCAAATTCATCACTGGGGCCTTTGATTTCCATTTGATGTTTCACAAGTTCTTCAGGAGACATATTCACAACATTTTTCTTTAGGAAGCACTCTTTCTCGTACTGGTCCTTCTTGACTTTCCTGGCTTGTGCAAATTTCCATTTTTCTTCACCTATGAAGGCGGCAGCATGTGACTTTGACAAGGAATCAGATCTAGGTCACGGAGTGGAGTGTTGGGATCCATGTGCCATAGTTCAATAAAATGGAGGATTTTCTTGGCATCCAGCATAAGAGGCATAATGCTGCCCTTGGCTCTAGCGGCCTTTTGTTTTCTTTCTCTGATGAATTCAGCAAGTTCTTCCTCATCACCTTTATCGTCATCAGACGGAACATGGAATTCCACTTGCTTCTTGTGAGGACCTGGCCTCTTGCTGCGTCCAGCAATGGATTTGACATTCAACAATGTTGGGCCACTTGAAGATTGGGATGCACTAAGGAAGTTGCAGATGCCCCTGAGGCAATTGAAAATCCAGCCTTCCATTGACACATTGCAAGATGCACAGGTGTTGAGGACTTTGTGGCAGCAGGTGAGGATTTTGCAGCACCAAAAGAAGTTGGTGCTGCCCTTGAGGAAGTTGCTTGAGGAATTTCCCCAAAGGGCTTTGGAGTAGAAGAACTTGGCCATGGGGGCATTGAGCTTGAAGTTTTCTTTGGCGCAGATTTCTTCAGTATGGTCTTCTTTGGCACAGACTTACTGGCAGAGGCCTCAGCGGCAACAACTTGAGAAGCCTCATTGAATTTCCTCACTACTTATTTGGCAACCTTCTGATGCTTGGCTTGGCTCTTGGCCCATTCTTTTGGAAATTCCTCACCACACTTGATGCTGGTCGGATCAGCTCATTGGCCAGCCGCCAACGGCGGTCTTGGACATGGAGGATTTACGGCGAGGGTTACATAACGATATTCCATCCATTCCTTCGTCCATCTCCTCTCAATCCTCTGTATGCGCACTTTGCGCTGATTCTTGTTCCCCATCCCATGAGTTTCTTCATCAGGTGTGCAATATTCATCTAATATGTCATCAGGGATTTCAAACACTACTAGGGAAAACCTTATACACCAAACCTTAGCAGTAGCGCTGGAAATGAAGGGGCGCTACTGCTAATTAGCAGTAGCGCGTGCCATAGATAGGCGCTACCGCTACCGACTTAGCAGTAGCGCGGCACGGCAGAACAACACTACTCCTAAAATTGCCCGACTGTTCCCACCATGCTAGTTTTAGCAGTACCGCGCCCCCTTTAACCATGCTACTACTACATCAATAGTAGTAGCGCATTTATTGTGCACGGCGCTACAGCTAAGATTGAACTTGACCATGTGGCGGGCCCCACTTAGCAGTAGCACCTCTACCAGAAGCGTGCTACTGCTATATAATTAGCAGCAGCGTGTTTTACACCCTGCGCTACTGCTAAACCGCAGCCACCACCTTTTTCCTTCCCCTCCCCCTCCCCCATCTTCTCTTCCTTTACTTTCCCCTAGCTCCCACCTCCTCTCTCCCTCACTTTTCTTCTTCCTCACTACTTATCCCCCTCATTACTCTCCTTTGTCTACCTATCTTTCTCTCTCTTTATTGCTCCTAGCTAACTACACCACCTCCATTAATGAATCCCTTCTTTCTCTTTTTCCTTCCCCTTCCACTAGTTTAATTTATCTCCATCCCAAACTAGCTATGTAGATCTAGCATTTAGTGAAGTGACCTATGTAGCTTGTCAGACTCATGGCTCCGCAAACCCTTTTCAAGTTCGAACATTGGGGTGCGTGCGATGAACTCAACGTCCCCTATCTGCCTACTCGCCGTCTCTATGAACTAGCTCGATGAACAAGAAGGAAAGTGACACAGTGCAGTTTACCTAGGGTCTGGCCATCTAGAAGTGAGTGGCCCTACTTCTGCAATGTGGTGGGTTGCCTCGAGGTGGGCCGAGGAAGAACTAGTACAGTGATTGCACAACCTCAGGAGGTGTGTTCTTGGGTGTGAGGGTGCTAGTCGATCTGATCCCTCTCTCTATCTCGATCCGGCCCTATAGTGGTCGCTAAGCTATATTTATAGGGGCCTTGGTACGCTTCCCCAAAAATGTAGGCAGGAAGGTATCCCACAACGGCCAAATTTGAAGGGAGACAACTAGTACATCTTATCCTGACGAAAGGTGGTCTTCGGTTGCAAAGCTTTTGATCCTGACGCCACGATGGGCTCGGTAATGACCTCCGTCCTACCGTCCTGGCGATCCTGGTCTTTTTGCATGGAAATGGCAACCTTTGGTTGATTCCTCGGGACTCCGCGCCTGCGCTTCCCTCTTCGGCACCAAAGTGGAAACAAGCAGTCCTGCGCTCGCTGGTGCCCGCCTGGCCTTAGTCGTCATTGCTTGCTTCATATGAACCTCGCGAGGTGGGGGCTTGCATAGAGATCTCGGCTCCTCAGCAGCTAGCCTAGTGAGACTGCTCCTTCTGGAGGTCTTGTTATCATATGCCTCATGAGGCTTGGCCCTCGCAAAAGGTCTTGAGTGTCGACGCTGAATATGGGCTGCACCAGCCCGGTGAAGGAGCCATGTCATGGGCTGCAAGCAGGGAAGTCCGGGTACCCTGGTTCCCGGAACACCGACAGTAGCCCTCGGGCCTGAGGCGCGCTCAGGCTTAGATTCGAGGCGAAGCCAAAGGGCAAGGGCGAAGCACCGCGGGCCCCAATCGCTTGCAGACCTGATTGACGCATGGCGTCTGGATGGGACGTGGCCGTCTCCACTTCCCCATGCCGCCTTGGCAACCATTCGACTTGACCGGAGCCTGCTGCATGCAAAACATCATCATTACCTGCGATCATGGAGGCCGATGGTTCGCCTCCCTCTTGCTATAAATGAGGAGTGGTGGAGCCCCCTCCGATCATTTCCATCTCTTGCTTCTCGTTCCTCCCTGCTAAGGTATCCATTGCACCGTCGAGGAAGTTCTCCACCAAAGAGGGGCCGAGTGCACCGCCACCCAAGATAGGCCGCGGACGACCCCGTAAGCACGCCGCATCCCCGGTGGTGATCCCTCAGGGGTGCGGGCGTGCTTCTTTAGGGGTGGGCGTCACCTTTGGGAGCCACGGTGGCGCTTCTTCGCGTGGTGGGGGCCACCACGGGTGGGGCGGCTCCTGCGACGAGGAGAGGCACACTGTGGTTATTTGGCCTTTGCGGTCGTGCTCTCGCTCAGCAGGTGCCTTCCTAGTGTTCGTTGTGTGGTCGGAGAGGCCCACTGGCACCTGGCTTCCGCTCGCGTGCTTCTTCACGAGGGCGTTGTCGTCGGGACTTGACGACCTCTGGCTGGAAGCCGACGGCTGCTGCAGCAAGGCCTCTTGGGTGGGGTCGAGGTCACAACCGCGGGCGTATCCTTGACCCATGGTTGGCAGACGTTTGCCAGTGCACGAGGCCTGAGCGAGAGGTGCACCCTCCACTTTAAGTACGATGGCCTCGCGACCCTCTATGTGAGGGTGTTCGGAGAAGACGGCCGATGTTCAGGGTGGTGCCCGGAGAACGACAGCGACGACGATGAGCTTGCCCTTGATGACGTCCACGGCTCTTCCAGCAGTGACGGCTCCTTCTCCGGGCAGAGCACCGATGGCAGTTGTTGCGCCGATCCACCCCGCCGCCGAGCCCGGATCGGAGAAGGCAACAAGGTGCCTTGCCGCTGTGCCTCAGGTGAAGAGGGAGGGGGCTCAGACTGAGCCCCCATGCTGCTGGAGCCAGGCCTCGGGAGCTGCTGCTCGCCCCGTATAGCTTTTTCCTGCATTTTCAAAAAAATGCTAGAAGACCCCACTGGGTGTGTAATGAACTATGGCACTCGTGCCAACATGTTATGTTTTGCTATTAAAATTATGTCATGGTATCTGTGTTGCTACTAAGTGCGGACAATATAGCTTACGTTGGGGTGCTCGTGGTAGATTCCCATGTTGCAAGGGCACGCCTCCCGGGGGCATTCTCTCGAGGCTTCCTTCTTGACGTCTGTTGAGCCTCCGGGGACGTTGTGTAGCTGCGGAGCTAGGGGATCTCATGAGGCATCTCATTCCTCCTCGCACTTCTCCTGAGCGTAGGTTAGCTCTGGCTGGTGCACTTCATCGCGATATCCGGGCGCATGGACTTAAAGAGAATGCACATGCCCATGAGCTCGTTTGTGTGTTTCGCGAGGATCAAAGACGTCGAGACCCTGGGGAACCCAGGCTTCGGCAAGGTGTGATTGCGGGCTAGCCCAAGCGTTCACACCTACCTAGCCCCCGCACACGGGACACGCGAGGATGAGCGATGGTCAACTGCCGCTCTCTCTGGGGCGAGGTTAGAAAAGCGAATAAAAAGGAGGGGAGTTCAAACCTTTGAGAACGAAAAGCATGAAACCTCAAATTTCATTCCAATAAAAACAAACCACCTACAGAAACTAAGCAAAAGAACAGCCGCGTCCGGCACCTAAACTAGTCTTCGTCTTCTACCAGCGCGGAGCTAAGTGATGCCACTGAGATGTGGGATGGAGCCCCCATGAGGCCCAAGGGTGGCACTCGGGAGACTCCGGGGAGTGTACAGCCCCAACTCATTATTATGTGAGAGTATCACGAGCGGAGACCTTCACATGAATGGGGCCTTGCTTCATGGGTAGAACTTTCGGAGGTGCTGGATGTTCCAGGCATTTTTTATGGGGATCCCGTCCCGCGTCTCCAGGAACACGGCACCAGGTCTTGAGACATGGGTAATCCTTAATGGGCCCTCCTGAGGGAGTCCTGTATTCAGGGGTCCTCAGGCATCCAGGTCATTGCAGCTGGGCCGTATTCATGGGCCACGTAAATAAGAAGCAGAAGGCTATCCCCCGTGTTCGGTCAGGACTTCTATGTACATAGAAAGGCAAGTGTAGAGTCCGGATGTATCAATTACTTCCTCCCCAAGTCATCCTTGTAACCCTAGGTCCCCTTTGGTGTGTACATAAGCCAAGGGTTTAGTCTGTAGGGGGTGTCATCATCACAATACCCTCATAGGCTAGGCTTTAGGGTTTAGCCATTATGATCTTGAGGTAGATCAACTCATGTATTTATATTCATCCATAGTAATATAGCAGGAAGTAGGTATTACCTCGATCGAGAGGGCCTAAACCTGGGTAAACATCGTGTCCCCAGCCTCCTGTGACCATCGATCCTCTAAACGCATAGCTTGGGCCCCCCTACCCGAGATCTGCCAGTTTTGACACCCACAATGGTGCTTTCATTGAGAGCTCTGATGTGCGCTTGCGATGAGAGATCAATAGCTCGTCTCGTCATCAGCGACTGAATCACCCTCGAAAACAACTTGGCCATTGGTGAGGTTCTCCAGCTCGGCGAATTCGTTATATGCGCCCGCATGGCCCTACGGCCGGCCACACTCCCTGTAGTCATTGAGCACCACCCCTATGTTGACTCCGGCCACTCTGTTGACATGACCTCGGCAGATCTCTCGCCCTTGAACGAGCTATTGGATTGCATCGCCGCCCTAGGGCTTTCATCGCTAGGAGATCAGATCGGACTTAAATCCAGTCATGATGAGATCAACCCCTCCCTGATCACTCATCTGGTCGCAGTAGTTGAGGACAAAGCCGCAGAGACTTCTCCTCTTGAGACGTAGACCATTACAGTTCGGATCTCTGAACCCTTCGAGCCAAACACGCCCCCGTCGGGAGGCACTTTATGTTCATTGAGCTCTTGGACTGACACCGGGGCCGAAAGACTATTACATCCTATCTAACCCGGATCGTCCCCATCGGAGGTTGTCAAAACCCCGAATACCACTTTGGGTCACGACCTAAGATTACCAACACCCACCCACCCTGGGAAAAACTCTCCAAGTAAATCCAAATCTCCGGACATAGATGATCTCACGAACATACAAAAGCAGCCTGAGGAAATGGTTAACCACTTTTGGGTCAGATTCCTGCTTGTTAAAAACAAGATCCAGGACTGTTGCGATGACGAGGCGGTCTCTCTTTACCGAAACTGCACGAACGAGGGAGTCTTGAACGCCCTCAAGCTATGTCGTGTTCTGAGTTTCGCAGAACAGCCGCATTTAGTACAAAAGTACTGCACAATGGAAAACACTTGGAAAGCCCAGAATACACCTCTCGAACAGTCCATACCCGAACAGTACATTATAAAGGCTAAACAAACATACCCTAGCAGGTCATCCGATAACATGTCTATTGGCAAGAAGAACAAACCTTTCTTAAGGCACAAGTCCGTACTGGACGAACTTCTCGATACATCTTGCCAAATACACGCAGCCCCGGACAATGTCCCAAACCATTGCCATAGAGCATGTTGGGTACTCCGGCAGGTAGCAAAGAGCGGTGGGGCAATTCTTGCCACTGCCGTATCATGGGAGAAAGACGTTAGTGTCTTCACTGTCTTCAAGACGTTCTCCTCAAATAACCGCCGCAAGAGAGCAAATCGCGAACTTGCCGAGGTCTACCAAATTAGCTCTGCAAGCCCATGGAGCGACACGGCAATCAGTTTTTCTGCCGAAGACGCACCCCAAGTCCGACCGATCCTAGCATCAGAAGCTCTTGTACTAGATCCAATAGTGTATGGTTTCCGCCTCACTAAAGTACTTATGGAAGGAGGAAGCAGACTGAACCTCATATATGAGGAAATGCTTGCAAAAATGCAGGTAAAAAAATCCCACATTGGGTACACTAGCACAACCTTTAGAGGAATTATACTGTGGGGACCCAAACTTAAGAGTCGAGATCGCCGAATGCACGTGTACAGTGATCCTAGAGATCAATGCTCACTGAACACACAGAAGCTGAACAACAAGAGTCTTACATCCATACATATCGTCTTACACAAATCTTTACCATTATGGCCAAGTCTTACATAGATAGAGCCTCATGGGCTGAATAGCAAATAAACTCGAATAGCGGAATTCTTCGTAGATAAGTAGAACCCATGCCATCTTCCTTAACCCTACATGCATTTTGGCTGGGAAAGCGTCCTAGTTCGCATGTTCGTCTCCATAGAATTCTTCTTCAAATTCCTGCTCCTCCATGCCTGGCCAATTAAATAACCAGTGGGAAGCCAATGAGTACTTTGAATGTACTCGCAAGCAACCCATGATTTGGTTCAAGGTAACAATGCAAGTTGTACAACAATAAGCAACCTAGCTACAAGCTAGATAAGATATTCTACCATTTGTGAAACATGCATCAATGTACTTGGGTAACCTCGAGGACAGGTTACAAATATCAACATAAATAGAGTTCAATTCATTTCTGGTTCTATCAACGGGTCAAGTCACCACCTTGACTCAATACACACACACTTTCACCAAGATTGTAAAATTCTGGACATCGTTTAAGTAGCACCTCCCAACTGTCCATGACCGTGGACACGGCTATTCGAATAGTTTTACACTCTGCAGAGGTTGCACACTTTACCCACAAGATCCGGGGAACTTCCGTGTCATCCACGACCCGCGGTACCTCAAGTACCCGGGGTAAGCACCCGATCACTATCTTTCCCTAGACGACACTAACATAGAGTCCACTCGATTGGTAGTAACCCCCGTGCCCAACATATCACATCTTAAAAATTGTGGAGCCTCGCTCCCATATTCTTCACATACCACTGGCACGGGGTACCAACGGTGTGTTCGGTGCCCTGTGAAAACAGTCATGGCCGCCTATCCAAGCACGACCCCGTCTCGAGAGTGACCTCGTGTCACCCCCGTCACTAGTAATGCGGGCACCATGCTAGTATCGGCCTAGGTAATCAATAATGCCCTTTCCCATGTGAGGTTAGAGTGGTTGCGCATGTTTGGTTGGGTCGGTAATCACACATAAATCTATTCCATCATTTTACACACACACACACACACCAAAAGCTTTCTTTGGTACACCACTTCTTCCTCAAGTGGTGACCTAATTCCGACATCACCCACAGGCATTAGGGGCACCCGATGGGGTTTTCGAAAGAAAGTAATTACGGAGAGTTTAATGCAACATTATGCATCACAGCTAATTTCTTGCATTATGCACAAGGTAGAGTTGTGAGTAGGGGTATGCATCATGTGATGGTTCACAACAAATTTACCACCGTCATATTTCATCATCATGCAAAGGGTACCGATGAACAAGAGGGGTATCATGGTCAAAGGGCTGTTTGCCTTGGTTGGCCTGGTCTTGAAAGCCTTCAAGTCCTTCTCCTTCTTCTTCTTCAGCAACCTCGTCAAACACGGTATCTAATCGTCGCAATAAAATAATGGGAAAATAAGACAATAATAAAACAAAAAAAATCAAAGTGCTTAGAAAAATGTCAACTTATTTTTATAAAATACTAGAAGGAAAACTAAGAGGGCAAAAATTCTTAATTTTGGATTTGGAGTAACAGAATGGGGTAGATGGATTTTTGAACAAAGGTTTTAATGTTCAAATTTAAATTTAAATTTGAATAGCACAGAAAAGGTTCAAGAATATGTGTGAAAGTTATATCATTAAATAGGTTGGAATATTACAAGGTTTTAAGAGTTGGAATTATATCATTTGGATTAATATTTAGTCCAGAGGAATTTTTGCAAGATTGATAGAAAAAGAAAAAGAAAAAGAAAAAGGGTTCTGTGTGTGCTGGGCCAGAACAGCCGCAGCGCAGCAGGCCCAGCCAGAGAGGCGGCCCAACACACTGGTGCCTGTGCGAGCGCCAGGTTTTAAACCTGATGGGTGGGGCCCAGGCGTCAGCGAGAGAGAGAGGGGCGATGGAGAGGAGAGGCTAACAGGCGGGGCCCGCCTGTCATCCCTAACCCCGCGACAGAGGGTCGGCGAGCTCACCGGCATCGATGAAGGGCACGGCGAGGTCGGGCGAGGGCATGGCTGGACTCAGCGTCGAGTCGCTCTTCGGGTGGAGTTGGTTGCAGTCACCAGGGTGGCCTGGTTCGCCGGCGACGAGGTCACGCGGTGGAGGAGCTTCGGGCGTCGATGGTTCCGGCCGTTTCCGGCTGCAAAAGAAGCGGGGAGGAAGGGGGAAATGGTCAGTGAGCCGCGACGGTTCCAGATCGAGGAAGAGGAGTGGTGGAGAGGGCCTGTACCCTGAGGTCGATGGCGACCCGAGGCGGCGGAGCTCGAGCTCGATCTCGAGATCGGGCTCGTCTGGAGAGGGGTGAGTGGTGTAGGGGGATGATTAGGTGTGTGTGGAAGCGAGTGTTGAGGAGAGTAGGGCGCGGGACGTCCCTTTTATAGGCGAACGGCGGGGTGCCGTGGACCCATGCGCCGGCGAGCTCCTGCTTGTTGCACAGGGCTCGGGAGGAGCTGGCGCCGTGTCTGGGGTGTTCCTGGATTCGGTCCAGAGCTAGGGGAGAGAAGAGAGAGCAAGGTGAGGCCAGGGGCACCGCGCGTGTGAGCTTGCTCATTGAAGCCCTCGGGTGGCCGGCGCACGTGCGAGCTGGGGCGAGAGGAGGGAGAAGGAGGAGGGGGCCGACCAGCTGCCGTGTTGTGGACGTCGAGGCGGCCTCAGGAGACTCCATCCCGACGCCCTAGGTGGTAGGGTGCCTCGAGCAGGATGCGGCTACAGTGCGGGAGCACACTGTAGCGCGCTCCAGAGCGCCCATATGGCTAGCATGGCCGTGTTCCATGCGCTCTAGACGCGGCCACCTTGTCCATTGGCTCTAGGGGGGAGTAAAGAATATGGGAGGGGCGTTGGATTCCATGGAGGGCTTCAAGAAGGAGAGAGTGCTGAGAGAAAAGGGTGAAAGTGGCTGTCCAGGAATGTAAAATGGGGTTTTATCCCCCTCAATCATTGAGCTGTGGTGTAGCCATTGCTGCTGGAGGTAGAAGGGGACTTGGGGGTGCTGTGATAAGAAGCCTAGCTTTAGGAGAACAAGGAAAAAGGTAAAAGTGAAAGTTTTGGAAAATTACCAGAAGGTGCTTGATGTGGTTTGTGGCAAGCAAATGATTTCCAGTTGACATGGGACTTAACATGATCAAATGGTACGTAGAAATAAGGTGTTCCACCAAGTTTGAGCTCATTTGAAGAAACTTGCCAATGTAACTTTGGTAAACCCTAGAAATCAACCGAAATGGATTTTCCAAGATTAAGTTAAGCAAATCATCCCTCCTTGATGCACCACTTGGTGTAGCGTCATCATTTGGGATTGTCATCATGTCCACAAAATTTGAGATCACAAGTAAAAAGTTGGTAATGTAAAGTTGTTCAAATTTGAATCTGAACAGAAATGGTTTTGGGTTACTCTGATCAAGTTACCCTTCCCCAAAACTTGTGCCATTTGGTTTAGTTGCATTATTAGACCATTTTAGCATGTGTACCAAGTTTGAGTGAATTTGGAAATGTTTGGCAATGTAAAGTTGCTCAAACTTAAAAAATGTATAGAATGGTTTTGAGTGGTTTTGATGATGTTTTCTTGCTTCCCAAGGCATGGGGCTTCGCAAGATCATCAAATATGTCATATCTGGCATGATAGAATTTCCCTGGAATTTTTAGAGAATATTTCCTTTGTATATATTTCAAAAGCTTGAAATATCCATAAAGGGTTTCTGAGGGATTTTCCCAATATTTTGAACATGACCAAGTGTTGAAACTCTTATATATGGACAATATATGTCCTAAGAGTCTCTCTGAATTTTGGCAAATATTTTTGAAATAGTTAAATAATTTTTACCTATTAAAGACCATTTCCGGCCTTAAGAAAAAGCCTTTAAATAAAATATGAAAATAACTTTTAAAATTATAATTTTGTGGTTTTTGGGAGTCCTATACCTAATAGGATTCAAACATACCTTTTCAAAGATTTTTATCACCATAAATAAAGTACTTGCAGTGCAAGCCTCAATTCAGGGGTTTTTGGAAAACTAATTTTTGAAAATACCATTTGGCCAAGATATTTTTATATGAATATACTTATATACACTTGGTATGATCATTGGGCAGATGTTTGGGGGTAAGGAGATGAAGTATATAAGATGGAGTGGTTGACTTTAAAGAGCACTTGAAAATCACAGAGAGATAAACTTAATTCCAAATAAAAGCCAAATGATGCCAAAAAATGGTTGGTCCAAATTTTCATGCTTTATTAATGTAATAACCATGTTACAAAATGCAGGGTGTGACATATACCTAGCCGTGAAGCCCGGTGTTTAGGAAGTATTAAGCTCGATGGAGTATTCGGCACATCCGATAACTACAGATCGGAGGAACTGCTCTTCCACATTGTTCCCTTTCACAGCGGATACCAATCCCTTCTAGGACGGGACACTTTTTCACGCTTTCAAGCTATACCCCATTACGGGTACATGAAGCTTAAAATGCCATGGCCCAATGGAGTCATCACATTAACATGTGATCCGGATAGAGCACTTCGCGCCGAGAACAAGACGTCATCCTTTGCCTTCGAGGCATTATCCGAAGCCCTCGCGGCCGAAGAATTAACTACCCTACGATCAAAGGTAGATAAGGACGATGTGATCATCGCAAAACATCAAAGTCTACCTCCTTCAAGCTAGCAGATGAAATCATCAAATTCCAAGTGCACCCAACGGACCCTAATAAGACAGCATCCATTGGGGCATAGCTGGATCCGGTGGTAGACAGCGCATTGCGCACCTTCCTTTCGGAAAATTGGGATATATTCGCCTGGCACCCTTCAGAAATGTCAGGAATCCCACACAGGCTGGCCGAACACAACCTCAATATTATCAAAGGGTTCAAACCAGTCAAGCAGTCACTTTGACTGTTTTCTGAACCGAAAAGACAAGCAATGGGAGAAGAGCTAGCAAAGCTATTGGAAGCCGGATTCATCAGAGAAATTAAACACCCGTATTGGCTAGCCAACCTAGTCATGGTACTGAAGAAGGATAAATCCTGGCGCCTCTGCGTCGACTTCACAGACCTAAATAAGGCCTGTCCCAAGTATCCCTTTCCTTTGCCTCGCATTGACCAAATTATCGATGCAACGGCCAGACACGACTCGTTGTGCTTCCTTGATGCTTACTCCGGATACCATCAGATAAAGATGAAGGAATCCGATCAGGCCGCAACGGCATTTATCGCCTCATACGGTCCGTTTTGTTTCGACTCTATGTCATTTGGACTTAAAAACACGGGCGCCACATATCAACGCATGATTCAAACATGCTTGGAGAAACAAATTGGCAAAATAGTGGAGGCATATGTGCACGACGTAGTCGTTAAGACCAAACACGTCGAGACTTTGGTGGAAGATCTCCGCCTTATGTTTGCCAACCTTTGAGAATATGACATAAGGCTCAATCCAGAAAAATGTCTTTTCGGCGTTCGAGCCGGAAAGCTATTAGGGTTCATCGTATTCCATAGATGAATCAAAGCTAACCCAGCTAAAATTCGGACCTTGTTAGAGCTCAAAATACCGACCGACCTAAAGCAAGTGCAAAAACTAGCAGGCTGCGTAGCGGCCTTAAGCCGCTTCATCTCCAGATTAGGAGAAAAAGCATTGCCACTTTACATATTGCTACGACCACTGACAATTTCGAATGGACGGATGTGGCCACAGCTGGATTGGAAGAAATAAAAACTCTACTAGCGAGCAACCCAATCCTAGCCGCCCGCGGTGTTGGCGAACCAATGTTGCTGTATATATCAGCCACTCACCAGGTAGTGAGTGGCGTGCTCATCATCGAATGAGATGAATAGGGACATAAATTCCACGTTCAAAAACCCATATACTATGTATCCGATGTTCTGACACCGTGCAAATCACGGTACTATCGGATTACGGGCTCCGCAAACCCAAAGAAGTTCGAACACAGGGCGTGAATGAAGATCTCTCCCGCTCTCTTCTACTTAGCGCCACGCCCTCCCCGGTGGTGAGATTCAAGCAAGCAACAAGTAAAAGCACACATGAGTTTACCCAGGTTCTGGCCACCTTGCGGTGTAAAACCCTACGTCATGCTTGAGTGGATTAGCCTCAGGAGGGCTTGAGTATGAACAAGTACAGTGGTTCTTGAGCTCGGGAGGAGATCTCAAGAGGGTCAGGAGGCAAATGTTCTTGCTCCTCGAAGAGAAGGTGGGGTGTTCGAGATGAGGTCGATCCAGATCTCCTAGATCTGATTCGCTTCGATCGGCTCCATAGTGGGAACCCATCTACATATATAGCCGGCCAGGGTCCTCTTCCCCCGAAATGTTTAGGCGGGAAGGGATCCCACAACGTCCATTTTGAGCGGGAACACAAGGACGTTCCTATCCTGACAAAAGTGGTCTTCGCCTGCAAAGGGATCAGACGATGACGCGGTGGTGGGCTCGATGGTGACATCCTCCCTGTCGTCCTTGCGGTTTTCGGTCTTGTTGCACCAAAGGGGAAACCTTTGTCTCGCCCCTCGGGAACCTGTGCCTGCATTGTCTCCTTTGCACCAAAAAGGCAACTGCGCCACTGTCACGCACTGGCACCCGCTGGCTCGATGTGTCACTTCTGGCGTCACTACCTCCTCCCGAGGCGGGCTTGGCCTTGAGTTCTCCGCCCCCCCGGAGCAGCCTAGCCGAGGGCGCTCGTGAGGGGGTCTTGGTGTCATTCTCCTCGCGAGGCCTAGCCCCCTCGCGAGGGTCTTGAGCAGCTGGTCTATCAGCTGGGCCGTACCATGCCGTAGCAGGAGCGCGTCGCGGGCCGCATGTAGGCAAGTCTGTGTACCCTGGTTCCCAGGATGCCGACAGTAGCCCCCGGACACAAGGCGCGCACAGTTGGCTTCGGGGTGAAGCCTTAGTCGAGAACGAAGCACCGCGGGCCCCAAAAGTCTGCGGGCCAGGCTGGCATGGGACAGTTGGATGTGACGTGGGCGACTCTGCTCCCCACGTAGTCTTGGTGACCGTGCGACTTGACAAAAGGGGTTGTCTTCGCTGTAGAGGGGTTATCGCTGCCTTTCCTTCCTGCCCAGATCCCCTTCTCCTTTGCCCCCAGCCTTCCCAAAACACCTGCATCCTCCAGCGCCTCCAGCAATGGTGAAGAAAGTCAAGGGTGCCGCGCAGGCATCCAGATCTGCTTCCTCCCCCTAGTCGGCGCTTGAGGAATCCACCATCACCGAGGAGGGGGACTACGCGAAGGTCCAGTCTTTCATGTCGAGCGACCATAACTAGCATGGCCCGACGAAGATTTGGGTTGGGTCCACCGCGGTGCGGACCATACCGAAGTCTTGCTACCACTTCTTCCTCCACAACATCTCCGTCGGGCTCGTGCCACATTTCTCGGAGTTCTTCTGCGCCATCCTGAATCTACTACCAGGTGCACACCCTCCACATCTAGCCTCGCTCCATCTTCGTCATATCGCTCTTCGCCTTTTACTGTGAGGCGTGTGTGGGGGTGAAACCGACTGTCGCCCTCTTGCGCCACTTCTTCTCCATGCGGCGGTATGACGAGAGTCCGTGCTCGGGCTGCGTCTCCTTCGTCTTCCAGCGCCAGGGCTGCAGGCTGATGTCAGCCGGAAGAAGATAGACACCCACCAGAAGAGGTGGGTCTATCTGGATGCCCAGCGTATTCACCCGCTGCTGACGCTGCCTACCGCCCGTCCGGAGAAATGTGCCTGCTGGAGCTACGCGAAGCTCAACGACCCCCTTGCCGAGCCTTTCTTGGCAAGGATCGAGGCTGACCTGGGGTCAAGTCTTGAAGGGGCCCAGATTGTGAAGGAGTTCCTGAGACAGCGGCTAGCGCTGCTCCAGGCACACTCGCGCCCCATGTGGGAGCTGATGGGGGACGATGATAGGCTTCGGCTACGCTCAGGGACGCTGGCCGAGGTCGAGCTGGACCTCATCTCGAACGCTCTCCTAGGGATGGTTCCTGAGGACCTCTCGGGGGCCCATCTACCGCTGTACCACCGTCCTGACAAGGCTGAGCTGCTGAAAGCCATGTCAGGCTTCGGGGTGCCTGTGGCTGCTCCTCCCACGGTCGACATGTCCTCCGGTGTCGAGGAGGGGAGCGACGAGGAGGAGGACTCAGAGGAGACCCTGGGCGACGGGGATCGGGTTGACGAGGAGGATGCCTCCGAGACGTCTACTAAGAAAGTGGCGCCAGGCGCAGACGCTGCAGGGTGGCCCCAGGCAACCACTTCGCGTCAATCCGGGCGCGCTGCATCCAGAGGGAGTGATGCGGCGACCCGGCCGAGGAGCGCCGCGCCAATGAAGCGAGTGGCCACAGCCACGCCCAAGCCCGTGGCCTCGCGCCTTTCTAGCATCCGGACTGCTGGCACGCCCGTGGCACCGGCGGCCGCGGCCGGCCTGCTGATGAAGAGGAGGGCGCGCCTCGCTTCCGATGAGTAAGTCTGCAGTATCCCAAAATTCCTTGATCGCTGTGTTCCTGACGTATTTCTCTTGGCGTAGCAGCCTGGGTGGCGTGATGAAGAAGGCGAAGGGGGAGGCCGCGTCGCGGTGCCCCGCACCACCTGCTGCTGCTGTCGCCGCGGAGAAGGGTGCCGCAAACTTGCACGCCTCGGCCAGATAGGCTGCCGAGCACGCAGTGGTGGTGTCGCCTGAGGGCGTCGTCGCTGCTTGCGAGGCCGCGGTGGGTCCTGTGTCAGGACCGGTTATCTAATAAAACATTTATTGAGAAACCGACCTTTTTATAAGACCAGTATAGAAGAATCCTCCTTACTGGTAGACAAATCTTGATATGAAATTCCAGAAGTACTAAATATTATACAAGGTTGAGCTGTGGCTTCTCAACAATTTATTACAAGCACACCGATATTATACATAAAGGCGGATATGACACAAGAGTATGGTGGCCTAACTACAGACTCACAATAAAAGTGGTGGTGGATATGTCACAGTGTAGTAGGTGACATGACTCCAATATCTTACAGCTCATCGACCGCCGGAGTGAGGCTCGATGAATTTATTTGGGTAGCGGAAGCGTATATAATACAAGTGACCAACTCCAGGATCGCAAGAGACTGACTGGGACTCCTCTAGGCGTCGGACTCGCTATCGAACTCTTCATCCATGAGATCGCCTTCGTCAACATCTGGCCAGATCAACAAGCCAGCTGAGTACTTTGAATGTACTCGCAAGACAGTTTGGACATAAGATATAACAAATGTAAACACGATGCAATGAGCAGATTAGTAATGCGCACTCAGATAATAAAATTTCCACTACATGTTAAATAAAAAGGAAGTGAGGCGGTAGTCCTCCCGAAATCCCCATAAAATAACTGAAAACCGGTCGCGTGTCTAAAGCGACACCTCGAAAGGTAAAATGAATAAATATGCCACGGTCGGGCATCTGGGCGACACCACATAAAGGGCTTATATCCAAAGTAAATAACAATAATGCCATAGTCGGACGTCTAAGCGACATCACATAAAGGGCTTATATCAAAGTAAATAATAATAATGCCACAGTTGGACGTCTGAGCGACATCACATAAAGGGCTTATATCAAAAGTAAATAACAATAATGCCACAGTCGGACGTCTGAGCGACATCACATAAAGGGCTTATATCCAAAGTAAATAACAATATTGCCAAATTCGGACGTCTCGCGACATCACATAAAGGGCTTGTATCAAAAGTAAATAACAATAATGCCACAGTCGGACGTCTGAGCGACATCACATAAAGGGATTATATCCAATGTAAGTAACAATAATGCCACAGTTGGACATCTGAGCGACATCACCTAAAGGGCTTATATCCATCATTTGAATCCAAGTAACTCATGAAGGTAAATCATCTCAAGGAAATGCTCAGTACATAATAAACTGGTTAGTCCATCCACAGGAATAACATTCAGATGGGCTTACCACTCTTAGTTCCATGTTTATATACCAGAGACTATCGCTGAGACTGACATTGAGACGGACGCTTGACCATGGACATGGTTACTCGAATGATTTTAACTCTGCAGTGTTTGTACTCTTTAACCACAGCCAACGGATTTTAGTAGTCACAAAGGACTTGTTCCGTTTACTGTATTTTAGCAGAAACACAACTAACCAGTACACACCCATTCCACATCCCGCTGCCAGGAATCACCCTAGGCAACGTTCACGAAAAACTTTAAGACGCGGAGGCTACAACCTCGAATAGCATGGGATCAAATTTATATCGCGCGCTCTAAGGGGTGCCCCCCTCTTGGTCCCAACCGGAAACACCCATGCCCCCTGACCGGTTGACAAGCTTTAATCCAGGGCCATGGAACCCTCAACCCGGCCCCTCTATTTGGTGTGTACAAGGAAAGAGGTTTGCAACTGACTAGACCGTATTCTTTGCAGAAGACATGTGGCAGTACAAAAAGGAGACAAACGGGAACGTGACATGATCCACGTTAATACTGGAGTTAAACGGTTGACACATGACTGGCATGCTTCAACAATACCAGCTTACCACCTATCATGCCACCACATGATCAAGTTGTCTCACCATCTTATGAACACATCAACTTTCGAAGCTCACTGGTAGCTTGTTTTGCATGCAATATAACATTCACAAATGCTCATATAAAAATGCCATGAGAAAAAAAATACTTTAGCAAACATGCAAAGTACTCATCATATCAAAGGTTCAAACATGCTAGCCTGGTTCGGAGTAGTCGGAGTCTAGCTCGGCGAAGTTTGCGGCTTCGTCACCTCCATCGGTATCTACGGTATAAAGAAATCGCATACTAACATAAATACCGTGTGTATAAAAATTGATCCAAATATCTTTCAAATAAATATGATAAAAAAACTAGACAGAAAATTAAAGATGACAGAAAGAGAATCAATTCAAAATCATCTTCTGGTAAAAAGTTATAAAAGTTATAGCCCAGGGACTTATCTGTAATGAAACAGAAAGTTTCTAGGGGTTTGTTTATAAAAACAAAAAATGTTTCAGTAATAAATACGCCAACCCAAAGGGAAAGCGTACTTTGCCCGAAGGCGTTTTTCGAGGAAAACGGTTGGAATAGAAAAAGAGAGGCTGACGAGGGGGTCCCACCCGTCAGGTTTAAATATTTGAAAAGGAAAACAGAGTACGCCGGCGCCCGAGGACCGCGGTGGTCGCCGGCACCGATCCACGGCGAGGTAGGGTGATAGAGGCAAAGGTGTCCCGTCTTTCGATGAGATGGTGGCTATCATTTGGATGAAGTCGACTTTGACGATTCGACTACGAACGTGCGTGGACGTCGCGCCTTAGCAATCGCTAAACCAACTCCGAGAGGTTATTGACCACGCCGGAGCACGATCAACCTGACCACGAAGGTCTGTTTCCTGCAGGCAAACGAAGAACAAGCAAGAAACTGAGATTGCAATCTGGATATTGCGAATTCAAGAGGAAAGCTTTATTGATCAAGTGGGGTTCTGTGACGTCTTGGTCTGGTCGTTGAACACAAACGAAGTACGCGAAGTTGCAGCTATGGCGAAATTTAATCTAAACAAAACCCAAAGTCTAAACGACGCCCTAAGGGCTGTATATATGAGGGAAAGAAGGGGGAATTTCGTGGCCCTTGGTGGAGGGGTCCGAAACCAACCCTAACTCATGTTTCCCCACACATACGGACTCTAAAAACAGCCTATACTCAAGTATTTCGAAATTACATGGGCATGGCCCAATAATAAGGTGACGCAGCACCTACAATAGCCTCTGGACGAAATTTATAAAGTGGCATCTTGTATATTTCATCCAAGGCTTCTCGCACTCATTATGGTGGCTTCAAAGTCCTGAAATCATCAATTGAAACGCCATTCTTGTTCCCCTTGCGCATGCCATCATCTCCATGCTTGATCTTGCTCCAATGTTCATCCTTCTTGTCCAAGCTAGGCCCTTCATTTGTAAGCAAGACAAATGTATCCAATTTAGGCAGCATCATATTCTCATGAACATTAGATTCATTACCAAGAAACGAAAGTACCTGGTAATTTAATTGGCGTGCTCGAGCTCTAGTAATTGGTCCTGTATATGTGTCAGTTGGAGCTGTGGGTGTAACCTTGTTAGTGATGTCTTCATCATCCTCCCATTCTTGAATTGAAGTCGTCCTCGATGGAAGCTCATCTTCCTCACCCAAGTAAGGCTTCAAATCTGCAATGTTAAATGTGGGACTAACCCCAAAATCTGCAGGCAGCTCAAGTTTATATGCATTATCATTTATTTTCTCTAACACCTTGAAAGGACCATCAGCACGTGGCATTAGCTTTGACTTGCGCAAATTAGGAAACCTATCCTTACGCTAATGTAACCAAACAAGATCTCCAGGTGCAAAGACAACACGTTTTCTACCCTTATCTCCAACAAGTTTATATTTAGCATTCATGCGCTCAATGTTTTCCTTAGTTAACTCATGCATTTTTAAGATCAATTCAGCACGTTGTTTAGCATCAAAATTAACCTTCTCCGAAGATGGAAGAGGCAACAAATCAATAGGTGCACGAGGTAGAAAACCATAGACAATTTCAAAAGGGCACATCTTAGTAGTAGAATGCAATGAACGATTATAAGCAAATTCAATATGAGGCAAGCATTCTTCCCACATTTTCTTATTATTCTTCAAAACAGCCCTAAGCATAGTAGACAAAGTTCTGTTGACTACTTCAGTTTGTCCATCAGTTTGGGGGTGACAAGTAGTACTAAAAAGCAGTTTAGTCCCCAACTTAGCCCATAAACATCTCCAAAAGTGGCTAAGAAATTTAGTATCACGATCTGAAACAATAGTATTTGGCACACCATGCAAGCGAATAATTTCACAAAAGAACAAATCAGCAACATTAGCAGCATCATCGCTTTTATGACATGGTATAAAGTGTGCCATCTTCGAGAACCTATCCACGACAACAAATATGCTATCCCTCCCCTTCTTTGTTCGAGGTAAACCCAAAACAAAGTCCATAGATATATCTTGATGAGGACATCACTAACAAGGTTACACCCACAGCTCCAACTGACACATATACAGGACCAATTACTAGAGCTCGCGCACGCCAATTAAATTACCAGGTACTTTTGTTTCTTGGTAATGAATCTAATGTTCATGAGAATATGATGCTGCCTAAATTGGATACATTTGTCTTGCTTACAAATGAAGGGCCTAGCTTGGACAAGAAGGATGAACATTGGAGCAAGATCAAGCATGGAGATGATGGCGTGCGCAAGGGGAACAAGAATGGAGTTTCAATTGATGATTTCAGGACTTTGAAGCCACCATAATGAGTGCGGGAAGCCTTGGACGAAATATACAAGATGCCACTTCATAAATTTCGTCCAGAGGCTATTATAGGTGCTGCGTCACCTTATTATTGGGCCAGGCCCATGTAATTTCGAAATACTTGAGTATAGGCTGTTTTTAGAGTCCGTATGTGTGGGGAAACAAGAGTTAGGGTTGGTTTCGGACCCCTCCACCAAGGGCCACGAAATTCCCCCCCTCTTTCCCTCATATATACAGCCCTTAGGGCGTCGTTTAGACTTTGGGATTTGTTTAGTCAAAAGTTAGCCATTGCAACTTCGTGTACTTCGTTTGTGTCCAACGACCAGACCAAGACCGCTTTTGGATCCCCACCTTTATCAATACATCATTTATATTTGCAATATTCAGATTGCTTTATCATATTCTTGCTTGTTCTTCGATTGCATGCAGGAATAGACCTTCGTGGTCAGGCTGATCGTGCTTCTGGCATTGTCAGTAACCGCTGAAGATTGGTTTAGCGATTGCTAAGGCGCAACGTCGTGCACGTTTGTAGTCGGATCGTCAAAGTCGTCTCCACCAAATCGATAGTTATCATCTCATCGAAAGATCGGGACCCCTTTGCCTCTATCAAGCTTGATAGAGGCAAAGGTGTCCCGTCTTTCGATGAGATAGTGGCTATCGTTTGGATGAAGTCGACTTTGACGATCCGACTACGAACGTGCGTGGACGTCGCGCCTTAGCAATCGCTAAACCAACTCCGAGAGGTTATCGACCACGCCGGAGCACGATCAACCTGACCACGAAGGTCTGTTTCCTGCAGGCAAACGAAGAACAAGCAAGAAACTAAGATTGCAATCTGGATATTGCGAATATAAGAGGAAAACTTTATTGATCAAGGTGGGGTTCTGTGACGCCTTTGTCTGGTCGTTGAACACAAACGAAGTACGCGAAGTTGCAGCTATGGCGAACTTTTAATCTAAACAAAACCCAAAGTCTAAACGACGCCCTAAGGGCTGTATATATGAGGGAAAGAGGGGGGGAATTTCGTGGCCCTTGGTGGAGGGGTCCGAAACCAACCCTAACTCTTGTTTCCCCACACATACGGACTCTAAAAACAGCCTATACTCAAGTATTTCGAAATTACATGGGCCTGGCCCAATAATAAGGTGACGCAGCACCTAAAATAGCCTCTGGACGAAATTTATGAAGTGGCATCTTGTATATTTCGTCCAAAGCTTCTCGCACTCATTATGGTGGCTTCAAAGTCCTGAAATCATCCATTGTAACTCCATTCTTGTCCCCCTTGCGCATGCCATCATCTCCATGCTTGATCTTGCTCCAATGTTCATTCTTCTTGTCCAAGCTAGGCCCTTCATTTGTAAGCAAGACAAATGTATCCAATTTAGGCAGCATCATATTCTCATGAACATTAGATTCATTACCAAGAAACGAAAGTACCTGGTAATTTAATTGGCGTGCGCGAGCTCTAGTAATTGGTCCTGTATATGTGTCAGTTGGAGCTGTGGGTGTAACCTTGTTAGTGATGTCCTCATCATCCTCCCCTTCTTGAATTGAAGTCGTCCTCGACGGAAGCTCATCTTCCTCACCCAAGTAAGGCTTCAAATCTGCAATGTTAAATGTGTGACTAACCCCAAAATCTGCAGGCAGCTCAAGTTTATATGCATTATCATTTATTTTCTCTAACACCTTGAAAGGACCATCAGCACGTGGCATTAGCTTTGACTTGCGCAAATTAGGAAACCTATCCTTACGCAAATGTAACCAAACAAGATCTCCAGGTGCAAAGACAACACGTTTTCTACCCTTATCTCCAACAAGTTTATATTTAGCATTCATGCGCTCAATATTTTCCTTAGTTAACTCATGCATTTTTAAGATCAATTCAGCACGTTGTTTAGCATCAAAATTAACCTTCTCCGAAGATGGAAGAGGCAACAAATCAATAGGTGCACGAGGTAGGAAACCATAGACAATTTCAAAAGGGCACATCTTAGTAGTAGAATGCAATGAACGATTATAAGCAAATTCAATATGAGGCAAGCATTCTTCCCACATTTTCTTATTATTCTTCAAAACAGCCCGAAGCATAGTAGACAAAGTTCTGTTGACTACTTCACTTTGTCCATCAGTTTGGGGGTGACAAGTAGTACTAAAAAGCAGTTTAGTCCCCAACTTAGCCCATAAGCATCTCCAAAAGTGGCTAAGAAATTTAGTATCACGATCTGAAACAATAGTATTTGGCACACCATGCAAGCGAATAATTTCACGAAAGAACAAATCAGCAACATTAGCAGCATCATCGCTTTTATGACATGGTATAAAGTGTGCCATCTTCGAGAACCTATCCACGACAACAAATATGCTATCCCTCCCCTTCTTTGTTCGAGGTAAACCCAAAACAAAGTCCATAGATATATCTTCCCAAGGAACACTAGGGACAGGCAAAGGCATATATAAACCATGAGGATTGAGTCGTGACTTAGCTTTTTGACATGTAGTGTAGCGACCAACAAAACGCTCAACATCCCGTCGCATCTTTGGCCAAAAGAAATGTGTAGCAAGTACGTCCTCCGTCTTCTTCACGCCAGAGTGTCCCATTAATCCTCCTCCATGCGCCTCCGGCAACAACAAAAGACGAGCAGAGCTAGCTGGAATGCATAGCTTGTTAGCACGAAACACAAATCCATCATTAACGACGAACTTGTTCCATGTTCTCCCTTCTTTGCAATTCTGCAATACATCTTTAAATTCAGCATCATGCACATATTGATCTTTGATGGTCTCCAAACCAAATATTTTAATGTCAAGTTGTGAAAGCATAGTATAACGACGAGATAATGCATCAGCAATAACATTTTCTTTTCCCTTCTTGTGTTTAATAACATAAGGGAAAGTCTCTATGAATTCAACCCATTTAGCATGTCTACGGTGCAGTTTTGCTTGACTTTTAATGTGCTTCAAAGATTCATGATCAGAATGTATAACAAATTCTTTGGGCCATAAATAATGTTGCCATGTTTCCAAAGTCCGAACAAGAGCATATAATTCCTTATCATAAGTAGAATAATTCAGACTAGGCCCACTCAATTTTTCAGAAAAGTACGCAACAGGTTTACCATCTTGTAATAGCACACCTCCTAACCCAATTCCACTAGCATCACATTCAAGCTCAAAAGTCTTATCAAAATCAGGAAGTTGGAGTAAAGGAGCATGTGTCAACTTATCTTTCAATACCGTGAATGCTTCTTCCTGTGCAGTACCCCAAACAAAAGGCACATCCTTCTTTGTAAGCTCATTGAGAGGTGCAGCAATGGTGCTGAAATCTCTCACAAAACGCCGATAGAATCCAGCGAGGCCAAGGAAACTCCTCACGTGTGTGACCGTTTTGGGCTGCGGCCAACTCTCAATAGCTTCAATCTTGGCTTTATCAACCTCAATTCCCTGTGGAGTAACAACATAGCTAAGAAAAGAGACTCGGTCGGTGCAAAAGGTGCACTTTCCAAGGTTACCAAACAAACGTGCATCACGTAGAGCAATAAAAACAGCACGTAAATGTTCCAAATGTTCCTCCAAAGATCTGCTAAAAATCAATATATCATCAAAGTATACTACCACAAATCGTCCAATGAAAGCACGTAAAACTTCATTCATTAATCTCATGAAAGTACTAGGTGCATTAGTTAACCCAAAAGGCATGACTAACCACTCATATAATCCAAACTTAGTTTTAAATGCTGTTTTCCATTCATCTCCCAATTTCATACGAATTTGATGGTATCCACTACGCAAATCAACTTTGGAGAAAATTGTAGAGCCACTCAATTCATCAAGCATATCATCTAGCCTAGGAATAGGATGACGATAACGAATAGTAATATTATTAATGCCTCTACAATCAACACACATACGCAATGTACCATCCTTTTTCGGCACTAGAATAATAGGAACAACACAAGGACTAAGGGATTCGCGTATATAACCTTTGTCGAGTAGCTCATGTACTTGACGCATAATCTCCTTCGTCTCTTCTGGATTGGTACGGTATGGTGCGCGGTTGGGTAGCGATGCACCGGGAATTAAGTCAATCTGATGCTCAATCCCTCGAATAGGTGGTAATCCCGGTGGCACGTCTTGTGGAAAGACGTCGGCGAACTCCTGTAAAATGTTAGTGACAGCAGGAGGCAAAGAGGAAGGCACGTCCTCGAATGAAAACAAGGCCTCTTTGCATACAACAGCATAGCAAACAGATTTGCTAAAATCTAGCTCATCAATATCAGATTTGGTGGCAAATAAACATGCATTTTTCAATTTAATTTCAGAAGCAACAGTAGATGGTTTATTAGTAGGCTTCATTTGTTGCTCAAATTCTTTTGCCACAATCTGATTTTCACTCTTATTTTTCTCCTGTTTTGCTTTATTAGCTCTATTAATATCATCTTTGATAGAAGCAAAGTTGTCCCGTCTTTCGATGAGATGGTGGCTATCGTTTTGGAGGAAGTCGACTTTGACGATCCGACTACGAACGTGCGAGGACGTCGCGCCTTAGCAATCGCTAAACCAACTCCGAGAGGTTGTTGACCACGCCGGAGCACGATCAACCTGACCACGAAGGTCTGTTTCCTGCAGGCAAACGAAGAACAAGCAAGAAACTAAGATTGCAATCTGGATATTGCGAATATAAGAGGAAAACTTTATTGATCAAGGTGGGGTTCTGTGACGCCTTGGTCTGGTCGTTGAACACAAACGAAGTACGCGAAGTTGCAGCTATGGCGAACTTTTAATCTAAACAAAACCCAAAGTCTAAACGACGCCCTAAGGGCTGTATATATGAGGAAAAGAGGGGGGAATTTCGTGGCCCTTGGTGGTGGGGTCCGAAACCAACCCTAACTCTTGTTTCCCCACACATATGGACTCTAAAAACAGCCTATACTCAAGTATTTCGAAATTACATGGGCCTGGCCCAATAATAAGGTGACGCAGCACCTATAATAGCCTCTGGACGAAATTTATGAAGTGGCATCTTGTATATTTCGTCCAAGGCTTCTCGCACTCATTATGGTGGCTTCAAAGTCCTGAAATCATCAATTGAAACTCCATTCTTGTTCCCCTTGCGCATGCCATCATCTCCATGCTTGATCTTGCTCGAATGTTCATCCTTCTTGTCCAAGCTAGGCCCTTCATTTGTAAGCAAGACAAATGTATCCAATTTAGGCAGCATCATATTCTCATGAACATTAGATTCATTACCAAGAAACGAAAGTACCTGGTAATTTAATTGGCGTGCGCGAGCTCTAGTAATTGGTCCTGTATATGTGTCAGTTGGAGCTGTGGGTGTAACCTTGTTAGTGATGTCCTCATCATCCTCCCCTTCTTGAATTGAAGTCGTCCTCGACGGAAGCTCATCTTCCTCACCCAAGTAAGGCTTCAAATCTGCAATGTTAAATGTGTGACTAACCCCAAAATCTGCAGGCAGCTCAAGTTTATATGCATTATCATTTATTTTCTCTAACACCTTGAAAGGACCATCAGCACGTGGCATTAGCTTTGACTTGCGCAAATTAGGAAACCTATCCTTACGCAAATGTAACCAAACAAGATCTCCAGGTGCAAAGACAACACGTTTTCTACCCTTATCTCCAACAAGTTTATATTTAGCATTCATGCGCTCAATATTTTCCTTAGTTAACTCATGCATTTTTAAGATCAATTCAGCACGTTGTTTAGCATCAATATTAACCTTTTCCGAAGATGGAAGAGGCAACAAATCAATAGGTGCACGAGGTAGGAAACCATAGACAATTTCAAAAGGGCACATTTTAGTAGTAGAATGCAACGAACGATTATAAGCAAATTCAATATGAGGCAAGCATTCTTCCCACATTTTCTTATTATTCTTCAAAACAGCCCTAAGCATAGTAGACAAAGTTCTGTTGACTACTTCAGTTTGTCCATCAGTTTGGGGGTGACAAGTAGTACTAAAAAGCAGTTTAGTCCCCAACTTAGCCCATAAACATCTCCAAAAGTGGCTAAGAAATTTAGTATCACGATCTGAAACAATAGTATTTGGCACACCATGCAAGCGAATAATTTCACGAAAGAACAAATCAGCAACATTAGCAGCATCATCGCTTTTATGACATGGTATAAAGTGTGCCATCTTCGAGAACCTATCCACGACAACAAATATGCTATCCCTCCCCTTCTTTGTTCGAGGTAAACCCAAAACAAAGTCCATAGATATATCTTCCTTGTGGAGTAACAACATAGCCAAGAAAAGAGACTCGGTCGGTGCAAAAGGTGCACTTTCCAAGGTTACCAAATAAACGTGCATCACGTAGAGCAATAAAAACAGCACGTAAATGTTCCAAATGTTCCTCCAAAGATCTGCTAAAAATCAATATATCATCAAAGTATACTACCACAAATCGTCCAATGAAAGCACGTAAAACTTCATTCATTAATCTCATGAAAGTACTAGGTGCATTAGTTAACCCAAAAGGCATGACTAACCACTCATATAATCCAAACTTAGTTTTAAATGCTGTTTTCCATTCATCTCCCAATTTCATACGAATTTGATGGTATCCACTACGCAAATCAACTTTGGAGAATATTGTAGAGCCACTCAATTCATCAAGCATATCATCTAGCCTAGGAATAGGATGACGATAACGAATAGTAATATTATTAATGCCTCTACAATCAACACACATACGCAATGTACCATCCTTTTTCGGCACTAGAATAATAGGAACAGCACAAGGACTAAGGGATTCGCGTATATAACCTTTGTCGAGTAGCTCCTGTACTTGACGCATAATCTCCTTCGTCTCTTCTGGATTGGTACGGTATGGTGCGCGGTTGGGTAGCGATGCACCGGGAATTAAGTCAATCTGATGCTCAATCCCTCGAATAGGTGGTAATCCCGGTGGCACGTCTTGTGGAAAGACGTCGGCGAACTCCTGCAAAATGTTAGTGACAGCAGGAGGCAAAGAGGAAGGCACGTCCTCGAATGAAAATAATGCCTCTTTGCACACAAAACAATAGCAAACAGATTTGCTAAAATCTAGTTCATCAATATCAGATTTGGTGGCAAATAAACATGCACTTTTCAATTTAATTTCAGAAGCAATGGTAGATGGTTTATCATTAGGCTTCATTTGTTGCTCAAATTCTTTTGCCACAATCTGATTTTCACTCTTATTTTTCTCCTGTTTTGCTTTATTAGCTCTATTAATATCATCTTTCAAAATGGAATCAGGAGTCATAGGAAGCAAAGTAATATTTTTATCCTTATGAACAAGAGTATACTGATTGTTTCTACCATGGTGTACAGAATTTTTATCAAATTGCCATGGTCTACCAAGTAATAAGGAACATGCTTGCATAGGTACCACATCACAATCAACATAATCAGCATATGTAGAGATACTAAAATGCACACGAACAGTACGTGTTACCTTAACCTTGCCGCTGTTGTTGAACCATTGGATGTAGTAAGGATGTGGATGTGGTCTTGTGGTGAGAGATAGCTTCTCCACCATCTCCATGCTAGCCAAGTTGTTGCAACTCCCTCCATCTATGATCACGCGAACAGAACGTTCCTTCACAACTCCCTTTGTATGGAACAAATTATGCCTCTGATTTTGCTCAGCATGTGTAACCTGCACACTCCAAACACGTTGAGCAACTAAACATTTATACCTGTCAGCATCTTCAGGAGCCATGTATTGCGTCTCATGATCAGAATCGTCTCCGCCGTGTTCTTCACGTGTAATAAGAGCCAAAGTCTCCTCATCATAGTCACTAGCGGATTCATATCCACCATCCTCAGTAGCAATCATCACACGCTGAGATTTGCAATCTCTCGCAAAATGTCCTCTTCCCTTACAACGACGACAAATAATATCACTGGTGTGCCCTGTTGATGCCATGGAAGAAGAAGAACTCTGTGCAGGCCCAATAGGTGTGCTCTTGGCAGATAATGGTGGTTGTGCCTGCTTCCTTGTATCACGGCTGGAGGTAACAGCTGATGGAGGTGTCGGTGCAGTAGAATGTGAGGAAGTAGAGGATGCACGCGGTGTCCATGATGAAGGTCGTCCTGTAGAAAAGTTAGTCCGCGCCAATGCATGTCGATCCTGCACTTCACGTTCAGCTTTACAAGCAAGATGGAATAAACGAGTGATATTAGTATAATCCTTATACTCTAGAATGGTCTGAATCTCTCTATTTAATCCACCCATAAAACGTGCAAGCATAGCTTCATTCTCCTCAAAAATACCACATCTAATTAGGCCAGTTTGTAATTGCTGATAATATTCTTCTACATAATTTTTTCCTTGTCTTAAGCGCTGCAGTTTTTGAAGTAATTCACGTTGATAATATGGGGGAACCCAACGAGTACACATAGCAGTTTTCATAGCAGTCCAAGTAGCTGGAATAGGATATAATCTACAATGTTCAGACCACCAAACACATGCAAAACTAGTGAAAGCACAAACAGCAGCAGGAACACGTCTCTCCTCGGGATAGTTTAAACATGTAAAACGTTGTTCAGTTTGTAACTCCCAAGTAAGATATATATCAGGAACATATCTACCCTCAAATGGTGGAATATTCAATTTCAGTTTAGGAAGATGGTCATGTACCTCAGGTGGTGGTGCAGCCCTACCGTTGCGATGATATGCATGAGGACGACCTGGTGGTGGTGGTGCTGGTTGTTGCACGTAGTTCTGATTTTGGTCAACCTCATCCTCGTAATGGTCCTCCACCTCTGCAGTAGCAGCAGGAGCTACAGAAACATCAACAGCAGCACCAGAAGCTTGACCAGTCTCAAGGGGAACGCGCTATGCTCGTCCCACTTGATTCGGAAGGCGCCGTTGTTGTTGTTGTTGTTGTTGTTGAAGAGGTGGGACAGCTGCAGCAGCTGGTGGTGGTGGAAAACGCGCAAGCAATTCAGCAAACTTGTTATCGAGCTTTGTGTCAAACGTCTTCTCCATGCTAACTATCTTCTCCATGGCCTCGTCCAATGTGTTTAGCACATCTTGCACCTGTACACTCATCATTTGCTGAAACTTATCATGACGCTCCTTGTTCGTCAAGTTCTCCCAGTCAGTCTCATCGACTTGTGATCCTGGCATGATTAGCAGCAATAGAAACACACAAGAATATGATCCTACAGACTACTAATAAGTGGTGGTGGTGGCGGGTGTCATAAATCCGACAAGCAAATCTCAAATTCTTACCAGTTCTTACCCAGCAGCAGGTGGTGATCGGCAACCGTGGTAGTCAAAACTCTCAATGCTTGGATAAAACGATTACCAGGGAGAGTCAAACGCACGACGTAGATGTATGTGGAGCTGGGAAGGCTTATAAGATGGTAGCAAAAGTGGTTAGCAATAATCAATTCAGAGATGCAAAGTTGAATAAACGCTCAACGACGGTACTGTGCTGGTCCTAGGCTAGACCGTACTAGAGACGCGAGCCTAGAACACTAACAAAATAACGGCACTGCACGTAATAAAGGAGAAAGCACACTCTGATTTTTTTTGCGCTCTTTTTTTTTGCGCTCTTTTTTTTGGCGCTGCTTTTTTTTTTGGCCGAAAATCACTATAATGGCGAGTGTCTCAAAACACTTCCCAAGTCAAACTAAGATGATAGGCACGGAATTTTTTTTGACGATTTTTTTTTTTCGGAATCTGGGCAGCGACGACGAAAAAGTGCGGTAAAAAAACAGTATGATGGCACGTGTCTCAAAAGACTCAGAAAAGCCCAAAAATAGGATAGGGAAAAAATATTTTCACCTGTCGAATTTTTTTTTTCCGAGACCTAAGCAGGCAAGGAAACACAAATCCGAAACCTAGATGGATCTCGAGATGGTGGCTATCGTTTGGATGAAGTCGACTTTGACGATCCGACTACGAACGTGCGTGGACGTCGCGCCTTAGCAATCGCTAAACCAACTCCGAGAGGTTATTGACCACGCCGGAGCACGATCAACCTGACCACGAAGGTCTGTTTCCTGCAGGCAAACGAAGAACAAGCAAGAAACTGAGATTGCAATCTGGATATTGCGAATTCCAGAGGAAAGCTTTATTGATCAAGTGGGGTTCTGTGACGTCTTGGTCTGGTCGTTGAACACAAACGAAGTACGCGAAGTTGCAGCTATGGCGAACTTTAATCTAAACAAAACCCAAAGTCTAAACGACGCCTTAAGGGCTGTATATATGAGGGAAAGAGGGGGGAATTTCGTGGCCCTTGGTGGAGGGGTCCGAAACCAACCCTAACTCATGTTTCCCCACACATACGGACTCTAAAAACAGCCTATACTCAAGTATTTCGAAATTACATGGGCCTGGCCCAATAATAAGGTGACGCAGCACCTATAATAGCCTCTGGACGAAATTTATGTAGTGGCATCTTGTATATTTCATCCAAGGCTTCTCGCACTCATTATGGTGGCTTCAAAGTCCTGAAATCATCAATTGAAACGCCATTCTTGTTCCCCTTGCGCATGCCATCATCTCCATGCTTGATCTTGCTCCAATGTTCATCCTTCTTGTCCAAGCTAGGCCCTTCATTTGTAAGCAAGACAAATGTATCCAATTTAGGCAGCATCATATTCTCATGAACATTAGATTCATTACCAAGAAACGAAAGTACCTGGTAATTTAATTGGCGTGCTCAAGCTCTAGTAATTGGTCATGTATATGTGTCAGTTGGAGCTGTGGGTGTAACCTTGTTAGTGATGTCCTCATCATAGGGGGAGGGGATGGTACCTACGGACTCACGGTGCTCTCCCGCGTCTGTGGGTGGTGGAGTTGGACGTCGGCGAGCAACACATTGACGTCGGCCTTCACTCCGGCGGACGGTGGTTCGGGCGGTGGTGGTTTTCGTCGGGGAGGTCTGCAGAGGCCAAATTGAGCCTAGGGTTAGATGAGTGGGTTCACTAGGAGGCTTCTGGCAAGGTTTGGGAGGCGGGGGTGGTCTCGCCAGAGGGAATCATGCCGGAGCCCGAAGCGGATCGGGGCGGCCGGAGTTGGGGAAGAAGGCCTCCCCGAGGTCTTCCTAGTAGCTAGGATTGGCGCGGGTGAGGTGGAGGAGAGGTGCAGGGTCGAAGGCGAGCTCGGGGTCGCTATTTATAGCCGGCCCAAGGCGGTTGCTGCAAACGGGATAACTCCGGCGAGTGATTACGGCGAGGCCGTGGCCAAACAGGTAGTTTAGGCGACTGTCATCAACGTGTTGGTCTACTGGTTCCATCCAGAGGCTAAACTTGGCAAAACTTGGGCAATACTCCACGTTCTCTACGGAATGGCTTCACGGGCACGTCGGTGGTAGAGATCGCGCTCTGCGCTTATCAGGCCACGACGACGGTGCTGCAGCGTGCACAGGGGAGGGGACGGCCAAGCATAGGCTTCTCGTGGTTTGGGCGGTGCCGGACGGCGCCGTTCTGCAGGGCTAGCCCCTGTTGGCCGCCATGGATGGCTCTGCCACCACGGAAGACGCTGGCGTAGGCGGGACACGTCGCCACTGACGCTTGCGCCCGTCCAAACGACCGTGCGACGCTCTGGATAAGGAGGGGGAGCAGTGAGCAAGGCGCCACTGCAGTTACTGGCGAGATCAACGCCGTGCTCTGAAGAAAACGACGCTGTCGACTGAACCCAACACCAACACCGAAATTCAGAGTTACTTTACTCGAAGGCATTTTTCCAGGAAAACAGTTCGAATAGAAAAAGTGAGGCTGACGAGGGGGTCCCACCCATCAGGTTTAAATATTTGAAAAGGGAAACATAGTACGCCGGCGCCCGAGGACCGCGGTGGTCGCCGGCGCCGATCCACGGCGAGGTAGGGGGAGGGGATGGTACCTACGGACTCATGGTGCTCTCCCGCGTCTGTGGGTGGTGGAGTTGGACGTCGGTGAGCACCACGTCGACGCCGGCCTTCACTCCGGCGGACGGTGGTTCAGGCGGTGGTGGATTTCGTCGGGGAGGGCTGCAGAGGCCAAATTGAGCCTAGGGTTAGATGAGTGGGTTCACTAGGAGGCTTCTGGCAAGGTTTGGGAAGCGGGGGTGGTCTCACCAGAGGGAATCATGCCAGAGCCCGAAGCGGATCGGGGCAGCCGGAGTCGGGGAAGAAGGCCTCCCCGAGGTCTTCCTAGTAGCTAGGATTGGCGCGGGTGAGGTGGAGGAGAAGCGCAGGGTCGAAGTCGAGCTCGGGGTCGTTATTTATAGCCGGCCCGAGGCGGTTGCTGCAAACGGGATAACTCCGACGAGTGATTATGGCGAGGACGTGGCCGAACAGGCAGTTTAGGCGACTGGCATCAACGTGTTGGTCTACTGGTTCCATCCAGAGGCTAAACTTGGCTAAACTTGGGTGATACTCCACGTTCTCTACGTAATGGCTTCACGGGCACGTCGGTGGTAGAGAGTGCGCTCTGCGCTTATCAGGCAACGGCGACGGTGCTGCAGCGTGCACAGGGGAGGGGACGGCCAAGCGTAGGCTTCTCATGGTTTGGGCGGTGCCGAACGGTGCCGTTCTGCAGGGCTGGCTCCTGTTGGCCGCCACGGGTGGCTTTGCCACCACGGAAGACGCCGGCGTAGGCGAGACACGTCGCCACCGACGCTTGCGCCCGTCCAAACGACCGTGCGATGGTCTGGACAAGGAGGGGGAGCAGTGAGCAAGGCGCCACTGCAGTTACTGGCGAGATCAACGCCGATCTCTGAAGAAAACGACGCTGTCGACTGAACCCAACACCGAAACTCTGAATTTTTCTGAATTTGAACAGCAACAGTGTATGCCAACATGGGAAAAAATTTCTGCAGCTGGGACTTGGTGGAGTGATCTCTTGATGCATCTAGAGGCTGCCTGAATTTTCACAGATTTTTAGGAAGAGAAAAAGAATGAATTTCAGCAAAAATGACAAATCTGGTCCAAACTTGCAGCAACAAATTTTGAAAATTTTGAACTGTGTACCAGCAGATCTTGATGGATCTAGGTTGAGGGTACTAAGGACTAGACAGGGGAATTTATTTGGAATCAAAATTCAAAGGGAATCTATTAGTTCCTTTGTAAATCACTAAGGTCCAAAATCAATGACAGAAAATGATTACAGGGTAAAATAATTAGAAATAAAATCTAGGGGGAGTTGAACTTTGCTGGTTATGATGCTTGACCTGACCCAAGGTGGGAAGGTGGGTTTTAGAAGAAAGTTTTCAACAAGTGTCATGGCCAAAGAGAAATTTTTGAATGGGAAAGGATAAGCCCATAATTTCATAGGAATGCTTTTTAATAAAAAGGAATTGTCAAAACCTTTCAAAATTATTTCTATTGAGCAAACACAAGATGAAAACCCTCAAGACCAAAGATCAAGGTTGAGAAGGACACATAAAATATTTGTCATAAAAGATTTGAGAAGGAGGGGTTTTAAGAAAAATTTATATAACGTCCTTCCAAGTAAATAAAGAATTTGATAAAAACCAATCCAAAAATCTTGGAGTGTTACAACACCTACCCCCTTAGGAAAAATCTCGTCCCCAAGATTTCAGCTGATCCTCAAATAGGTGTGTGTACTCTGTCCGAAGGAAATCCTCTCTTTCCCATGTTCCTTCATCCTCGGTGTGATTGCTCCACTGAACCTTGAGAAACTTAATTATTTTCTGACGGGTCCTCCTTTCAGACTCCTCCAATATTTTTATTGGACGTTCCCTGTAGGTGAGGTCTAGTTGCACGTCAATGCTATCATGAGATACATGCTTCTCTGGGTTGCTTACGCACTTCCTTAACTGTGAGACGTGGAACACGTCATGGTCGTCTGACAGTTCTTTGGGTAGGTCTAGCTGGTAGGTTACTGTGCCTCTTCGTGCAACTACACAGAAGGGTCCAATAAATCGTTGTGCTACTTTCCTTTAACTTTGAATCTTTGCAGGCCCCTCATAGGACATACACGTAGATAGACATTTTCACCGGGTTCAAAGCTGACTTCATGATGTTTTTGATTGTAATAACTCTTTTGTCGGCTCTGGGCTGTCTTGAGTCAATCCCTGATTAGTCTGACCTTTTGCTCAGCTTCCTTGAGCATCTCTGGGCCGAAGATACGACTATCTCCTGTTTCTGACCAATTTAATGGGGTACGGCATCTTCGCCCATACAAGGCTTCAAAAGGTGCCATTTGTAGACTGGCTTGGTAACTATTGTTGTATGCAAACTCGGCATACGGCAAGCTTTCTTCCCAACTGGTTCCATAGGTGAGAACACATGCCCTCAACATGTCTTCTAGAATTTGGTTTACACGTTCAGTTTGTCCTCTAGTCTGGGGGTGATATGCTGTACTGAATACTAGTTGAGTTCCCAGAGCGTGCTGTAAATGATCCCAAAATTTAGAGACGAATTGAGTGCGTCTGTAGGATATTATAGTCTTCGGAACTCCATGCAGGCAAACTATACGGGAGAGGTAAAGTTTGGCAAGCTTCTGAGTGGTGTGGGTTGTCTTTAATGGGATGAAATGTGCCACCTTAGTTAATCAATTTGTGATGACCCATATGGCATCATTTTCGTGTTGTGACCGAGGTAGTCCGACAATAAAATCCATTCCAATTTCGTCCCATTTCCACTCACGTATCTTGTTTGGCTGTAATAGTCCTGCTGGTTTTTGGTGCTCAGCTTTAATGCGCTCACATGAATCACAACATGCAATGAATGTGGCTATATCCCTCTTCATACCGTGCCACCAAATTTTTTCCTGAATGTCCTTGTACATTTTGGTCCCTCCAGGGTGAATTGAATATGGAGCGGTGTGGCCTTCTGCTAGAATTTGCTGTTTGTGGTCCTTTATATTGGGTACCCAAAGCCTGTCCCCGAACCATAATATTCCTTCATCGTCTATGACGAATTCTGAGGCCTTGCCCAGACTCACTTTTCATTTTATGCCTTCGATGCTGGGGTGTCCATGTTGAGCCTTCTTAATCTGTTCCATTAGGGTGGGTTGTATTACCAAATTTGACACATTGCCTTCGGTGACCATCAACAAGTTGAGTTTGGCGAACTCCTGCTGACACTCAGGTCTCAAGTTTTGTAAACAGTCGTTGCCCGAGCTGGGGTTTCAACTAAGAGCATCTGCCACTATATTCGCCTTTCCTGGATGGTAGTGAATGCCAACATCATAATCTTTCACTAATTCCAACCAGCGCCGTTGCCGTAAATTGACTTCTGGTTGCGTGAAAATATATTTGAGGCTTTTATGGTCCGTATATATTTCACAACGATTTCCAAGCAAAAAGTGTCTCCACTCCTTGAGCGCATGGATGACTGCTGCCAATTCTAAGTCATCAGTAGGATATTTTCTTCATGCTTTTGTAGTTGCCTGGAGGCGTATGCGACTACCTTGCCTTCTTGCATTAGTACGCATCCGAGGCCCTTCCGGGATGCGTCATAATATACTTCAAAATTCTTATGTATGTCTGGTACAACCAATACTGCCGCTGTTGTTAATTTCCTTTTGAGTTCTTGGAAACTTTTCTCGCAAGCTTCAGTCCATACAAATTTCTTATCCTTCTTGAGTAACCGTGTCATTGGTTTTGCTATGGTGGAGAACCCCTCAATAAACCTTCGGTAATATCCAGCCATTCCCAGGAAACTTCGTACATCTATTACGTTGGCCGGTGGTTTCCTGCCAAGTACGGCCTTGACTTTTTCTGGGTCCACGGCAACACCTTCTTTTGTCAATACATGGCCTAGAAAACCAACCTGTCTTAACAAAAATTCACATTCGCTGAATTTGGCGTATAGTTGATGTTTCCTTAATTCTCCCAATACAATTCGGAGATGTTCAGCATGTTCTTCTGGCGTCTTAGAGTACACCAGGATATCATCAATAAACACCACAACAAATTTGTCCATAAATTTCATAAACACTTTATTCATGAGGTGGACAAAATATGCGGGGGTGTTTGTCAGTCCAAACGACATTACTGTAAATTCATATAATCCATATCTGGAGGTGAATGTTGTTTTAGGGATATCTTCTGTCCGTACTTTTAATTGATGATACCCCGACCTTAAATCAGTTTTTGAGAAAACCTTGGCTTGTGCGAGCTGGTCAAATAAATCATTTATCCGTGGCATCGGATATTTGTTTTTAATGGTGACCATGTTGAGTGCTCGATAGTCTATACATAATCTCATTGTCCCATCCTTTTTGTTGGCAAATAAAACTGGTGAACCCCAAGGTGAGGAGCTAGCCCGTATAAATCCTTTGTCCAGCAATTCTTTTATTTGCTTCTTTAATTCTACCAATTCGGAGGGTGCCATTCTATAGGGTTTCTTGTAAATGGGGGTGGTACCAGGTGCTAGCTCAATGATGAATTCTATTTCCCGGTCTGGTGGCATGCCTGGCATTTCTTCGGGAAATACGTCCGGGAACTCACACACTACTGGAACTTTGCTTAACTCTGAAGTGTCCACCTTGTTCAATCTTGGTTGCCGTGATACTGGTCTTTCTTGAGCTGCAACTTCTATCGTCTTCCCGTGATGATGAGTAAGAATTACAGCCCGATTGAATCAGTCGATAAATCCCTTGTTGGTGGTTAACCAGTCCATTCCTAGGATAACATCCAGTCCCTTATTTTCCAATACAATGAGGTTGGCCTGAAACTTTAGTCCCTCAATCTCAATAAGCACACCTTGGCAGTAACTCTGAGTGACTTGCTTAATCCCGGGGGAGTTGATGGTCATGGATTTTCCCAAGGGGAGCATCGAAAAATCATGTTGCGAAGCAAATTTCTTTGAAATGAACGAGTGAGAAGCTCCAGAATCAAACAAAACCGTGGCAGGTATTGTGTTGACACGGAACGTACCGAGTACGATATCCGGGGCATCCTGTGCTTCCTCCTGGGTCACATGGTTCAAGTGACCATTCTTGTGGTTGTTATTCGGGTTGAAGTTGTTACGCTTGGGTGCTGAATTGTTTCCACTGTTGTTCGTCTTGGGGGCCGAGTTTCTTGGTTTTGGGCACTGTTTGGCATAGTGTCCCTCTTCTCCACAAGCGTAGCAAGTAACACCTGGGCGATATGTAAAATCCTTGTCCCTTGCATGAAATTTTTTGTTCGGGCGTGGGTCATTGGTCATGGACTTGTTCGCTCCATTTTTCTGAAAATCAGTCTTGTTCCGGTTGTTGTGAGTATGTGTAGTCTTATCCCTTTTGCGCTTGTGAATATCCTCCAAGCTGCGGCGCTCATTTTCCAATGTAATAGCTTTGTCCACAAGTTCTTTGAAATCAGGAAAGGTGTGTACGACCAGCTGGCATTTAAGTGTTGGTGCCAGACCGTCCAGGAATTTTTCCATCTTTTTATTTTCACTCATATGCTCTTCGTTGGCATAACGAGATAATTGAGTAAACTGACTATTGTACTCAATCACTATCATGCTTCTCTGCTTGAGGTCATCAAATTCCCTTTTCTTGATCTTCATAATGCTTCTGGGAATGTGCGCCCCACGAAAACCTTCTTTAAATTCTTCCCAGGTGATATTATTTTCATTAGGGTGCATGTGAAGGAAATTTTCCCACCATGATGCAGCTACTCCAGTGAGGTAGTGCGGTGCATAACGTACCTTCTCACGGTTTGAACATTGTGCTATAATTAATTTCCTTTCAATGTCTCGAAGCCAATCATCGGCCTCACGAGGTATGTCAGTGTGAGAGAATGTTGGAGGACGTGTCTTTTGTAGTTCAGACAATTTGGAATGCTGCTGATATGGTTCACGGTGATTTCCCATATTGATAACATGGTTCATCATTTCTTGATGCTGCTGCTGACTATGCTCATAAAGGCGGCATACTTGAGAAAATGCTATTTCACTGCCTTGCTGACTTGACTGCCCCTGCGTGAAATTGTTACTTGTCTGGGTACCATAATTTTCTTCCGGCGGACTTGGCATGGAACGAGTCCAGGGACGAGTCATTTTCCACTCTGGGGTATTTTTGCAAAACTCATGAGAAAAACTGAGTGGCCAAAATAAATAAATAGTTTTGCAAATGCGGAAAATTTAAGAACTCCAAAGATTTTTCAAGAAAATACTTGATTGTGCATGGAGAAGGACCGCTCAGTACATATCTTACACGCAAGTCGTAATTATACAATACACCACTCAGGATGTGCGTACACATTCTTGACATGTTATTTAGGCTAGTGCACTTCTTCGAGTTCCTACGTGATGCGCACACAAACTACTTCTCACCAAACCTATATACATATAAACATATCATACAAGCGAACACATCGCGCGGCGGCTAGGCGCACTTAGTTGGAGATGGTGAAAACTTCCCTCGGCCTGCCTAGGGTAAAACCCAGTTGTGGTGGAGACTCAACCTCCTCCTCACTAATAGGCTCCAGGCGCGAAGTACTGGGTTGAGGAGTTGGTGCGGGCGTGGCAGGTGGTGCAGCTCTGATAGGAGTAGGAGCAATGACTTGGTCAAACTCCTCGGTGGTAGGCTGGCGGCGAGCGGTGGCCAAGATGGCAGGTGCATAGGATGCTGAGGACGAGACGTAAGTGAGTGGTGGTGCTGTAAGGAGGAGCTCCCTCCTGTTGGCGGAAGAGCTCTGAACTAAGTCCATACGAGCAGCCACCAAGTCGTCCACGAGGTTATCAAAAGCTGCCTCAAGAGCCTTGAGGTACTCAACCAACATTTCGATAGCCTCATCTCACTCTCCCCTGGGCAAGCGAACGCATAGTGGCATATGTAAGGCACGTGGCATGGGAGGTAGCGGTAGCGCCGAGTCTTCATCAAAGGAAGAGCATCCCGGAGACGAGCTATCGCCTCACGGGCAGCCATCTGCATGGCATGCCTCTCCATAGGCATGGCCCTTCCCACAAATCGGAAGCGGCATGACTCAGAACGCCCTCCCTTGAACTGCACCGCGGCCTGGTGCATCGACACGCTATTGCTGATCTTGTGCTGGTAGAGTGTGAACTCCGGACGAGCCGATGGACCGATCGCGACCTTGGTGATGGAGACGAGAAGCTTGATAAACCCCTCAGGTATATAGGCGAACACCTATGACTCACAGTCGCTGCCAGCCATCTACAAAAGTAGACAAAAATTCCGAATATTCAAATCATAAATTTATGATGACCAACAGAAAATTGCTACAAATGCAAAATGTTAAAATATCACTCATTACGCTAATAACCGATTAGCGATCGCACCTAGTGGCTTCCTATAGTCAGCCTGGCTCTGGTACCAAGGTTGTCGGGACCGGTTTTCCAATAAAACATTTATTGAGAAACCAACCTTTTTATAAGACCAGTATACAAGAATCCTCCTTATTGGTAGATAAATCCTTGATACGGAATTCCAGAAGTACTAAATATTATACAAGGTTGAGCTGTGGCTGCTCAACAATTAATAACAAGCACGCCGATATTATACATAAAGGCGGATATGACACAAGGGTATGGTGGCCTAACTACTGACTCACAATAAAAGTGGTGGTGGATATGTCACAGTGTAGTGGGTGACATGACTCCAATATCTTACAGTTCATCGAGCGCCGGAGTGAGGCTCGATGAATTTATTTGGGTAGCAGAAGCGTATAGAAAGAAGTGACCAACTCCAGGATCGCAAGAGACTGACTGGACTCCTCTAGGCGTCCGACTCGCTATCGAACTCTTCATCCATGAGATCTCCTTCGTCAACATCTGGCCAAATCAACAAGCCAGGTGAGTACTTTGAATGTACTCGCAAGACAGTTCGGACATAAGATATAACAAATGCAAACATGATGCAATGAGCAGACTAGTAATGCGCACTCACATAATAAAATTAGCACTGCATGTTAAATAAAAAGGAAGTCAGACGGTAGTCCTCCCGAAATCCCCATAAAATAACTGAAAACCGATCGGGTGTCTGAAGCGACACCTCGAAAGGTAAAATGAATAAATATGCCACAGTCGGGCGTCTGGGCGACACCACATAAAGGGATTATATCCAAAGTAAATAAAAATAATGCCACAGTCGGACGTCTGAGCGACATGACATAAAGGGCTTATATCAAAGTAAATAATAATAATGCCACAGTCGGACATCTGAGCGACATCACATAAAGGGCTTATATCAAAAGTAAATAACAATAATGCCACAGTCGGACGTCTGAGCGACATCACATAAAGGGCTTATATCCAAAGTAAATAACAACAATGCCACAGTGGGACGTCTGAGCGACATCACATAAAGGGCTTATATCAAAAGTAAATAACAATAATGCAACAGTCGGACGTCTGAGCGACATCACATAAAGGGCTTATATCGAAAGTAAATAACAATAATGCCACAGTCGGACGTCTGAGCGACATCACCTGAAGGACTTATATCCATCATTCGAATCCAAGTAACTCATGAAGGTAAATCATCTCAAGGAAATGCTCAGTACATAATAAACTGGTTAGTCCATCCACAAGAATAACATTCAGACGAGCTTACCACTCTTAGTACCATGTTTATATACCAGAGACTATCGCTGAGACTGATATTGAGACGGACGCTTGACCATGGACATGGTTACTCCAATGGTTTTAACTCTGCAGAGTTTGTACTCTTTAACCACAGCCACCGGATTTCAGTAGTCGCAAAGGACTAGTTCTGTTTACGGTATTTTAGCAGAAATACAACTAACCTATACACACCCATTCCACATCCCGCTGCCAGAAATCACCGTAGGCAACGTTCACGAAAAACTTTAAGACGGGGAGGCTACAACCTCGAAAAGCATGGGATCAAATTTATATCGCGCGCTCTAAGGGGTGCCCCCCTCTCGGTCCCAACCGGAAACACCCATGCCCCCTGACCGGTTGACGGGCTTTAATCCAGGGCCATGGAACCCTCAACCCGGCCTCTCTATTTGGTGTGTATAAGGAAAGAGGTTTGCAACTGACTAGACCGTATTCTTTGCAGAAGACATGTGGCAGTACAAAAAGGAGACCAACGGGAATGTGGCTTGATCCACGTTAATACTGGAGTTAAACGGTTGACATACGACTGGCATGCTTCAACAATACCAGCTTACCACTTATCATTCCACCAGATGATCAAGTTGTCTCACCATCTTATGAACACATCAACTTTCGAAGCTCACTGGTAGTTTGTTTTGCATGCAATATAACATTCACAAATGCTCATATAAAAATGCCATGAGAAAAAAAAATACTTTAGCAAACATGCAAAGTACTCATCATATCAAAGGTTCAAACATGCTAGCCTGGTTCGGAGTAGTCGGAGTCTTGCTCGGCGAAGTTTGCGGCTTCATCACCTCCATCGGTATCTACGGTATAAAGAAATCGCATACTAACATAAATACCGTGTGTATAAAAATTGATCCAAATATCTTTCAAATAAATATGATAAAAAAACTAGACAGAAAATTAAAGATGACAGAAAGAGAATCAATTCAAAATCATCTTCTGGTAAAAAGTTATAAAGGTTATAGCCCAGGGACTTATCTGTAATGAAACAGAAAGTTTTCAGGGGTTTGTTTATAAAAACAGAAAATGTTTCAGTAATAAATACGCCAACCCAAAGGGAAAGCGTACTTTGCCCGAAGGCGTTTTTCGAGGAAAACGGTTGGAATAGAAAAGAGAGGCTGACGAGGGGGTCCCACCCGTCAGGTTTAAATATTTGAAAAGGAAAACAGAGTACGCCGGCGCCCGAGGACCGCGGTGGTCACCGCGCCGATCCACGACGAGGTAGGGGGAGGGGATGGTACCTATGGACTCACGGTGCTCTCCCGCGTCTGTGGGTGGTGGAGTTGGACGTCGGCGAGCACCACGTCAACATCGGCCTTCACTCCGACGGACGGTGGTTCGGGCGGTGGTGGATCTCGCCGGGGAGGGCTGCAGAGGCCAAATTGAGCCTAGGGTTAGATGAGTGGGTTCACTAGGAGGCTTCTGGGAAGGCTTGGGAGGCGGGGGTGGTCTCACCAGAGGGAATTCGTGTCGAAGCCCTAAGCGGATCGGGGCGGCCGGAGTTGGGGAAGAAGGCCTCCCCGAGGTCTTCCTAGTAGCTAGGCGTGGCTCTGATGCGGTTGAGGAGAGGCGCAGGGTCGAAGGCGATCTCGGGGTTGCTATTTATAGCCGGCCCGAGGCAGTTGCCCCAAACGGGATAACTTAGGCGAGTGATTACAGCGAGGCCGTGGCCGAACAGGCAGTTTAGGCGACTGGCATCAACGTGTTGGTCTACTGGTTCCATCCAGAGGTTAAACTTGGCAAAACTTGGGCGATACTGCACGTTCTCTACGGAACGGCTTCACGGGCACGTCGGCCGCAGAGAGCACGCTCTGCTCCTCTCAGGCCACGGCGATGGTGCTGCAGCGTGCACAGGGGAGGGGACGGCCAAGCGTAGGCTTCTCGTGGTTTAGGCGGTGCCAGACGGCGCCGTTCTGCATGGCTGGCCCCTGTTGGCCTCCACGGGTGCCTCTGCCACCGCAGAAGACGCCGGCGTAGGCGGGACACGTCGCCACCGACACTTGCGCCCGTCCAAACGACCGTGCGGAACTCTGGATAAGGAGGGGGAGCAGTGAGCAAGGCACCACTACAGTTACTGGCGAGATCGACGCCGTGCTCTGAAGAAAACGACGCGGTCGACTAAACCCAACACTGAAACTCTGAATTTTTCTGAATTTGAATAGCAAAAGTGCATGCCAACTGTTCGATGAAATGATCTTGGCATGTGGAAAAATTTTCTGGAGCTGGGACTTGGTGGAGTGATCTCTTGATGCATCTAGAGGCTGCCTGAATTTTCACAGATTTTTAGGAAGAGAAAAAGAATGAATTTCAGCAAAAATGACAAATCTGGTCCAAACTTGCACCAAGCAAATTTTGAAAATTTTGAACTGTGTACCAGCAGAAATTGCTGGATCTAGGTTGAGGGTACTAAGGACTAGCCAGGGGAATTTATTTGGAATCAAAACTCAAAGGGAATCTAGTAGTTCTTTTGTAAATCACTAAGCTCCAAAATCAATAACAGAAAATGATTTGAGGGTAAAATAATTAGAAATAAAATCTAGGGGGAGTTGAACTTTGCTGGTTATGATGCTTGACTTGACCCAAGGGGGGAAGGTGGGTTTTGGAAGAAAGTTTTCAACAGGTGTCATGGCCAAAGAGAAATTTTTGAATGGGAAAGGATAAGCCCATAATTTCATAGGAATGCTTTTTAATAAAAAAGGAATTGTCAAAACCTTTCAAAATTATTTGTGTTGAGCCAACACAAGATGAAAACCCTCAAGACCAAAGATCAAGGTTGAGAAGGACACATAAAATATTTGTCATATAAGATTTGAGAAGGAGGGGTTTTAAGAAAATTTAAATAACCTCCTTCCAAGTAAATAAAGAATTTGATAAAAACCAATCCAAAAATCTTGGAGTGTTACATCCTGCTCCCTCCACTCCAGCGAGGGGAGCCGGAGCCCCCGAGCCCCTAGTCGAGCAGGCGACCGTGGTGGCACCCATCCGCCAGCCGGTGCAGCCTGGCCCTGAGACCCTGGAGGACGCTTCCGCTGCGCTGGGTCGGCTTCGCGCCGATCTTCTGAGTGGTGATGGCCGCGCAATGGAAGGACGCCTGGGCCTAATCTCTGAGTGGCTCCTGGCAGACGAGTCTGCGCGGGCCTCCTGGTGTCAGGCCTTAGCAACCGCCGCCAAGGGTCAGGAGGAGGCCGCGTCAACCGCATGGGCACACGACGCCGCGCGAGCCAACGCAGCATCCTCAAATAAGCACTGCCACGAGGGGGAGAACAAGCTGAAGGACCTTCGCGAGGAAGGAACCAAGCGCGCCCTGGAGCTCTTAAGGTTGGGGAAGGAGCTCGAGGCCCAGAAGGCTGAGACGTCTCGGCTGCAGCAGGAGCAACTCTTTGATCGCGCGAGCCTGGAGAAGCTGATGGCTGAGGCCGAGCAGGCCAAGGCGACACAAGCTATGCACGACAAGGAAGACGCCCTCGCGGCCTCCGGAGTAGTGGGTCGCGAGGCCCTCGTTGCCTTCGAGCTCGAGGCCCGCACTGCGTTGCAAATTTCCTACGAGGATGGGTTTGAGAAGCCACTAGCCACCCCGGAGGACGGCTCCGCCGGGCTTCTTGCCGCGCTCATGAAGGCCCTGCGTGAGGTTGCAGCCGCGATCGGCCAGTTAGCAGATGTCGAGAGTGGCGCGCTCCTTACCTTGACCCTAATGCGGGTGTGCGGCCACCTCTGTCTCTACGACCCCACCCTTGACCTGGCCTCGCTGTCCGAGCCCGTGACCGCGAGCATAGAGGACGCGGCTGCCAAGGCTCTGGAGAAGAAGGTCCAGGGGCTGGTGGAGGTGTTCCTCCGTGTTGCTGCTGCTGCGGCCGAGGAGGCGGAGGCTGGTGATGGCGTGCTCGGCGATGCCTGACCTGTCCCTGTCGAGATGAGAGTAATGCAAGTGCCTCGTGGAGGCGTAAGGACTCGCTTGAATTTGGAGAACTTGATGTTTCAACTTGGTGATTTCCGTGTTGGCTTCCTTTCATGTTTGCTTAGGTGCTCTGCGTCGGCAGGGCCCAACCCCGCGCATACCTCAATCACAATTGAGCACTCCGGGTCACCGGGGTTATCGTCATAACTAGGCTCAAGGAATGAGGGGTTACGTGGCTAGTGAGGCCCATGGGTCGCGATGCCCAGGGGTACCCCTTAACGCTCAAGCGATCCCGTTTGCATTCTGCGTCGGCAGGGCCCAGCCCCGCGCATACCTCAACCGCCGTTGAGCACCAGGCTCAAGGAGTGAGGGGCTACGTGACTAGTGAGGCCCCTGGGTCGCGATGCCCAGGGGTCCCCCTTGACGTGCGAACGGCTGTCATGAAGGAGAACGAGCACCATACCTTGCTCACGAGCCTTCGCCTAGGATGGGGGCGCGAGAAAGCCAGGTGTCTGGGCACCTGGTAGGGTGGCGTCTGCCAGGCGTGACCTGAGCATAGCCCCCGTGCCTAGCCCCCTCGCAACACCCATCCATGGAGAAGCTGTGAGCGTCGTGTGCTGAAAAGCTCCCTGAGGTTGGTGCGACCGCTGGCGGCCGCCCTTAGTTTTTATAACTAGCGCGAAGCATAGAGCTACCATCCTTGCGCCGAGTGTGGGCATAACCACGCCTCGGTCCTAGCGCCCAGCGCGGAGCTTGGTGCTTCCACTGGTTCGTGGGCAAAACCGCTCCTTGGTTGGTTCTGCCAGCGCGGAGCATGGTACTTCCACTGGACCGTGGGAGGGAGCCTCCCACTGGGAGAGACTCTGGGGCGTGTACAACCCCGTCCTGACACGTGGCTTGCACGGCAGGACAGCCAAGGTGTATATGGGCCCTCCTCAGGACGAGTTGAACGACTCTGAGGAAGGTCTCGTGAGCTTACGCATCACCCACGATACCCTACCCTGAGGCGGGTTGCGCCTGAGTCTTCTTCCGCAAAATGTGAAAAGAGATGCGTTGTGTCGACCTGCGCCGAGTGCATCTCTAGAGGGCATCACATGAGAAGGCCCCAGCACCAATCGTGGGAAGTGGAACGGTTTGAGCAGCAATAGACAAAAATTTGATAAGAAAAGTTTAAATTTTCGTTCGCAAATTCTTCACCTGTCAAGGACACAGTGAATACTTTGAATGGGTTTCAAATAGAACGCACATGAAGAATTTGTAAACAAGACTGGGTTGAGTTTAGTATAGAGGGGGAACAGGTCCGATCACATTCACTTAGATGAAAATTAACTTGAAGAATGAGCAATAAGTGAATTTTCTGGAGGACTTGGAAAACTCAAATATACATATAGTCAATGAAGAACGCTAGTCGAAAAGTTAAAGAAATTGCAAATTTGAGGAATTTGAAAATTTGAAGAATTTGCAAAATGAAGAAAAACTCAAATTTCAACTCGGGTTGGTGGCATGACCCACCATATCAGAATGGTGATTCCAGACACCGCATACAATTGTCGTAGGGCTCTAAGAATCAAATTCTTCATTAATTCCTTCACACTTAGAGGGTTAGTCTTCATTGATGGAAGAAAAACGTTACTTCGTGTGTTGCACATCTAAGTCATCAGTTTTGCATAAGTGTTAGGATGTGTGTCCTTTCAAAGAACATTCGAAGCTCACACCGCAACTTGCAAAATCTCTTTTCATACAAGGGATTTGTGAAGATATCTCCAAGCTGTTCTTCAGTCTTCACGTGGTACATGGAGATGTCGCCCTTGAACACATGGTCACGAAGAAAATGATGACAAATTTGGATGTGATTTGTCTTTGAGTGCTGAACTGGGTTGTGAGCAATATTAATGGCACTCTCGTTGTCACCCTAGAGAGGCACATTCTTCATGTTGATGCCGTAGTCCTTGAGGGTTTGTTTCATCCACAACAATTGATCACAGCAAGAACCAGCAGCAACTTACTCAGCTTCAAAAGTGAAGATTGATACATAGTCCTGCTTATTTGAGGGCCAACATACTAAGGATCGTTCTAGGAAATGGAATGTGCCTGATGTTGACTTGCGATGCACTCGATCACTAGTATAGTCTGAGTCAGAATATCAAATGAGATTGAAAGTCGAGCCCTTGGGATACTATAATCCAAGTTTTAGTGTGTGAGCTAGATTTCGAAGAATATGCTTCACAACCTTATGGTGTGATTCCTTTGCTATAGCTTGAAAGCGGGAACACATGCAAACAATAACCATAATATCTGGCCTAGATGCACATAGATACAATAAAGAACCAATCATGGAGTGATAGACCTTTTGATCGAGATCTTTACCATTTTCGTCGGTGCAGAGATGGCCATTTGTGGGCATAGGGATTTTGACGCCTTTGCAATCTTACATGCTAAATTTCCTTAGTACATCCTTGAGGTATTTCTGTTGAGATATGAAGATGCCATTGCGTTGTTGACCAATTTGAAGATCCAAGAAGAATCTCAATTCTCCCATCATAGACATTTGATATTCCTCACTCGTCAGGTAGGAAAATTTGTCACTGTAATGTTGGTTAGTACAGTGAAAGATAATATCATCCACATATATTTGGTACACAAATAATTCATCATCATAAGTTTTGGTGAAAAGAGTTGGGTCAAGTGAACCGTGTTTGAAGAGTTTCTTCATTAGAATTCTGTAAGAGTGTCATACCATGCCCGAGGGTGATACGTGTCCAATGTATCTAAATTTTTTGATTGTTGCATGTTGTTATATTATCATTCGTGGATGTTTTACAATCATTTTATACCATTTTTCATATTAACCTATTGACATAGTGCCAAGTTCCAGTTGTTGTTTACTGCATGTTTTTTACATCACATGAAATCAATATCAAACGGAGTCCGAACAACGCGAAACTTTTTGGAGAATTTTTATGGGCCAAAGGACACACAATGGGCCAGAACTGTACCTGGGGGTTGCCCCGAGGGGGCCACAACCCACCAAGGCATGCCAGGCCCCCTTGGCGCGGCCAAGTGGGTTATGACCGCCTTGGTCGCCTCCGGCACCGCCTCTTCGCTCTATAAATACTCAGATATTCCAGAAACCCTAGGGGATTCGACGAAATTCTATTCCAGCCACCGCAAAGTCCAGAACCACTAGATCCAATCTAGACACCGTCATGGAGGGGTTCACCATCTCCATTGGTGTCTCTCCAATGATGTGTGAGTAGTTCCTTGTAGACCTACGGGTCCGTAGTTAGTAGATAGATGGCTTCCTCGCTCTCTTTTGATTATCAATACAATGGTCTCTTGGAGATCCATATGATCTAACTCTTTTTGCGGTGTGTTTGTTGGGATCCAATGAACTTTGCGTGTATGATCAGATCTATCTTTTTATATCCATGAATGTTATTTGAGTCTTCTTTGATCTCTTATATGCATGATTTCTTATAGCCTCTTATTTCTTCTCCAATATTTGGGTTTTGTTTGGCCAACTTGATCTATTTATCTTGCAATGGGAAGAGGTGATTTGTAGTGGGTTCGATCTTATGGTGCTTGATCCCAGTGACAGAAAGGGAACCGACACATATGAACCGTTGCTACTAAGGATAAAATGATGGGGGTCTATTTATACATAAATAGATGTTTTTTACATCATGCCATCGTTTTTATTGTATTACTCCATTTCACCATGAACTTAATACACTAGATGCATGCTGGATAGCGGTCGATGTGTGGAGTAATAGTAGTAGATGCAGGCAGGAGTCGGTGTACTAATCATGGACGTGATGCCTATATAATGATCATTGCCTGGATATCATCATGATTATTTGAAGTTCGATCAATTGCCCAACAGTATTTTTTCCCACTGTTTGCTATTTTCTCGAGAGAAGCCACTAGTGAAATCTACGGCCCCGGGTCTCTTTCTCATATTATTTGCCTTTGCGATCTATTTTCCTTTACTTTTATTTTCAGATCTACTAAACCAAAAACCCAAAAATACCTTGCTGCAATTTTTCTTATTTAGTGTTCAATCTATCAATATTTACAACTCTATTACATCTGTTACCCGAAAGCGATTGACAACCCCTTTTACATGTCGGGTTGCGATTATTTGTTATTTGTGTGCAGGTGTTGTTTACGTTGTGTTTCTTGGTTCTCCTACTGGTTCGATAACCTTGGTCTCATCACTGAGGGAAATACCTACCACAGCTATATTGCATCATCCCTTCCTCTTTGGGGATATACCGATGTAGTTCTAGCAGTCATCAGAGGGGCCTGCTTGAGGCCATAGAGGGCCTTGTTGAGTCTGAAGACTTTATCATGATACTTAAGATCTTCAAAACCTGGGGGTTGAGCAACATATACTTCTACCTCAAGCTTACCATTGAGGAATGCACTTTACACGTCCATTTGATATAAGACGTTATTATGATGGTTAGCATAAGCAAGCAGTATGTGAATAGCTTCAATTCTAGCAATAGGTGGAAAAGTTTCATCTAAATCAATTCCCTCAACCTATGTGTAGCCTTGAGCTACAAGACGAGCCTTATTCCTCAACACTAGGCCATTTTCGTCATTCTTATTGCGGTAGATCCATTTGGTACCGATAACATTGTGCTTGCGAGGATCTGGTCGCTTGACGAGTACCCACACATTGTTGAGCTAGAATTGATGCAATTCCTCTTGCATAGATTGAATCCAATGAGGCTCCAGAAATACCTCATCAACTTTGGTGGGCTCTGTGATAGAGACAAAAGCGAAGTGCCCACAAAAGTTAGATACATGTCAAGATTTTGAGCGTGTGAGAGGACCTGGTGCTTTGATGTTGCCGATGATTTTCTCAATCTGCACTTCTTTTGCGATACGAGGATCAGAAGGTTGACGACTTTGATTTAGCTGAGCATTTTCTTCAGCGATATTTTCTTCAGGTACACCAGTATGATTGTCTTCATTGTCTAGAATAACTTCTACGGTAGGTTCTTTAGTGGGTATAATATCCTCAGTAGCCTTGAGCTTAATGGATTCCTCAGGAGATATTTCATCTAGCACAGGAGGCAGGTGCTCTCTTTGCGAGCCGCTAGTTTCATCGAACCGTGCATCTACAGTTTCAACAACCTTGTGGTGATAGGTGTTGAATACTTTATCGGTGTGCGAGTACTTTCCATAACCAAGCATAAAAGCTTCATGTCACATCCCTAGTCAGTGCTTGCATTAGGACTAGCTAGAGTGTGCATCATGTTTACTTTCAAAAGAAACTTGAAATGGGAATGACAGAAACCCCAGCACCCCTCTTCTAACAACTAGGGTTTGTTAAAATATTTCCAATGTACCCAAAATGCCCTTCAAAAATGTTCATCATTTCTACCTTGGTCTTAAACCTCTGCCAAAAATAGTGCACAATTTTCTAGGACATCCAAGGTCTCTGGATTAATTCATATGGTATTTCCATTTGGGCATTTAAATGCTATAAAATATTTTATGTGCCCAAATAATCATAAACTAAAATGTTCCATACTGTTCATATTATATACAGTGGGCATGACTAGTTTTATGAGTTATAAAAATGTTCTGGCATTTTATTTAATTCAACAAAGTTGCAAAAGAAATGAAACAGAAAGTAAATAGAAAAAAATAGAAAAGGCAGACTTACCTAAGCCCACTTACATGCTGGCCCAGACGGCCCAGCCCACCAGGGGCATCCCCGTCTTCTTCGCCGTGCCAGCGCACGAAGCAGCTCGGTGGCGAGCGCCGCCGACGCGCCGGCGACCTCCTGCCTGCCTGGCTGGCCCTTCGACCCTCTGGACGGACCTAGACGACGCCACGCAGACCCCCTCGACCGTTTCCCCTCTCCCCCGTGTCTTTCCCCTCCTCTCTCCCCTCCGCCGAGCTCCACCGAGCGAGCTCGTCGCCGACGATCGCTGCCACCGCGCCCTACGCCACCCCCTCGCCTCCCCGACGCACCATTAGCTCCGCCGCATCGCCCCGAAGCTCCCCGCCGACGCACACGACGCCAGAAGCCCTGCAACGCCCTCCCCGCCGTCATCTTCAACCTTCGGCACCGGAGATCGCCGCCGCCCATACGCTGCCGTCCGACCTCCCCCGAGCTCGCTTCAACGCCCTCTGCGACCGATGTGAGCTCACGCTTCGAACCCCTCTCTCCACGGGCTTGATTACGCCTTGTAGCCGCCGCCCCCTTGCTGACCGTAGCTCACCGCCGCCGGCCACCTCGACGCCGTGGCCACAACCACCGTGCCTCGTAGCTGAGCACGCCATTAGGATCAGTAGATCACCAGCAAGCTAAGGCCAGCTCTAACTTCTCCTACCGTGCACCACAACGCCGTCCCGGCCAACTCCGTGCAAGCGCCGCCGCGAACGAGCTCGTCGCCGTTGACTCCGGCGACCAATCGACCAACCAGTGGAACCGTTGGATGCGGTGCATCACCAGGAGCACATAGAGCCCATCCGCGCGACAAATGGTCGCCGGAACAAGGATTCCGATGAGTTACCGCCGTGCGAAATGGTCGCCGCCGGCCAAACTCCGGCGGGCTAACGTGGCCTGTTAATTAGGAGCTAACAGTAATTAGATTAACCACCACAGTCACTAACAGTGGGCCCCTTTGCTTAGTCAAACCCAGTCAACTCTAGTTTTGACCGGAATTAGCTCCAGAGACACTGACATGAGGGACCCACCAGTCAGGTTTGACCTGGATCAGGTCTGTTGACTTCCTGACGTCTGCATGATGTCATGCTGATGCAGTAAAGGATTTTCTGGGATTATTTGATTTAAAAACAATTCAGGAAATTCCAGAAAATGCTTTAAACTCAAAAAATCATATAAATTCAACAGTAGCTCAGATGGAAAAGATTTATATATGAAAATTGATTAAAAAAATCCAATCTTTCCGATGGCACTGGTTTCATGCATGTTTGAGCAAGTTAACCTTGCTGTATACTCTAAAACATGATAATGCACTTAAATAAATAATAGTTTGAGTTTCAATTTGAATCTTTGATTCAAATGGGCTCAAACCCTTCTGGTTATAGTTGCATTAGCCCAAATCACATGCATCTTGCCATATCATGTGTAGGAGTTGTTTGAGCCATGTGATGTGTGATCCACCATGCTATTTGTTTATGTTGCCTACTATGCTTAGAGTTGTGTCAGGTCTGGTTCATCTGGGTGATGGATCAGAGTGAAATGATCATACTCGGTAAAGAAAGGGAAGTGTGAAACATGTTTGGTAAAGGTATCAATGAAAGGCCATGTAGGAGTACATGGTGGGTTGTTTCATTGGAACCGTCCATAGGACCCGAGATCTGTATGTGTGGTTCAAGTTCCAGCTACTACCATGCATTGGGCCCGAAACCAATGGACCCTCTCTGCTTATTAACTGCCCTTGTTCTCTGTCCAGGAGTTGCAACTAGTTTTTGGTGTTTGTAGTTTACTGGTGATCGTGCACAACGCTGACCCTCGGGGTGGGCTGTGATGCGACAGGTACGTGGCACGGTGTACCGGTTGCCCGTTTGGTGACTCGGGAACCCTGTACACATCGTTTGGGGCCGTGAGCGACACCCCGGCCGGATCTCCCCACTGATGGAACCCAAATAGGCGATAAACCTGGATGGGAGACTTGTGTAGTTAGTCAGGTCATGGCCGGCACCCTGGCTGGGCTTCCGCTTGAAGGTTGCCGAGTACATGTCTAGTAAACAGCGATAAGTGGTGAAAGTGTGTGTGAAGAAGTACACCCCTGCAGGGTTATCAATCTATTCGAATAGCCGTTGTTCGCGGTACGGACTACTTGGTTACTCTTACAGTTCATAGACAAGTTGATGGATACTACTAAAAGCCTCAAGACAAGTGTGAGTGCCGTGGATGGCCCTTCCGTAGGATGACGGAAGAGGATCCTCGGTGGTGTATTGTTGTGGTGAGTAGAGGACTCGTGTACGTAGTAATATCTTGCAATATGTTGAGAGTTGTAGTATAGGTTAGCCAAGAGTCAAAGCTGGCTTTCTGCTATGAACTCCACTACCCCTGTTGATAATGTTGCATGTATGATAGGTTCTGTTGTAAGACTTGCTGAGTACCTTTGTACTCATGTTTGCTTAATAACTGTTGTAGAGGAGAACCCTGCCCCTTCTGATGGGTTCTACATAGACGTTGATGTCGACGAGTAGCTTGCTACCCAGATGGAGATCTGGAGCTTGGGAAGGGCCTTGTAGATAGTCAGGCTACACCAAGCCTGTTTTATTTTCTAAGTTGTCTGTACTCAGACATGTAGCTTCCGCTTGTGCTTGTATGACTGTATGACTTGAGTGTTGGTTCATGTGACCCCTACCTGTATGGATATGTTATGTATGGCTCTTGGAGCCTCTTAAATAAAGTACTTTGAGTCATAGAGTTCTGTTGTGATGCAATGTTGTATTTGCACATATTGAGCATATTGTGTGTATGATTGAAATGCTTGGTATGTGTGGGATCTGACACCTAGTTGTTTTCCTTTGGTAGCCTATCTTACAGGGAAATGCCTCCTAGTGTTTCCAATGAGCCTTGGTAGCTTGCTACTACTCGGAACACGTAGGCTGGCCGGCATGTGTCCATCTTCGTTTCTGTGTCTGTCCCTTAGGGGAAATGTCACGCGTTTTTCCTTTAAGTCCAAGTAGCTTGCTACGACTTGGGTTCATATGTTGATGACTGACACGTTCGTTGCTGGGTCATGAATGCCTGTCTCTATAATTTAGTGCCACTTTTGGTTTATAACTAGCCATGCCGGCCCGGGTTCTCTATCATATGGATGCTAGCGACACTGTCATATACGTGTGCCAAAATGTGCAAACAGTCCCGGGCCAGGTAAGGTGGCACCCGTGGGGATACCGTGCGTGAGGCCCAAAAGTGATATGACGTGTTACAGCTAGATCGGTGTGACTTAGGATCGGGGTCCTGACAGCGTTGGTATCAGAGCCGGACTGCCTGTAGGTTTCTCAAGCCAAACTGGTCGATGTTGAGTCTAGAAAAATTCTTAGTTATATGTAGGGGAATTGATTGTGGAAGGGAATGTAAGGCTCTTTTTACTCCTTTACCTTATGCCCTTCTGATCTGAGTCAGTCTATTCTTTCCACAGGGATTTAGGACTAGGCCTCTTATCCTTACTAGGTTCACGTGTTACTAATCCGTGGACTCTTAGGATTGTTGGTTTCAAGCCTCAGTTCAGTTTCTACCCTTTTAGTACGATGATTTGTTGGGCCCGGAACCTTGATATGATATTGTTGAGTGGCTATGCTATCATTTGTATGATGTCTCAAAATCTTTTTTGACCATTTACAGTTGTTATGCTGCCCGATTTCTTCCAGAAACACTAATGCATTTGCATTACTTCGTGTTTCAGATGTCTGGCCGCACACCTCACCAAGTGGTTCGTTTGACTCGGTGCATTAATGTGCCCGGTCACACGGCCATCCTAGTCCGTGTGTTGACTGAGACCGGTTACCGCTGGTATCTTGAGTACACTGTGGAGGAACAGTACCGGGATTTCAATCAGAGTCAGTATTTCTGCACAGTCCGGATATACCCCTCATATCACGGAGCTAACGACCCCATCCATTGGTCTTATGGACTCGGGGTTACTATCGAGATGGCAGTGCAGGATACCGCTTATTTGATGATGACCATCCTCCGGGCTAGGCATGCCCTGTTGCTGAACACTGAGTTCTGTTACATGCCAGCCTCACTTCCAGGAGAGGAAGGCTACTACATTGGTTTGTATACTGATGCTGCTCATGAGGAGCCACTGCTTCAGACTACTGTTCAGATGTTGGAGGATAGGGACCGTGAGGTCCGTGCCCTCCGAATGGAGCTGTATAACACTCGAGCCGCCAACTGGACTACTTTGACACGGCTTGCACCTGATGTGCACGCCGGATATCTGGATATGCGGGATTTGTACCCCGTGCGGACTCGTCTGCCTGATCGTATGGATTGGCGTGACGTTGGGGGTATTACACCTCCACATGGGCGTCGGCTACCACCAGCATCAAGCCCGAGGCCACATCCATGTCCCTATGGTCCACAGCCTTCGAGTGCTCGAGAGTTTCAAGATCCATCTCTTCCACTTCCAGGCTACGGTGGTAATCTTTACGAAGATTACTACGGGAATGTCTGAGCTAGACCGTGGCAGTAGTAGTATCGTAGTAGTTGTATTTCCACAGTCATGCGCGTCTTGTGGAATATGACTTAGTGCGTACTGAGTTTCGGAGGTGTAGTTAAATAATGTATAGGAGCTTGGAATGCCTCTGATGGGATGTATCGTCTTTCACCGCAGTTGTACTTTAGCCTTGGCTTGTACTAAACTATGTATGGTGTGTATGACCACTGGTGTATATATGGGAGTTTCAATATTACCATGTCGTACGGATGAACGTCTCTACATTCCGTGTCATCCATTACATTCTGCACTCCTATGTCAAGTTTTTGCCATCCTTGTCTAAACCGTTGTTTTGTTTTCCTAGGATGGTCAACACTCGCAGCACTCCTGCTGCTCAGGAGCAGGGTGAGGCTAGCGGGGATAGAGATGAGAATCTGCCCCAGCCACCCTCCTTGGCTGAAGTTATGCTCGAGGCAGAACGGAACAAGAGAGAGACCAACCGTCTGCTGGAACGCATAGTGCAGAACACTAGGATCCGTCAGAGGAATGACGTGGTGTCAATCAATGACTTTATCAACATGTGCCCACCTAAGTTCCATCATTCCACTGAACCTCTGGATGCCGATGACTGGCTTCGTAGTATCACCCACAAGCTACACTCTGCCCGTGTGGCCGAAGCTAACAAGGTTATCTACGCCGCCTACCATCTTGAAGGCCCTCCCAGTCTATGGTGGGAAAATTTTGAGGCTATGCGTCCTGCTGGCCAAATCACTACTTGGGTTGAGTTCAGTGAGGCATTCCGTGAACATCACATTCCGGAAGGTCTCATGGATCGCAAGCGGGAGGAATTCTGCAATTTCACCCAGGGCCGGTTAACTGTGGATGGTTATAGTCGCGAGTTTGGCAACTTGGCACGCTATGCACCTGAGGAAGTATCCACCGATGCCAAGAAGCAGGCGAGGTTCCGCAAGGGACTCAGCCCCGAACTCCGCCGAGATCTACGTCTGCACGAGTGCACTTCCTTCAAGAAGCTGGTAAACAAAGCTATCAGTGCTGAGACGGGCCAGACTGATTTCGAAGCCACACGCAAGCATCCTCGTGACTTTGGTTCCTCATCCGGCTCTGGCTCTCACAAGCGCCGTGTGTGGGTTCCTAACACTGCTCTGCCACCCAAGTACACACCGAGGCCATCCTATGAGGCGCCTCGCCCAACTCAATAGTATGCCCCTGCCAAGACTTATGGAGGACCACCGACCAACTTTGCTCCACGCACTGGCACTGTGACATGCTTCAAGTGTGGAGAACCGGCGCACTACATGCGTGAGTGTCCCCAGAACCAGCTAGCAAAACCCGTTGGCCGTGGTAAGCCAACCGGCAAGGTGAATTATTTCAAGCCAATCCCCACTGCACGTGGTCATGTCAACTATGTCTCTGCTGAGGAAGCTTATGAGGATCCTAACGTCGTCCTTGGTACGCTTCTCGTTAACAGCCATTCGGGATCTGTTCTTTTCGATACTGGAGCATCCCATTCATTCATATCTGAGAGCTATGCTCGAATGCACAACATGACTTTTTGTGACATGCCTACTTCCATGGTTATTCAAACTCCTGGTTCAAAGTGGCAAACCTCTATGGTAAGCCAAGGAAATGAAATTCTTGTCGATAGACTTGTTTTCCTTGCATCTCTAATCGCTCTCAAGTCCTCGGACATAAACATCATCTTGGGTATGGATTGGATGACAACTCATTACGCCAAGATTGATTGCTACACTAGGACCGTTCAACTTACACACCCATCCGGCAAGACAGTCAATGTCTTGACCCGAATGGCTGAGCGTCAGCTCTACTCTCTTAATGCCAGCCCTCTACCAGAACTCAAAGATATCCCGGTAGTCCGTGACTTTCCGGATGTTTTTCCAAAAGAACTGCCAGGTGTTCCACCTGACAGAGATGTCGAGTTCGTGATAGATCTTATTCCTGGAACTGTCCCAATCTCTAGGAGACCTTATAAGATGGCACCCCTAGAATTAGCTGAGCTTAAGAAACAACTCGATGAGTCCTTGAAAAAGGGTTTCATCCGTCCTAGTTCTTCCCCTTGGGCTTGTCCCGTCCTCTTCGTCAAGAAGAAGGATGGAACGGAACGGATGGTTGTAGATTACCGACCTGTCAATCTGGTCACCATAAAGAACAAGTATCCGCTCCCCAGGATCAACGACATGTATGATCAGCTCGCTGGATCCTCAGTCTTTTCTAAAATGGATTTGAGGTTGGGCTACCATCAAATCAAGATCAAGAACGGGGACATTCCTAAAACGGCTTTTGTTACTTGTTATGGCCAATACGAGTACACCGTCATGTCCTTCGGGTTAACCAATGCCACAGCCACCTTCTCCCGGCTAATGAATTTTATATTCATGGAGTATTTGGATAAATTCGTCATGGTATACCTTGATGATATACTCATCTACTCCAAGAACAAGAAAGATCATGCCGAGCATCTAAGGCTGGTATTGACGAAACTTCGAGAGCACCGCCTTTATGCCAAATTTTGTAAATGTGAATTTTGGTTGCCGGAAGTGACCTATCTAGGTCATGTGATCTCTGGCAAGGGTATTGCTGTCAATCCCGAGCGAGTTCAAGCCGTACTTGATTGGACTCCCCCTGAATCAGTCAAGCAAGTTAGGAGTTTCCTTGGCTTAGCGAGCTATTGCCGATGCTTCATCGAGAATTTCTCCAAGGTTGCTAAACCTATAACTGAACTCCTCAAGAACGATAAAAAGTTTGAGTGGACCCCACACTGCGACTCCACCTTTCAGGAACTGAAAAGACGCCTGACATCTGCACACGTTTATTATCTACTGCGACGCCTCGCGACAAGGACTAGGTTGCATACTCATGCAAGATCGTCAAGTGATTGCTTACGCATCCCGACAGTTGCGTCCACATGAGGATAACTATCCTACACATGATCAAGAGCTCGCAGCTGTAGTCCACGCACTCAAAACATGGCGACATTACCTTCTTGGTAATCGCTGTGAAATCTTCACTGATCACCAAAGTCTGAAATACATCTTCACCCAACCGGACCTAAATCTCAGGCAAAGACGTTGGGTTGAGTTGCTCACAGATTACGACTTATGAATCACTTACACCCCTGGGAAGGCCAATGTCATGGCCGACGCACTAAGTCGTAAGTCTTATTGTAACAACTTGATGTTACAACAAGGGCAACCACTTCTTCACGAGGAATTTCATAAGCTTAACCTTCACATTGTTCCTCGAGGATTCCTTTCCACCTTGCTGGCGAAACCTAACCTTACTGATCAGGTCATCAAAGCACAGAAGGTTGATCCGGGAATCTCCCGTATCAAGAGGAACATCAAGAAAGGAGTCGTGGGATGTTTCTCAATTGATGATCAAGGAGTCGTGCTTTTTAGCAACCGCTTAGTGGTTCCTAAGGTACGAAACCTGAGATGGTTGATCCTTAAGGAGGCTCATGAATCTCCTCTCACGATAAATCCCGGTAGTACCAAAATGTATCAGGACCTACGCCAGAGGTTCTGGTGGACTAGGATGAAGAGAGAAATCGCTCAATTTATTGCTAACTGCGATGTTTGTCGTCGAGTTAAAGCAGAGCATCAACGGCCCGTCGGCACCCTTCAACCTTTAGCTATTCTTGAATGGAAATGGGACAAGATCGGTATGGACTTCTTTATCGGGTTTCCGAGGACCAGGAAAGGGAATAATGCTATCTTCGTCGTTATCGACCGCCTCTCCAAAGGAGCCCACTTCCTACCTGTTCGAGATAGTATAACCGCTAGTCAGCGAGCAGACTTATATATCTCTCGGATAGTATCACTTCATGGTGTGCTGTTGGAAATTAACTCCGACCGAGGAAGTCTTTTCACTTCACGATTTTGGGAAAGTTTCCAGAATGCTATGGGAACTCATCTCTCTTTCAGCACCGCCTTCCATCCTCAGCCAAGTGGTCAAGTGGAACGAGTCAATCAAATTCTGAAAGATATGCTTCGAGCCTCTGTCATCTCTTTCGGTATGAACTGGGAGAAGTGTCTTCCATTTGCCGAATTCGCTTATAACAATAGTTATCAAGCCAGCTTGGGCAAGGCTCCCTTCGAATTTCTATATGGACGAAGGTGTCGAACACCTCTTAACTGGTCAGAAACCGGGGAAAGACAATTCTTTGGTCCGGATATGATCCAGGAAGCAGAAGAGCAAGTTCGCATCGTTCGTGAGAAATTGAAAACAGCCCAGTCTCGCCAGAAGAGCCAATATGATAGTCATCATAAGGCTGTGACTTTTGAAGTCGGCGATAAGGCTTACCTCCGGGTTACTCCTCTTAAGGGGACCCATCGCTTCGATATCAAAGGCAAATTGGCCCCTAGTTACATCGGTCCTTTTTGCATTCTTGCCAAACGAGGAGAAGTTGCCTACCAATTGGAACTACTTCTGCACCTTTCCAGAGTTCATGATGTCTTCCACGTATCTCAACTCAGGCGTTGCTTCTCGGATCCTACCCGCGGAGTGGACCACGAAACGCTTGATCTCCAGGACAATCTCACATATCGAGAATACCCCGTTCGTATTCTTGATCAAACCGAGCGTACCACTCGACGTAACAATATCAAGTTTCTCAAGGTTCAATGGTCACATCATTCCGAGAGTAAAGCTACTTGGGAAAGGGAGGATCGTCTTCGACTTGATTACCCCACCCTCTTTCCGGAGGAACCCGAATCTCGGGACGTGATTCTTTTGAGTGGGGGTGAGTTGTCACATCCCTAGTCAGCGCTTGCATTAGGACTAGCTAGAGTGTGCATCATGTTTACTTTCCAAAGAAACTTGAAATGGGAATGACAGAAACCCCAGCACCCCTCTTCTAACAACCAGGGTTTGTTAAAATCTTTCCAATGTACCCAAAATGCCCTTCAAAAATGTTCATCATTTCTGCCTTGGTCTTAAACCTGTGCCAAAAATGGTGCACAATTTTCTAGGACATCCAAGGTCTCTGGATTAATTCCTATGATATTTGCATTTGGGCATTTAAATGCTATATAATATTTTATGTGCCCAAATAATCATAAACTAAAATGTTCCATACTGTTCATATTATATACAGTGGGCATGACTAGTTTTATGAGTTATAAAAATGTTCTGGCATTTTATTTAATTCAACAAAGTTGCAAAAGAAATGAAACAGAAAGTAAATAGAAAAAAATAGAAAAGGCAGACTTACCTGAGCCCACTTACCTGCTGGCCCAGACGGCCGAGCCCACCAGGGGCATCCCCGTCTTCTTCGCCGTGCCAGCGCACGAAGCAGCTCGGTGGCGAGCGCCGCCGACGCGCCGGCCACCTCCTGCCTGTCTGGCTGGCCCTTCGACACTCTGGACGGACCTGGACGACGCCTCGCAGACCCCCTCGACCGTTTCCCCTCTCCCCCGTGTCTTTCCCCTCCTCTCTCCCCTCCGCCGAGCTCCACCGAGCGAGCTCGTCGCCGCCGATCACTGCCACCGCGCCCTACGCCACCCCCTCGCCTCCCCGACGCACCATTAGCTCCGCCGCATTGCCCCGAAGCTCCCCACTGACGCACACGACGCCAGAAGCCCTACAACGCGCTCCCCGCCGTCATCTTCAACCTTCGGCACCGGAGATCGCCGCCGCCCGTACGCCGCCGTCCGACCTCCCCCGAGCTTGCTTCGACGCCCTCTGCGACCGTTGTGACCTCACGCTTCGAACCACTCTCTCCACGGGGTCGATTACGCCTTGTAGCCGCCGCCCCCTTGCTGACCGTAGCTCACCGCCGCCGGCCACCTCGCCGCCATGGCCACAACCACCGTGCCTCGCAGCTGAGCACGCCATTAGGATCAGTAGATCACCAGCAAGCTAAGGCCAGCTCTAACTTCTCCTACCGTGCACCACAACGCCATCCCGGCCAACTCCGTGAGAGCGCTGCCGTGGACGAGCTCGTTGCCGTCGACTCCGGCGACTAATCAACCAACCAGTGGCACCGTTGGATGCGGTGCATCACCAGGAGCACATAGAGCCCATCCGCGCGACAAATGGTCGCCGGAACAAGGATTCCGACGAGTCACCGCCGTGCGAAATGGTCGCCGCCGGCCAAACTATGGCGGGCTGACGTGGCCTATTAATTATGAGCTAACAGTAATTAGATTAACCAAAACAGTCACTGACAGTGGGCCCCTTTGCTTAGTGAAACCCAGTCAACTCTAGTTTTGACCGGAATTAGCTCCAGAGACATTGACATGAGGGACCCACCAGTCAGGTTTGACCTGGATCAGGTCTGTTGACTTGCTGACATCAGCATGATGTCATGCTGACGCAGTATAGTATTTTCTGGGTTTATTTGATTTAAAAACAATTTAGGAAATTCCAGTAGCTCAAATGGAAAACATTTATATATGAAAATTGATCAGAAAAATCCAATCTTTCCAATGGCACTGGTTTCATGCATGTTTGAGCAAGTTAACCTTGATGTATACTCTAGAACATGATAATGCACTTAAATAAATAATAGTTTGAGTTTCAATTTGAATCTTTGATTCAAATGGGCTCAAACCCTTCTGGTTATAGTTGCATTAGCCCAAATCACATGCATCTTGCCATATCATGAGCATGCATCATATTGTTGCATTTGTTTGCTTATTGATTGTATCACTCATATTCTCCGTGTTAGGTCCTGCTCCCGAGGATACTTCTGCGTATCCACCTGAAGAGCAGTACCCGACAACCACTCTGTCAGGCAAGCAATCATTGATCATTCCGATACAAACCTATCTTCTCGCTCCTACTCTCTTTTACTGCATTAAGGCAACAGCGTGTGAACTGCTACTTGCTGCAGTAGTTGAACCCTATTCCCTTGCATGACCTGTCATTGCCACAGTAAATAGTTGAAACCCACTAGCATGTGTAGGAGTTGTTTGAGCCTTGTGATGTGTGATCCACCATGCTATTTGTTTATGTTGCCTACTATGCTTAGAGTTGTGTCAGGTCTGGTTCATCTGGGTGATGGATCAAAGTGAAATGATCAGACTCGGTAAAGAAAGGGAAGTGTGAAACATGTTTGGTAAAGGTATCGATGAAAGGCCATGTAGGAGTACATGGTAGGTTGTTTCATTGGAACCGTCCATAGGACCCGAGATCTGTATGTGTGGTTCAAGTTCCAGCTACTACCATGCATTGGGCCCGAAACCAATGGACCCTCTCGGCTTATTAACTTCCCTTGTTCTCTGTCCAGGAGTTGCAACTAGTTTCTGGTGTTTGTAGTTTACTGGTGGTCGTGCACAGCGCTGACCCTCAGTGTGGGCTGTGATGCGACAGGTACGTGGCACGGTGTACCGGTTGCCCGTTTGGTGACTCGGGAACCCTGTACACATCGTTTGGGGCCATGAGTGACACCCCGGCCGGATCTCCCCACGGATGGAACCCAAATAGGCGATAAACCTGGACGGAAGACTTGTGTAGTTAGTCAGGTCGTGGCCGACACCCTCACTGGGCTTCTGCTTGAAGGTTGCCGAGTACATGTCGAGTAAACAGCGATAAGTGGTGGAAGCGTGTGTGAAGAAGTACACCCCTGCAGGGTTATCAATCTATTTGAATAGCCGTTGTTCGCGATATGGACTACTTGGTTACTCTTACAATTCATAGACAAGTTGATGGATACTACTAAAAGCCTCAAGACAAGTGTGAGTGCCGTGGATGGCCCTTCCGTAGGATGACGGAAGAGGATCCTCGGTGGTGTATTGTTGTGGTGAGTAGAGGACTCATGTACGTAGTAATATCTTGCAATATGTTGAGAGTTGTAGTATAGGTTAGCCAAGAGTCAAAGCTGGCTATCTGCTATGAACTCCACTACCCCTGTTGATAATGTTGCATGTATGATAGGTTCTGTTGTAAGAATTGCTGAGTACCTTTGTACTCATGTTTGCTTAATAACTGTTGCAGAGGAGAACCCTGCCCCTTCTGATGGGTTCTACATAAACGTTGACGTCGACGAGTAGCTTGCTACCCAGACGGAGATCTGGAGCTTGTGAAGGGCCTTGTAGATAGTCAGGCTACACCAAGCCTGTTTTATTTTCTAAGTTGTCTGTACTCAGACATGTAGTTTCCGCTTGTGCTTGTATGACTGTATGACTTGAGTGTTGGGTCATGTGACTCCTACCTGTATGGATATGTTATGTATGGCTCTTGGAGCCTCTTAAATAAAGTACTTTGAGTCATAGATTTCTGTTGTGATGCAATGTTGTATTTGCACATATTGAGCATATTGTGTGTATGATTGAAATGCTTGGTATGTGTGGGATCCGACACCTAGTTGTTTTTCTTTGGTAGCCTATCTTACAGGGAAATGCCTCCTAGTGTTTCCAATGAACATGTGTCCTTCTTCGTTCCTATGTCTGTCCCTTAGGGGAAATGTCACGTGTTGTTCCTTTAAGTCCATGTAGCTTGCTACGACTTGGGTTCATACGTTGATGACCGACACGTTCGTTGTTGGGTCATGAATGCATGTCTCTGTAATTTAGTGCCACATTTGGTTTATAACTAGCCATGTTGGCCCGGGTTCTCTGTCATATGGATGCTAGCGACACTGTCATATACGTGTGCCAAAATGCGCAAACGATCCCGGGCCAGGTAAGGTGGCACCCGTGGGGATACCGTGTGTGAGGCCGCAACATGATATGATGTGTTACAGCTAGATCGGTGTGACTTAGGATCGGGGTCCTGACACTTCATGTGCTTTCGGTGCGAACTTAGAATTTTGATGAGGATCTCTACTCCATCATTTAGCACCGAAGACTTTGAAATAACTCACATTAGGTTTCTTGTCACTGAGGAGTTCATATGAGGTCTTCTTGAAGAATTTGTGAAGCTATACCATGTTGATGATGTGGCACGCAGTACCAATAGCCTTTGGTCATAAGTGATGAGGCCTCTTGTATTCATCAAGCATAGTGCGAGCCATCTCAACAAGATCCATGTTCTTGAGTTCCACATCGTTGTTCTGCTGAGGAGTGTAAGGGGTAGATAACTGATGAGTAATACCAAGTTCATCAAGATAGTCATCAAGACCACTGTTCTAGAGCTCGTTCTCATTGTCACTCTAGATATGCTTGATCTTCAGACCAAAATTCGTTGAGGCCCTTGAAGAAAATCGTTTGAAGATGTCTTGCACCTCGGTTTTGTATGTGATGATATGCACCCAAGTGTATCAAGAATAATCATCAATAATAAAAATGCAATATAATGATGCTGCATTTGTTTGTGTGGCATAATGAGTGGGGCCAAAGAGGTCCATGTGAAGCAAGTCAAAAGGACGAGTGGTAGTCATGATATTCTTTGAGGTATGCTTGGATCTGGTCATCTTTCCAGCCTCACAAGCCCCGCAAAGATGATCTTTGTGGAATTTGACACCCTCGACTCTAGTGAGGTGCTTCTTCTTCATAAGTGTGTGCAAGTTCCTCATGCCAGCATGACTGGGTCGTTGATGACATAGCCAGCCTTATGAAGCTTTTGCGAGTAGACATGTGGTAGGATGTGGTCCTGTAGAGAAACCAACAATATACAGGTCTCCTCCCCTAAAGCCTCCAAAGACTTTGGAATTGTCAGATTCCAAGACTACTACACAATGATATTTGCCAAAGATGACAATCATATCAAGATCACAAAGCATTGAGACAGACATGAGGTTGAATCCAGGAGACTCGACAAGCATGACTTTGTCCATGTGTCGATCTTTTGAGATTGCAACCTTAACTAGAACAAATACCTTGCTTTTTTCCTTTATCAGCATTGGTGATATGCTTCAGATGCGATGGAGATAAAGCAGAGTCCATCAATAAGTTCTTGTCACCGGTCATGTGATTTGTACATCCACTTTCCAGGACCCAATCAGTAGCTTTAGGGGATTCATCCTACAGATGAATTGCTACATCTTACGTACTCATATACTTCATAGTGAAGATATGACATCAAATTCATCAGATTAAATTTCATCAAGTAGTGCAGCAGATACATCAGTATAAGGATGCGAGAAATGAGTAATTCATTTCTTCATGATTAGCTTGCGTCCTTTCAAGCACATTCAGGTCTCCCACAAATTCTTCAGATGTTTAAGTTCGTCTGGAGACCTGACCTTGCATAACAAATTAGTTCTTTTTATTAACCACCCACATCTGGAGGGGTGGCAAAGAGTTCATCATTCTGCGAGCTCCATATGAGAAAGGTGGCATTGAAGCCAGTGCACTTCATTTTACAGAAGACGGGTTAGAGTATGAATATGAGTAAGCAGAGAAATTCTTCAAGGACTTATGAACATAATGATTTGAAGAACAATGCACATATTTCATAACTCTTAGATTTTCCATGCGAAACATAAGCATTAGCATGATGATGTTCATATGAGGACTTCGATCGATATGAGGAATTTGATCCATATGAAGATTTTGGACCATATGAAGATTTTGATCTGGAAGTCCTAATCATCATAGGTGGTGTCATGGGGACATTCACCTGAAGATTTTCAAGGTACCTTTTGGGAACCTAGATTTTATTCATAGGGGGGCCATTCATGTAGTTAGTTCCAACATATCTGGCAAATACTTCACCATTCTCTTTTTTGAATAGTTTATAGTTGGAGTCAAAAGACTCATCAGATGAATATGATGATTCACATGTAAGGACAAATAAAGTAGATGGATCTACGGGAGGTCCTTTCGCAGCAACCCATGAGGTTTTGGGATACTACTCAGGTTTCAAGTAGGTCCCATCAGCATTGATTTCCCTCTCAAAGGCAATACCCTCTTTCCTAGGGTTCCTATCCAGAATATGCTTTTAAGCACATCGCAAAGGATTTGATGCCATTTGAGGCTCTGGTACATGCCTGTCACATACAATTCCTTTGACCCTGCATTTTCATCAGTATCGTTGGTGGTTTCCTCAGATGAGTAAATTTTCACCACATAATAATTTGAAGAAATTGTAGTGATAAAAGCATTTGAACATTCAGCAGAAGAATTTGCCTTTTCTCGTGCAATGCATTTTAAACATAGTGCATCAAATTCTTCCTGAGCGGTACTGATCTATTGAGCAAGCAAAGAATCATTTTCCTTTTGAAGATCTTCATGACTCAGCATTAGTTTCTCAACATCTTGCTTTCTTTCAAGAAAGTCATAAGAAAGCTTCTCATGATCGGCTAAGATTGTTTCATGACGACCTTGAAGGTTGTCAAACTTGGACTGTAGTCGTTGAAGATTATCAGTCAGAGTTTGAGATTGTTTCAGTTCCTCACCCAACAGGTCATCTCTTTTATCAAGCAGATTTTGAACCCTTTCCAAAGCTTTTTGTTGTTTCATGGCAATCTTAGCAAGTTTCGAATAGCCTGGTTTTAGGTTTTCATCAGATTCATCTTCACTAAAATCAGAGGAGGGATATTGGATTACCTTGGCACCTTTTGCTATGAAGCAATAGGTGGGACTGAAGTCATCGTTGCCATTGTCAGCAGTGTTGGTGTTGCCATTTTCTTCACAGTTGAAGATGGACTTCCTGACAAAAGCAGTAGTGTAGGATCAAAAGTAGGTCTAGAGGGAGGATGATTAGACTACTTGACCAAAAAAATCTATCATTTTCCCAATTTTAGTTGTAGGCAGATTTTAACAATTAGCGCAAGTCAAGCAATCACTTTACACATGCAATTCAAATAGTGTGGCAGCGGAAAGTAAAACATCACATATGAAGGTAAAGGGAAAGTTTGGAGGGAGCAAAGGCAATAAGGACATGGAGATTTTTGGCGTGGTTCCAATAGGTGGTGCTATCGTATATCCACGTTGATGGAGACTTTAGCCCACGAAGGGTAACGACTACGCGAGTTCACGGAGGGCTCCACTTATGAAGGGTCCATGAAGAAGCAACATTTTCTATCCCACCATGCCCATCGCCCACGAAGGACTTTCCTCACTCGGGTAGATCTTCATGAAGTAGGCGACCTCCCTGCCCTTACAAACTTCTTGGTTCAACTCCACAATCTTGTTGGAGGCTCCCAAGCGACACCTAACCAATCTAGGAGACACCACACTCCAAAAGGTAATAGATGGTGTGATGGTGGTGAACTCCTTTATCTTGTGCTTTTCGATTTGGTGGAAAGATGATTTGAGTGGAAAGCAACTTGGGGAAGGCTAGAGATCAAGATTCTTGTGGTAGGATTGGAATATCTTGGTCTCAACACATGAGTAGGTGGTTCTTTCTCAAAAAATGTAAGCTGCAAGTGTAGGCACGTTCTGATGGTTTTGTCTTAAATGGAGAAAGGGTGGAGGGCTATATATAGCCTCCACACAAAATCCAGCCGTTACACACATTTGAGCCAACTCGGTTAGACCAAATAGAGAAACTCGGTGAGACCGATGCAGTTCAAAATGTGAATTTTAGGAATCTCGGTGGGACCGACTGGAACAACTCGGTGGGACCAATGTGCTAGGGCTAGAGAAAAACCTCATCTCATTGACGTTGAATGCATGAACTTGGTGTGACCGATTTCGGCAAAGAGAAAGCAGATAGTTGGTCTGGCAAACTCGGTGAGACCGAGATCCGTATTGGTGTGACCGAACTGTTATGGTTTCTGGCACTGGCTATGTCATAAGAACTCGGTGGTGCCGGGCAGAAAGAATCGATGAGGCCGAGTTTGACTTTGGGTCTGGGACATATTTGTATATGATAAAGTGGCTGAGCGTTTTACGAGAAATATCACTAAGCACTTGAGCAAGTAATCCATTAAGCAACACCTCATCCCATTTTAATAGTATTGGCTTTCCTATGGACTCATTGTGATCTTGGATCACTAAAATATAAATGAAGAGTCCTGAGCTTTTGCCAACATGTGTCCTTAGCATTTTCAGGGGTCCACATTCTTAGTCAATGCCATGCCACTCATTGAACTTTCTGAAATATCAAAACTGAAAGGATATTAGTTCAATGAGCTATATGTTGTTATGAATTACCAAAACCACCCGTGGATTGGATGCATTTTGAATCCCCCCTTTTTGGTAATTGATGACAATATATAGATAAAAGCTTCGACCAATGATAATATGGTTAAAATACATCATCGCTTTGAGAAGTATGTGATAACTAAGATCTCGCCCTAAATTTGTGCATTATTTAAGATTTGTGTTTGTATGCAAATGCACAATCAATTCGGATCATGGGTCACTCTTCCATGTGACATACAACTTGGCGGAGCGCACAAAATGATAATAGTTAAACAACATGCACTCATCACCAACCAAGCAAGTGAATGATCATACACATACATGCATAGAGATAAACATGCAACCACACATTAAGCATAGTATGATCAAACACATGACCTCATAGGTATCTCACGAGCATAACACAAATTGTAGCTAGGGGTAGCAATAACCAAACAAATAAGGTGTAGAAAGAGCAAAGCAAATAAGATCAACAAAAGAAGCAAAAGACTCTCTCTCGAAGCCTATGATCTATACACTTTGTCCCCCTTTGGCAACAAGTTACCAAAAAGTTAGAAAATGTATTGGGCTATACGACACTCTATGAAAGATCTCCGGGAGCTCCTGAAGGGGTCTTCTGGCTTGTAGCTCTGGTGTGCGTGGATGGCATGGAGATGAGTCCATCTACAAATGCTTTAGAAGAAGTCTATGGAGCTGGAGGAGTTGAAACTGGAGGAACAACTGTGGTAGTGGCTGCAGGTGTTGATAGGGTAGTCCTGGAATTGACCACTAGCACAGCTGATGATCTTGATCCCCTTGGGACTCTCTGGAATGTATTTGTTGTGGGTCTATCAGCACTGTCCTCTGCATCATCTCTGAGCTTCTCCACACCTATCTCAATCTCAGTAACCTTCACATCAGGGTCACGCAATTTTGTATTAAATATCCTCTCAAGACTTTCCTACTTCTGAGTCAATGTGGCCAGGATCTTCTCAATCCTCATGGTGTCCTCAAGAAGATAACCGAGTTGATCTTGCTTGGTCTCGGGATGTGAAGTGGTAGCTATAGAAGCACTTGCTGCTTTTGCTGCTTTGACTGCCTTTACCTTTTCAATCTTCTCTTGGCCTTCAACAGAAGTAGGATGTCAAGCATCCATGAAAACCTTGTTGTCCTCAAACTCTGACCTAAGAGGCAAATGCTCTCTGTCAAGCAGATACGTCCCTGTTCCCATCTTGGAATTGATCAACATTTGAATATGTGGAATTGATCAACATTTGAATATGCTCTCTGTCAAGCAAATATTGTAGTCACTCGATTCCTCGCCGCCGTCGCCTTGGCTTCCACGTGTCCAACGAATGCGAACCGTCTCGGCATTTTTGCGAATACCCCCTTGACTGTGCAGAGAAGGCGCCTATATAGGAGAATAGATCCCAACTGCCTCTCCATCCCATTCCACGCGGAAGAAACCCTAGTGCTTGCAATAAATCTTCAAACATGGCTAGCGCCCCAAGCTCTTCCTCGCGCCCTCACGGCCCTCGTGCAGGAGATTGGAAAAGTTGTTCTGTGTCCCATGCACATCTGAGTACGCTTCAAGCGTAGGAATATCTCCCCCAGAGGATCTAGTCCCCGTATGGGCCGGACTAACATCTATTGACAACCAAGCCCTGGCACAGAGCTTTCCCATCCCCTCCAATGGAGAGCGGGTATGTTTCATCCCCTTCCTTTTAAGAGGAATTGGGTTCCCCGCCCACCCCTTCCTTAGGGGACTCCTGGAGTTCTACGAAGTATGGCGCATAGCCGGGACAGGCCATATGCCCGGTACTCCGAAGAAAGCATCCGAAGAGTGGCCTTCAGAGTGGTTCTACATTGAGGACGTCGCTCTATCGGATCCAGTTCGGCATGGACTACCCTAGTACTCCAGTGCTCCACCAAAGAAGCTTTACAACTGGTGCCCCCGCAATCCCTCAGAAGAAGAGAGAGCGGATGTTAGCAGATTGGCTAGCAAGATCAAATTGCTCGCCACTTCAGGGTTATCTATAATAGAAGTGATGGCTATTTCAATAAAGCGATGCGTACAGCCGCTTCAAGCCAGAGGATTTCCAAAGTGGCACTATAATGACCAAAATATTGCCTTGCACTGCTTACGCCTAGATCTAGATGACCCTGCCGCTCTAGCCGCTGTCCTGGAAGCTCTCTATATGGGAGAGAAACAAGACTTCCTTCGTCTGACGTGCTGAGAGGGTTTTTCTATGTACAATCCTACCATCTGGGTGAGTTTCTCTCATGACTGCCCATTTTTTCTTCGTTATGATATTTTATCCGAACTGAGCTCGGTATCTCCTAATAGAGTGGAGGAAGGTGATCAAGGGTATTAACAGTCCTGCCCCTCAGCCAGAGGACCAGTTTCAAAATGTGGGCCCCGGATACGATGAAGATCCGGACGTAGGTATAGAGCTAGAAGAAGGAGTCTTCTACCAAGCCTGCCGTGATGGTCCCCTAGTGGCTATAGTAACCGGTTACCCAGGCCTCATTCCTTCCTCCCGTGTAAGTATTTCAGGACATATCTCTTCAAAAGAGAAGATTTCCAATGTGCCTTACCCATTGTATTCTATCATACATGAACAGGGACGACGCTCCTCACGCCAAACTGCGCGTAGACCGCCAACCCCGAGGGTTGCTCCCGCGTCGGGCGAGGCCTTGATGCGAAAAAGAATCGCGAACACCAGCGGACGTTCAAAGAGGTATGATTGTTTTAACATGTGATGGGTGGTGAAATCGGTATTATAACTTTCTGCTTTGTTTCTTCTTATTAGGAGGAATAAACACCGGTCTATCTTCGGAGGCAATGCAGGCCAAGCTTCATTCAATCCGGCATTGGGCCCGTCAGGGGTAAATGCTAATTCAGTGCCAGATTGTCCTCTCCAGGAGGATTTGGATGAAGTGTCAGCTACCAATTCCGAAGTGGAGGTTGCGATGATTCACCGGTGGCGAAAAGCAGCCATGAGTGACCCCACTTTTTCTGAGGAGGCGTTTAACGCCCTCAACTCTGTAGATCCCTATATCCGACCCGCTCAACACGGACTCGCCGGAGCCACTCATCAGCTTCCAACAGATATGCGGGTAAGTGTTTATTTTGAGTGTTCCCATGCCAGTAGCCCCCGAGACTTAAAGCAGTTGGTACATCTGATTTGAGGATCGTTGTTTTTTTATAGATGCTTCGAGAAAAGTATAACTCTTCATCCAAGGAACTTGAAGAGTGCCAGACCCAGCTTGCCGAATTAAAAATTCGAAGGAATCCGGAAAGGATGCTGGTGGTAAGAATAATTGTGTCCGAAAGCTATGATAGTTCTATTGATTACTATTATGTATGTACTAATTTGTAATACACCAACATGATCGACCGACCAACTGAAGAGGGAGTTAAGAGCTGCTTTAGCGAACAAAAAAATTTACCGAAGGGGAAACAGTCGCTGGCGAGCGTGCACTGACGCAAGCTATGGAGAAAAGGAACCAAGTGCAGGATAGAAATATTAGGCTCGAACAAGATCTAAAGGGCGTAAAGGCCCAACTCTCAAGCGCCTTGGAAGAGAACCGGAGGCTAAAAAGCAGCATGTTTAGTATGTCTCTTATACCAAGCTCTCCTTATAGTCTCTTATTTGGAAAGTTTCTTATAAAAAATTTCCTGCAGGTTTGTTGACTCTGCAGCCTGAAGGCGGAGTGTCCGGTTTGGAGGGTGACGTGCTGCAAGAGCTTTCCAGGGTCCATGAACGAGCTCGTAAGGCCATGAAGAGTATGGCAGAGCTTTATGACCTGGTAACTCACCTCCAGAAACTATGGAGGATTTGGCGGACCTGTTCAAAGAGGCTTGACGCCACTTCGAACTATGGAAAGCATCAGCATGCCGCATGGGTGCTCGAGAAGCTTGGGCCATGGTGAAGACGCGCTACACTCGTCTTGATCCAAATCATATGGCCCACGTGGGACCTCGAGGGTCCGATGGACAAGAAATTCCTCCACATTTGGTCTATGGCCAAGTAGAGATAGCTGCCAAGCTTTCCCAACAAGACTGTAAGCCAGACAGCCTGATAGAGGGAATAGAAAATGAGTAGTCATTTGATTCTATGTATTAATGTATTTTAACCATCAAACATATCTCCGGCCGAATCTATAAAAAAGGTTGTCATGGCCGACCATCTGCTTTAACCTCCATAAACCTAAAGGCTGGAGTGCTTCCGAATACTACGTCAGTGGTGAACATGTGATATGTTCGGAAACCAGGCTATCCAGTCATAATTGCTTGAATAGACAAACCATGTTCGGGGAGTTATGTTATATTACTGTTTAACGTAAGAAACATCTTCCAGAGAGAATAGTTCTGTTAGGGGTTCCTTTCCCTGGGTCGGCGTGCATACAAATGTGGGCCTAGGCTTTAAATCCGTATGAAAAGGATTGTAGGATGCCATATCATGTGGTAGTTCTAAAATATGCTTTAGAATGTGATATGTCGTGTATCCGCTGACCATTTATTCCCTCAAGACCGCTAGCTTTCGGCTTCACCCAGTCTGAGGTACATATCCGGATTACCCGGTTGTAACAATCGTAGAGGTGCTCCCTTTACACCCTAGCCAAACAAGCGGGAACGTAGGGGTAAGCATAGGAGCCAGGAAACCCAGCTTGGCCAGAACTTAAGTCATATCGGTGCATATAATGGCAAGGACGAACTATAAAAACAGATGAAATTTTAATCGATATGATTTATTTAAAATGGGCTTCGTTAGAGAAGCCCCTAGGTATATTTGAGGTAGATATATTCGAAGATGTATTTATCCTGTGGCAGTTTGGGCAAGCCAAATACTTGCCAATGAGAGGGAAATGTGAAAAAGGAAAAGAGAAAAGATGAAAAGTAAAAGACAATACCTAACTTATAAGGAGGGAAAAATTGCAACCGAGCTATCTATAAAATCGTCGGAGCCTGGCAGCGTTCCACGGGTTCGGCTCAAGGCGGTTGTCCTGTGCATTGCAAAGACGATAGGCTCCACCAGTGAGTACTTCATTGATAATGAAGGGGCCCTGCCATTTTGATTTGATATTGTCCTTTTTCTTCTCCGGGAGGCGTAAAACGAGTTCGCCGACATTATATGTCATGGCCCGCACTTCTCTGCTCTGGTATCGCCTGGCCTATTGTTGATAAAATGCGGAACGGGCTTGCGTTGTATCGCGCTCCTCTTCAAGTCCATCTAGGTCGTCCTGCCGATCTAGCTCGGCTTCTGTTTACTCGTACATGCGCACTCGAGGTGAGTCATGAATAATGTCCCAGGGCAGAACAACCCCTGTGCCATACACCATGAAAAAGGTGTATATCCGTTCGTACGATTGGGTGCGGTCCGCAGCCCCCCAGAGCACGGAGTCAAGCTCTTGGACCCAGTGTTTATCAGACTCCCGAAGGGAGTGCACTAGTCGGGGTTTAATGCCGCTCATTATCAGACCATTGGCTCTTTTGACTTGACCATTTGTTTGAGGATGGTATATAGAAGCGTAGTCAAGTTTAATACCTAACTTTGCGCACCAATTTTTTACCTCGTCAGCTGTGAAGTTGGAACCGTTATCCGTGATAATACTATGCGGGACACCATAATGGTGTACTACGCCGGATATAAAATCTATCATAGTGTAAGGGATCGTAGCAGAAAATCAAAAAATTTCCTACGCATCACCAAGATCTATCTATGGAGTAATCTAGCAACGAGGGAGAGGGAAGTGCATCTACATACCCTTGTAGATCGCGATGCGGAAGCGTTGCAAGAACACGGATGAAGGAGTGGTACTTGCTGCGATTCAGATTGCGGTTGATTCCGATCTAAGCGCCGAACAATGGCGCCTCCGTGTTCAACACACGTGCAGCCCGATGACGTCTCCCACGCCTTGATCCAGCAAGGAGAGAGGGAGAGGTTGGGGAAGATACCATCCAACAGCAGCACGACGTTGTGGTGGTGGTGGAGGAGCGCGGGACTCCAGCAGGGCTTCGCCAAGCACTGCGAGAGACGAGGAGGGAGAGAGGTAGGGCTGCGCCAAGCGACAGAGGTCAAAACCGTGTTATGGGCAGCCCCAAAACTCACATATATATAGGGGGAAGGGAGGGGCGGCGCCCCCTCTAGGGTTTCCCACCCCTAGGGGTGCGGCCACCCCAGATCCCATCTGAGGGTGGCGGCCAGAGGGGGAGAGGGAGAGGGGGGCGCACCAGATTGGGCCCTAGGGCCCAACTGCCCTAGGGTTTGCCCCCCTCCCCTCTTGGAGGCGCCTTGGGCCCTGGTGGGGGGGCGCACCAGCCCACCTGGGGCTGGTTCCCTCCCACACTTGACCCATGCTGCCTTCTGGGGCTGGTGGCCCCACCCGATGGACCCCCGGGACCCTCCCGGTGGTCCCGGTACGCTACCGATAGCGCCCGAAACTTTTCCGGTGACCAAAACGGGACTTCCCATATATGAATCTTTACCTCCGGACCATTCCGGAACTCCTCGTGACTTCCGGGATCTCATCCGGGACTCCAAGCAACTTTCGGTAATCGCGTACATACATTCCCTATAACCCTAGCGTCATCGAACCTTAAGTGTGTAGACCCTACGGGCTCGGGAGTATTGCACACATGGCCGAGACAACTCTCCGGTCAATAACCAACATTGGGATCTGGATACCCATGTTGGCTCCCACATGCTCCACGGTGATCTCATCGGATGAGCCACGATGTCAAGGATTCAATCAATCCCGTATACAATTCCCTTTGTCTATCAGCATAGTACTTGCCCGAGATTCGATCGTCGATATACCGATACCTCGTTCAATCTCGTTACCAGCAAGTCTCTTTACTCGTTCTGTAACACATCATCCCGTGATCAACTCCTTGATCACATTGTGCACATTATGATGATGTCCTACCGAGTGGGCCCAGAGATACCTCTCCGTCATACGGAGTGACAAATCCCAGTCTCGATTCGTGCCAACCCAACAGACACTTTCGGAGATACATGTAGTGCACCTTTATAGCCACCCAGTTACGTTGTGACGTTTGGTACACCCAAAGCATTCCTACGGTATCCGGGAGTTGCACAATCTCATGGTCTAAGGAAAAGATACTTGACATATAGAAAAGCTTTAGCATACGAACTACACGATCTGTGCTAGGCTTAGGATTGGGTCTTGTCCATCACATCATTCTCTTAATGATGTGATACCATTATCAACGACATCCAATGTCCATGGTCAGGAAACCGTGACCATCTGTTGATCAACGAGCTAGTCAACTAGAGGCTTTCTAGGGACATGGTGTTTGTCTATGTATCCACACATGTATCCGAGTTTCCTATCAATACAATTCTAGCATGGATAATAAACAATTATCATGAACAAGGAAATATAATAATAACCAATTTATTATTGCCTCTAGGGTATATTTCCAACAGTCTCCCACTTGCACTAGAGTCAATAATCTAGTTCACATCGCCATGTGATTAACACTCACAGGTCACATCGCCATGTGACCAACATCAAAGAGTTTACTAGAGTAAATAATCTAGTTCACATCAATATGTGATTAACACTCAACGAGTTCTGGGTCTGGTCATGTTATGCTTGTGAGAGAGGTTGTAGTCAACGAGTCTGCAACATTCAGATCCCTATGTACTTCGCAAAACTTTATGTCATATCATAGATGCTGCTACCACGTTCCACTTGGAGCTATTTCAAACTATTGCTCCATTATACGTATCCGGTATCTCTACTCAGAGTTATCCGGATAGGTGTTAAGCTTGCATCGACGTAACTCTTTACGTCGAACTCTTTATCACCTCCATAACCGAGAAACATTTCCTTATTCCTCTAAGGATAATTTTGACCGCTATCTGGTGATCTACTCCTGGATCACCTTTTGTACCCTCTTGTCAGACATGTGGTAAGGCACACATCAGGCGCGGTACTCAGCATGGCATACCGTATAGAGCCTATGACAAAAGCATAGGGGATGACCTTCGTCCTTCCTCTTCCTTCTGCCGCGGTCAAGCTTTGAGTCTTACTCAACTTCACACCTTACAACTCAGGTAAGAACTCCTTCTTTGACTGATCTCTATTGAACTCCTTCAAAATCATGTCAAAGGTGTGTGTTCTTTTGAAAGTATCATCAGGCGTCTTGATCTATCTCTATAGATCTTGATGCCCAATTATATAAGCAGCTTTATCCAGGTCTTCCTTTGAAAAACTCCTTTCAAACAACCCTTTATGCTTTCCAGAAATTCTACATCATTTTGGATCAACAATATGTCATTCACATATACTTATCAGAAATGTTGTAGTGCTCCCACTCACTTTAATGTAAATACAAGTTTCTAACAAACTTAGTATAAACCCAAAAACGTTGATCACTCCATCAAAGCGTATATTCCGACTCCGAGGTGCTTGCTCTAGTCCATGGAAGGATTGCTGGAGCTAGCATACCTTTTAGCATCCTTAGGATTGACAAAACCTTTCTGATTGTATCACATACAACCTTTCCCTACGAAAACTGGTAAGGAAACTTGTTTTCACATCCATCTGCCAGATTTCATAAATGCAGCTTATGCTAACATGATTCTGACGGACTTAAGCATCGCTACAGGTGAGAAAATTTCATCGTAGTCAACTCCTTGAACTTGTGAAAAACTTTTTGCCACAAGTCGAGCTTCATAAACGGTGACATTACCGTCCACGTCCATCTTCTTCTTAAAGATCCATTTATCTCAATGGCTTGCCAATCATCGGGCAAGTCCACCAAAGTCCATACTTTGTTTTGATACATGGATCCTATCTCAGATTTCTCAGCTTCTAACCATTTGTCGGAATACGGGCCCACCATCTCTTCTCCATAGTTCATAGGTTCATTGTTGTCCAACAACATGACTTCTAAGACAGGATCACCGTACCACTCAGGAGTAGTACATATCCTTGTCGACCCACGAGGTTCGATTAGCAACTTTATCCGAAGCTTCATGATCACTATCATTAGTTTCCTCTTCAACAGTCGTAGGTTCCACAGAAACATCTTTCTGTGTTGCACTACTTTCCGGTTGAAGTGAGGGTTCGACAACCTCATCAAGTTCTATCTTCCTCCCACTCAAATCTTTCGAGAGAAACTCCTTCTCGAGAAAGGACCCGTTCTTAGTGACAAACAATTTTGTCCTTGGATCGGAGATAGAAGGTATACACAATTGTTACCTTTGGGTATCACATGAAGATGTATTTGTCCGCTTTGGGTTTGAGCTTTTTTCGGCTGAAGCCATAAGCATCGTAGTCCCAAGCATTGAGAAACGACAACTTTGGTTTCTTGCCAAACCATGTTCATACGGTGTTGTCTCAACGGACTTAGATGGTGCCCTATCTAAAGTGAATGCAGATGTATCCAATGCATAACCTCAAAATAATAGCGGTAGATCGGTAAGAGACATCATAGATCGCACCATATCTCATAAGGTTCGATTACGACATCCGGACACACCATTACGCTGTGGTGTTCCAGGTGGCTTCAACTGCGAAACGATTCCACAGTGTCTTAAGTGATTGCCAAACTCATAATTCAGAAAATCTCCCATTGATCAGATCGTAGGAACTTGATCTTCTTGTTATGATGATTCTTAACTTCACTCTGAAATTGCTTGAACTTTTCAAACGTTTTCAGACTTTTGCTTCATTAAGTAAATATAACCATATATACTCAAATCGCAGTGAAGATGAGAAAATAATGATATCCACCACACGCCTTAATTCTCATTGGATCACACACATCAGTATGTGTGACTTCCAACAAGTCACTTGCCCGTTTCATTGTACCTGAAAACGGGATCTCAGTCATCCTTCCCATGAGGCATGGCTCGCATGTGTCAAGCGATTCAAAATCAAGTGACTCCAAACATCCATCAGCATGGAGTTTCTTCATGCATTTTATGCCAAAATGACCTAAGCGGCAGTGCCACAAGAAAGTGGTACTATCATTATTAACTCTACATCTTTTGGCATTAATATTATCATCATGTGTATTACTATAATCGAGATTCAACAAATCATTGGGTGCATGACCATACAGGTATTATTCATGTAAACAGAATAACCATTATTCTCTAACTTAAATGAATAACCGTATTGCAATGAACATGATCTAATCATGTTCATGCTCAACGTACACACCTAATAACATTCATCTAGGTTCAACACTAATCCCGAAAGTAGAGGGAGCGTGCGATGGTGATCTTATCAACCTTGGAAACACTTCCAACACACATCGTCACCTCGCCCTTAGCTAGTCTCGTTCAGTCCATAGATTTTGCTTCAAGTCACTAATAATAGCAATTGAACCGGTATCCAATACCCAGGTGCTACAAGGAGTACTAGTAAGGTACACATCAATAACACGTATATCAAATATACTTTGTTGAAGTTGCCAGCTATCATATATACCATGTATTTGGGGTAGTTCCACTACCATGTGACCGTTCCCCTTACAATAGAAGCACTTAGTCTCGAGGTTTGGGTTCAACCTTGGGTTCCTTCATTAGATCGACAACTGGTTTGCCATTCATGAAGTTTCCCTTCTAGCCCTTGACCTTTTGAAACTAGTGGTCTTGTTAAACCATCAACACTTGATGCTCCTTCTTGATTTCTACTTTTGCGGTCTTAAGCTGTACTACCGAGGATGGGACTATACCTCCTACGTGTCGAGGCACGAATTAAAGGTATAAGACCATTCTGGAATGATCTCAAGTTTGGTATCTTTGCATGACTCCTGTAAAAGAGGGATTAAATTGCAAAAGGAGATAGTTGGCTTACACTCGCCGCTTCACACAATTCATTACATAAGCAAAACATCATTCAAAACATCACAACCCGACTACGGGCGAAGGTCCAAAAGAAAGATACCAAAACATAAAGCCACAGGTCAGAATCGCCCCTAGTAGAAACCACTACTGATCTTCGAAACGTCACAAGCATACGGCCACTCTCTTCATCGAGCTCCCAGTGAAGTACTTGAACCAGCTCCTGCTTCAATCTCGGCTGAACCTGCATCTGGTGTTGTAGTATCTGTGAGCCACGAGGACTCAGCAATCCCATAACCATGGGTATCAAGACTAGCAAAGCTATATGGGTAGGAAGAGGTAAAGTGGTGAGGTTGCAGCAGCGGCTAAGCATAATATGGTGGCTAACTTACGAGTACAAGAATAAGATGAGCATCTACGCAAACGGTCGCAACTAGTAGTGATCGCTAAAGATCCTGAACTACCTACGAGTCAAACATAACCCCACCGTGTTCTCTTCTCAAAGTGAAAAGAGACAGTCACGGTTACTCACACAGTTGTGTGTTTTACTTCGGATCCTCTGTCAAGTTTTCTACAACCGGACATTAACAAATTCCAATCTGCCACATAACCGCGGGCACGGCTTTCGAAAGATTATAACCCTGCAGGGGTGTCCCAACTTAGCCCATCACAAGCTCTCACGATTAGCTGAAGTGATAAATATAATATCATCACCCCTTATCTTAGGGAAATCCGATCAGGCTCGGCTTCCCGGTGCACAAGACATTTCGACAATGGTAAAACAAGTCCAGCAAGACCTCCCGGTGTGTCGACACCCTGATAGTAGCCGCGCGTATCTCGTCTCAGGCCACAACCAGATGGGCGATCCTACGAGTAAAACCAATCCTCGAGTCTCCCCGTGGTGGCCCCGCATAACCCCCGTTTGGGACCAACACCATCAGCACTAGCCCCCCCTGCTATGTAGAAAGAATCCTCGGGTAGCGCTAACTCCCTATGCAATTTAATTAATTAATTAATTTGTTATTATGAGCAAATTAAAACCATTGTTGCGCCTTGTTGGAGGAGTTTTATTCAAAGTCGAACTGTCAAGGGGTCCCCATCCACCCATCGTGTAAGGAACGCAAAATCAAGGAACATAATGCCGGTTTATCGACGCCTAAGGTGGCATGAGTGGAACAAAACACCGAGCAAAAGTCCAAGCCTTCCACCCATGCCCAGTATATAGGTGTGTTAATAATAATAATAGATATTGTGATATTCCAACAACAAGTTCCCACCTAGAACGATCTTCATCTACAACTGCAACTAACAACGCTATAAGAGGGGCTGAGCAAGCGGGTAACATAGCCAAACAGTGGTTTTGCTAGGAAGGTGTCAAAGGTTAGAGGTTTCATGGCAACAAGGAGAGGCTGACATAAAGATGGGTAGCGCGACATGTAACGATAGCATCGAGACAACTAAGCATGGCAATGGTAGTAAAGGTATCCAAGGGTATGATCATCTTGCCTGGGATTCCGCAAGGAAGAAGAACGGGTCCAAGAAGTAGACGGAGCAACACAGTCGAGTGAATCCTCACAACTCTGGTACGGAACCGAAGCTAACAAGAGAAGCATACCGGAAAGAAGCAAACAACACGGTAAACACACAAATCATAAACATGGCATACGATGCACATCCAAGTATGATGCATATCCGGTTTAATTATGCATGGCATGGCAATGTGCACAAACAAAACTACAAGTTAAGTGGAGCTCAATATGCAACGAGCTGCATATTAACGAAACACCACATTTTAATTATTTAATAGACTCTCGTTTACTAACAAGACAAGATTAAATGTTTGTTAACATGGCAAGAGGTGAAGCAAGAGCAAACTACCTATTTATACATTTTTAAATGAGGCCGAAAAATAACAACAACAATTCTGGGAAAAACCCCATTGCATGTTTAGTAATTTTTAAGCAAACAACAAATCACACATATAATGTTGTTAACATGATGCGGATGACATGATCAAGTTTATGCAATTTTAGTAAAAGTTAACATGAAGAGATATGAAGTATATGTCACCGTGGTGGAAAGAAAGGGTGCCACGGCAACGATCCGAAAATGATGCAACGGCAACATATCGGTTCCGGTAACCCGTTGAGAGACCGGTGCAAAAGAAGAGGTGGCGTGAGCGAGTCGAACAAGATGAAAGGTGGGGTGATCCCGTCACCGGGTTCCCACTGGTTGGCGACGAGGCAACCGAGGAGCATGACAAAAGGACGAAACGGGCACGGTGCACACAAGGGCAAACATCTCATACAACACATGCATTCCACGGGTCATCGTCTCGGGGTTATACCTTCGGAACATCGTTCTCGGAGGGGTTCGAGATCGTCGAGGGACGTAGTGGAAGTAGTTATACACGGGGTCATCGTGGAACTTGTCGGTCTCGGGACTTGGCGACGGTAGTGGTACATGTTCGTAGATGAAGTAGTTGTTCACGAGATCGTCAACGAAGTAGTCGTTCACATTCCGTTTCGGAGAGGTACTTGTCGCGGCATCGGACGTCTTCGGGGCAACGGTAGTCGAACTTGGAGGGGGGTAACGGTAGTCGTTCGGGCGTCGAGGTACTTGATGTCTGTCTTTTCCACGGGGTCCTCGAGGGTCGACGGTAGTCGTTCACGGTCATAGGTAGGGGTACTTGGCGGTCTCGATCCGTAGATGAACTTGTATTATGTAGATGTTCGGGTCGTTGTAGAGGTACTTGGTGCTTCGGGCTGCCACCGTGGTACTTGGCGCATCGTTGAACTTGGCGGGCTTGACGGTCCAAAACGCAGCAACACAAGGCACACAAACAAAAACGGCAGCACGGGGGCGACGAGGCCATGGCAGCGGCACGGCGATGGAGGCGCTGGAGGACTCGGTCGCCGGCGCTTGGCGAGGTGGCTGCAGGCCTCGGGCGGTAGGAGGCCGGAGGGCGAGGAAGAGGCGACCCGAGGATGCGTCGGGGCTGCGGCCTTGAGGACGGGGCGGCGCGGTCCCTGGTGTACGACGACGGCGGCGGGGCGCGGCTCGAGGCGAGAGAAGGCTGGAGGCAAGGCGCTGCTGTGCTCCAGCGAGGCGGAGGAGGCCAGCATCGCTCCGGCACCTGGAGGAGGCGATGGGGCTCGGGCGCAGGGGCCATGCGCGAGGACGGGCGCGTCGGCTTGGGGGATCGAGGTTGGGGGCCGGTGTGCGTCCTGGAGAGGAGGGGCGTGGCGCGCTCGTGGCTGGGGCGCTGGAGATCGAGCGAGGGGAAGTGAGAGAGGTGCGGGGTCGAAGGGAGAAGGGAATCGGGACTGCGAGGGAGAGCGAGGGGAGAGTGGCGGCGCATGGGAGGAACGAAGGAGGCGCTGGCTAAGTTAGGCCGCCGGGGCTGGGCCAATGCGCCGGCTCGGCCAGAAGGGAAGTTTGGGAGGGAGGCCGCATCGACCTTAGGGAGGCCTGGGCCAAAAGGAGGCCGGCGGCTGGGCCTCTCTCTCCATAGATCTCTTAGCAGAAAATAAATAGAGAGAGTCCAAAAAAATAAGAAAGGAGGCCATGAAGAAGAAATAAAAGATGGAACATTTTTGTAAGGCTTTATGGAATATTACCAACCCAACAAAATGGTTCCAACAAAAAAATAGGGAAGATATGCAAGTGTGTTGGGTTAATTCCAAACAAACGGAATATTTATTATATAGCTCCATAATACTAGGAGAATATGTTATAAAGAGAAGTCACACTTCCCTTGATTTAAATGGACCGAAGGTCCACACAATTTATTTAAGTTGAGATGCAAAATAAATATGACATGATGGCATGATGACATGATGCAATGCAAAAATAATAACACAAGCACAAAAGAAACACACGGGAGAACCCGGAACATCTGGAATCTTCTGGAATCTTCTGGGACGTCGGTCTTCGGGCGTCACAACTCCACCACACTAACAGAGGATCTTGACCCGAGATCCTAGAGATGGCACCGGATAAAACGGAAGAAGAAGAGGTAAAACAAAGTTGCTTCTATGACAGACGAGTGAAACCAGGAACCTTGAGAGGTTGAACAAAATGAAAGAATAATACAACGGAGATGAACGAAGTTAAGAGCATTCCGGTAAGCAGGAGGAACAAGGAACATTATGAGAACCTTGTAGGTTGAAAGACATGAAACAAGAGCTTACGAACCAAAAGAATATGAAACTGCAACGGTATAGCCTAGGAATAAGAATGACAGAAATTTGGACAGCACTCCGTCTGAAAATGGAAGGAATTAACATGAACTTGAGAAGATGGATGATCTTGAAGAAATCGATAGCATATTGCCTCCGAAACAATTGAAAGAATGGCACAAGCGGTAAGAAAGATTCAGACAGCACTCCAGTTGGAAAAATAGGCAAAACTTGATAAGATGAGGGAATTTGAATGAAGAATACAACACCCCGGTTAAATGATAAGCAAGGGAAGAATATGATCTTGAAAAGAAAACAAGATGATGGTCAAAGAGAGCAATATCACAATGCCTCCGAAAGGACAGAATAGAATATAACTCAATGAAAGAATTGAACGGAGAAGAAACATACAACTTCTCCCACAAATGAATTAGGAAAATCCTCCTTACAAAGAAGGGTTGAATGGGGTTGATGGAAAAATCAACAGCGAAAAGAATAAGCTTGATGTGGGCTTATGGAAAACATCTCAAAATTATGAGGTGACAACCGGCCACTAACGGAAACGATTGATTGGATTGAGATCAACAAGGAGACAAAAAACTTATTTCACCGGAATGATAAATGAAGAACTTGGGTCATTTATGAGCACCATAATTAGCAACAATTCTTAGGGAAAGCTTTTAGGTGAAATACAACCCAAGATTACTCCAGCTAATATATTGAAGGGTTGAAAAGATCTCCTAAAGAAAAAAATGATGGTTTTAAATATCTCATTCTTGATAACTCGTGAATCATGAAACATGAAGGAATTGTCACGAATGACATAACACCATCTGAAAAGATAAGGGAGAAAGAATTGCAATTGGAAGTCATGATGAAGAATGCTTGAGCTCCAACAAAAATCTTGATGAAGACTTCAAGGATGAATTAAAACATGATGAACCACCATGAAGAACTCCGGTAATGAAAGCATGAGAAGTGAAAGATGAAAAGAATAATATTCAAGGCCTGCGATGAATTAGATGGAGGTTGAAATGATATAATTAAATAACTTGGAACTCCGGAAAACAAGATGAACAACTTGAAACCTAGAATTTATTCCTCATGAATAAACTCTAAACGAAGGGATTAATCCACTTGGATGAAATAAGAATAAGATTTATTGTATGCTTATCCTTCACCAAATTAAATTGATGACAAGCAACGGATTTGGCATACTACATATTCTCTTTGCAAAGAATTAAAGAGAGATCTAGTACAACCCTGGATAAATCTTCAATGAACCACCGGTAGGGTTATGAAAATCATGAGTGAAAATACGATAACAAGGAAGAGTAACTTGAATGAACCACCGTAAGAATATGGAGACGAACGAAGAGACATCAATGAAGAATATTTGGAGGACGAAGTTGAAAACTGAGAACGAAGAATCTTCTGAAATGATGGCCTTCGGAGGATCACAAAGAAAAGAATTCATGAAATGCTTCGGATGGGTATAAAAGAATTCCTCACAAACGGAACACTAATGAGGATGGCATGAAGCTAGAACCACGAATCTTCAAGAGAACGGGCCAAGATTTAAGAGAAACTCTTCTCCGGTCTCCAAATGCTGAGAATGAAGACGAGAAATGCCATAAGAATTGTTGAGCACTCCGGATTGAAGAATTAAAAAGGTTGAAACAACGATGAAAATAATTTGAAAGCGATCATGGAGAAGTCATATGACTAATGGAATCCATACTTACGTCACAATATGAAAAGAATTCTCCAGAAAAAGAAGAGTCAGGTAAGATCCTGGGAAAATACCTGTGGGTTAGGGCCCACTAAAGAAATCACCGTTGGAAAAGATTGCTGAAAAGATATTGCACCGGTTGAATTAAATGGCTTGAATAAGATAACAATCCACAAAATAATTTGAACGGATTAAGAATGGAATTATGAATCTTCAGCACTCCGGATATGAATTGCAAGAGGAGAATGATTAATTGGTGCACCAGAATAAGAAAGCATTGTGAAATGAGGAAAAAGGATAAGATCAACACCGAAATCTTGAATTACATCCACCGGCAGAATTTGAGAACAAAAGAATGATGAACTTGAAACTCTTGAGCATCTTCACAATAAATCACCGGATAAGAACATTGAAGGAAATGAAAATTAGAAATATCACATGAATAAAATGGATATTTCATTTAGAATTTCTTGCTCCGAGAAGAAGAAGGGTGGGAGGGTGGTGAAAAACAAAGACAACTTGGAATGAATGAAACAGACAAATCGTCAGAATTCTCAACGGCGTCCGTATGGAGTAACTTGAAGAGAAGGCACACCGGTTGAAAAGGAATTTAACATGACCATCTTGATGATTAAGAAGGACTAGCACTCCCATAGAAATAAGAGAACACCGATTAAGAAAGGTATGGAATCAACATTTGACATCGAAGCAACTCGAATACCAGAATCAAAACAAAACAAAGGATAGATATGTTGCAGCATAATCTTCACAATATCATCCGAACAGAGAATTGAACGAATGAACTCCGCAGGTACATCAACTTGTCGAGAAGCCAGTTGGAGAACAAAAGGTAAATAAAACAACAAGGATCAGATAGAACAAATACAAGATAGAAGCTTCATTCCACATATTCGTGCTGAAAGCCCATGGAACGTGTTACAAAAGGGTTTTGCAATCCCCAGATCAGCATAGCCAAGGACCCTTTAAGATGCAACTCCCGATCGGAACAAGCCCATAAAACCACTTCACTCAATGTAGAACCCCAAACTTCATATCATGCACTCGTTGGAAGAATGCCTAGAACTACTAGATGAACCCACCTATTAATTTCCGAAAGTTTCCAGTTATGCAATCAGGTGTTGGGGATACAGGGGAAGCACCGCGCACTCAACTCTAATCCTAAATCCAACTGTATTCATCCTTCAACACATAACCTGTTGTTTCCAGAAACCGTTTATGTCACATCCCTAGTTTAGCACTTGCATTAGAGCTAGCTAGAGTGTGCATCATGTTTACTTTTCAAAGAAATTTGAAATGGGAATGACAGAAACCCCAGCACCCCTCTTCTAACAACTAGGGTTTGATAAAATATTTTCCAATGTACCCAAAATGCCCTTCAAAAATGTTCATCATTTCTGCCTTGGTCTTAAACCTCTGCCAAAAATGGTGCACAATTTTCTAGGACATCAAAGGCCTTTGGATTAAATCATATGGTATTTGTATTTGGGCATTTAAATACTTTAAAATATTTTAAATGCTCAAATAATCATGAACTATAATGTTTCCTACTGTTCATATTATATAGAGTGGGCATGACAAGTTTCATGAGTTATAAAAATGCTCTGGCATTATATTTAATTAAACAAAGATGCAAAACAAATGAAACAGAAAGAAAATAGGAAAAAGAAAAAGGGAGAAAGCACTTACCTCGGGCCCAGCCCTGTAGCAGGCCGGCCCAGCCCACAGCCCCGCTTCTGTCGCCTTCCTCCTCGCGCCAGACGGACGCGCGCGTGGCCGCCACGCGCCGGCACGCGTCCGGCCACCTCCACCTTGCCTGCCTGCATCCCGACGGCCTGGACGACTCCCCGCGACGCCACGCAGCTACCCGACCCCTCTCGCACTCTCCCCCTCGTCCCCGTCGCCTCCCCTGGCTCTCTCCTCCTCCATCACCGAGCCGCTCGTCGCCGCCGCTCGCCGTTGCCGTACCTAGAGCTACCCCCTCGCCCCGTGAGTGTGTCCAGAAGGTGCGCCGCGTCGTCCTCTTCCTCCTCGCTGAGCCACGGATCGCCGGAAGCCCTGCAACGTCCTCACACCGCCGTCCCCTTCCTCGGATCGCCGGAGCACCTCTCCGCCGTTTACGAAGCTACAGCGCGTCCCCGACCCCTCCGTCGAGCTCGTTAGCACCGCAGTGAGCTCCTACGCCATTCCCCTCCTTCTTTTGCTTCGTTTGCGCCTTGTAGCCGCCGCTCCGTTGATCACCGAAACGCACCGCCGCCATGCTCGCCGCCGGCGATGCTCCGGTGACCATTTGGTCACTGGCACACGTCCATCACACTCGCCGCAGCACGTAGATGCGCTAGGTACCACGCACGCATCGCCTAGGCCACTGCAGCCGCGTCTCCACACACGCCCGACGCCGGTCGCCGCCGTCGAGCTTGTTGCCGTCGTCTCCGGCCACCCCAGGTCCGGCGACCACCACCATTCGACGCGCAACGACAAGAGCTTCCCAACGCACCCAACCGCAGCTCGAGCCGTGCCCCATAGACGATTTCCGAAGCACGCCGCCGTGATCTGCCTCGCCGGCGTCACGTCGCCGGTGGGTTTGACCTGTTTGACCGGGGGGTTGACCACCCCTCGGTCACTGACGTGTGGGCCACCCTTTTACTAATTAGTTAGTTTAATTAAGTTTCTGTTAATTTAATTAGTTAATTAATTTAGTCACTAACCCGTGGGCCCAGGCCCCACTGACAGCTAATTAGTTTTAATTTAACTCTAATTAACTTTGGTTAGTTAGCTGTGACACTGACATGCTGGGCCCACATGTCATGTTTGACTGGACTAGCTCCTGTTGACTGTCTGACGTCAGCATGATGTCATGCTGACGCAGTAAAGGTTTTTCTGCGATTTTTAAATTTAAAAATATTTCAGGAAATTCCAGAAAATACCCAAAACTTCTAAAAATCATATAAAATCAACCATAGCTCAGATGGAAAAGATTTATATATGAAAAATGATCAGAAAAATCCAATCTTTCCAATGGAACTAGTTTCATGCATGTTTGAGCAAGTTAACCTTGCTGTATACTTTAAAACATGATAATGCACTTATTTAAATAATAGATTAAATGCCAATTTGAATCTTTGGTTCAAATAAGCTCAAACCCTTCTTGTTTTAGTTGCATTAGCCAACACACTTGCATCTTGCCATGTCATGAGCATGCATTATATTGTTGCATTTGTTTGTTTAATGACTGTATCGTCGGTATTCTCTGTATTAGGTCCTGCTCCCGAGGATACTGCTGCGGATCCAGTTGAAGAGCAGTACCCGACAACTACTTTGTCACGCAAGCAATCATTGATCATTCCGATACAAACCCATCTTCTCGCTCCTTCTCTCTTTTATTGCATTAAGGTAGCAGCATGTGAACTGCTACTTGCTGTGGTAGTTGAACCCTATTCCTTGCATGACCTGTCATTGCCACAGTAAATAGTTGAAACCCACTAGTATGTGTAGGAGTTGATTGAGCCATGTGATGTGTGATCCACCATGCTATTTGTTTATGTTACCTGCTATGCTTAGAGTTGTGCCTGGTTTGGTTCATCTGGGTGATGGATCAGAGTGAAATGATCATACCGATAAAGAGAGGGAAGTGTGGAATATGCTTGGTAAAGGTATCGATGAAGGGCCATGTAGGAGTACGTGGTGGGTTGTTTCATTAGAATCGTCCATACGACCCGAGATCTGTGTGTGTGACCCAAGTTACAGTTACTACCACACATTGGGCCCTGAAATATGACCCCGCTTGACTTATTGACTGCCCTTGTACTCTGTCCAGGAGTTGCAACTAGTTTCTGGTGTTTATAGTTTACTGGAGGTCGTGCACAGCGCTGACCCTTGGGGTGGGCTGTGATACGACAGGTACGTGGCACGGTGTACCGGTTGCCCGTTTGGTGACTCGGGAACCGTGTGCACATCGTTTGGGGCCGTGAGCGACACCCCGGCCGGATCTCCCCACGGATGGAATCCAAATAGGCGATAAACCTGGACGAGAGACTTGAGTGGTTGGTTAGGTCGTGGTCTACACCCGCGTCGGCTTTCGCTTGAAGTCTGCCGAGCACATGTCGTGTGCAGACGCTAAGTGGTGAAAACATGTGTGAAGAAGTACACCCCTGCAGGGTTATCAATCTATTCGAATAGCCGTTGTTCGCGGTACGGTCTACTTGGTTACTCTTACAGTTCATAGACAAGTTGATGGATACTACTAAAAGCCTCAAGATAAGTGTGAGTGCCGTGGATGGCCCTTCCGTAGGATGACGGAAGAGGATCCTCGGTAGTGTATTGATGTGGTGAGTACAGGACTCGTGTTCGTAATAACATCTTGCAATCCGTTGAGAGTTGTAGTATAGGTTAGCCAAGAGTCAAAGGTGGCTTTCTGCTATGAACTCCACTACCCCCTTTGATAATGTTGCATGTATGATAGGTTCTGTGGTAAGACTTGCTGAGTACCTTTGTACTCATGTTTGCTTTATAACTTTTGCAGAGGAGAACCCTGCCCCTGCTGATGTGTTCTACATAGACGTTGACGTCGACGAGTAGCTTGACACCCAGACGGAGATCTGGAGCTTGTGAAGGGCCTTGTAGATAGTCAGGCTACACCAAGCCTGTTTTATTTTCTAACTTGTCTGTACTCAGACATGTAGCTTCCGCTTGTGCTTGTATGACTGTATGACTTGAGTGTTGGGTCGTGTAACCCCTACCTGTATGGATATGTTATGTATGGCTATTGGAGCCTTTTAAATAAAGTACTTTGAGTCATAGAGTTCTGTTGTGATGCAATGTTGTATTTGCACATATTGAGCATATTGCGTGTATGATTGAAATGCTTGGTATGTGTGGGATCCGACACCTAGTTGTTTTTCTTTGGTAGCCTACCTTACAGGGAAATGCCTCCTAGTGATTCCAATGAGCCTTGGTAGCTTGCTACTGCTCGGAACACGTAGGCTGGCCGGCATGTGTCCTTCTTCGTTCCTGTGTCTGTCCCTTAGGGGAAATGTCACGCGTTGTTCCTTTAAGTCCATGTAGCTTGCTACGACTTGGGTTCATACGTTGATGACCGACACGTTCGTTGCTGGGTCATGGATGCCTGTCTCTGTAATCTAGTGCCACTTTTGGTTTATAACTAGCCATGTCGGCCCGGGTTCTCTGCCATATGGATGCTAGCAACACTGTCATATGCGTGTGCCAAAATGCGCAAACGGTCCCGGGCCAGGTAAGGTGGCACCCGTGCGGTTACCGTGCGTGAGGCCGCAAAGTGATATGACGTGTTACAGCTAGATCGGTGTGACTTAGGATCGGGGTCCTGACAGCGTTGGCATCAGAGCTGGACTGCCTGTAGGTTTCTCAAGCCAAACTGGTCGATGTTGAGTCTAGAAAAATTCTTACTTATATGTAGGGGAATTGATTGTGGAAGGGAATGTATGGCTCTTTTTACTACTTTACCTTATGCCCTTCTGAAATGAGTCAGTCTATTCTTTCTACGGGGATTTAGGATTAGGCCTCTTATCCTTACTAGGTTCACGTGTTACTAATCCGTAGACTCTTAGGATTGTTGGTTTCAAGCCCCAGTTCAGTTTCTATCCTTTTTAGTATGATGATTGTTGGACCGGAACCTTGATATGGATTGTTGAGTGGCTATGCTATAATTTGTATGATGTCTCAAATCTTTGTTTGAGCATTTACAGTTGTTATGCTGCCCGATTTCTTCCAGAAACACTAATGCCTTTGCATTATTTCATGTTTCAGATGTCTGGCCGCATCCCTCACCAAGTGGTTCGTCTGACACAGTGCATTAATGTGCCCGGTCACACGGCCATGCTAGTCCGTGTGCTGACTGAGACCGGTTATCGCTGGTATCCTGAATACACCATGGAGGAACAGTACCGGGATTTTAATCAGAGTCAGTATTTCTGCACAGTCCGGATATACCCCTCATATCCCGGAGCTAACGACACCATCCATTGGTCTTATGGACTCGGGATTACCATCGAGATCGCAGTGCAGGATGCCACCTATTCGATTATGACCATTCTCCGTGCTAGGCATGCCCTGTTGCTGAACACTGAGTTCTGTTACATGCCAGCCTCACTTCCCGCAGAGGAAGGCTACTACACTGGTCTGTATACTGATGCTGCTCATGAAGAGCCACTGCTTCAGACTACCGTTCAGATGCTGGAGGATAGGGACCGTGAGGTCCGTGCCCTCCGAATGGAGCTGTATAACACTCGAGCCGCCCACTGGACTACTTTGACACGGCTTGCACCTGCTGTGCACGCCGGATATCTGGATATGCGGGATTTGTACCCCGTGCGGACTCGTCTGCCTGATCGCATGGATTGGCGTGATGTTGGGGGTATTACACCTCCACGTGGGCGTCGGTTACCACCAGCATCGGGACCGAGGCCACATCCATGTCCTTATGGTCCACAGCCTTCGAGTGCTCACGAGTTTCAAGATCCATCTGTTCCACTTCCAGGCTACGGTGGTAATCTTTACGAATATTACTACGGGAATGTCTGAGCTAGACCGTAGTTGTAGTAGTATTGTAGTAGTTGTATTTCCACAGTCCTGCGCGTCTTGTGGAATATGACTTAGTGTGTACTGAGTTCCGGAGGTGTAGTTAAATAATGTATAGGAGCTTGGAATGCCTCTGATGGGATGTATCGTCTTTCACCGCAGTTGTACTTTAGCCTTGGCTTGTACTAAACTATGTATGGTGTGTATGACCACTAGTGTATATATAGCAGTTTCTATATTACCATGTCGTACGGATGAACATCTCTGCATTCCGTGTCATCCATTACATTCTGCACTTCTATGTCAAATTTTTGCCATCCTTGTCTAAACCGTTGTTTTTTTTTCCTAGGATGGTCAACACTCGCAACACTCCTGCTGCTCAGGAGCAGGGTGAGGCTAGTGGGGCTAGAGATGGGAATCTGCCCCAGCCACCCTCCTTGGCGGAAGTTATGCTCGAAGCAGAACGGAACAAGAGAGAGACCAACCGACTGCTGGAACGCATAGAGCAGAACACTGGGTTCCGTCAGAGGAATGCCGTGGTGTCAATCAATGACTTTATCAAGATGTGTCCACCGAAGTTCCATCACTCCACTGAACCTCTGGATGTGGATGACTGGCTACGTAGTATCACCCACAAGCTACATTCTGCCCGTGTGGCCGAATCGGACAAGGTTATCTACGCTGCCTACAATCTGGAAGGCCCTGTCAGTCTTTGGCGGGAAAACTTTGAAGCTATGCGTCCTGTTGGCCAAATCACTACTTGGGTTGAGTTCAGTGAGGCATTCCGTGAACATCACATTCCGGAAGGTCTCATGGATCGTAAGCGGGAGGAATTCTGCAATTTCACCCAGGGTCGGTTAACTATGAATGGTTATGGCCGCGAGTTTGGCAACTTGGCACGCTATGCACCTGAAGAAGTATCCACCGATGCCAAGAAGCAGGCGAGGTTCCGCAAGGGACTCAGCCCTGAACTCCGCCGAGATCTACGTCTGCACGAGTGCACTTCCTTCCAGAAGTTGGTTAACAAGGCTATCAGTGCTGAAACAGGCCAGACCGACTTCGAGGCCACCCGCAAGCATACTCGAGACCTTGGTTCTTCATCCGGCTGTGGCTCTCACAAGCGCCGTGTGTGGGTTCCTAACACTGCTCTGCCGCCCAAGTACACACCGAGGCCATCCTATGAGGCGCCTCGCCCAACTCAGCAGTTTGCACCTGCTAAGACCTATGGAGGACTACCTTCCAACTTTGCTCCACGCACCACCACTGTGACATGCTTCAAGTGTGGAGAACCGGGGCACTACATGCGTGAGTGTCCTCAGAACCAACCAGGAAAACCCGTTGGCCGTGGTAAGCCAACCGGCAAGGTGAATTATGTCAAGCCAATCCCCACTGCACGTGGTCATGGCAACTATGTCTCTGCTGAGGAAGCCTATGAGGATCCTAACGTCGTCCTTGGTACGCTTCTCGTTAACTGCCATCCGACATCTGTTCTTTTCGATACTGGAGCATCCCATTCGTTCATATCTGAGAGCTATGCTCGATTGCACAACATGACTTTTTGTGACATGCCTACTTCCATGGTTATTCAAACTCCTGGTTCAAAGTGGCAAACCTCTAGGGTAAGCCATGGAAATGAAATCCTTGTCGATAGACTTGTTTTCCTTGCATCTCTAATCGCTCTCAAGTCCTCGGACATAAACATCATTTTGGGTATGGATTGGATGACAACTCATTACGCCAAGATTGATTGCTATACTAGGACAGTTCAACTTACACATCCATCCGGCAAGATAGTCAATGTCTTGACCCGAATGGCTGAGCGTCAGCTCTACTCTCTTAATGCCAGCCCTCTACCAGAACTCGAAGATATTCCGGTAGTCTGTGACTTTTCGGATGTTTTTCCAGAAGAACTGCCAGGAGTTCCACCTGACAGAGATGTCGAGTTCGTGATAGATCTTATCCCTGGAACTGTCCCAATCTCTAGGAGACCTTATAAGATGGCACCACTAGAATTAGCTGAGCTAAAGAAACAACTCGATGAGTCCTTGCAAAAAGGTTTCATCTGTCCTAGTTCTTCCCCTTGGGCTTGCCCCGTCCTCTTCGTCAAGAAGAAGGATGGAACGGAGCGGATGGTTGTAGATTACCGACCTATTAATCTGGTCACCATAAAGAAGAAGTATCCGCTTCCCACGATCAACGACCTGTATGATCAGCTCGCTGGATCCTCAGTCTTCTCTAAGATGGATTTGAGGTTGGGTTACCATCAAATCAAAATCAAGAACGGGGACATTCCTAAAACGACTTTTGTTACTCGTTATGGACAATATGAGTACACCGCCATGTCCTTCGGATTAACCAATGCCCCAGCTACCTTTTCTCGGTTAATGAATTCTATATTCATGGAGTACTTGGATAAATTCGTCGTGGTATACCTCGATGATATACTCATCAATTCCAAGAACAAGGAAGATCATGCCGAGCATTTAAGGCTGGTATTGACGAAACTTCGAGAGCACCGCCTTTATGCTAAATTCTCCACATGTGAATTTTGGTTGCCAGAACTAACCTATTTAGGTCATGTGATCTCTGGCAAGGGTATTGCTGTCAATCCCGAGCGAGTTCAAGCCGTCCTTGATTGGGCTCCCCCTGAATCGGTTAAGCAAGTTAGGAGTTTTCTTGGCTTAGCGAGCTATTGCCGACGCTTCGTCGAGAATTTCTCCAAGGTTGCTAAACCTCTAACTGAACTCCTCAAGAAAGATAAAAAGTTTGAGTGGACCCCACAATGTGAGTCCAGTTTTCAGGAACTGAAAAGACGCCTGACATCTGCACCTGTACTGGTACCACCAGATTTTTCCAAGGATTTTCTAATCTATTGCGACGCATCGCGACAAGGACTAGGTTGCATACTCATGCAAGATCGTCAAGTGATTGCATACACATCTCGACAATTGCGTCCACATGAAGATAACTATCCTACTCATGATTTAGAGCTTGCAGCTGTAGTCCATGCACTCAAAACATGGCGACATTACCTCCTTGGTAATCGCTGTGAAATCTTCACTAATCACCAAAGTTTGAAGTATATCTTCACCCAACCGGATTTGAATCTCAGGCAAAGACGTTGGGTTGAGTTGCTCACAGATTACGTCTTAGGAATCACTTACACCCCTGGAAAGGCCAATGTGATGGCTGATGCGCTAAGTCATAAGTCTTATTGTAACAACTTGATGTTACAACAAGGGCAACCACTTCTCCACGAGGAATTTTGTAAGCTTAACCTTCACATTGTTCCTCGAGGATTCCTTTCCACCTTGGTGGCGAAACCTACCCTTATGGATAAAGTTATAGCTGCCCAGAAGCGTGATAAAGGTATATCCCGACTCCAAGAGAACATTGCTTGTGGACTCGCTAAAAGTTTCTCTATGGATGATCGAGGTGTTGTTTTCTTTGAGAACCGTGTAGTGGTTCCCAAGAACCACCATCTACGGCAGTTAATCCTTAAGGAGGCTCATGAATCTCCTCTCACGATTCATCCCGGTAGTACCAAAATGTATCAGGATCTACGTCAGAGATTCTGGTGGACTAGGATGAAGAGAGAAATTGCTCAATTCATTGCTAACTGCGACGTTTGTCGTCGAGTTAAAGCAGAACATCAACAGCCTGCTGGCACCCTTCAACCTTTAGCTATTCCTGAATGGAAATGGGACAAAGTAGGTATGGACTTCATTACCGGGTTTCCCAGGACCAGGAAAGGGAATAATGCTATCTTCGTCGTTATCGACCGCCTCTCTAAAGTAGCTCATTTCCTGCCTATTCGAGAGAGTATTACCGCTAGCCAGCTAGCAGATTTGTATGTCTCTGGGATAGTATCACTTCATGGTGTACCGTTGGAGATTAACTCAGACCGTGGAAGTCTTTTCACTTCCCGATTTTGGGAAAGTTTCCAGAATGCTATGGGAACTCATCTCTCTTTCAGTACCGCCTTCCATCCGTAGTCAAGTGGTCAAGTGGAACGAGTCAATCAAATTCTGGAAGACATGCTTTGAGCCTCTGTCATTTCTTTTGGTATGGAATGGGAAAAATGTCTTCCATTTGCCGAATTCGCTTATAACAATAGTTATCAAGCCAGCTTGGGCAAAGCTCCCTTCGAAGTTCTATATGGACGAAGGTGTCGAACACCTCTTAACTGGTCATAGACCGGGGAAAGACAATTCTTTGGCCCGGATATGATCCACGAAGCAGAAGAGCAAGTTCGCATCGTTCGTGAGAGATTGAAAACAGCCCAGTCTCGCCAGAAGAGCCAATATGATAGTCATCATAAGGCTGTGACTTTTGAAGTCGGCGATAAGGCTTACCTTCGGGTTACTCCTCTTAAGGGAACCCATCGCTTCGGTATCAAAGGCAAATTGGCCCCTCGTTACATTGGTCCTTTTCGCATTCTTGCCAAACAAGGATAAGTTGCCTACCAATTGGAACTACCTCCGCACCTCTCCAGAGTACATGATGTCTTCCACGTTTCTCAACTCAGGCGTTGCTTCTCGGATTCTATCCGCGGAGTGGACCACGAAACGCTTGATCTCCAGGACAATCTCACATATCGAGAATACCCCGTTCGTATTCTTGATCAAACCGAGTGCACCACTCGACGCCACAATATCATGTTTCTCAAGGTTCAACGGTCACATCATTCCGAGAGTGAAGCTACCTGGGAAAGGGAGGATCGTCTTCGACTTGAGTACCCCACCCTCTTTCCGGAGGAACCCAAATCTCGGGACGCGATTCTTTTAAGTGGGGGCGAGTTGTCACATCCCTAGTTTAGCACTTGCATTAGAGCTAGCTAGAGTGTGCATCATGTTTACTTTTCAAAGAAATTTGAAATGGGAATGATAGAAACCCCAGCACCCCTCTTCTAACAACTAGGGTTTGATAAAATATTTTCCAATGAACCCAAAATGCCCTTCAAAAATGTTCATCATTTCTGCCTTGGTCTTAAACCTCTGCCAAAAATGGTGCACAATTTTCTAGGACATCAAAGGCCTTTGGATTAAATCATATAGTATTTGTATTTGGGCATTTAAATACTTTAAAATATTTTAAATGCTCAAATAATCATGAACTATAATGTTTCCTACTGTTCATATTATATACAGTGGGCATGACAAGTTTCATGAGTTATAAAAATGCTCTGGCATTTTATTTAATTAAACAAAGATGCAAAACAAATGAAACAGAAAGAAAATAGGAAAAAGAAAAAGGGAGAAAGCACTGACCTCGGGCCCAACCCTGTAGCAGGCCGGCCCAGCCCACAGCCCCGCTTCTGTCGCCTTCCTCCTCGCGCCAGAAGGACGCGCGCGTGGCCGCCGCGCGCCGGCACGCGTCCGGCAACCTCCACCTTGCCTGCCTGCATCCCGACGGCCTGGACGACTCCCCGCGACGCCACGCAGCTGCCCGACCCCTCTCGCACTCTCCCCCTCGTCCCCGTCGCCTCCCCTGGCTCTCTCCTCCTCCATCACCAAGCCGCTCGTCGCCGCCGCTCGCCGTTGCCATACCTAGAGCTACCCCCTCGCCCCGTGAGTGTGTCCAGAAGGTGCGCCGCGTCGTCCTCTTCCTCCTCGATGAGCCACGGATCGCCGGAAGCCCTGCAACGTCCTCATGCCGCCGTCCCCTTCCTCGGATCGCCGGAGCACCTCGCCGCCGTTTACGAAGCTACAGCGCATCCCCGACCCCTCCGTCGAGCTCGTTAGCACCGCAGTGAGCTCCTACGCCGTTCCCCTCCTTCTTTTGCTTCGTTTGCGCCTTGTAGCCGCCGCTCCGTTGATCACCGAAACGCACCACCGCCGTGCTCGCCGCCGGCGATGCTCCGGTGACCATTTGGTCACTGGCACACATCCATCACACTCGCCGCAGCACGTAGATGCGCTAGGTACCACGCATGCATCGCCTAGGCCACTGCAGCCGCGTCTCCACACACGCCCGACGCCGGTCGCCGCCGTCGAGCTTGTTGCCGTCGTCTCCGGCCACCCCAGGTCCGGCGACCACCACCATTCGACGCGCAACGACAAGAGCTTCCCAACGCACCCAACCGCAGCTCGAGCCGTGCCCCATAGACGATTTCCGAAGCACGCCGCTGTGTTCTGCCTCGCCGGCGTCACGTCGCCGGCGGGTTTGACCTGTTTGACCGGGGGGTTGACCACCCCTTGGTCACTGACGTGTGGGCCACCCTTTTACTAATTAGTTAGTTTAATTAAGTTTTTGTTAATTTAATTAGTTAATTTAATTAGTCACTGACCCGTGGGCCCAGGCCCCACTGACAGCTAATTAGTTTTAGTTTAACTCTAATTAACTTTGGTTAGTTAGCTGTGACACTGACATGCTGGGCCCACATGTCATGTTTGACTGGACCAGCTCCTGTTGACTGACTGACGTCAGCATGATGTCATGCTGACGCAGTAAAGGTTTTTCTGGGATTTTTAGATTTAAAAATAATTCAGGAAATTCCAGAAAATACCCAAAACTTCTAAAAATCATATAAAATCAACCATAGCTCAGATGGAAAAGATTTATATATGAAAAATGATCAGAAAAATCCAATCTTTCCAATGGCACTGGTTTAATGCATGTTTGAGCAAGTTAACCTTGCTGTATACTTTAAAACATGATAATGCACTTATTTAAATAATAGCTTAAATGCCAATTTGAATCTTTGGTTCAAATAAGCTCAAACCCTTCTGGTTTTAGTTGCATTAGCCAACACACTTGCATCTTGCCATGTCATGAGCATGCATCATATTGTTGCATTTGTTTGTTTAATGACTGTATCGCCGGTATTCTCTGTATTAGGTCCTGCTCCCGAGGATACTGCTGCGTATCTAGTTGAAGAGCAGTACCCGACAACTACTTTGTCAGGCAAGCAATCATTGATCATTCCGATACAAACCCATCTTCTCGCTCCTGCTCTCTTTTATTGCATTAAGGCAATAGCGTGTGAACTGCTACTTGCTGCGGTAGTTGAACCCTATTCCTTGCATGACCTGTCATTGCCACAGTAAATAGTTGAAACCCACTAGCATGTGTAGGAGTTGATTGAGCCATGTGATGTGTGATCCACCATGCTATTTGTTTATGTTGCCTGCTATGCTTAGAGTTGTGTCTGGTCTGGTTCATCTGGGTGATGGATCAGAGTGAAATGATCATACCGATAAAGAGAGGGAAGTGTGGAATATGCTTGGTAAAGGTATCGATGAAAGGCCATGTAGGATTACGTGGTGGGTTGTTTCATTGGAATCGTCCATAGGACCCGAGATCTGTGTGTGTGACTGAAGGTACAGTTACTACCACACATTGGGCCCTGAAATATGACCCCGCTCGACTTATTGACTGCCCTTGTACTCTGTCCAGGAGTTGCAACTAGTTTCTGGTGTTTATAGTTTACTGGAGGTCGTGCACAGCGCTGACCCTCGGGGTTGGCTGTGATACGACAGGTACGTGGCACGGTGTACCGGTTGCCCGTTTGGTGACTCGGGAACCCTGTACACATCGTTTGGGGCCGTGAGCGACACCCCGGCCAGATCTCCCCACGGATGGAACCCAAATAGGCGATAAACCTGGACGAGAGACTTGAGTGGTTGGTTAGGTCGTGGTCTACACCCACGTCGGCTTTCGCTTGAAGTCTGCCGAGCACATGTCGTGTGCAGACGCTAAGTGGTGAAAACATGTGTGAAGTACACCCCTGCAGGGTTATCAATCTATTCGAATAGCCGTTGTTCGCGGTACGGACTACTTGGTTACTCTTACAGTTCATAGACAAGTTGATGGATACTACTAAAAGCCTCAAGATAAGTGTGAGTGCCGTGGATGGCCCTTCCGTAGGATGACGGAAGAGGATCCTCGGTAGTGTATTGATGTGGTGAGTAGAGGACTCGTGTTCGTAATAACATCTTGCAATCCGTTGAGAGTTGTAGTATAGGTTAGCCAAGAGTCAAAGCTGGCTTTCTGCTATGAACTCCACTACCCCCTTTGATAATGTTGCATGTATGATAGGTTCTGTGGTAAGACTTGCTGAGTACCTTTGTACTCATGTTTGCTTAATAACTGTTGTAGAGGAGAACCCTGCCCCTGCTGATGGGTTCTACATAGACGTTGACATCGACGAGTAGCTTGACACCCAGACGGAGATCTGGAGCTTGTGAAGGGCCTTGTAGATAGTCAGGCTACACCAAGCCTGTTTTATTTTCTAAGTTGTCTGTACTCAGACATGTAGCTTTCGCTTGTGCTTGTATGACTGTATGACTTGAGTGTTGGGTCGTGTGACCCCTACCTGTATGGATATGTTATGTATCGATCTTGGAGCCTTTTAAATAAAGTACTTTGAGTCATAGAGTTCTGTTGTGATGCAATGTTGTATTTGCACATATTGAGCATATTGCGTGTATGATTGAAATGCGTGGTATGTGTGGGATCCGACACCTAGTTGTTTTCCTTTGGTAGCCTACCTTACAGGGAAATGCCTCCTAGTGATTCCAATGAGCCTTGGTAGCTTGCTACTGCTCGGAACACGTAGGCTGGCCGGCATGTGTCCTTCTTCGTTCCTGTGTCTGTCCCTTAGGGGAAATGTCAAGCGTTGTTCCTTTAAGTCCATGTAGCTTGCTACGACTTGGGTTCATACGTTGATGACCGCCACGTTCGTTGCTGGGTCATGGATGCCTGTCTCTGTAATCTAGTGCCACTTTTGGTTTATAACTAGCCATGTCGGCCCGGGTTCTCTGCCATATGGATGCTAGCGACACCGTCATATACGTGTGCCAAAATGCGCAAACGGTCCCGGGCCAGGTAAGGTGGCACCCGTGGGGTTACCGTGCGTGAGGCCCCAAAGTGATATGACATGTTACAGCTAGATCGGTGTGACTTAGGATCGGGGTCCTGACAGTTTACCTCGGACCTTCGAAACGCATCTACTATACAAGCTATGGCAATACTCTCGAACTACCTCCCCAGTACTGGGTGATGTCGGGGTTATCTTGCCACTAACCGCATATGAGAGTTTTCGATGTCGGCCGTCTTAAGTATTCTAGAACTGATGCGATATATTTGTGACGACAACACCTCGGAGCTCAACTCCCCGGGACACTGCCACAACCCCTAAATGACAGGAGGCAACGAGAACAATGTTCTTGTCACAAAGACATCGAAACAATCCAAACAATACTCGCGTGATCCTAAAAAAATTTGGTGCAATTTTTGAGAGTAGAAGAGGCAAGAGTAATCGTCAGGAGTCCTCACCAGAGTGAATGAGATGAGGAGCAAAAGAAATCCTACTCTCCGATATATATATATAGGACTCAAAACATTTTCAAGTGTGTGTCTAGACTCAACCATCAACGATTCGATCAATCAGTGGGGGCTTCTAGGTCGGAGAAGGCTCTGAATACCAACTTGTAATGCCCAGGATGGGACTATACCTCCTACGTGTCGAGGCACGACTTAAAGGTATAAGCCCATTCTGGAATGATCTCAAGTTTGGTATCTTTGCACGACTCATGTAAAAGAGGGATTAAATTGCAAAAGGAGATAGTTGGCTTACACTCGTCACTTCAAACAATTCATTACATAAGCAAAACATCATTCAAAACATCACAACCCGACTACGGGCGAAGGTCCAAAAGAAAGATACCAAAACATAAAGCCACAGGTGAGAATCGCCCCTAGTAGAAACCACTACTGATCTTCGAAACGTCACAAGCATACGGCCACTCTCTTCATCGAGCTCCCACTGAAGTACTTGAACCAGCTCCTGCTTCAATCTCGGCTGAACCTGCATCTGGTGTTGTAGTATCTGTGAGCCACGAGGACTCAGCAATCCCATAACCATGGGTATCAAGTCTAGCAAAGCTATATGGGTAAGAAGAGGTAAAGTGGTGAGGTTGCAGCAGCGGCTAAGCATAATATGGTGGCTAACTTACGAGTACAAGAATAAGATGAGCATCTACGCAAACGGTCGCAACTAGTAGTGATCGCTAAAGATCCTGAACTACCTACGAGTCAAACATAACCCCACCGTGTTCTCTTCTCAAAGTGAAAAGAGACAGTCACGGTTACTCACACAGTTGTGTGTTTTACTTCGGATCCTCTGTCAAGTTTTCTACAACCGGACATTAACAAATTCCAATCTGCCACATAACCGCGGGCACGGCTTTCGAAAGATTATAACCCTGCAGGGGTGTCCCAACTTAGCCCATCACAAGCTCTCACGATTAGCTGAAGTGATAAATATAATATCATCACCCCTTATCTTAGGGAAATCCGATCAGGCTAGGCTTCCCGGTGCACAAGACATTTCGACAATGGTAAAACAAGTCCAGCAAGACCTCCCGGTGTGTCGACACCCTGATAGTAGCCGCGCGTATCTCGTCTCAGGCCACAACTGGATGGGCGATCCTACGAGTAAAACCAATCCTCGAGTCTCCCCGTGGTGGCCCCGCATAACCCCCTTTTGGGACCAACACCATCAGCACTGGCCCCCCTGCTATGTAGAAAGTATCCTCGGGTAGCGCTAACTCCCTATGCAATTTAATTAATTAATTAAGTTGTTATTATGAGCAAATTAAAACCAATGTTGCGCCTTGCTGGAGGAGTTTTATTCAAAGTCGAACTGTCAAGGGGTCCCCATCCACCCATCGTGTAAGGAACGCAAAATCAAGGAACATAATGCCGGTTTATCGGCGCCTAAGGTGGCATGAGTGGAACAAAACACCGAGCAAAATGCCAAGCCTTCCACCCATGCCTAGTATATAGGTGTGTTAATAATAATAATAGATATTGTGATATTCCAACAACAAGTTCCCACCTGGAACGATCTTCATCTTTACCTGCAACTAACAACGCTATAAGAGGGGCTGAGCAAGCGGGTAACATAGCCAAACAGTGGTTTAGCTAGGAAGGTGTCAAAGGCTAGATGTTTCATGGCAACAAGGAGAGGCTGACATAAAGATCGGTAGCGCAACATGTAATGATAGCATCAAGACAACTAAGCATGGCAATGGTAGTAAAGGTATCCAAGGGTATGATCATCTTGCCTGGGATTCCACAAGGAAGAAGAACGGGTCCAAGAAGTAGACGGAGCAACACAGTCGAGCGAATCCTCACAACTCCGGTACGGAACCGAAGCTAACAAGAGAAGCATACCGGAAAGAAGCAAACAACACGGTAAACACACAAATCATAAACATGGCATACGATGCACATCCAAGTATGATGCATGTCCGGTTTAATTATGCATGGCATGGCAATGTGCACAAACAAAACTACAAGTTAATTGGAGCTCAATATGCAACGAGTTGCATATTAACGAAACACCACATTTTAATTATTTAATAGACTCTCGTTTACTTACAAGACAAGATTAAATGTTTGTTAACATGGCAAGAGGTGAAGCAAGAGCAAACTACCTATTTAGACATGTTTAAATGAGGCCGGAAAATAACAACAACAATTCCAGGAAAAACCCCATATGCATGTTTAGTAATTTTTAAGCAAACAACAAATCACACATATAATGTTGTTAACATGATGCGGATGACATGATCAAGTTTATGCAATTTTAGTAAAAGTTAACATGAAGAGATATGAAGTATATGTCACCATGGTGGAAAGAAAGGGTGCCACGGCAACGATCCGAAAATGATGCAACGGCAACATATCGGTTCCGGTAACCCGTTGAGAGACCGGTGCAAAAGAAGAGGTGGCGTGAGCGAGTCGAACAAGATGAAAGGTGGGGTGATCCCGTCACCGGGTTCCCACTGGTTGGCGACGAGGCAACCGAGGAGCATGACAAAAGGACGAAACGGGCACGGTGCACACAATGGCAAACATCTCATACAACACATGCATTCCACGGGTCATCGTCTCGGGGTTATACCTTCGGAACATCGTTCTCAGAGGGGATCGAGATCGTCGAGGGACGTAGTGGAAGTAGTTGTACACAGGGTCGTCGTGGAACATGTCGGTCTCGGGACTTGGCGACGGTAGTGGTACACGTTCGTAGATGAAGTAGTTGTTCACAAGGTCGTCAATGAAGTAGTCGTTCACATTTCGTTTCGGAGAGGTACTTGTCGCGGCATCGGACGTCTTCGGGGCGACGGTAGTCGAACTTGGAGGGGGGTAACAGTAGTCGTTCGGGCGTCGAGGTACTTGATGTCCGTCTTTTCCACGGGGTCCTCGAGGGTCGACGGTAGTCGTTCACGGTCATCGGTAGGGGTACTTGGCGGTCTCGATCCGTAGATGAACTTGTATTATGTAGATGTTCGGGTCGTTGTAGAGGTACTTGGTGCTTCGGGCTGCCACCGTGGTACTTGGTGCATCGTTGAACTTGGCGGGCTTGACGGTCCAAAACGCAGCAACACAAGGCACACAAACAAAAACGGCAGCACGGGGGCAACAAGGCCATGGCAACGGCACGGCGATGGAGGCGCTGGAGGACTCGGTCGCCGGCGCTTGGCGAGGTGGGTGCAGGCCTCGGGCGGCAGGAGGCCGGAGGGCGAGGAAGAGGCGACCGGAGGATGCGTCGGGGCTGCGTCGGGGCTGCGGCCTTGAGGACGGGGCGGCGCGGTCCCTGGTGTACGACGACGGCGGCGGGGCGCGGCTCGAGGCCAGGGAAGGCTGGAGGCACGGCGCTGCTGTGCTCCAGCGAGGCGGAGGAGGCCAGCATCGCTCCGGCGCCTGGAGGAGGCGATGGGGCTCGGGCGCAGGGGCCATGCGCAAGGACGGGTGCGTCGGCTTGGGGGATCGAGGTTGGGGGCCGGTGTGCGGCCTGGAGAGGAGGGGCGCGGCGCGCTCGTGGCTGGGGCGCTGGAGATCGAGCGAGGGGAAGTGGGAGAGGTGCGGGGTCGAAGGGAGAAGGGAATCGGGACTGCGAGGGAGAGCGAGGGGAGAATGGCGGCGCACGGGAGGAACGAAGGAGAGGCTCGCTAGCGCTGGCTAGGTTAGGCCGCCGGGGCTGGGCCAATGGGCCGGCTCGGCCAGAAGGGAAGTTTGGGAGGGAGGCGGCTGGGCCTCTCTCTCGATAGATCTCTTAGCAGAAAATAAATAGAGAGAGTCCGAAAAAAATAAGAAAGGAGGCCATGAAGAAGAAATAAAAGATGGAACATTTTTGTAAGGCTTTATGGAATATTACCAACCCAACAAAATGGTTCCAAGAAAAAAAGGGAAGATATGCAAGTGTGTTGGGTTAATTCCAAACAAACGGAATATTTATTATATAGCTCCATAATACTAGGAGAATATGTTATAAACAGAAGTCACACTTCCCTCGATTTAAATGGACCGAAGGTCCACACAATTTATTTAAGTTGAGATGCAAAATAAATATGACATGATGGCATGATGACATGATGCAATGCAAAAATAATAACACAAGCACAAAAGAAACACACGGGAGAACCCGGAACATCTGGAATCTTCTGGAATCTTCTGGGACGTCGGTCTTCGGGAGTCACATAAGCACCGCTAATAGCTCCGGGATCATCTCCATCCTTTGCATGTCATAGTTCATCACGAAGTTCTAGTAGCTTGGTGATAGTGTCTAGAGAATTCTGTCAACCACTATCTCATCTAGAAGATTAACTCCCACTTGGTTCAAGTGATTTTAGCCCCCAGACATTCTGAGCACATGCTCACTAGTTGAGCTATTCTCCTCCATCTTTTTGGCGAAAGAACTTGTCATAGGTCTCATACTTCTCAACACGGGCATGAGCATGAAATCCCAATTTCAGCTCTTAGAACATCTCATATGTTCTATGGCGTTCAAAACGTCATTGGAATCCCGATTCTAAGCCGTAAAGTATGGTGCACTTTCTTATCAATAAAATGTTGTGAGGTGTAAGCCTTGTAGTCTTCATGGTAAAAAACAAACATCCACAGACAACGTTGTAGGGGTCTGCACCTCGAGCGGTGCATCAAAGACGTAAGCTTTCTTTGTAGTAGTGAGGACACTCTTCGGACTACGGACCCAGTCCGCATCATTGCTTACAATATCTTTCAACTTAGTCTTTCTCTAGGATCGTATTAAACAGGGAGCTACAACGCAGTTATTGGTCTACAACATAATTTGCGAAGACAACTTAGACTATTGTTCATGACAACTAAGTTCATCTAATCAACTCCCACGCAGATAGACATCTCTCTAGTCATCTAAGTGATACATGATCCGAATCGACTAGGCCGTGTCCGATCATCACGTGAGACGGACTAGTCATCAACGGTGAACATCTCAATGTTGATCGTATCTTCTATACGACTCATGTTCGACCTTTCGGTCTTCCGTGTTCCGAGGCCATGTCTGTACATGCTAGGCTCGTCAAGTCAACCCTAAGTGTATCGCGTGTGTAAATCTGGCTTACACCCGTTGTATGCGAACTTTAGAACCTATCACACCCGATCATCACGTGGTGCTTCGGAACAACGAACCTTAGCAACGGTGCACAATTAGGGGGAACACAATTCTTGAAATTTTAGTGAGAGATCATCTTATTCACTACCGTTGTTCTAAGCAAATAAGATGTAAAACATGATAAACATCACATGCAATCAAATAGTGACATGATATGGCCAATATCATCTTGCTCCTTTGATCTTCATCTTCGGGGCTCCATGATCATCATCGTCACCGGCATGACACCATGATCTCCATCATCGTGTCTTCATGAAGTCGTCTCGCCAAACATTACTTCTACTACTATGGCTAACGTTTAGCAATAAAGTAAAGTAATTACATGGCATTATTCAGTGACACGCAAGTCATACAATAAAATAAGACAACTCCTATGGCTCCTGCCGGTTGTCATTCTCATCGACATGCAAGTCGTGATTCCTATTACAAGAACATGATCAATCTCATACATCACATATATATCATTCATCACATCCTTTTGGCCATATCACATCACACGGCACATGCTGCAAGAACAAGTTAGACGTCCTCTAATTGTTGTTGCAAGTTTTTACGTGGCTGCTATAGGTTTCTAGGAAGAATGTTTCTTACCTACGCCAAAACCACAACATGATATGCCAATTTCTATTTACCCTTCATAAGGACCCTTTTCATCGAATCCGATCCGACTAAAGTGGGAGAGACAGACACCCGCTAGCCACCTTATGCAACTAGTACATGTCAGTCGGTGGAACCAGTCTCACGTAAGAGTACGTGTAAGGTCGGTCCGGGCCGCTTCATCCCACGATGCCGCCGAATCAAGATAAGACTAGTAACGGCAAGTAAATTGACAAATCGATGCCCACAACTACTTTGTGTTCTACTCGTGCAAGATACTATGCATAGACCTAACTCATGATGCCACTGTTAGGGATCGTAGCAGAAAATCAAAAAATTTCCTACGCATCACCAAGATCTATCTATGGAGTAATCTAGCAACGAGGGAGAGGGGAGTGCATCTACATACCCTTGTAGATCGCGATGTGGAAGCGTTGCGAGAACGCGGATGAAGGATTCGTACTCGCTGCGATTCAGATCGCGGTTGATTCCGATCTAAGTGCCGAACAACGGCACCTCCGCGTTCAACACACGTGCAGCCCGATGACGTCTCCCACGCCTTGATCCAGCAAGGAGAGAGGGAGAGGCTGGGGAAGACTACATCCAACAGCAGCACGACGGTGTGGTGGTGGTGGAGGAGCGCGGGACTCCAGCAGGGCTTCGCCAAGCACTGCGAGAGACGAGGAGGGAGAGAGGTAGGGCTGCGCCAAGCGATAGAGGTCAAAACCGTGTTATGGGCAGCCCCAAAACTCACATATATATATATAGGGGGAAGGGAGCGGCTGCGCCCCCTCTAGGGTTTCCCACCCCTAGGGGTGCGGCCACCCCAGATCCCATCTGAGGGTGGCGGCCAGAGGGGGAGAGGGAGAGGGGGGCGCACCAGATTGGGCCCTAGGGCCCAACTGCCCTAGGGCTTGACCCCCTCCCCTCTTGGAGGCGCCTTGGGCCCTGGTGGGGGGCGCACCAGCCCACCTGGCGCTGGTCCCTGTGACGCCCCCGATTTGACCGTACACTAATCATGCACGCAAATGTGTACGACCAAGATCAAGGACTCACTGGAAGATATCATAACACAACTCTAGACACAAATTAAAATAATACAAGCTTTATATTACAAGCCAGGGGCCTCGAGGGCTCGAATACATAAGCTCGAAAACACAAGAGTCAGCGGAAGCAACAATATCTGAGTACAGACATAAGTTAAACAAGTTTGCCTTAAGAAGGCTAGCACAAAAGCATCAATGATCGAAAAGGCAAGGCCTCCTGCCTGGGACCTCCTAACTACTCCTGGTCGTCAGCTGTCTCCACGTAGTAGTAGGCTCCGTCGGGGTAGTAGCAGTCGTCAAGTGTGGCGTCTGGCTCCTGGACTCCACCATCTGGTTGCATCAGCCAGCAAGAAGAAAGAAGGGCAAAAGGGGGGAGCAAAGTAACTGTGAGTACTCATCCAAAGTACTCGCAAGCAAGGATCTACACTACATATGCATCGGTATCAATGAAAAGGGGTAGTATCTATGGACTAAGCTGCAGAATGCTAGAATAAGAGGGGGAGAAGCTAGTCCTATCGAAGACTAGCATCATCTGGAAATCACCGTCTTGCAGCAAGAGGGGGAAGTAGAGTAGTGTAACATAATTCATATTTATGTTGTTGTTCCAACGCTCCGGGATCCTTTCTCGACTCCCGAAGCAACATATCCAAACAATGCCTCAGCATCCAGTTCTAGTTGTAGCGATCGGGATACAACTCCAAGTGTCCGTTACCGTAGGACAGGCTATCGATAGATGTTTTCTTCCCTGCAGGGGTGCACCAACTTACCCATCACGCTTGCTTAACTCCGGCCGGACACACCATCAGGTCATGTCCGCCCTCGGCCAAACAATATGCCGCAACCCGACCTAGACTTAAAAGAGTGGTCATGCACGCCGGACTAAACCCTATGCCCCAGGGGTCATGGGCCAATCACCCCGGGAACTCCTGCATGTTGCGTGGGCGGCCGGTGAGCAGACCTAGCAACCACCTTTAAAAAGGTAGGAGCCTAACCAGTCCAACCCGGCGCGCATCGCTCAGTCGCAATGACGTCAGTTAAGCTTCGGCTGATGCATACGACGCAGAACGCCCATACTATGCCCGCGTGATGGTTAGCGCTATCAGGCCAGAGGCCCCTTGGATCAAATATCCAAACCGTTTAGTGTCTTGGGAATGCGTGGTAACGAGCAGAGACTCACGAACATGTGACCACATCGCCCCGTCTCGAGGACTTGCGGCAAAGGCGAGTGCCCGGCCACGCCTCGTATTTATCTCGCGGGCACCTTCCAGGTCAACCCGACTATACATCACTCGCAATTAAGCTCGCGCGGGTACCCCTCAGGGTCGACCCGTCTTTAGTAACCAGGTTTAGTGTAAAGTCATAGTAACCATAGTAACTGTGTGTCTGACACCAAAGGAAAACCTGAGGAAATCACCCTCGATGGAATTCCACCTGATGTTTATCGTCAAGGTGAACAAAAGAGGAGTCACCCTCCAGGTCCACTCTTGAGGAGTTGCATGACAGTGTCGTTATCGGGAGTGGAGAAAGAGGAATCACCCTCGATGACCACAAACGATGAACTAACCTACAAGGTTAACATCAGAAGTGCTGATGAGGTCTCACCCTCGGCACTCGATAGTAACCCATAATTAATTTGGTACAATAATTAAATTATGGCAGTAGCCTATTTATCGAATGCCGAGGGTGAGACCTCATCAGCACTTCGGATGTTAACCTTGTAGGTTAGTTCATCGGTTGTGGTCATCGAGGGTGATTCCTCTTTCTCCACTCCCGATAACAACACTGTCATGCAACTCCTCAAGAGTGGACCTCGAGGGTGACTCCTCTTTCGTTCACCTTGACAATAAACATCAGGTGGAATTCCATCGAGGGTGATTTCCTCAGGTTTTCCTTTGGTGTCAAACACACAGTTACTATGGTTACTAAAGACTGGTCGACCCTAAGGGGTACCCGCGCGAGCTTATTTGCGAGTGATGTGTAGTCGGGTTGACCTGGAAGGTGCCCGCGAGATAAATACGAGGCGTGGCCGGGCACTCGCCTTTGCCGCAAGTCCTCGAGACGGGGCGATGTGGTCACATGTTCGTGAGTCTCTGCTCGTTACCGCGCGTTCCCAAGACACTAAACGGTTTGGATATTTGATCCAAGGGGCCTCTGCCCTGATAGCGCTAACCATCACGTGGGCATAGTATGGGCGTTCTGCGTCGTATGCATCAGCCGAAGCTTAACTGACGTCATTGCGACTAAGCGGCGCGCGCCGGGTTGGACTGGTTAGGCTCCTACCTTTTTAAAGGTGGTTGCTAGGTCTGCTCACCGGCCGCCCATGCAACGTGCAGGAGTTCCCGAGGCGATTGGCCCATGACCCCTGGGGGCATAGGGTTTATTCTGGCGTGCATGACCACTCTATTAAGTCTAGGTCGGGTTGCGGCATATTGTTTGGCCGAGGGCGGACATGACCTGATGGTGTGTCCGGCCGGAGTTAAGCAAGCGTGATGGGTAAGTTGGTGCACCCCTGCAGGGAAGAAAACATCTATCGATAGCCTATCCTACGGTAACGGACACTTGGAGTTGTATCCCGATCGCTACAACTAGAACTGGATGCTGAGGCATTGTTTGGATATGTTGCTTCGGGAGTCGAGAAAGGATCCCGGAGCGTTCAAACAACAACATAAATATGAATTATGTTACACTACTCTACTTCCCCCTCTTGTTGCAAGACGGTGGTTTCCAGAAGATGCTAGTCTTCGATAGGACTAGCTTCTCCCCCTCTTATTCTGGCATTCTGCAGCTTAGTCCACAGATACTACCCCTTTTCATTGATACCGATGCATATGTATTGTAGATCCTTGCTTGCGAGTACTTTGGATGAGTACTCACGGTTGCTTTGCTCCCCCCTTTTGCCCTTCTTTCTTCTTGCTGGCTGATGCGACCAGATGGTGGAGTCCAGGAGCCAGACGCCACACTTGACGACTGCTACTACCCCGACGGAGCCTACTACTACGTGGAGACAGCTGACGACCAGGAGTAGTTAGGAGGTCCCAGGCAGGAGGCCTTGCCTTTTCGATCATTGATGCTTTTGTGCTAGCCTTCTTAAGGCAAACTTGCTTAACTTATGTCTGTACTGAGATATTGTTGCTTCCACTGACTCTTGTGTTTTCGAGCTTATGTATTCAAGCCCTCGAGGCCCCTGGCTTGTAATATAAAGCTTGTATTATTTTAATTTGTGTCTAGAATTGTGTTATGATATCTTCCAGTGAGTCCTTGATCTTGGTCGTACACATTTGCGTGCATGATTAGTGTACGGTCAAATCGGGGGCGTCACAAGTTGGTATCAGAGCCGACTGCCTGTAGGAACCCCCTTTCGAACTCCTTGGCCGAAGTTGAGTCTAGTCTTTGAAAAATTGTTTTACTAACATGGCTGTGTGGCTTACGGGCCCACGTTGCCATTGGGTGGTATTAGGATCTTTTACTCCTCGTCTATACTCTGGGACTCTGTTCTCTCTTCTATTCTGGTTAAATGAATTTACTAACTACATTAGGTTCTCGTAACGACTTTCCCCGGAGAGCCCCGTTATTCCAGACGGTTGCCCGCATCACCAGAAAACTTCAAAGATACTCTCAGATCTACTCCGAAGAACTTGTGTTCATTTCTTTTACAATCCTTAATACCGTTGAATCCTTATGGGTAACTGCATACCCTCGCCGTTCATACTTCCATACCTAGTTGTTCTTGTTATTACAAGATACCCGAAAGTATTCTTCGACTTTCGAGAATCCTTTTTCCGGCTGCTTTGCAACTCCTTTTCCACATGAATACATGTATGAATAATTCATCACACTTACTGGGGGTTCGTTCATCCCCAGTTGTTCATGCATTTCACTGAGGTCTTTGAAACACTATTCAATCTTCCAAAATCCTTAGCAACCTATTGCTCTGGAAAGTTTTACCTGCTTGCATTATAGTTAATTCCATATGTATAGCAATATTCATTAAAATCCTTTGTGATTGACTTTATGATCTTTTTGATTCAATAGGTTGCAAATACTTGCAATCATCAGTCAAACTAGAATTCGTTCTTCCAGCTCAGACGTCATTTCGAATATGAGCTGGTTCTCGACCAATCTGTTTATCGTTGATTCTACCCCTAAGTCTATTCAACTATCGCATCCTTTATCAGAGCATTTTCTTTTGATCCCTTGGTTTGGAAATCGTAATTCCTTTGCATCCGAGCCTGAATTAGTCGGTTGTTTCTATAATCTGATCCCCCTGTATTCTTTCTTCTTCTGGTTGAGTACCGATGCTCACATCAGATCCCTTGTAGACCACTAGATCCTTTGTTGGATTTTATCCGACAGCGGCCTTCATATTCAAATACCTTGTGAGTACTGCCATAATATATAATGCCTTGGATAAAATATATCATCTGCTTTCTCAACCATTCTCTGCTTTCGAGCATGTACAATTTGCTCCTCAAGTTTCCGTAGTATGTGCCTAAGATGCCCCGATGGGTTGAACTTATGCCTTCCTTAATCTGTGTGAACCTGAAAGTTTTCCAAGGTTCATACTCCTCTGGTAATTCACCAGGCAAGTCTTAGCAATCAATTCTTTTTTTATAGAGCAGTGAATGAAAGCTTATGCATTGAAGAAGTGGGAGTCAACCTTGAACTTTCTATTCATGCCCATGGACACGAAGTAGATCTTATCATTAAAGCTTCTCTTAAATTAATTATCCCCTTGATATAAGTGCATCTTATATCTGGGATCTTGCCTTTTGCAATCGTGGTTCCGACCATGCTCTCCTTTAAATACCATCCTTTCCCCTCGATGATTTGCATTAACATTGACAACATTCTTGCATTCCCTCCAACACAAACTTGTTCTTATTTTGTGGTATACCTTGAGTTCCTTGTTATCCGACTTATGATGTGCTCTACCTTGGAGTACTACCATGGTTCATGTCAAGAATGCCATGAGAATTTCACCACCTCTTAAGAATTCTTGATACATGTGATACTTCCTACCATATCCATTCATTCCTTGGTCCTCGTGTTGTTTCTAACCAGAAACCCAACAAGTGAAGTATGACGTGCGAATTCAAAACTTCTAGCAACTCTATTGCTTTGATGTGAATGGTTGATAGTCTCATTCTCGGTCTTTTGGTTATTGAATCACCATTATAACATTGATCGTGCTACTTAGTCCATTTTCCAGGTGCTCGTTCCATTCAATGATTACTTATGGATGTTCTCCTCTAACATACCGCGGTATGTCCAATGTTATCATCTTGTTCACTTCAATGTAGAAATCCATGCTTATAGGAATCTCGATGAATTGTTGCTGAGCCCGTCGGCCACATCCTCATCTTTTCCTTACTGAAAATGTAAGACTTATTCTATAAGTTATTCCTGATGGATCCTTTGTGTATTCAAAGTCTGATCTTTACCTAATGACCATGTCGGTGCTATCTCGAAGTATGTCTGTGGTACTCCGAAGATCCACAAGAACATGGTAAGCGCAATGCTAAATGTTTCTTGATCAACTACCCAACATTGTTGTGTGGGTACATATCATAATTCTTCTTACCCCTTTTATCTATATGGTTAGGACTTTGATCTCCTGACAAGTATATCATGCCCTGGTTAATCTTGGGAATGATATACTCGTTTCACTGTGTTTAAAGACATTTTCCTTTCAATTTGTTTGTTTAACCTTCCTTTGATCTACATATAATCTAAGCAGTAATAATTTTCTGCTTATGTAAACACGTGGGTGTACAACTCTGTCAGTAATACCCTGTTACTATTGTTGATGACATTCCGGTAGCCACCGATTGACGAGAACTTTGCCTATTGGTCCGCCTCGCCTTAACGAGCAGGAAAATGGTTCTCTTCGTCCCTCGCCCTTAGTACCAACGTTGTTGCCAACATAACTGATAGTCTATACTCTGACGGGCCTTACTATCATTGGCCTTCCTAATTTTAACCCACATGGTGGGCCCATAACCCACAGTTCCACAGGATCGAAACTTGACTCTCTTGTATACCTTTGTTGCCAAAGATGTTCCTCGCACTTGGCTTCGTAAGTAAATCACGAGCCACATTCCTAATGATCTATTTTGGCATCAGACGCAATACTTATTCTCATTGCTCTGAAGCCCTTTCACCCTCTGTTTAAGGCAACGAACGATTGCCTACCCGGTTGAAGCTTCTTATTGCACCTCCTTATCTTGCTCTAGACATCTTTCTTGAATTTTGACTCGAGAGGTGCCTCCATGCCACGTTCACTAAGATAGCCCCCAGGTACCTATCTTATGTTGAGCTCCGTCCTTCCCGAGTCTTTCCCCCTTACTCCACCCCTTAAATCTCGGGACGAGATTTCTTGTAGTGGAGGAGATTCGTAACACCCCGGGTGTCATGCTACAGTACTTCCCTGCTAACGACACCACGTCACCACTGTTACTATTGATAGACTCGCATTCATTCAAATCCCCGTTCAAAATTCAAATTTAAAATAGAGTCAAATAATGAAAGTTTTCAAATGTCAAAACAAAAAAAGTACAAACTGTGGAAAATGATTCATAAATAATATTGGTGAAGAAACCACATTTTTATAAAAGGTTTAGTTGCACTAAAATAAATAAAACAAGAGCTTAAGATAATTATTAAATGATTTTTAATTAATAAATAGATGCAAATAATTTAATTATTGTACCAAATTAATTATGGCAGTAGCCTATTTATAAATACTTATTTGCGGTCTAGTTGTATATATTTAACAACAATTAAAGTAAAATGAAACTAATAGATAAACAAAAATAATAAAAGAAAAATAAACATAAGATACAAAAATAAAAGGAAACAGGCCTTCCCCCTACATTGGGCCTTGGCCCAGCTAGCTGGCCAGGCCGGCCCAGTCGCCCTCCCTAGTCGCCTTCTACAGGGGTGGTGGTCGTGGCCACGACCGATGGCCGCCACGGCCGCGCCTGTCGCCGTGGCAGCCATCCGGCGACGCCCGCCGGCTACCCGCTCGCCTATAAAACCGGCGGCGCCCCTTCCCCGCGCCGAACCCTAATCCCACTCCCCCATCCTCGCGCCCCCGTCGTCTCTCCCTTGGACGTCACCATGTCGTTGTCAAGCCCGCGGCCACCGGCCACCGTTCGCCGCACCGATGAGTCCAGCAAGATTGCCACCCTCGACTTCGTCCATCCAGAGCTTCAAATCGAGCAGATCCGCCCTGTGCGCTCGCCATCGAGCACATCTACGTCGCGTACATCGCCGGCGTTCGACGTCGTTTTCCGCGGCTCCGGTCCACCTCCAGCGTCCTCGTCGCCTCCGTTGGAACCGTTGTGAGCTCCTCTTCGAAAAACCCCTCTCCCCCTTTCGATTTCGTCGCCGTAGCCGTCATCCCCGAGTTCGTTCGAGCCGTCGCGTACTACGTGTGGTGTTGTGCTGCTACTTGGCCGCGACCGTTGCTCGCTCCCGGCTGCTGCACTGCTGCCTTGTTTGCTGCTGTACAGCTGCTGCTCTTGCACCGCTGCTGCGCCCCTGGCCGCGCTGGCCGTGTGCCCTGGTGGCTGCTCGCGCACGGCCGCGCCCATGCGCGTGCCGTGCAGCGCCATGCCCAGCGCCTAGCTGGTGTGCATGCCGCTGCTGCTCTTCTGAATCTGATGCTGCTGTTGAATGCCTACTGTTGCTGCTGCTAGCTTTTCTAATTTTACAATGACTAACCATCTAGACAGTCCCTAAATAGCAGCTAAACAACTACTAATAGGAGCAAAAATAATATGAGTGGAGAGTATACTTGACAAACTCCATTTTATCCCACTGAAACAAATCCATTTGGTGCATGGATTAAATCCTATAAAAATCACAAAATCCTATATGTGAGATGTGTGCCATGCTGCGTGTTGTGTGTGTGCGGCCATGTGTGTGTATTGCCGGCTGGGTCTCTGGATGAGACCCGGTCCTGTTTAGGTTAGCAGCTAATTAGTAGTTAGGCTAATGTGTGGTTAGGTGTAGTGTATGACATGTGGACCCTACTGTTAGATAAGAAAAATAATTTAGATTAAAAATATCCAAGCCTATGACATGTGGGTCACAACTCTCCTTTTGACTAGTCAATTTGACTTGGTCAACCCGAATTAAATTAAATCCTGAAATTATAGAATATTAACAAAACTTTGAAAAATTAATATAAAATAATCTGTAACTCGGATGAAAAAGTTTTATATATGAAAGTTGCTCAGAACGACGGGACGAACCCAAATACGCTGACTATTCGTCTGCCACATGCTCCTAGCATAGAGAACATGCAACTTTCCCCCTCCGATTCATCTGCCTGAAAACATGGAACACCAGGGATACTTTCTCGGATGTTATCCCCCTTTGCTATTATCATATAGCACCGCGTTAGAGCACCCTAGCAATGCGTGTTGACTTGTCGTGCTTCTTTGTTGCATTTGTATGCTTTGTACTTATTGTTTCTTCCCCTTCTTCTCTCCGTTAGACCGCGAGACTGATGCTACCTTGGTGATCAGCTGCATCGACGACGACCCCTCCTTTTTGCCAGAGCAACTAGGCAAGCCAACCCCCCTTGATCATTCCGATATCGCCCACTCTCTTCTCTCTTATGCTTGCATTAGAACTGCTATTGATTTTTGTATGATCCTATTCTGATGCATGGCCTGTTGTTGATACTGCTTTCATACCTTACATGTTTATACTAAACTGCTTAGTATAGGCTGGTTAGAGATCCACCAGTGACCCCCCTACCTTGTCCCGACTGCCCCGCTGGATTATCAGAAGACCCGATCAACGGGATCGAAGACCAGGACCCGGCACCGCACATCACTTTCCCCTTAGTTGCTCGACACTACTGGGTTACTATCGAGTGCCGAGGGTGAGACCTCATCAGCACTTCTGATGTTAACCTTGTAGGTTAGTTCATCGGTTGTGGTCATCGAGGGTGATTCCTCTTTCTCCACTCCCGATAACGACACTGTCATGCAACTCCTCAAGAGTGGACCTCGAGGGTGACTCCTCTTTCATTCACCTTGCCGACAAACATCAGGTGGAATTCCATCGAGGGTGATTTCCTCAGGTTTTCCTTTGGTGTCAGACACACAGTTACTATGGTTACTATGACTTTACACTGAACCTGGTTACTAAAGACGGGTCGACCCTGAGGGGTACCCGCGCGAGCTTAATTGCGAGTGATGTGTAGCCGGGTTGACCTGGAAGGTGCCCGCGAGATAAATACGAGGCGTGGCCGGGCACTCGCCTTTGCCACAAGTCCTCGAGACGGGGCGATGGGGTCACATGTTCGTGAGTCTCTGCTCGTTACCGCGCGTTCCCAAGACACTAAACGGTTTGGATATTTGATCCAAGGGGCCTCTGGCCTGATAGCGTTAACCATCACGTGGGCATAGTATGGGCGTTCTGCGTCGTATGCATCATCCGAAGCTTAACTGACGTCATGGCGACTGAGCGGCGTGCGCCGGGTTGGACTGGTTAGGCTCCTACCTTTTTAAAGGTGGTTGCTAGGTCTGCTCACCGGCCGCCCACGCAACATGCAGGAGTTCCCGGGGCGATTGGCCCATGACCCCTGGGGGCATAGGGTTTAGTCCGACGTGCATGACCACTCTATTAAGTCTATGTCGATTTGCGGCATATTGTTTGGCCGAGGGCGGACATGACCTGATGGTGTGTCCGGCCGGAGTTAAGCAAGCGTGATGGGTAAGTTGGTGCACCCCTGCAGGGAAGAAAACATCTATCGATAGCCTGTCCTACGGTAATGGACACTTGGAGTTGTATCCCGATCCCTACAACTAGAACTGGATGCTGAGGCATTGTTTGGATATGTTGCTTCGGGAGTCGAGAAAGGATCCCGGAGCGTTGGAACAACAACATAAATATGAATTATGTTACACTACTCTACTTCCCCCTCTTGCTGCAAGACGGTGGTTTCCAGAAGATGCTAGTCTTCGATAGGACTAGCTTCTCCCCCTCTTATTCTGGCATTCTGCAGCTTAGTCCACAGATACTACCCCTTTTCATTGATACCGATGCATATGTAGTGTAGATCCTTGCTTGCGAGTACTTTGGATGAGTACTCACGGTTGCTTTGCTCCCCCCCTTTTCCCCTTCTTTCTTCTTGCTGGCTGATGCAACCAGATGGTGGAGTCCAGGAGCCAGACGCCACACTTGACGACTGCTACTACCCCGACGGAGCTTACTACTACGTGGAGACAGCTGACGACCAGGAGTAGTTAGGAGGTCCTAGGCAGGAGGCCTTGCCTTTTCGATCATTTATGCTTTTTTGCTAGCCTTCTTAAGGCAAACTTGTTTAACTTATGTCTGTACTCAGATATTGTTGCTTCCGCTGACTCATGTGTTTTCGAGCTTATGTATTCGAGCCCTCGAGGCCCCTGGCTTGTAATATAAAGCTTGTATTATTTTAATTTGTGTCTAGAGTTGTGTTATGATATCTTCAAGTGAGTCCTTGATCTTGATCGTACACATTTGCGTGCATGATTAGTGTACGGTCAAATCGGGGGCGTCACAGTCCCCTCCCACACTTGGCCCACGCAGCCTTCTGGGGCCGGTGGCCCCACCCGATGGACCCCCGGGACCCTCCCGGTGGTCCCGGTACGCTACCGATAGCGCCCAAAACTTTTCCGGTGACCAAAACGGGACTTCCCATATATGAATCTTTACCTCCGGACCATTCCGGAACTCCTCGTGACGTCCGAGATCTCATCTGAGACTCCGAACAACATTCGGTAACCACGTACATACTTTCCCTATAACCCTAACGTCATCGAACCTTAAGTGTGTAGACCCTACGGGCTCGGGAGTCATGCAGACATGGCCGAGACAACTCTCCGGTCAATAACTAACAGCAGGATCTGGATACCCATGTTGGCTCCCACATTCTCCACGATGATCTCATCGGATGAACCACGATGTCAAGGATTCAATAAATCCCGTATACAATTCCCTTTGTCTATCGGCATAGTACTTGCCCGAGATTCGATCGTCGGTATACCGATACCTTGTTTAATCTCGTTACCGGCAAGTCTCTTTACTCGTTCTGTAACACATCATCCCGTGATCAACTCCTTGATCACATTGTGCACATTATGATGATGTCCTACCGAGTGGGCCCAGAGATACCTCTCCGTCATACGGAGTGACAAATCCCAGTCTCGATTCATGCCAACCCACCAGACACTTTCGGAGATACCTGTAGTGCACCTTTATAGCCACCCAGTTATGTTGTGACATTTGCTACACCCAAAGCATTCATACGGTATCTGTGAGTTGCACAATCTCATGGTCTAAGGAAAAGATACTTGACATATAGAAAAGCTTTAGCATACGAACTACACGATCTGTGGTAGGCTTAGGATTGGGTCTTGTCCATCACATCATTCTCCTAATGATGTGATCCCATTATCAACGACAGCCAATGTCCATGGTCAGGAAACCGTGACCAACTGTTAATCAACGAGCTAGTCAACTAGAGGCTTACTAGGGACATGGTGTTTGTCTATGTATCCACACATGTATCTGAGTTTCCTATCAATACAATTCTAGCATGGATAATAAACAATTATCATGAACAAGGAAACATAATAATAATCAATTTATTATTGCCTCTAGGGCATATTTCCAACACATAGTCCCTACTTCAGCTATTTTTACTAGCTTGGCTTCTATCCATTTAGTGAATTTATCTACCATCACCACTCAGTATTTCTTTTTATGGCTTCCCCCTTTAAGAGGTCCGACCGTATCAAGCCCCCAGACCGCAAAAGGCCAAGTAATGGGGATTGTTCTCAGAGCGGTGGGAGGCATGTGACTTTGATTTGCAAAGAGCTGGCAGCCAACGCAGTGTTGGACAACAGTCTGGGCATCTGCTCGGGCAGTGGGCCAATAAAATCCAGCTTGAAAAGCTTTGCCTACGAGCGCCCGGGCTGCGGCGTGGTGGCCGCCCATTCCAGTTTGTATTTCAGTGAGAATTTGTCTTCCCTCCTCCTCGGAGATGCACTTTTGTAGGATACCATCAATACGGCCCAGCTTCAATGACCGGGATGCCTGAGGACCCCTGAATATAGGATTCCCCCAGCCTGGACCCAAGGGCGTAGAGCACCCAAGTGAGCTAAAGGTGGAGAGACCGGCGCAGGCCCTGCCTGGGAACGCTATAGCAAGGACACGGACAACCACCTACACATGGATCCAAAGCAAGATAAGTCACCCTAGCGTGTCGGCTAAGACCTCACGGCTAGATGCTTCTCTTCTTTCCTCTCGCAGGCCCGCTTGGGCAATGTCATTTTCCTTCTTTCGACCTCTAAGGAGCTGCTTGCGCGCTAAATGGGACCTCTCGAGCATTGTGCCACGGGGGCTCTTACAGGAATTCGTCAGTCAGAACTTCCTCCCCACCCCAAGGCAAGAACACACCTGCGGAGGTTGTTCGCCCATTGTACTAATTCATCCATAGACCATCTCAAGCCTAATCCACCATACTGCTGGAGTAGGGCCACTCACCGCTAGGTGGCCTGAACCATGATAACTGCCTCATGTCTCTTTTACATTCCTTTACATTGAGCTAGTTCGTGGGATGATGAGTTGGTAGATAGGCAAGGTTGAGATCTTCGCACGCACCCTAGAGTTCGAACCTAGTAGGGTTTTGCGGAGCCCTGAATCCAACAAGGCATTGCGGGCAAGCTTCCGGGACTCGGCCGCAAAACGCTCGGCCCTCCCCTCTTCATCCACTCTAAGCTTCTCAGTCAGCTTGTTGAAGAAGACTCCCAGTTTGGCGCTTGGGACCTCGTTCTTGCCAACCGTGAAGACTGGGCCGTCCATACCCTTTTCCACGGCCTGAGCACCGAGGCATTCAGCCACGTCAACCATGCTCATGATCCAAAGGTTGCTCACCTCGGCCCGGTTCTTCAACCTGTCCTCTGCCTCCTGCCGAAGACGCTTGGTGTTCTCCAGATCCTTGGTCAGCAACTACTGGCCGGACTCAAGTAACTTCATGGAGCTCTCCAATGAGCTCATCCTCGCCTTCATGTCCGTGATGTTGTTATTGGCAGTCTCGAGGCCTTGTGTCTTGGAGGAGAGATGCGACCGCATTTCGGCCAAGAGAGTTTCAGGCTGCCGTTCTTCCTCTTTGAGCACGTCTACCTCTTTGCACCCCTGGTGAGATACTCATTCAATTTGGTCACCTGCTTGTCGAGGTCATCCTTGGTGGAAGATGTAGCAGCCTGGTCATGTCGGGGATATCATGCGACAAATGCCAGGGGGTGACTTATCATGGAGGGGGACAGGAGTACGTCGATGGGCCCTGGAAGCAAGAGTGAGTGATATCTCGAACGCCTACGAGATTTACCCAGTTTTGGGGCTCTCTGTGGAGATAACTCCCCTAGTCCTACTCTGCAAGGACTCCGCATCATGACTATAGTCAATAGAGTAGCTACAAGAGTGCTTCTAGAGCAGTTTCGACTAGATGAGGAAGAAGAACAAGGCTAGCTCTAGCTTCTCCTTCTATGGGTGTGAGTATGGTGGCCATAGTTCTGAAACCTTGCATGGGGAAGCCCGGTGGTTAATATAGGCCTACCCCCAAGTGGTACAACGGTAATCTGGGTGGGTGTAGGACCCAGCCGTTAGTATCTCTTGGCGCCGGCTTCTGCCGGCTGCTAGGGCCCTCCGCTTGGTGGGTCCCGCCCGCTGTCGGGAACTCGGCCGATAGGTAGGGCCCACCGCCCGCGGGCCAGGTAAGCTACTTTATACTATAGCCTTGCCTCCGATGACGAAGGCTTTGTCGGGGAATGCATGGCTATAGTCCCGCCGCTTGGCGGGCGTTCACTGTAGCCACACCCCTTCTTATCAGCTTAATGGTACATAGACTCCGAGGGGAGGGAGGGCTGCCTGCTAAGAGTCGGCCCAACCTTGACGCCGTCTGCTAGGTGCTCGCCGTCTTCTAGTGGCTCGCGGATCGGTAGGGCCTGCCACCTACGGGCCGTGTCGATCGCCCGTCGTGGGAGCGTGGCTTCCTCTGACGTAGGTGATGTCATGGGCTGCGTGGCTACAGTGCCACGCCGGGTGAGGGGTGTCCGCATGGTACACCCACACTGTGGCCATGCTCCGCCCTAGATGGGGGCGGCAGGTCGCACTGTAGCCATGGCCCATCTCATCGTGGTTGAATGGGTGCAAACTTTGAGGGAGCGCAGGGCCGCCTGCTAGAGGCCGGCTCCCTGGAGCCGCTTGTTGGGGGCACGCAACCTCCTGGCAGCCCGCCCGTTGGCCCAGACGGCCCAAAGGGTCGGCCTTCCGTTCGGAAGGTTTGAGGGGCGCACCTGGCCCCGATGTCTTGAAATACTATCAGGTGTTGATGAGGATACTGTTGACACCTGATTTTGGCAAGATACATAAAGCAATGAAGATGGTCCCGAGTGAAAGGGTTTTCAGCATGAAAAGATTCACGTCGCCGAGTGGAACAACTTTGATGTTTCGGTTATCATCATTCGGCCTTATTTTAGGGACCGAAACTATATTCCGAGTGGCATAATTCAATGTTCCGAGTGGTTTTTGGCCAATCATGCATTCAAGACAACCTGGGATGAAGAAGCACTCTAAAGGAATTGTCTTCGTCTTGTCGAGGCAATTGATTTTGATATATAAATCATCTCAATCCGAGTTCATATGCAAAAGTTAGAGCCAATACACTGCAGACCGAAACTATATGGAAATATGGCGCGAGGTACCACACAGCGGTCTGATAGGTTGCGGGAGTAATTCGGCCATCAGGACGGCCTTGAATCGAAAAACCTTCAACCTAAAAAAGTTTCGCCTCGTCGAGGCGATTGTTTGTCATATAAAGTTTGTCTCAATCCGAGTTAGTATGCAACCTGGAGAGACAAATCAAGATCAGGCTGTGTTTTCAGTCGGGAAGGTCGGGTGAAAAGTTTTACCATCCGAGTGAAAACCTACCGATCGAGTAAAATGTCGAGTGAAAACCTACCGGTCGAGTAAAAGTTCGAGTGAAAACCTACCGATCGAGTAAAAGGTCGAGTGAAAACCTACCGATCGAGTAAAAGGTCGAGTGAAAACCTACCGATCGAGTAAAAGGTCGAGTGAAAACTTATCGATCGAATAAAAGATTGTCTTCCGACTGAAAATGTGGTCATCATCCGTGTGAAAGATTGTCTTCCGAGTGAAAGTATAGTCATCCGAGTGAAAAAATCTAAACATCCGAGTGAAAAAGTCCAGTCGGACCATCTGAGTGAAAGACTCTAATATCCGAGTGGATAAGCTCGAATCCAAGTGAAACTGAATATGTGCCCAAAGGTTTATCAAGATGATCTCGGATGGAGAAGTGTTCAATACGGAAGTTGTCCGTATCGTAAAAACGGTGAAATATGGTTTTGGAGTCATCATCATCAGAGATAGTATATGGCATGGAAATTCACTACGAGACTCGGATAATCCAGTCTGCTGCAAAAACGAATCCGCCTGGAAGGTAAAGATGACCTCAAAAGTTATTCAGGATTGCCTTATTTGAAAAAGTGATCAACATGACAATTGTTCGTCTCGTCAAGGCACGCGATTTTGATATTTGAGCCGTCTTGATCGGAGATCGTATGCAAGCTCGGCGGCCCGCGCAAGAAGCAGGACAGAAGTTTGGACCAGATCCGAGCTGAATCCGAGTTGGAGTAAAACTAGGACTCTAGGACGTGAATTGATGTAATTTTCTTGTAAGGAAAGCCTAGATGAATCCTTTACTTGTACGGGAAGTCTAGCCGCCTCTTATATATGTTGCGGGTGGCGTCCGATTAAAAACACACAATCGAACAAATCAATATACTACTTTTTCCAATCTACGTTTTATCTCTCCATCGTTTTTCTCTCTCGTTCTTCGCTGTTCTTTGTGTTTGAGAGCTGCGAATCTCGAGGCTCTAGGGCGAGCGAATCGACCTAGGGCAGCCCATAGCCGCCGCACTCCCTGACGGGGTCCCTCCCGGGGGTGTGGGGTTTTCGGGTCCGCAAAAGCGCCCGTCTACTGTCTTGCGTATCGCGCTGTCGGTCGGGCCTCCTTCGACGTGAGCTGCGGTGTATCACCCCCGGCGTCGAGGGTACACATGACGTGTTCGAGTGTCAACACACTTTTTGGCGACTCCGCTGGGGATCTCGAAGGTAAATCATCATCATCCACCATGTCCGATTTTCCCAAGCCATCTGGGGTAGACACCGATAACATCATTAAGCCCAGTCTTGATGAGATATCAGCCGATCATCGCCAAATCTATGAGGAGTACAAGAAGGCGCACGAAGAGAAGGAATTGCAGGAGTTCCTTGCGAAGTTCAAGAAGGATCGCCAAGGCAACATCACTCCGATTGAAGAAATCAAGTTCCCTCCTCTTCAAGCCGAGCAGGTTAAATCCTCTGTGAGTACTACTTTTTCTCCTGAGCAGTGGGCTGAGATTGAGAGTCGTATTGCTGATGGTAACAATCTAGTCTATCAAACTTTCATAGAAAATACTAATGCTCAGAAGAATATATCTCAATCATCTAGTGGTAATGGTGGTATAGCTGCTACTGTGCAAAACCCTAATCTGACTCTGCCTATTTCATCGGCACCTCCCATGCCGATGACTTATTATCCTACACAAACAAATCAGATTGCGGCTGCACCAATTAGTCCTATCATGAGCATGCCAGGTTCGGTGGCAACGCCGAATCAAACCCTACCTACATCTACAACCACACGACCACTACCAAGTTATGGGTCGACATACATGCCTCAGTTCCTACCCACCGCTAGTAACCCTACTCCTCCTATGCCACTACCACAAACTTAATCGTCCACTTTGGATGATGGTCTAGCTAATATTAGAGAGGAGATGGCTAAGATGCTTCGAGAGAATTTTGGAGTTGAGTTACCTCAGAATCGGATTTACCAAAAGTCATACCCCGAGTACTTCGATGCCATCCAGTGCCCTCCAGGATATAAAATTCCAGATTTTGTTAAGTTTAATGGAGAAGGCACAAAGACCACATGGGAGCATGTTAGTCAATATTTATCACAATTGGGTGAGGTAGGCTCATTGAATGAATTGAAAGTGTGTTTGTTCCCTTTATCATTAACTGGTACCGCATTTTCATGGTTTTCTTCTTTACCACATGGTTCCATTCGGGTTTGGTCGCAGCTAGAGCATAAATTTCATGATCACTTTTGTAGCGGTGACAATGAACTCAAGTTATCACATCTAACATCGGTTAAACAGAAGCATGACGAATCGGTCTCCGATTATGTCAAGAGATTTAGAGAAACAAAAAACTGTTGTTATAATTTGGTGATAACCGAGAGAGACTTGGCAGACCTAGTGCTGAGTGGTTTAAGGACTCCCATTAGAGAAAAGCTAGAAGGCTATGAGTTCTTAAATATTAACCAAGTCTTACAAAGGGCTTTGGCTCAGGAAAGGCGAAGCAAAGATCTCAAAGAAGTGCATAGGTACAAAGCTGATCGTCCAAAGATGAATATGGTTGAATATGATAATGATCACTCGGACGATGAGGGTGACATGTATGCTACTGAATTTGTTTGGCCATCTCAGGCCAAACCATTTACTTGCAATGATCTGAAACCAATTCATAAGAATCGTGATGAAGAGATGAAGTTTACTTTTAACATTGCCAAGTGTGATAAAATATTTGATGCTTTGCTGCAAGCTAAAATTATTAGAATATCTCACACTTTACCGCCGTTTGAAGAGCTGAAACGGCGCGCTTATTGCAAGTATCATAATTCTTTTTCTCATGCTACTAACGATTGCAATGTTTTTTGACGACAGATACAATCGGCCATTAATGACGGTCGATTGAACTTTTCTGAGATGCAAGTTGATAAACAACCCTTTCCAATGAATACCATGGATTTGGAGGGGGAGAAGTTACTCATTCGGCCAGAGGTAGCCGAATCTGCTAATAAAGCTAATGTCATTGTTGGTGAGCCCAGGAAGGACAAGGAGAACAGCAAGATCTTGGGGAGGCAGATTATGATTGACAAGCAACCCGATTGCACGAAAGTAATCAAGATCACCATCAAGAATCCTACACTCGGGGGGCAACCACAAGTGCAAGAAAATGCTCGTGTTAAATTTGTTAAGCCCAAGAGTCCAGAAGTTGGCAAGTGGAAGAGGAACGAGGCTAAAGTGCAGCGTAAGCGGATCAAGCCAACTTTTGATATGTTGCTGTCCAAGTATGCCAATCAGTCGACCGGTTCTGGCTCTAACCGGCCAACAGACCTGAAGCGACCAAGATCACCACCAGCTGATATGTTTAGTCGGTATGTGAGGTCGGCTGGACCAAGGGCACCGTTTCAAGAGGAACAAAGGCAACCTGTTTGGGATCGACTCGACTACTCATACAATGGTCGACTGAACATCGGTGGTCATCAGTCGGCTGGTCAAAATATGTGGCCGAACGGAAACTATCCAAGTGTAAGAATGCACCCAGGTGGAAACTATCCAAGTGAAAAAATGTGGCCAGGTATATTCTATCCGAGTGACATCCATCCGAGTAAAAAGGTGCGCCCGAGTGAAAATTTCATGCATCCAGAAAATCGAAAAGAATGGTGTGTTAAATCACTAAGTGTTGCAGCGGTCGAGTCAGGAAAAGGCAAAGAGAAAATGGATGTTGACTCACTTATCTTGGGCACCAAAACATTCCCCGTACAACAGCCGACTGTGCATAACCACTCGACTGAGCCGATACTTTCTATCGCGCCAAAGCACTCGGCTAATGATCATGAAGCAAGCAACAGCCAAGTAAAGGCAAAGGATCCTAAATACACTCGGCCAAAGTGGTGTCCTCCAGGGCTAACAAAGACACAGAAGAGGAAATTGCAGAGGTTAAGGAGCCAAGAGATGGCAGAACAGGAGGCCGAGAAGCAAAGGGATGAGTTGTTCAATAACACTCGACACATGGTTCCAGCAAAACAAGTGTGGAGGCCTAAACAAATACAAGATACATCAGCTTCTACATCTATCACAGCAATACCTACACCACCAAAGGAGGATGATGCAATAGCTATCACATCGTCTGCGACACTTCTTACTTCTCCTTCACTCGGACATATTTCAGAATTGGTGGATGCACTTGAGGCAGAGGATGATATGTTAGATTATGAGTCGACGCCGGTTCATGAAGTTATGGATATCAATATGGTTTATTACTTGCATGCTGAGTTTCGTGCTGTAGATGAGGAAGGGGAGGTTGCTCAGCTGGATTTTGGCCCTAAAAACGCAATATTTGAGAAGCCAAAAGACCCAGTAACGCATCTGAAACCATTGTATCTCAGAGGCCATATCAATGGATCACCTCTCACTCGGATGCTTGTTGATGGTGGTGCTGTGGTAAATCTGATGCCCTATTCGGTCTTCAAGAAATTGGGTTTGCCCGATGAAGAGTTGATAAAGACGAATATGGTGCTCAATGGATTTGAAGGCAAAGAGAAAACTGAAGCCAAAGGCGTGATGTATGTGGAACTTACAGTCGGAAGCAAAACTTTGGCTACTGCATTCTTTGTCGCAGAGGTGCAAGGTAACTACAATGTCATACTAGGCCGTGATTGGGTTCATGCAAACCAGTGCGTGCCATCCACAATGCACCAGTTTTTGATCCAGTGGGTTGATGATGAAGTGGAAGTCATTCATGCGGATAACTCGGCCTGTGTTGCTTTGGCCGACGCATCAGTGGATTGGCAACATCCCAATGCTACTTGCTTGACGGGACGTGACTTGTCAGAGTTTGATTTTCTTAGCGCGGCCAAGAATGGTTTCGTCCCCATTTCTTTAAAGCCGGTTGAATGTAGTCGGCTCAAAGGTATGATATGTTTGAATGGATTCTAGTTCCGGGTGGTTACAAAAACGTCTTGTAAAATATCGATCGAGTGAGAACGCTATGTATGAATCTATAGAGGAATTAGATGACATGGATAAGCTTAGAAAAGGTTTTACATCGGCCGATCCATTAGAAGAGGTAGATATTGGAGATGGTTCAGTCACTCGACCGACGTTTGTAAACAAAAATTTGAAAGCCGATTGTAAAGCTAAGTTAATCGAGCTATTGAAAGAATATGTTTGTTGCTTTGCATGGGAATATCATGAGATACCGGGTTTAAGCCGAGAGCTAGTGGAGCATCGGTTACCTATAAAGGCTGGTTTTAGACCATATAAACAATCTGCCAGAAATTTAATCCAAAAACTTATGACCGAATCAAGGAAGAGATCAGTCGACTACTTAAAGCTAATTTCATTCGACCTTGCAGGTATGCCGAGTGGATTTCTAACATCGTCCCAATGGAGAAAAAGGGATCCGGCAAATTAAGGGTATGCATTGATTTCAGAGATTTGAATAGGGCTACACCCAAAGACGAATATCGCATGCCAATAGCCGATATGCTTATTGATGATGCTTCTGGACATAAAGTCATTAGCTTCCTTGATGGTAACGCGGGGTATAACCAAAATTTCATGGCCAAAGAGGACATGTCAAAAATGGCTTTCCGATGCCCTGGTTTCCTTGGTTTATTCGAATGGACGGTGATGACATTCGGATTGAAAAATGCTGGCGCCACATATCAAAGGGCTATGAATTTGATTTTTCATGATTGCCTTGGTGTCATACTTTAAGTTTATATTGATGATATTGTTGTCAAATCAGATGCTTTTGAATCTCATTTGGCCAATTTGCTTTTAGCTTTTGAAAGAATCAAAAAGTATAGACTGAAGATGAATCCTTGGAAGTGTGCATTCGGCGTGTCAGCTGGTAAGTTTTTGGGTTTCATTATTCATGAAGATGGCATAGAAATTGATCCCAAAAAAGTAGAAGCTATACAGAAAGTGGAAGCGCCAACATGCAAGAGAGATATGCAAAAGTTCCTTGGCAAGGTCAATTATTTGAGAAGGTTCATAGCTAATCTACCAGGGAAAGTTGATGCATTTACACCTATCCTTCGGTTAAAGAATGATGTTGATTTCACTTGGGGAGCAAAACAGCAAGAAGCCTTTTATATGATCAAGAATTATTTGTGCACTCCTCCGGTGATGAAAGCACCCAAGCATAAGGAGCCTTTTAAGCTTTACATTGCAGCAGAAGAAGGTGTTATTGGTGCTGTTTTGACTCAAGAAACCGAAGGAAAAGAGCATGCTATTACATATTTAAGCAGACGCTTATTGGATGCCGAGACAAGGTATACATTTATTGAAAAACTATGTGTATGCTTATATTATGCTTGCACAAAATTGAGACATTATTTAGTGCCGAGTACTTGCATAGTAGCTTGTCAAACCGATGTCATTAAATACATGTTGCATAGGTCAATTCTTAGTGGCAGAATTGGCAAGTGGGCTTATGCTTTGATTGAGTATGATTTGGCTTATGAATCTCTAAAATCCATGAAAGGCCAAATCATTGCTAATTCCATTGTTGAGCATCGGATTAATGACAAGCATGACATTGATATAAACCTTGTCTCTTTAGTACCTTGGAGATTATATTTCGATGGTTCAGTTTGTAGCAATGGCAAAGGTGTTGGTATTGTTTATATATCTCCTCATGGTGCTGTTTTTGAGGCCTCATGCCGCTTGGAATACTTTTGTACAAATAATCAGGCCGAATATGAAGCTTTGTTATTCGGCCTAGAGATGTTAGTTGCTATAGGTGTTACACATATTGAGGCTTTTTGTGATTCGTTACTAGTGGTGCAGCAAATATCCAAAGTCTTTCAGTGTTTGGACGAATCACTTAATGTTTATCTTGATAAATTACTAGATAGAATCTCTACTTTGGACAGTTTTAGCATTGCTCATATATCTAGGCATGACAATTGGAAAGCAAATGAGTTGGCACAACAAGCATCTGGGTATCATGTTGATCATGGCATGTTTCATATCTCTCAAAGACCGATGTCTTGTCTTGCCAATATGAGAGAAGCCGAACTTGAACCTACTGGTTTGGCCATTAACAAAAAGTATAGTGCAGGTGACAATCCCGACTGGAGGAAGCCCATTACTAATTACATGAGCAATCCGAGTGAAAGGGTGGACAGGGATGTTCGGCGTATGGCTTTCAAGTATACAATGGGAGATGACGGTCTTTATCGCCGAACAGTCGATGAAGTTCTTCTAAAATGCTTGGATGAAGACCAAGCAAGAGTTGCTATGGGAGAGGTAGATGAAGGCATTTGTGGCACTCATCAGTCGGCTCCCAAGATGAAGTGGTTACTGCGACGTGCTGGGTTTTATTGGCCAACTACGATTAATGATTGCTTCAGATATTATAAAGGGTGTGAAGTTTGTCAAAAATTTGGTGATATTCAACTGGCTCCTGCTGCTATGTTACATCCTATTATCAAGCCGTGGCCTTTCAGAGGATGGGGTTTAGATTTTATTGGGCAAATTCTTCCATCTTCCTCGAAGGGGCATCGGTTCGTATTAGTGGCAACCGATTATTTCACTAAATGGTCTGAAGCAGTACCTCTCAAGAATATGACACATACGGAGGTAATTCAATTCATAACTGAGCACATTATTCATAGATTCGGTATTCCTCAAACGTTAACTACAGATCAAGGTTCATCTTTCATGTCACACCAAGTCAGAGAGTTTTCCGAATCTTATAACATAAAGTTGCTCAATTCCTCTCCGTATTATGCCCAAGCCAATGGACAAGCTGAGTCTCGCAATAAAATTTTAATCAAACTCATCAAGAAGAAGATTGAGGATAATCCAAGGAGATGGCATGAGTTGTTGTCTGAAGCTTTGTGGGCACATAGAATCTCAAGGCATGGTGCTACAAAGGTGACTCCATATGAGCTAGTATATGGTCAAGAAGTTGTTTTACCGGTGGAGGTGAATTTGAATGCTTTGAGAATAGCCAAACAAAATGATTTATCGGCAATAGACTTTTATAACTTGATGATGGACAATATTGATGAGGTTGCCGATAAACTTTTGGTTGCATTAAAGGCCATAGAGAGAGACAAGTTGAGGGTAGCAAGAGCTTACAATAAGAAAGTTAAGTTGAAGAATTTTCAAGTTGGTGATCTCATGTGGAAAGTGATTCTGCCGATTGGTTCAAGAGATAGAAAATTCGGGAAGTGGTCTCCAAGTTGGGAAGGTCCTTTTAGGATTACAAGAATAGTTCCCGGAAACTCATATTTGGTGGAATCCATGCAAGGGACATTGTTACCTCGAGCTCTCAATGGCAAGTACTTGAAGAAATACCACCCGAGTGTGTGGCAAGAATCCTGAGTAAGCAATGGCCGATATATGACTATCGCCCTTAGGACAAACATGGCCGATACATGATTATCGCCCCAAGAAATACAAATGACCGATGGAGTGTTGACATCGTCCTTAGAACAAAGACGATACATATTATTTTTCGGCATACAAGCTTTGCCGAAAAACAGGGGGGCATGTGTTGACACCTGATTTTGGCAAGATACATAAAGCAATGAAGATGGTCCCGAGTGAAAGGGTTTTCAGCATGAAAAGATTCACGTCGCCGAGTGGAACAACTTTCATGTTTCGGTTATCATCATTCGGCCTTATTTTATGGACCGAAACTATATTCCGAGTGGCATAATTCAATGTTCCGAGTGGTTTTTGGCCAATCATGCATTCAAGACAACCTCAGATGAAGAAGAACTCTAAAGGAATTGTCTTCGTCTCATCGAGGCAATCAATTTTGATGTATAAATCATCTCAATCCGAGTTCGTATGCAGAAGTTAGAGGCAATACACTGCAGACCGAAACTATATGAAAATATGGCGCGAGGTACCAGACAGTGGTCTGATAGGTTGCGCGAGTAATTCGGCCATCAGGACGGCCTTGAATCGAAAAACCTTCAACATAAAAAAGTTTCGCCTCGTCGAGCCGATCGTTTTATATATAAAGTTTGTCTCAATCCGAGTAAGTATGCAACCTGGAGAGGCAAATCAAGATCAGGCTGTGTTTTCACTCGGGAAGGTCGAGTGAAAAGTTTTACCATCCGAGTGAAAACCTACCGATCGAGTAAAAGGTCGAGTGAAAACCTACTGGTCGAGTAAAAGGTCGGGTGAAAACCTACCGATCGAGTAAAAGGTCGAGTGAAAACCTACCGATCGAGTAAAAGGTCGAGTGAAAATCTACCGATCGAGTAAAAGGTCGAGTAAAAACTTATTGATCGAATAAAAGATTGTCTTCCGACTGAAAATGTGGTCATCATCCGAGTGAAAGATTGTCTTCCGAGTGAAAGTATAGTCATCCGAGTGAAAAAATCTAAACATCCGAGTGAAAAAGTCCAGTCGGACCATCCGAGTGAAAGACTCTAATATCCGAGTGGATAAGCTCGAATCCAAGTGAAACTGAATATGTGCCCAAAGGTTTATCGGGATGATCTCGGATGGAGAAGTGTTCAATACGGAAGTTGTGCGTATCATAAAAACGGTGAAATTTGGTTTTGGAGTCATCATCATCAGAGATATTATATGGCATGCAAATTTACTACGAGGCTCGGATAATCCAGTCTGCTGCAAGAACGAATCCGACCGAAAGGTAAAGATGGCCTCAAAAGGTAATCAGGATTGCCTTACTTGAAAAAGTGATCAACATGAGTATTGTTCGTCTTGTCAAGGCGCACAATTTTGATATTTGAGCCGTCTTGATCAGAGATCGTATGCAAGCTCGGCGGCCCGCGCAAGAAGCAGGATAGAAGTTTGGACCAGATCCGGGCTGAATCCGAGTTGGAGTAAAACTAGGACTCTAGGACGTGAATTGATGTAATTTTCTTGTAAGGAAAGCCTAGATGAATCATGTACTTGTACGGGAATTCCAGCCGCCTCTTATATATGTTGGGGGTGACGGCCGATTAAAAACACACAATCGAACAAATCAATATACTACTATTTCCAGTCTACGTTTTATCTCTCCATCGTTTTTCTCTCTCGTTCTTCGCTGTTCTTTGTGTTTGAGAGCTGCGAATCTCGAGGCTCTAGGGGGGACCGAATCGACCTAGGGCAGCCCATAGCCGCCGCACTCCCTGACGGGGTCCCTCCCGGAGCTGTGGGGTTTTCGGGTCCGCAAAAGCGCCCGTCGACTGTCTTGCGTATCGCGCTGTCGGTCGGGCCTCCTTCGACGTGAGCTGGGGTGCATCACCCCTGGCGTCGAGGGTACACGTGACGTGTTCGTGTGTCAACAGATACCAGTGGGAAATATCTCCGACAGCAGTCCCCGGAGCTGGTGGGGTGCCGCGGCTGAAAAAACCGAGGAGCCTCAGTAGCTTCCTACTCCACATGACCTAGCAATCTTTTTTCGTCCACCTTCTGGTGAAGCCGATTGTCAGGAGCCGGCCAAGGTGGGGCCAACTGACTAGTGAATTCGAAACGTCGGGGAGGACGCCGGGTGGCAAGCCCACCAGGTGGCGGGCATGCTGCCCATTGCGTGCATGCCACGCGGCGCCAGCAGATCAGGCCAGCCTGCGAGCCCACGCGCGCGACGGGACATCGCCGCAGGCCCGGGTCGGCCACTACAGATCGTTAGTGCGTGCATGGATCTTCTAAGGCCGAGGTCGGTTGCGCTTCCTAGGCGCATTAATTGCACACCGTTACGGCGCGAAAAGCCCGGGGGCGTGCGGGGCATGATCGTAGTTAATCCCATGCCTCTCCCCACATCTTGCCTCTTCGGCTCCGCCGCCGCGGGCCTATAGGTAGGGGGAGGAGCGGGTGGCAGAACGCACGCGAGCCTTCCTCTCCCTCCTTCTTCTTCCTCTTTTAGCTCTTCTCTACTCACTCGCTGCCACCGTGCATGCTGCTTGCCACCGGAGCATTGCTGTAGCCCGCCGTTGCGAGAGTGCGCAGAACCATGGCCTCTTTGTTTTCACATGACCGCCCTGCGTCGCCGCAAAGCCACCGCATCCATGGCATGCGGTGGTCGCTACAGCGACTAAGACAGATCCAACTTCCACGAGGATCACCTCGAGTTCCTATGCTAGACGTGGTGGCTTCCTCACACGGTGAATGTGAGGGTGCGCGTTCCTCCTCAGAGAGAGATCTCGCCGGCGCTGGAGGACAGCGAGTGTGTCATCTTCCGGTCGCATTTCCACCGTGGCTTCAGCCTGCTGGAGAGCGGTTTTCTCCGCTCCTTCCATGACTTCTACCATCTGCAACACCACCACCTAACACCACCTTCGTCACCCTCTGCGAGGGGTATCTCGGCATCATGCCCACGCTCGAGCTATCGGGGGAGCTCTTCTACCTCAAGCTCGGCACCGCCGTTAAGGGTGAAGCCGCCCAGTGCGGGAACTGCGTCGCGGTGCAGCGCACCGGCTCCGGGGTCCGCTTCCCAGTCCATGCTCTGCTGGAGTCGGGCAAACTCTCGCAAAAATCATTCTTCTACGTCCGGAGCATCCACGCCATGTAGGACTACATCAACCTGCCGGCTCATGCACCCGGTCCGCCTGTTGAGCCTCACACCAACTGGAAGTACCGGCCGAAGAATATGTCGGCCGCCTGCTCCACCACTCTGATCCGGCTCCAAGAGATGATAGAGTTGGAGGGTCTCAAGTCCTCGGACTTGTTGGCCGCCTTCGTGAAGCGCTGGGTGCTACCTCTTCAAGCCCGGCCCCACCTGATCAGCAACATGAGCGGGCGCCGGGACCCGTGTCGGCTGTCATCCAAGGCGATGTCGGATGTGGAGGCGGTCTGGCTAGTCAACTACTTCTCCGACTACAAGCTCGTTGACGGGAAGTGGCGGTTTGGCAAGGAGCCGTATAGCCGCGCTAACCTGCCTCCATCGGTAAGTTTCTGATTCTTATTTATTTGCTCACTCTGAGCTCTTCTTGCCGCCTGACCACTTGGTCGCGATGCAGCATTTCTCGGGCCAGAAGGCAACTGGTGCGTCGGACCCAGGCCATCAGTTCCTGGCAGACCGCACAGAAAGTGACGTGGACGACACCGATCTGGGGGCGGCCGCCATGGAGGAGGACGACGCCACAGGAGGCGGCAGCAGTGGAGCAGGTGGCTCCGGAGGAGGCGGCCTCGGGGACTTTTTTTTAGAACCGATGACAGTGGGAGAAGATCCCACTTACTTTATATTAATAAGGTTAGTGTGTCAATACAGGCCAGCCAGACTCACACACACATCTACATTGTGAGGTGGGGTGGGGGAGATGAGGTTACAAAAAAATGCAACTTTACAAAGCAGCCGCAAATGATAAGATGTATGGGGCAAACTCCTGTTTAGCCTAGTGGACTAGCATAGCAAAGTCTTCTTGAACCTGGCTTTCCATGATTGAAACGTTGGACGAATCCCTCTGAACTGTTTGTCATTCATTTCCTTCCAAATCCCCCATGTGGACACTGTGAAGATCTCCATGGACATGGGCCGGTCCCACGAGTCCTTGCAAGCATGCAGCAGAGTCAACCTGTAGTTACCAACTGGCCAATGGATTCCCATGGCATCCCAGCACCTCTGGCTGAATGGGCAGTTGAAGAAAAGATGGGTAACATCCTCTTCCGTAGGATTCTGACACAGCAACAGTTGTAATCATCGTTTTGGATTTTATAGTGCCTCCTCCCCAACATATTTCTTGTATTCAGCCGATCAGCCAAGAGAAGCCATGCAAGCATCTTCCACTGCATTGTGCACTTAGATTTCTAGATCCAACCGAAGGCCTGATCCACCTGCATGTTTCTAAAGAAATGAGCATAGAATTTGGTTGTATGAAAGCCAACTCCACCCCAAACGCAATTCCAGGCATCCACTCCCTCAGTCAGAGCAACATCCAAGGTTGCCTGCTGCAAACCAAACACTTCCTGACGAGCTTCAACCCAGAGTGGCAGGTGGAACACGTCTCCCAGACTATCCGAAGACAACAAACACTTAACATAGACATCTGGTTCCTTGGCAAAAGAGAAAGCCCTCGGGAATGTTTCTTGGAACAAAGTATCCTTCCATTAATCTTTCCAAAAGAAGATTCCGTCTCCAGCCACCACCGACGCATGTGTAACCCCCATGTAAATATCAAATAGCTTCATGAGATCTCTCCACCAGAATGAGCCACAAGGGTCGGCTGCATGCGGGGTTCGATCATTGTAGTACGATCGCCATACTAAATTAACCCAGGGGACATCCTCTCTGTTATAAAATTTGTGTAGTTGTTTCAAGAGGGGCCCCCGGTTCTGAGTTTTGAGGTTTGTTATCCTTAGACCTCCTCTGTTCTTTAGTCTGCACACAAGGTCCCATGCTGCCAAGGAGCTACCTTTAAGGCCATCATCAGTTTCCTTTAGCCAAAGATAGGACCTTCAGAGTTTGTCAAGATGCTCAATGATCCCGGGGCTTAACTTGATCGAACACATTGTGTAAATTGCCAGCGATGTTACTACGGAGTTCACCAGCATTAGTTTGGAGCCATATTCAAGCAAGGAGACTGCTGCCGGTATTTTTCTCTGCACCGCCGTGACCTTGGTCATTAGATTAGTCACCATGGGATGGGTGGTCCCCATTGGCAGCCCTACATAAGTGAAAGGCATCTGTCCAACAACACAACCAAAGATTTCCGGCATCTTCGATGCAGTCACCGGGTCCAAGTTGATCGGCACTAGGGTTGATTTGTGGAAGTTAATCTTTAGCCCCACAAACATGGCGTAGTCGACCAAAATCCCCTTTAGAAAATGAGCTTGGCTAGGGCAGGCACGAAACACAACGATCGTGTCGTCCGCGTACTGGATAACTGGGTAGTCAGCATCATGCGAAGGGATTGGGAGTTGCAACAGGCCAGCCCTGCATGCATCATTAATTGCAGCTTGCAACAAATCCGCTGCGAGGACAAAGATGAGGGGCGACAGAGGATTGCCCTATCTCACTCCACATAGACAGGAGAATTTGTTTCTAGGTGTGCCATTAAGAAGAACAGACAAGGAGCCTGAAGAAAAGATGCACCCAGTCCACCCAATCCACTTCTCATCAAATCCCATGTGACACATGATCTCAATCGTAGGTTCATGTTGAATCGTATCAAAGGCCTTGGCGAAATCCAGTGTGAGCAAACAGCAGGCGAGCCCAGAGGCTTGACATTAGTGGATATATTAAAACGCCCTGGCCAAGCTGTCTTGGATTGATCTCCCCTTAAGGAATCCATACTGGTTTCTGTGAGTGATTTTGAGGATTATTCTCTACAGACGATTAGCAACCAGTTTGGTTAACAGCTTCAGACAACAATTACATAGAGTGATGGGCCTGTAATCATTTGCAGTCTCAGGAGAGTAAGTTTTTGGGATCAAGGTGATAAACCCTGAGTTGAGAGTCTGTAGGTCCAACTCCCCATCATAAAAATCAGCACACAGCTTGTAAAAATCTTTCTTTATAATATGGCAGCAGGATTTGAGAAAACATCCATTAAAGCCATCCGGACCAGGTGCACCGTCGGAAGGCATCTCTTGGACAACCTTGTCAATTTCCTCATTCATGAAGGGTTTTGTCAGTTCATTAAGGCCTTCAACTTTTTTATAAGCCGTGCAGCATTAAACTTCATCACATGTTGCTCAGCCATTCCCAGTCTGTTTTTATATGTCTAAAAGAGCTCTTGCGCTTTCCTTGCATGATCAGAGACAACAGATCCATCTTGGAGTTATAAAGAGGCAATAGAATTTTCCATAAAATGTTCACTTGTTGCTGAGTGGAAGAATTTAGTGTTATCTCCACCACACTGAAATAACCGTACAGTGTACCTTTTCTTCCAATATTCCTGTTTATACCCCAGGAGAGTGACCAAGTGTTCTTTAAGAATGGCACGGAAGTTTTTCTCATGTGTTGTGAGAGGTCTCAAGTTCTCAATTCCATCCAGCTCAAGCAGGGCCCAATTGGAATTATCAATGCATAGATTTAGTCTCAAGATTTTTTTTGCTCCATTTATTCAGTGCATACCTCAAGTTTTTGAGCTTTTTGCAGAGCATAGCAGCCGAATTGTGAGAAAAACATATTTTGTTCCATGTGGACTGGACAACCTCAAAGAATCCTGGATGTGAGATCTAAAAATTCTCGGAACGAAAGATCTTGGATTTATGGACCGAGATTTCAATCAAGATCACACAAGGGGTATGATCGAAGACCGTCTTCGGGAGGGGGCCCACCATTGTGTTGGATAACTAGATGTCCAATTGGCCGAAGTGAAGAACCAGTCGATTTGTTCCAATAGCGGATCCGATTGCTTGTTGCTCCACGTATATCTCCTTCCTTTGATTGGTAACTCTACCAGGGCTTGCAACTGAATAAAATCATTAAAGGTGAGCATATCATTCACGTTCCCTCCTGGTTTATTGCGGTTATCTGGGGCCATGATGTAGTTGAAGTCTCAACACAATAACCAATCTTCATCATCAGGTATATCGAGATCAAACATCCAGGCGGTGAACGCAGTTCTAGCAAGGCCATCACATGGACCATATACATTATATTGTTTCCAGGATTTAGCAGTTTTCAAGGAAGTGAACTGAACACCCATATCAAAAGATTCATGGCAAATAACATTGTCCGTAAAGACTGAGCTATCCCAGACGATAATCAAACCACCAGAGGCACCTTGAGAGGGCACCACGTCAAACGTATCGAACTTTTTAGGACAGAAAGTTCTTACAAAAGACTTGTCAAAAGAAGCACGCTTCGTTTCTTGCAAACAAATGACAGAGAAACTACTACTATCAATTGCATTGCGCAAAGCCAAAAGTTTTTGGTCAGAGTTGATCCCACGAGCATTCCAGCATAGCACCATCCACGCCTTAAGATGCATCCGACTTCTGATCACCACGCTCCTATTCCTCCATCAATAAGAGCAACTTCTGCTTGCTTAGCTGGCTTGGGTACATGCCACACATATTAGTACCAATAGGTTGTATGGTAGAAATAGGCATGGGAGGAGGGATATCAATGTGTACCTTGGCTTTTCTATCAAAAACACATGGCATCGTGGCAGTAGAAGAATACTGCACAACAGGGTCCTTTCTTGGTATCACTTTGGAATCCGGCAGCTTCCTGTCAGATAAAGGTGGCACCTTAAACCCGTCATACTTGTTAGAACAAGTACTATGGCAAAGCGGAACTGAATCCACATGGGCTGGCTCCTTGGGTATCAAGTTGTCAAGATGATCTACAACAGAGACAGAGTGCACCAATGTGGCTAACATGCTCTGATCTTCGACATATGGAGCAGGGTCAAAATGCAACCCCTGTGGGGGCACAACCTCGTCAGTCTTGAAGCAGTTGTCGTCCATGAAGATGATTGTGAAGGAGGTTCCGAAGATGTCCCCAAACACATCAGGCTCAGGTGAAACTTTTTCTATCAGAGTCTTATAGACCATGTTGAGTTGATCTTGCATAAATGTGAAGGGGTTAAGCGGCATAATAGCTCCTTCTGCGTACATAGCCGATAGGAGGGATTTGGCATAAATCCTCTTCAGCATACTACCAATCCAGCGCATCACGTCAACATCTGCAGTGATTAGCAGAGAGACTGAAGCACGACCAGCACTAACAAAAGCAACCTGAGCAGAGGGGATCCCATTAATAAAATTATAAGCCATTTCCTCAACTTGAGAATATTCAAACCACGCATAAGATAAATTTTGAACTATGTTATGTTCCTGTTGCACACCATCCATAAGAGAAGGACCATCGTATTCAAAGAACGCTCTGAAACTGAATCCAGTGTATAGTGGTGGGATTATCGGTCAGGCTCCCCAGCCATATCCTTGAACCTGGTTCTGATCCTGTCTAGCATCATTCCATTGCTGCTCATTGACTGCCTGCTGCACTTCCATGTCATTGATTCTAGCTTGCTGCATCAAAGTATAGAACGACAATTCATACAGATGAGGGGAAGCATTGAGAAGGGGTGGAGCATCTTCATTGTCAACCAAACTAGGCACCAAGTCTCTACATTAAGAACATAAACAGGGACTGACCATGATCGACCAACTCCAGGGAGCATGCCAACCCTAGAAACTACCAGACTATGCGGTACCTGCACCACATCTTTGATATGGAACTTAATCAGAACCCTAGCCTTGTTCTCATTCGGCCTGGGCCAAGCTACCAGTTTTCCAAAGTTCGAGATTGCCTTCTGCACATAGTGCTCAGTCATATAGTCCATTGGAAAAGCTAGCATCGTGATCCAAACTGCATATTGGAAAGCTGGCATCCTCATATTAATCCCTTCATCATGAGGTGTGAGGGTGAAGTAATAATAATCAGTTAAGGCATGGGGTCCTTCCCTGATGGCCTCATCGCGGCTTTGCACATCCTCAAATGAAACACAACCAATACCAATGGGGTAAACAAACTCATCCGAAATCTGATATTCAAGATCTTCCCTAATGATGCGGCAAATATCTTCAAGCCAATAACTCTTCTGATGATTAGGAACTATGGCACCCCGGCTCAAAGAAACTGGAACGCCCCGTATTCTAGCCCAGAGATCGAGGAGAAGTCTTCTGGAATACGGAACTGCTTAGCATAGAACAAATCAGCTCTTATTACAAGAAGGGTCTGATGTTACAAAGATGCACATCAGCACGGCGACACTATGCCGGCGATACTACACTTGCTCTATGCTAGCAGCGAAACCACTCGTAGCAGTGGAATACTTCTAGCAGCGGAACAACGACGAAGGTGGTGAACTCCACTCCGCAGGGACTCTGGCCCGGACACGATCTAGCTCGCACGCACGGCAACCTCGACAAACAATCAAGCAATCATGGCATCACCTGCAATCTGGCATGACACGCCAGGTCAGTACATTGAATGTACATGCAAACTCACAACAACCAAAAGCATCAAGGCAAAACAATAACATAGCATTAACAGGTTAATTAATTAATAACTATCATGATAAAGCAACTACTAAACATGGTATGAAACTGATTCAATACTAATAAATCACTATCTCAAATTTACATAATTATATCTCTCTTGGCTAACCGGCCAAGTAATAAACCATCTTGTCACCTCGTGATCAAAGTCAAACTGTGACCTTTCCGACGATCACTACCATGACCAACACTTGGTCTACATCATCATCAATATCCTGCACTGCTCAACATATCAATATATATATATAAATATTCCACCTAAAATTCACTTTTGTCATTCCGTCATTTAAGTGTTGATCGGACGGTGTGACCTAGTATGAACCCATGCCCATGACCGAGGACGCAGCTATCGATAGATTAAACAAATACACTCTGCAGAGGTAGTGCACTGTACCCACGCCACGGAACCCATGGCCTCGTTCTCCCATTCGGGTGGACCAACGGTGTTCTGACAAAACCGATCTACTATCATGACACTCTCCCGGCCACTCTAACTCATTCCCCACTGGGCTTAGTCCTGGGTGGTCCTGTGTCTACCAAAGACACCAACGACCACCGTCGTGGACAAAACAAATAACAGCCCCAAACGGGGAAAAAGCGATTATTTTCCAACCACGGGCACACAAGGTTATGTCCGACTACCTCATCAGGGTAGTGCATGCCAATAACCTTCCCTGGTTGGAAGCACCAGTGAGAGGTATGATAATAGCATCGTATTAGGGCCTTCCCATAAAGGCAAATGTGGTTGCACTAGGGAAAGCCCGGTTCGGTGGCACCTGACCAACTTAATGACGGATTTAATCTTTAACAAATTTTAGTTGTGATACAGATACTCTGGTATACATTATCAAACTAATAATCCAAGTCATAGTAAGATCCAACAAATAATCCAAACATCATAATAAAATACTCCAAGGATAGCATAACATCTCTATCATGAAAAATCCGAGAACACTACTATGCAAAAATCAAGAACTACCTATCCAACTATGATCCATATACAAGCATCATTTCCATCGTCATGCTCCAAAACATAATATCAACTAGCATCATGATGAAAATAATACTAGCCACTAATAATCCAAAGGCATCATGACATCCAAAGCAAATACTCCAAAATAATGACTGATACTAGCATGAAAATAGCCACTAAGAATCCAAAGGTAACATGACATCCAAAGCAAATACTCCAAAATTAATAACAGATACTAGCATGAAAGTAGCCACTAAGAATCCAAAGGCAACATGTCATCCACATAATCATCAAAATATAAACCTAGAACTCCAAGCAACATCATGGCAATAACAAGATCCAAATACAATTCCGAGAAATGCCATGAACAAGATCATACGTAACTACTGCAATATTTTAAATAAGTTCAAATAAAGAACCTTTTCACTACATTGCAATCATTCAAGTGGAGGGTGTGGCTTGCCTAGGGTGGAAGAAATCATCGGGACAAAGTGCGAGAAACTCGCGAAAAGGATCGCCGGAAAACGTTCTCTCTCGGAGGGGGCTGTTTAACGGCAAGGGCAAAATGGTCATTTTCAGAATGTTGAAACATAATGAAAATGATGCCAACAGAATGGGCTCGACGAGATGAAGAGATGGCCTTTGGATTCACCTCATTTGGAGTTGTGGTTGAAAAGTTATAGTTGTTTTTCTGCCAGGGACCCATTTGTAAATAAGATCACCACAAACAGGCCCTGGACAGAGAAACAGAACGTGCACCCGAGGAAATACACTTTCTCTAAAGTGAAAACGCATTCTGGGTTGAAGTGGAACAAGAATGAACTTGCGGGAAAGGAACACATATTCTGTGGAATACGCCTCCACTTATCCACGCTAGCAAGCGCGGGGCCGTGGCTGGCGCACTGACGTGCGGGGCCCGGCACTTATCCATACTGGCCTAGCGGGGTCAACGCGGGGCCGGCTCTAGTGGCTGATGATACGTCCAAAACGTATCTATAATTTCTGCTTGCTCCATGCCACTTTTGGGTGCTATTGCTATGATATTTATACACTTCCATACACTTTTGATCATATTTGGACTAACCTACTAATCCAGTGCACCCTGGTGCCAGTTTCTGTTTTCGGCTGTTTTTGTATTTCAGGTTTTCACATTATGAGAACTGCCAGGAAAAATCCAGAAAAATTATATAATAAATCAGCGTTCCAGAACCTACCTTGCGCCCGAAGGACAGCGGGGGGGGGGGG
>LR738711.1:464277660-464315663 GCA_902687465.1 Secale cereale
GGCGGCGCCCCCCCCCCCTGGGCCGCGCCGGGGGGGCGCCTGGGCCCCCCGAGCCCCGTCTGGTGCCCCCCTTTGGCATATATTTAGAGCGTCTTTCAAAACCCTCGGGACGGGAACTCTTTTTCGCGATCTCATCTCTGTTCCGCCGCCGCCGCCGCTTCCAAGATCGGGAGCACCAGGAGAACTCTTCCCGGCACCCTGCCGGAGGGGAGGATCACCATCGGGAGCCTCTCCACCACCATGGACGCCTCCCGGATGAGTTGTGAGTAGTCTCCCTTGGACCATGAGTCCATGACCAGTAGCTATGTGATGTTCTCCTCCCGTTCTTGGGCTTCACTAATTAGTCCTCGTGAGCTGCCCTACATGATCGAGGCACATATGTAATCCTTATGCTGTTGCTATGATGAGTTTGCTGGGATCCGATAGATTATGAGATTATGTTCAGATTGTGATTGAGTAATATATTTGATCTACCTCCTTTATATTTATGTTCATAAGTAATTCTTGCATGTTCTCCGTTGTTATTTTTTGCTTTGGCCAAGTAATACGTAGTGACTCCAAGAGGGAACGTTATGCTCGATTGTGTGTTCATGCCCCTCGATGACTAGTTTGAGTGACAGAAACATGAGTCTAGGGGATGTGCTGTTGCCACAAGGGGGAAAACAACGGTGCTTGTGCCCGCGGGTGCAAGGATTGTTTACTTTACGCAAAGTTCTCTTAATGCAGTTGTCTGTTGCATTGAGTTTACACTATGGGTGGGGCTCGCAACTTAATACCAGCGAGATGTTCTGGATAGATATCTCAAGGTGGATGATTAGTAGTAGATATTGATGGATTTCGGTCTACTTACTTTGGCGTACCGCCCATGCTTTGAACCTCAACCTTTCTTGCAATGTAGTCAGCATTGGTTTGCGTTCGTGGTCCTGTCAATTGCCCAGCTGTAATTCGTTTACCTCACATAGCTGTTTTATTGTCTTTTGGGAGAGAGACATCACTAGTGAACATCATGAGACTCCGGTCCATATTACCATCATTGATCACATCCGCTATTTACTTTTCGCTATTATTTACTATTGCAAACATTATCTATCACTACTATCATTTGCGTTTAATCCTTTGTGAACTACAAGGCCGGAGGGATTGACCACCTCTCTGTACTTGTTGGGAGCAAAGTTATTTGTATCTGTGTGCAGGTCCACGTTGATTGCTAATATCTGGCGCCGTTAGCAGTTGACACGTACTTGTTGAACCTAGGAGTCTCTGGGGATTCGATCCTTGGCATCTTTGCTAAGGGAAAAACTTCCACAACACTGCATCTCACACCTTCCACTTGGGGTAACCAACGAGGGGTTAGAGGCCCATCAAGGAGTTTTTCTGGCGCCGTTGCCGAGGACTCCACTCTTCAGGATAGGGGAGTTGCACGCTATCTTTTACCTTTGCTTTTTAGTCTTGTTACTTTACCTTTCAGTTTTCTTTATGTCTTTTCACTAGTTATGCTTATGGACAACCTTGCTATTGGATCGTTGCTTGTGGGAAGACGCCCCACACCTGTGTTGGTTGCTCCTCCTCCTACTGAAATTGTGCCCTATAAAATACCAGCTGGTATTATCGATTATGTTTTGGCTAATCGTTATGCAGGAGACAGACATCCCGGTGAACACTTGCTATATCTGTCACAATTATGTTCATTATTTAAGCTTGTAGGTGTATCAAGGGAGTTTGTCATGAGTACATTGTTCGCCGTATCACTTATAGATAAAGCTTCAGATTGGTATAAGCTTCTCGATAACTCGCACTTGCTTGATTGGCAAGAGCTTATGTCTCTCTTTTATACTAAGTTTTATCCTCTTCATGATGCTTATGTGGAGAGTAAGAGTACCTTTTTGCATGTGGATCATGGTAACAATGCTTTATGTGATGCTTATATTGTTGAGTTTATTCGTGACCCCACTGAAAATTATTATGAGAAGGGAACATATGCTTATAGATATTTCAATAATATTAAGTTCCCTCTCTTTATGTTGAAGGTTTTGAAGTTATGCTTGTTTTGCCTTCCTATGCTAGTTGCTTTATGCTTCAATAATTTATTTTCTTGCAATATTCCTATCCATAGGAAGCATGTTAGGCTTAAATGTGTTTGGTATTTGCTTCTTGATGCCCTCTTTTGTTCTTCAACTATTATTCCTACGAGAGCATCATTAAAGTCTTAAGCCTATCTTTATGGCTATAAAGAAAGCGCTTTTGGGAGGCAGCCCACATGAATAAATTTTTTATTTTGCTTTTGTTGTGTATTGATGTTGTTTACTACAGTAGCATCATCATTGTATCTTTGCTTTTCATATTTGTGCCAAGTATAGCCTCTGATTGCTAGAAAGTTCAAAAGTTGTGAGGTGCTGTCCAGGAAACAGATTCTGTCCTTGGATAGAAAAATTCGTATAAAATCACCAGATCATCTTTTTGGTCTGCCTTGTTTCGACAGCGTTCTCTATATAATTGTCTTTCGTGCATCTGTTCTGAGTTTTTTGATTTGAGTTGACGAAGTACCCCGAACAAATCATTTACTACATGCTGTTCTGTTTTTCACAGATTCTGTCCTATTTTGCCTTTCCTTCATTTTGCAAACCAAGAGCTTGCTTTTTCTTTGCAAAAACCTTTTGGCAATCTTGAGAAACAGTAGACCTTCAAGAATATCTTTATTTCCAGCAAGGAACAATTATTTTATTAAGGGTACTAACCTCGCTAATCAGATTATAATGAGTTATGTATGAAGGGAGTTTTCAAGTGTGCAAGGGAAGATGATAAAAAGATTCAGGAGTGTCAAGCGCTCAAGCTTGGGGATGCCCCCGTGCACCCCAAGAAATATTCAAGGAGACTCAAGCGTCTAAGCTTGGGGATGCCCCCGTGCATCCCCTTCTCCATCAACATTATCAGCTCGTCTTTCGTTCCGCTATATTTTTATCACTTCATGTGTTATGTGTTATGCTTGGAGCGTCTTGCTTTTAGTTTTCTTTTTAGTTTTTCATAACGAGTCGGAACTCAGCTTTCTTTATGTGGGAGAGAAACACGCTCCACTTCTACCTAGAACATAACATAGAATTTTCATGTCTATCCTTGCTGTGTGTGTTCTTTGTCTTTTAATAGCTACTATCATGCTCTGCTCTTAGTATTCATGCTTATCTTTTTCAAAGTGCTTTTGTTTAGTTGGTTGCTTGAACTCTCTTTAATTATCATGCTTATCTTATTAAGAGAGTTTGCTTCCGTTGCATTGGGTGATATGTCTATGATAAAGATGCTACTTGCATAATGGTGCTTAGTAATTCATGTTTTCTTGTGGTTAGTCTCAAATAGCTGGGGGATTCCCAATGTGTTATTGGAGTACCAACATGATTTGTTTGCCAATGATGTGGTATGGTTTAGTAATATCTTCCTTCAAGAATTTATTTTGATTGACTTGGCATATGCTCACGCATATTTAAGACTGTAAAGAAAGTCTGTCAAGCCTTGATGATCTTTTATTTCTGAGTAGCGATATAACTTCCATGCCTGATTCAATGTTGCTTTGTCGCTCTGCATGATTATGACCGTCATTGCTCTCTTAGTTGGTCGCTCCCAGTCTTTTGCTAACCTCCACCTGTACTAAGCGGACTAACTTTGCAATACATAGCTCATGGGAAAGTAGCTTAAAAACTATTGTGGTAAAGAATATGTCACTTATGTATCTTATTTCTTATAAGTTGCTTGCTGAGCGGTAACCATGTTTCTTGGGACGCCATCTACTGTCACACTTTTGTTGAATATCATGTGAGTTGCTATGCATGTTCGTCTTGTCTGAAGTAAGGGTGATTTGCCATGGGTTGAATGGTTGAGTATGCATATTGTTAGAGAAGAACATTGGGCCGCCAACCAAAGCCATGTATCATGGTGGAAGTTTTAGCTTGGACATTAATCCTCAATCTCTTATGAGAATATGCTTATGCATTAAAGATGAGTCCATTATCTATTTTCTATGTTGTCCCGGCATGGATGTCCTCAAGTTGAGATCTATCAAAAAGGAGAAATCAAATGCGATTTATCTCCTTGGACCTTTGTACAGGTGGCATAGAGGTACCCCTTTGTGACACTTGGTTGAAACATATGTAATGCAATGATAACCCATGGAAATCCGAGCGAATTAGGACAAGGTGCGAGCACTATTGGTATTCGATGCATGAGGCTTGCAACTTATAGGATGTCTTATGCATGACACATATGAAGTACTACTTTTATGTTGAGTCTCCACCTTCTTTCTTCAAGCACCAACTACTGAGAGCATGATTGTCATTCTGAGTATAATGTGCATTGTCCCAAAGTAGCATTGTCTTTTGCATGATTGTGATATCGTTTATTTTGAAATCATTGTATCTAGTCATCACTTAAACCTTGGAGGTGCCCCTGCATTTATGTTTTGCTTCACTAAAGGGGGCAAGCCAGATATCACTTTATCATATTTGCACATCATGTTCATTGCAAATCTTTTTGATGTTTCAGTTTCATGTTGTAAAACTTTCAGTCATTTGTGATTTTCTCATGAGGCAACTTAATTACTGTAGATTCATTGTCTCAGTAAGCTTTTGTCATATGACTATGAATAAGTCCTATATGGTTAATAGCATGTCACCACAGAAATTATTCTTGTTATCATTTACCTACTCGAGGACGAGCAGGAATTAAGCTTAGGGATGTTGATGCGTCCAAAACATATCTATAATTTCTGCTTGCTCCATGCCACTTTTGGGTGATATTACTATGATATTTATAGACTTCCATACACTTTTGATCATATTTGGTCTAACCTACTAATCCAGTGCACCCCAGTGCCAGTTTCTGTTTTCGGCTGTTTTTGTATTTCAGGTTTTCACATTACGAGAACTGCCAGGAAAAATCCAGAAAAATTATATAAAAAATCAGCGTTCCAGAACCTACCTTGCGCCCGAAGGACAGCCGGGGGGGCCACTAGGGCTCCAGGCGCCATGGCGGCGCCCCCCCCCTGGGTCGTGCCGGGGGGGGGGGCGCCTGGGCCCCCCGAGCCCCGTCTGGTGCCCCCCTTTGGCATATATTTAGAGCGTCCTTCGAAACCCTTGGAACGGGAACTCTTTTTCGCGATCTCATCTCTGTTCCGCCGCCGCCGCCGCTTCCAAGATCGGGAGCACCAGGAGAACTCTTCCCGGCACCCTGCCGGAGGGGAGAACACTATCGGGAGCCTCTCCACCACCATGGACGCCTCCCGGATGAGTTGTGAGTAGTTACCCTTGGACCATGAGTCCATGACCAGTAGCTATGTGATGTTCTCCTCCCGTTCTTGTGCTTCACTAATTAGTCCTCGTGAGCTGCCCTACATGATCGAGGCACATATGTAATCCTTATGTTGTTGCTATGATGAGTTTGCTGGGATCTGATAGATTATGAGATTATGTTCAGATTGTGATTGAGTAATATATTTGATCTACCTCTTTTATATTTATGTTCATAAGTAATTCTTGAATGTTCTCCGTTGTTATTTATTGCTTTGGCCAAGTAATACATAGTGACTCCAAGAGGGAACGTTATGCTCGATTGTGGGTTCATGCCCCTCGATGACTAGTTTGAGTGACAGAAACATGAGTCTAGGGGATGTGTTGTTGCCACAAGGGGGAAAACAACGCGGCTTGTGCCCGCGGGTGCAAGGATTGTTTAGTTTACGCAAAGTTCTTTTAATGCAGTTGTCTGTTGCATTGAGTTTACACTATGGGTGGGGCTCGCAACTTAATACCAGCGAGATGTTCTGGATAGATATCTCAAGGTGGATGATTAGTAGTAGATATTGATGGATTTCGGTCTACTTACTTTGGCGTACCGCCCATGCTTTGAACCTCAACCTTTCTTGCAATGTAGTCAGCATTGGTTTGCGTTCGTGGTCCTGTCAATTGCCCAGCTGTAATTCGTTTACCTCACATAGCTGTTTTATCATCTTTTGGGAGAGAGACATCACTAGTGAAGATCATGAGACTCCGGTCCATATTACCATCATTGATCACATCCGCTATTTACTTTTCGCTATTATTTACTATTGCAAACATTATCTATCACTACTATCATTTGCGTTTAATCCTTTGCGAACTACAAGGCCGGAGGGATTGACAACCTCTCTGTACTCGTTGGGAGCAAAGTTATTTGTATCTGTGTGCAGGTCCACGTTGATTGCTAATATCTGGCGCCGTTAGCAGTTGACACCTACTTGTTGAACCTAGGAGTCTCTTGGGATTCGATCCTTGGCATCTTTGCTAAGGGAAAAACTTCCACAACACTGCATCTCACACCTTCCACTTGGGGTAACCAACGAGGGGTTAGAGGCCCATCAACTAACTGGTGGGGCCAGGGCCCACTGGCCAGCTGGGGGGGGGGAGTCATTTCCTTCCTCCGCTCGTTCGCCCGTAGAGTAGAGGACGTGGGAGCTCTGGCGCCCGGCCGGCCGGCTCCGGTCGTCCCCGGTGGAGCTGGGACCACCGGTGGACTCGGGAGGACGTGTCGCGTCCGTCCCGAAGCGAAGGGAACGCTGCGGAGGACTCTGGAGACGCGGAGGCCGAGCGCAGCGGCGATGGCCTGACATTGGAGGAGACGGCCACAGCCACTCCGGCGACTCGGCGAAGGGGCGGGGAGGTTCTCTGGTGGCGATGGGGTCCTCTGGTGGTGGCTAGGCCAGGAGGGAGTGCTCGGGCAGGGCCGGAGCATGGCCGCGGCGGACGGCTGGCTTGGGAGCCGGTGGGGCTTGCGACTAGAGTCCACCGGAGGAGGAGGGAGGTGACGGAGGGGCCCTAGGGGTGCGGTGGAGTGCGCTGGCAATGACCAGGAGGATGGGGAGGGATCGGGTCGGCCAAATTTAAGATGGCCGAGGCCGCGGCCATGGCAGTAGAGAGGGGCGAGGCGAGCTCCAGAGGCTCGGGGAGGTAGCTAGGCGGGTCACTCGGAGGTGTGTGAGGCGAAAGGTGAGGAGAGACGCGCTCGGGGAGGGCTATATATAGCCGGGCAAGAGGAGTGCCGCGGTGTCGTCGCCACAGACACATGTCTGGCCGAGGCCCTGGCGACGGCTTAGCGAGCACGGGAGGGCGCGGGGGACATGAGGAGCCAGCGATTCAGAGCTCACGGGGAGGTAGGCGACGCCGAGGAGCAGAGGAAGAGACCGAGGGAGACTCGCGGCAAAATAGAGCACTGTGCTCCAGTGTCGGTCGGCGGCTAGCGTCGGGGAGCATCGGTTATGAAGAGGACGAATGGGGAGAGGGGTCCAGGGGATCTGCGACGGTGAGGCAAGGTCAAGGGACAGGCTCACGACCGCGAAGAAGACGAGGGGTGAGTAGCCGAGGCAGAAACGGCGCTCTGGGCGCGGCCACTGCGCACAGAGCGCGCGCACAGGCATGCCAGCGTCGTGATCACCGCGTGCACTGGCATGTAGTGGTACAAATGAGCTGTAAAAAGATGTCTAATGGTAATTCCTTGGGTGGTAAGTCTCAGTTGTGGTGGTAGAATGGTGAAAAGATCTGTGGTTGAGTGGTAAAGATCCTCTGACGTTTACTGCAGTAAACATTGAGGAGAAATATTGATCCACAAAAAATGAGTTGGAGCCAAAAATCTTGTCTGGGAGGTTGAGGTAAAGAAGAACTACCTTCCTGGTAAGTTGGAGAAGATTTGGACAAAGGATTAATGTAGTTGCTTAACAACCACACAAATCTGGTCAGAAACTAGATTAGGATGATGCACTCAAATGGTGAGTCCATTTGGGCTGAAAATTGGCAAGGCCTAGGGATTTGGTCATAGTAAGATGCTGTAAGAATTTCATACCAATTGGATTTACCAAAATGTTACTTCCTTCACAAGCATCCTTTCTGTCCAGAAACTTAGGAAAATTCCTGAGGCAAATTGGCTACATAAAATGTGCCACAAATTGGTGGAGGTAGGTTATATGTTTTAGAGAAGGTCCTGGAATATTTTCAGCCATAGTGGAGCAAGATAAAATATACTTGCTTCACAAACTAAAAATTTGGATAGAAACAAAGATTTGAAGGTGTGCTCACATTGTTGATTGGATGGAGCTTAATTTTGTAGGAGTGGGATAAAATGATCTCAATAAGGGGCATGCAAAATTTAAACTCATCTGGAGGCTCCTAGCTAGTACTTCCTTCACAGTAGCTTCTGTTTGACAGAAACTTTAAAAATTCACTGAGGAAGATTGGCTAGGCAAATAAAGTTAAATTTTGGCACGTGGCAATGATTTGAACATAAAAGAATGCCCGACAAGTTTGGGGTGAATTGGGCAGATATAAATAGCACTTGCTTCACAAAGTGCCATTTAGGGCAGAATAGGAAAAGGAATATTGGAGGGTTATTTTTTAACATGGCAATGAAAAGTTTTTCCATATTTGGTGAAGATATGACCCAAAAAATTTATTAAAATTTATTTGGGAATTTTTGGAGTGACATAAATATAGGTTGCTTCACAACCTAGGGCAGACGGGATTATTCCTTTAATAGAAAAAGGAATATTCCCTAGAAAAAGGAATTAGGTTTTGGTCAAGCAGTGGAGTGACATGATCTTGGCAAGGTTTTGAGAAGGATGAGCCACTTGGGAAGTCAAAAGAAGATCATTTCCCAGGTGACAAGGCCACAGAATCACTCCAAAAAGAAAAACAGTGCAAAAACCAATAAATCAAAAAGAAAAAGGAAAGGGCCAAAAACCAGGCTATCACAGGAACTGGGGGCTAGATCGAGATAATTGTATACCTGTCATGGTTCAAAGGTGGGTCTTCCAACACCATTACATTCCTCTGAAGCCGGTGGTCCGGTCCACGCTCAATGATGGCACCGAGCGGAGGGAACGCGGATGGCCAGACCGAGAAGTTTGCCATCTTGCTGCAGTTGATGATTGCCGGCGACGCAACTTTGTTGGGCGGCGATGGCATAGCAAGGTGGGCAGAGATGGAGGTGGCGCTGGAAACTGAGGAGGCTGGACGGGATTGGGGCCCCCGGGCGAACGGGTTGACAGTTGAGGCAGGGGAGGCCTATCGACAGGTAATGAGAGAGCGCCATGTCATCTCGTGGAGGCATAATCTGTTTTACTTGCCAAACCAACCGCCGCTTTTTTCCTTGTGTGCTCCGATAATCCCGATTTTGTTTTTGATAACGAATCAGAGAAATTTCATCAGCCAGGGCAAATGACCCAGAAGGTCCACATGAGGTTGTGGGCTGCCATTTATACTTGGGACAATGTTGTTGTTCACCATTGTTTGTGTGGCCCAGGAAACCACATGAGACACATCTTTTCAGGCCCGAGCAGTGGGTCACCGGATGATGGTTTCGAAGGCAAGCTCGACATGAAGACTTTGGGTGGCCCAAACTGCATTCTGCATCCGACGTACACTGCTCCTCACAAGTACACAGGTGCAACAAACGAACACATATTTGGCAAATTTGCCATGGGCAATCAGCACTCAAGTGACTGTGGTGTGAGCAGTTTAGGCATTTCAAAAGCCTAGTATCGATATAATCTTGTGTTGGCACATCTTTGATTTTGACCATAGCCTTAACCTCACGATCATTATATCCTGCTTGCCAACCATCCATAATGTGATAGAATTTTTCATCCGAGATAGAATTCCAATAAGTTTCCTTGAAATGTGGTCCTTGAAAAAAATGTGTCAACACTAGGCATCTTATCCTTTTGATTGACAACAAAATCTGCTAACCGAATGTTCAAATCAGGATCCGAAAAAACCGGGAAATTGAACTTTTCGAAGTAGATACCCTCGGTGGCTGGAGCGCTGTGCGAGCTCTTGACCGGCATGGTGATTCGAAGACCAGTAGTAGAAATCCTCTTTAAGGAATGAGAATGATCTGTCATCTTTTGATGATCCTGAAGCCATTTAGATTTAATAGCAATCGGTTTAAACCCCAATTCTTGGAGATGACTATCCGCAAACCAGCTCTCATTAGAACGATCAAGACATGAATTAAGATCACCACGTAATAGATGAAAAAGAAAAATGAAATCAGGCCAAATATGATTCTTGAGCCCATAAATGAAATGCCCCACTCTGTTGGAAGCCACAGAAAACGGGAATCTACGATCACTTAGCCACGAAACCCTAAAACCTGAACTGAGACCACCAATACAATATTGCAGGGCTAGGGCCACAGATTCCTCTATCAACGGAAAGGATGTCGAGGAGAAGGAGACCACCAGGAAGAATTCCTTAGTGGATCTGGGATTGGCCAGCGAGAAGTGCATCGTAGATTGGAACTTATCACGTAGCTGAGATTCAATCGCCCAACCCAGTGAGAAATCCCAGTATAGAAGACTCTCCATGGTATAGTGGTGGCTGTCACGGCCAGAGTGGTCAGTGCAAGGAAGGTGGCTGCCGGGGCCGGAGTGGCCACTGGCGGTGGGAGAGGGAGTCGCCTAGGAGAGGCAGTCCAAATGCTCAATCTTATCGGCCGCGTAATGACGAGGACTGGGACTGGTAGGATGATGACGGGGAGGACGAAAAGCCGCGTCGCATTCCAGGCACCGACAGGGCAGGCGCTGGCTCCTCGATGGCGCTAACTGGAGCGCCCGGCATGCCAAAGCGTCGGGCCGACGCCGGCTTGTATGGTGGCCGGCCTAAGAAGGCTAGGGCCTCGGTCGCCGCAACCATGCGGCAAGAGGCCGCGAAGAGGGCCATCATCGCTAAGGGCCCGAAGCAGTGGCTGATGGTGTCCGGGTAAGTGTTTTGGTTGCTTTGTCTTGCATTTGCTTCTCTTCTTTCGCAAACTTTGCTTAGCTTCTTCTTGCTATGTTGTGCATGGCCCCGCTGTCTCTGTCGCGGGCCCTGTCCGCCTCGGTGATCAAGATCGCAGGTGGCCCCGAAGTCTTCTGCCGCGTGGATCCGGCGGCCACCTTCAGGAGGCGTCGGAGAGGAACGCGCTGGAGGCACATCAGGAGCCGGTGAAGGTGGCCCGGGCAGAGGCGGAGGACGATGAGGCGGCCAATGCCCGAGCTGATGCGGCGGCCAAGGGGCTAGCGGACTCGGCCGCCAAAATGCGGGAGGACGAAGCATCATGTGGCAGAGCTCCGGAGGTCACCCGCCCGCAGCATGTGCAGCTGCTGGTGTTGGTGGCGCCGACTGGAGTGGCTGGGGTCGACCAGTCGGCCCTCGAGAGGGGGGAGGTGGCCCCATCGTCTCGGAGATGGTGGTGCCCCCGTGCACGCCGACTGGTGGTGTGCAGGGTAGTCGGCCAGAAGCACCGGTGGTGCTGCGAACTGGTGTTGGGCTAGGTTGCCCCGACCTGTGTTCCCATACGTCAGTGCCCGGATAGGGCGGTCTCAGCACCAAGGCAGATGGAGGCTGGAGTCGCGAGCTCGTCGTCGCGTGAAGCCGATGCCACCAGCGCCGCTCCACCAGATTGGGCAACATGGACCGGCCAAGGTGTCCGTAATGTGGCGGTGAGCGACATCTTGGCCCAGTTCAACACCCACGACGCTACCCTTATGCAGTCCACGGACGAGCTTTTGAAGATGCAGGCGTCTGTCCGGGTATGCTCTCTACCTTTTGTCTATATTTTTTGTAATCTTCCGTGGGGGCGCGCTAGCGTAACCGTTGGGTGTAGTCCCCGAGTTCCGGGCCGGCTGCTGAGAAGGTGGGTTGGATCTCCAAGGTGTGCTTCTGAGTGCTGAAATGTCTTTGTCTTCTGGGTTCTTCGTTGCAGAAGTACCACAACATTCGCGTGGCCGCCTACAACTCCCAGCAATGGGAGCAAGCCAAGCGGACCGCTGATCTGACCGAGAGCCGAATTAAGCACTTCATCTTTCTTCCCGCGAGGGTGCGTCAGCGCACCCACTGGGTGTAGCTCCGAAGATTTGGGCCCACTTTTGTGCAGTCAGGCCGGAACTTCCGGCGACTACTTGATTTTGGTTGATGTTGACGCCTTTTCTTTTTTGTCTTGGCAGAGGCTGCCGCTGAACTGCAGAAGCAGCTGGTCCAGGGCCAGTCCAAGCTCCTTACCACGGAGCACGAATGCAGCCGGGCTGCGGAAGAACGCGACTGCCGGGTGAAGGAGCTGGCTGACCAGGTGGAGAAGCACAAGGCGGAGGTGCGGCGGCTGAAGGACGGCGAGGCTCCCCTCAAGGCCGAGTTCGAGATTCAGCACTCGGGTTGGGCTGAGAGGGAGAAGCTCCTATCGTATGATTATGGTGAGATCAAGGACATGATCAATGGTAGGCCACTTCTTCTTTTGCCCAACAACCGATTGCTGCAGGAGCCAGCCTTTGGTTTCTGAACTCTTCTTTTTCTTCGTCGGCATTCTTTCCTGGTCTGGCCATCACTGTCAGCCAGGCCATCAAGGCACGGAGCGAGCGGCAGAGGAAGGTGGGCGTGGCCATTCTGCCAAACGCGCCTCCGAACCTTGGTGAGCAGCTTTTGGCCATCCAAACGCGCTTGGATCCGGATCGCCGTCTGCTCCGCCGCCTGCAGCGCGCCGGGTCCCCGGAGCTGGCCGCGCTCTAGATGGATGTCCAGCCCCCCGCACCCCCAGTCGGACCACATATTTCATGGAGGTAGTAGTCGGGCGGTTCGAGGCCTGGAAAGGTGTTGCGGCTCGGGCTGGCACTTGGATCACCTTGGATTTTGTGAAGGCCTGGTATCCAGGGATTGATCTGGCCCAACTGGCCACTTTCCGACTAGAAGCCGGACCCGAGGTGGAGGCGGTGGAGGGCGATCTTGTGAAGCATGCAGCAGCGCTCCCTGAATGCGCCAACACCACTGTTTTCATAACGGAGCTGGACGAGGCAGGCGCTGAAGTACCGGCTGACAGGTTCGGGCTGAACCCGGAAGAGGGGGAGGACTCATCGGAGGAGATCGCCTAAAGCGATGAAGGCGGTGAAGAGGCGGACGGGGAAAGCGAGGATGCCGCACCGAACAATGATGCGACCAACCGGCCTCAACCTGATCAGGAGTCAACCAGCGAGCCGCGGGAAGCAGCGCCGACTGCGCCAACAATTCTTCTCTTCTCTTCCGACAGGTAGCGGAGCGGTTGCTTGACTGGCTTCGCATCCGGCCTTACATATAGCTTGTGCTCGGCGAAATTCATCGAAACACTCGGCATGCACTTGGGGGGACCACACAAAGATGTCCCGATTCTCACAGAGGATGTCGGCAAGCTCGCTTTCCTATTTGCTATCAAGGTTTGATCCTATGAAAGCAAATCTCTCCGGGTGCGCCGGATCCAAGGTAATCTTCTTGGTTTCTTTGGTCGGCTGGAAAGAGCCCTGAGGTTCCACGTACTTGTGGTTGGATGGTATGTCCGGCTGCTCGCCAGCCATTGGCACCATCCGACCAAGGAGGCGCTTCTCTTCAGCTATGACGAGGGACTCAGCCAGCCGACTGCTAGCCGCAACACATGCGACCGACTTCTGCTGGTCACCAGCAATGGTGATGATGCCCTTAGGACCCGACATCTTCATCTTGAGGTAGGCATACTGAGGGACCGCCATGAACTTGGCGAGTGCAGGCCGTCCCAAGAGCGCATGGTAGGGGATTTCCAGATCAACCACCTCGAACCAGATCGGCTCGCGACGGAAGTGATTCTTGTCGCCAACAGGATGTCTATCTTGATCTTGCCAACTGGAGAGTAGGAAGGCCGGGAACAATGCCATGGAAAACAGCCGGACTATACATGAGCTATTTCTCTTTAATGCACAGTTTCTCCATGGTATCACGGTAGAGGATGTTGATGCTGCTACTGCCGTCTATCAGGATCCGGGAGAAACTGCAGGCTCGCCTCTCCGTTGAGAAGGTTGAGTCCAGAACCATGGTGTAAGCACCCGGCGATGGCATCACGGCCGGGTGGTCAGCGCGGCTCCATCTGATAGGCCTCTAGGACCAGTGCATGAACTCCGGGACCTCTAAGGCGATAGCGTTCACCACTCGGTGTTGCTGATACCGACTGTGCTTTTCGTTGACCACACTGGTTAAGACGACATAGGCTCCATGTGCTTCGGAGAACTCATCCTGGATCGCACCCACTGGTCAGGCCACCGGCTGCAGAGGAGGTCGAGCCGGTGGGCCAGCTGTCGGAGGAGGCAAGCCCTCCCCCTTGGCGAATAGGGTGAGCCGGTGGCACTTTTGGGTGATGTGCTTGGACGGCTTTGCGCTGTCGTGGAACTTGTAGGTGATACGTCCAAAACGTATCTATAATTTCTGCTTGCTCCATGCCTCTTTTGGGTGATATTGCTATGTTATTTATACACTTCCATACACTTTTGATCATATTTGGACTAACCTATTAACTCAGTGCACCCCAGTGCCAGTTTTCTGTTTTCGGCTGTCTTTGTATTTTAGGTTTTCCCATTACGAGAACTGCCAGAAAAATCCCGGAAAAATTATATAAAAAATCAGCGTTCCAGAAGCTTCCCGGCACCCGAAGTACAGCCGGAGGGGGGCCACGAGGGCTCCAGGCGCCATGGTGGCGCGGCCCCCCTCCTGGCCGCGCCGGGGGGGCGCCTGGGCCCCCTAGGCCTCTGTTGATGCCCCCCTTTGGCATATATTTATATCGTGTCCTGAAACCCTCGAGACAGGAACCCTTTTTCGTGATCTCATCTCTGTTCTGCCGCCGCCGCGCTTCCAAGATCGGGAGCACCAGGAGAACTCTTCCCGGCACCCTGTCGGAGGGGAGGATCACCACCGGGAGCTTCTCCACCACCATGGACGCCTCCCGGATGAGTTGTGAGTAGTCTCCCTTGGACCATGGGTCCATGACCAGTAGCTATGTGATGTTCTCCTCCCGTTCTTGTGCTTCACTAATTAGTCCTCGTGAGCTGCCCTACATGATCGAGGCACATATGTAATCCTTATGCTGTTGCTATGATGAGTTTGCTGGGATCCGATGGATTGTGAGATTATGTTCAGATTGTGTTTGAGTAATATATTTGATCTACCTCTTTTATATTTACGTTCGTAAGTAATTCTTGCATGTTCTCCGTTGTTATTTATTGCTTTGGCCAAGTAGTAGGTAGTGACTCCAAGAGGGAACGTTATGCTTGATTGTTGGTTCATGCCCCTCGATGACTAGTTTGAGTGACAGAAACATGAGTCTAGGGGATGTGCTATTGCCACAAGGGAGAAAACAACGGTGCTTGTGCCCGCGGGTGCAAGGATTGTTTACTTTACGCAAAGTTCTTTTAATGCAGTTGTCTGTTGCTTTGAGTTTACACTATGGGTGGGACTCGCAACTTAATACCAGCGAGATGTTCTGGATAGATATCTCAAGGTGGATGATTAGTAGTAGATACAGATGGATTTCGGTCTACTTGCCTTGGTGTACCGCCCATGCTTTGAACCTCTACCTTTCTTGCAACTTAGTCAGCATTGGTTTGCTCACATGGTCCTGTCAATTGCCCAGCTGTAATTCGTTTACCTCACATAGCTGTTTTATCTTCTTTTGGGAGAGAGACATCACTAGTGAACATCATGGGACTCCGGTCCATATTACCATCATTGATCACATCAGCTATTTACTTTCTGCTTTTACTTACTGTTTACAGCAAAACCTATCACTACTATCACTTGTGTTTGATCCTTTGTAAATGACAAGGCCGGAGGGATTGAAAACCTCTCTGTACTCGTTGGGAGCAAAGTTATTTGTATCTGTGTGCAGGTCCAGGTTGATTGCTAATATCTGGCGCCGTTAGCAGTTGACACCTTCTTGTTGAAACTGGGAGTCTCAGGGAAATCGATCCTTGGTATCTTTGCCAAGGGAAAACTTCCGCTACACTACATCTCAAACCTTCCACTTGGGGTAACCAACGAGGGGCGAGAAGCCATCAGTAGGGAGCATCAAGGGTATGCTCGAAGGAGTAGGCAGGCAACCACGCGGGCTTGCCGCCCTTTTGATGCTTGGGGCCGGCTTGCTCCTCTGGCTGCTGGTCTTCGACTGTTGCCACTTGCCGGCTGGTAGAAGCCGGCTACAGGGTCTTGCGCTTGTTATCGTTTGGCTGTGGTCGCCGGCTGGATTCACCGGCCCGCGTCCGAGGACCCAGAGGGATCATCTTACCGGACGCGTCTACTTGCAGCTCTGACTTCATGGAGGAGTCTGTCGTGGCATACTTGTCTTCTATGATCAACAACTCGTCTAGTGTAGTTGGCTCATCGCAGAGGAGCTTGTGCTTGAGCAAGGTGCCTTCTCTACACTCGACGGTGAAGTAGGAGTTGTGTACCCCTTCGCAGGAGTTATGTAGCTCAGCCCAGCGCGTCAGGTAGTCGCGGGTGGACTCAGTCGGGCCTTGGATGCACAGGGAGAGCTAGCGAGGCTTGGGCAGCCACTTGTAGGTGTTGGTGATGTTGCGAGTGAAGACGTCGGTGAAGTCTAGCCAGCTGTTGATGCTGTACGGCTTGAGGCTATTCAGCCATGTCCGGCCCGTGCCTTGGAGCATGAGTGGAACGTACTTCACGGCAACGCGGTTGTTGCCATTTGCTATGTTGACGGCTGTGCAGTAGTCGACCAGCCAGTCCTCCGGCTTCATGGATCCGTTGTACTTGGGAGTGTCTCGAGGGAGTGAGAACCCTTTGGGAAAGGGCTGGTCGTGAATGCGGGGGCCGAAAGAGGGATGGCCGATTGCATCTTCCTCTTCTAGCGCAAAGGATCGGGCGAGCCGGTCGATCCGATGGCGGGCGTCGCTTTCTCCGACTCCTTCGCGGCGGCCCAACCGGTCTCCGAGAGTAGGATGGTTAACAAGCGGCGGGGAAGCACACCTCTCCCTGCGAGGGGGAGGAGGCGGACGGTCGTCCTGCTGTTCCACTGCTCGTGGGCGGCCGTCTTAGTCACGCTCGATCATGCTGTGAGTGCGCCAACTGCAGCTAGAAGCCGGCTCTTGGTCCTGTCGACCAGGAGTGCCGCTTGTTCGAGTCCAGGAGGTCGCTCCCTACTCACGGTGGGGGGACGATTCTCGGCTTGCACACTGGGATTCTACACGCGGCGGCGAGCCTCCTGCTGCTCGGCAGCCGCGTCGCGGAGCTGCTGGGCGCGCGCTGTCATGTAGCGACGCTCGTCGCCATCCAGGTGATCTAGCTCGTTTGCCGCCGCCTGGGCAGCGCGTAGGTTCTCCGTCGGGGTGTCGTAGACCGGGCGTTCGGCCCCAAGCCTGCTGGCGATGGCAGCACCGCGCTGCTGGACCGTGCCGACCCGGCTTGGCTTGCTAGCAGCAGGTGCACCACATACAGCAAGGTCGATCTCGCGCTGCTAGGCTTCAGTGAGGAGGCTCATGGTCACCAACTTGTTGGCCCTATCGAGGAGTGAGACGTGGAGTGTTTCCAGCATCGCGTCATCGGCACCCGCATCTATATTGGCAAACAGATCCTGCAATCCTGCTTGCAGCGGGTCCTGGCCGGCCCCATTATAGGCTCCGTCGTGGCTGGTGACCAGCACCTCCTTAATGGTGCTGGCGCTAGCACCGCTGATCGCAGTAGGCAGCATGTCGTTGATGACTACCACGTGGTCAAGGAAGGCATCAGTTGACGCTACGTCGAAGTCGATGAGCAAGTCGACGGGAAGGTCGGTGGAGCCAATGGACTGCAAGTCGGAGGGAGACTCGTTGGCGTTGTGGAGGTTGCCAAGGAGGTCGACGAGGCAGCTCTCGGTGCTGGCTGCTCCCACATCGGGCGCGGGCTCTTTAGTGATGTGAAGCTTGCCAAGGATGTTGACGAGGCAGCACTCGTAGCTCGACGCGGGCTCAACGGGGAGGCGGATCCCGCCGAGGATATCAGCGAGGCTGCTTGCCGCGCAAGCGGCTTCCATGCCGCAAAGCGCATTGGTGTTACATCATCGAGCATGGCAGGCTGGCTGCGCTCGCCAGGAAGGAAGATGGTTCCTGCCCTGAACGTGTTTTCGAATGACGGTGCACTTAGCCCCACGGTGGGCGTCAAATGTCAGGGATATCGTGCGCGATAAGCCAGGTGGTGGTTTATCATGGAGGGGGACAGGAGTACGTCGCCGGGCCCTGGAAGCGAGAATGAGCGATATCTCGAATGCCTATGAGATTTATCCAGGTTTGGGGCTCTCCATGGAGATAACACCCCTAGTCCTGCTCTGCAGGGACTCCGCGTCATGGCTATCATCAATAGAGTAGCTACAAGAGTGCTCCTTGAGCTGTTTCGACTAGAGTAGGAAGAAGAACAAGGCTGGCTCAAGCTTCTCCTTCTATGGGTGTCTGTATGGTGGCCAAAGTTCTAACCCCTTGCATGGGGAAGCCTGGGGTGTTTATATAGGCCTACCCCCTAGGGGTACAACAGTAATCCGGCTGGGTGTAGGACCCGGCAGTCAGTGTCTCTTGGCGCCGGCTTCTCCGCCTGCTGCTGGGGCCCTCTGCTTGGTGAGTCTTGTCGGGTGCTGGGAACTCGACCGATAGGTAGGGCCCTCCGCCCGCGGGCCAGTTTGGCTGCTTTTTATTGTAGCCTTGCCTCCGATGACGGAGGCTTTGTCGGGAACGCATGGCTACATTCCCGCCGCCTGCGGGCGTTCACTTTAGCCACACCCAGTCTTATCTGCTTAATGGTACACGGACTCCGAGGGGAGGGAGGGCCGCCTGCTGAGAGTCAACCCACCCTTGACGCCGTTTGTTGGGTGCTCGCCGTCTTCTGGTGGCTCGCGGACAGGTAGTGCCCACTGCCTATGGGCCATATTAACCGCCCATCGTGGGAGCGTGGCTCCCTCTGACGTAGGTGATGTCACGGGCTGTGTGGCTACAGTGCCACGCCGGGCGAGGGGTGTAGATTCGGGGGTGGCAGGTCGCACTGTAGCCAACCCCGTCTCGTCGTGGTTGAATGGGTGCAAACTTTGAGGGAACACAGGGCCACCTACTAGAGGCCGGCTCCCTGGAGACGCCTATTCGGGGCACGCCGCCTCCTGGGAGCCAGCCCGTTGGACCAGACGGCCCAAATGGTCTACCTTGCATCCGGAAGGTTTGAGGAGTGCACCTGGCCCCGATATATTGAAATACTATAGGATGTTGATTTGGATTCCCGTGGTTAATATCTCCCACAGGTCATCAGTAAGCTTCTTAAGTGTGCATAATCAGCGGCGAGAGCATCCAGTGCAGCTCCGTGCCTATCTTCCGGTTCCTTAGTGTGCTGCTGCACAAGAGCTTCAGACTATCATCCTTGGCGCAGAGAGTGGCTTCAAGTTTTTCCTCCCGGAGAGAGATCTCTCACTCTCTGGCGTCCAGGGACGCCTTATGGTCCGCCAGGCGCGCCTCGCGGGCCATAACACCTTCTCCCACCAACTTAAGCATCTCACACTGCCTCGTGATCACCTTGAGCTGCTTGTTGTTCCACCCACACAGCTTCAGGCACCTGTCCTTCAGCTTCTGATCCACCTTATTGGCGTATACGCACCGCTCCTTGATTGCTTGCCACCTCTGGTGGTGGCGGGCCTGCATCTCCTTCACACCTGCCACCATGGATTCCATGAAAGCTGAGTCTGTGGTGATGACGACAGAATCGTCGGCCTCTTCCCCCATGGTCAAGTGGGGCCAGGAGGTGTTGAAGCTCTTCATCAAGCTCAATGTCCGTAGTCAAGGACATGTTGGGGGCTTCAGCTCCAGGTCGCGGGGAATGGACCCATTATTTGGACTGGGATTTTCATCTCGACAACCACTCCCCCTACCGGGGCATCCTTTGAAGAGTGCACAATTACTACCAAGGGACCCTGGGCATCCCCGGTAGGAAGTTCCTGCCCCTCGGCAGCAACAAGCCCCGCGGCCTCGTCTGCAGCGGCCCTTCCTAAATCAACCGCCAACTCTAGTGGGTTTGCTTCCTCGGTTTGGAAGCTGCATATGGAAGAACCGGTGAGTAAAAAAAAGAGAATAAGCAAAGTACCTGGAGGATTCTGCTGGGCAGAAACCTCTGTTTCCCAAGCAACAGTTGGTGCGGGGCGATGGACTTTTGCCTCTGTCGTGGTCGTCTCGCTGCCTTCCGCGCAACCTCGCCCATAAGCGGCTTTGCAAGGCCTCTTCGGATTGAGTGGCGGGGGAGGCATGTCCCTCAAGGGGCTCATCTTGAGACGTCTCGCCTCTCCCTCCACCAGGGGAGAAATGGAGGTCATCCCCATTACCTCCAGCGGGAGGAACCAGGTCTCCGTCCTCGGGGCGGGGGATGGACTGGGGCTCGGTACGGGGTCATGCATGTCGTTCCCCACAAAGGATGAGCTCTCCGCTCCCTTCAACGACCCAAGGTGCCGGAGCCTCTTCCGGGGGCGAGGGACAAGGTTTTCTGTGTCCTCCTCCACTTCCCTAACAGCAACAAGGAAAAGAGCTCAGTCAGCAAAAAAATCAGATATACAAGCTACCCACGGAGAGGCGAAATCGTCCTTACTCTTCTGCAATAAGCATGGAGTTTAAATTAACTCCATGGGAGGTGGAGACTCCCATCTTCTCTTCGAAGGTGGGGAAGCAAAACTCCCAAGCAGCTTCAGCGCTTGCCGTGGCGCCGGGGGCTCTGGAGAAGACGAGCTCTGTGAGGAGCTTGAGCCGGAGTGGGAGTTGGACTCCACCTCCACGTCTGCCGAGTGCTTGGAGGAGGGGCCCATGGCCTAGGCAAGACGAGGAGATTGGTGACACAACGCCTCGGCCTTGGTAGCTTTGGTGGTGGTCTTCTTTACCCTCTTGGCAGGAGGGTTAGAGGCCGCCGCCCCTTGAGTAGTGGCATGCCTACGGGTGTGCTGTTTAAGGTCTGGCTCGAGGGCTTGCGGCCCAGCCGCTAGCCACTCCTCGAGCCCGGCCGCCTCGCCGGTCTCCTCCTATTCTTCCTCTTTTGCCTCCTCCTCAAGCTCATTTGCTACCCTGGCTAGAGCATCTTGCCCGGCAAAGATATTCCCGGCACGACCTTCACCGGCAGCCATTTCCGTGGTCTGCACGTCGCTGTCGCTGGGGGAAGAGCTCCTATCCTCAGCTTTCCCCTTTCCCTTCCTGGCCTTTGCGGCCTTATCCTCCTCCGCGAGGCGGATAGCTTTGTCTTCCTTGACTCTCTTCAAAATGTACGCCATGTCCATAGTCGTGGTGTGGTTGTACGTCCCAGTTTCAACCCTGGTGGCCTTCTCTAGAAGGGTGTTCGACAATTCAAGCTCATCATCCAGGGTGGGTAGCTGCCATCTGCTCGATACTCCCTCAGCAATACATTCTGGCATCCACTTCAGTATCTAATCCCGGGCAGAGTTGATGTTCAGGGGAATGACAGTTGTCTGGAGTTTAAACGGTTAAAAGCGACCGAACAGCTGGTCACACAACCATCCATGGCCATAAACTGACAAATTGTTGGCCAGCCCTGGTAGCAACCGCATCTTGTATGCCGCATCTCCATACAGCCACGCAGGTCTGTCCCTTTCTTACAACGGTGAGATGCAGCGGAGAAGGAAATCTGATCCCACATTCTCGATGATTAGCCCGGCAGCCCTCAAACAAGTGATCCTATTGATTACTGGGCGCAGCCTGTCTTCGGTGAGGCCCATAGCGCTCCATTCCCTGTCGCGCTTAACGCACTCCGTCCGTGCTTCGCAGAACTTGAGGAGTTCCTCATCCTGAATCCAACACCAATCTCACCTCCATTCCTCACCCACTCACGCTGGTATCCAGGGATGTAATCGCAAACTTTGTTCGCCGCACGTGGCATCCAATTAATGACCCCGGAGCGGTGGACTCTGCTCTCCACCTGTGGGACAAAATAATGACGGTACATATCCTCATTGGTCTTGACTCCAACAAAGTTCTCACACAAATGCGCAAAAATGGCCATGGTCGCCATTGCATTTGGCGGGAAGTCAAGAACGTGGAACTCATAGATGTTCATGATCGCCTTGAAGAATTCAGAGAATGGGAGGACAGAGGCCACATATGAAGTAAGCACAAAAGAAATGATAAGAGTTTGACGGATTGTCCTTCCCCGCATAAACTATGGGCGCTCCATGCCCCTTATCGAAGGCTCTCCACCACAGATATTTGTACCTCACTTGGAGGTCGGGGCCGCTCGAATTCGACGGAGTGAAAACGACATATTTTCTCCGCTTCATATTCAACTCTGCAGACCTGTTTCTTCCCTTGGCAGCTGCCTCCTTCGCTACGATCGCTTGCTTCTTCTCCCCTCGGGTTTCTTCTCTATTTCGGCGGCGACGATAGGAAAAGGAGAGGAATCTAATGGAAGAGGCGGTGGCGGAAGAAAGGAATTGTGGCCTGGCTTGTGGAACAAGGAGATAGGGGAGCGAGGCAAGAGGTAGATGGGTACGTTTCGGCTTTTTCCTACTCTTAAGGAGGGGAAAGTGGGGCAGATGCGCGACGCTTCAGACAGTTACTGTTTTACCATAACTACAGCAGCCCCATGATCCCACGATGCGCAGTAATCACGCAAATGAATGTTGGGGTGGCAAGTCATTATAATGGAACCGGTGCACTCAGCTCTTTCCTGCCACGTGTCCACGCACTGTTTGGGGCCTAACCCAACATGCCCAGCGAGACGTGTGGCTCAGGCCCGGGGGCTTATGCCCAGCGAGACGTGTTTCCCCTGACTCGTGCACGGACAAGCCAAGGCCGAACTAAGATGTACAAAAGACCAAGACGTCCAAGGGGCCAACAAGCAGACCAGAGAAGCAAGACATCACCGAGAGGAGGGCCTCCTTTGCCGGGTAGGCGAGCCCAGCGAAGGGCAAGACCATCCTCAGAAGGAGACAGTCAAGACACCCCGGCAGGGCCTGCCGGAGCTCGCGGAGGCAAAACCACCTTACCAATCGCTCAAGCATGACCAACATCGTCGATTAATGCCGTGTCAAGCCGCAAGATGATTAATTGGCAGCCATTAGCCACATGGCAGCCTATCCCTACGAGAAGAAGCCGCAGATGACATCCGTCCCGCGACATGTCAAGAGGACATGCGCAGAGCTGGCAAGATAGCTCGGCAAGCCTTGCCGAGCAACTAGTGATGTGACACTAAGCCGTGCATTTAATGCACCCTGTCAGCCCGCAGAGTTAAGTATGATATCACTGTTTGTTGTCATATTAGTGCATAATGACTACTTTTCCACTGTGGTAGCCCCTTGATTTATAAAAGGAGGCCCATGGCAATCGTAGAAAGGGTTGGAAAGTTGATGAACCCACACCCCCATACGCGTGTAGTCGCTGGTGCCTAAGGCAACCCCTGCCGGGCAAGTGTACTATGCTCCACCACCTCCATTCCACCATCAATCCACCAAAGCAGGAGTAGGGTTTTATGCCTCGCGGTGGCCCGCACCTGGGTAAATTGCTTTTGTGCTCTCTGCCACGCTGTCATGCGCTGGTCTGCTCTTTGTGCAAAGCGACATCCCCCTGCCGAACGAGCAAGGGGCCTCCTGGTCCCATGGTGGTCGCGGATATCCCGCGACACACATGTTTGGTTGGGACAGTCAACAAATCTTAAATCTAATCTGTCTCTGTAAACAACACTTTCATCAAGCCTTGGTACACTACTTCTCCACCAAGTAGTAACCTAGTTCATCATCATCTCCCAAGGGCATTAGTGGCACCCATTGGGCTTTTGACAGATTCCTTTCAAGGTGATTTTCACGGAATTTATGCAAGTCAATGCATCAACAACTATGGTTTCACCATCGTATCTCTAAGCACAAAATAGAGCTCTGAATCTTACAAGTATCAACGGTGTATGCAATGGAGGCAAGCCTAGCAAGGCTGCCAATCAAGATATATCATGCACTCGATGAAACAATGAAAATGCAATTGCGGTGTCAAATGGTTCATCATGGTTAAAGGGCTGCATGCCTGACTACGCAAAGTCTTCAATCCTCCTGGTCCATCTCCAAGCATTCCATCTACTTCGTCAACTAATGTCGAAGGCAATCATAATCCTCCTAGTTCATCATGGTGCGCATGAGTCCGGAGACGATGCCGCAATGCATGAGCCTAGCCACACACCTCAAGGAGGGCTAGAGCGAGTAGGGCTTCAACCACGGCGGAGGAGGGCATCGACCACTTTGGGCCTTGAGCGCACGGGTTTCCCGAGGGAATTGGTGGAGGTGGGGGAGTTCCTGGAGATCGTGTGATGGCACCGGAGTGGCCAGGGGGAGAGAGGGGCTTGGGGTAGCTCGAATTTGAGCGGAGGCCATCGGCGGGTCTCCGACCGTGGAGGAGGCAGGAGGGCCCTATAGGGACCGAGAGGTTGTCTCGGAGGTTATTGGAAGAGGTCGAAATGATGGTTTTGGCAAAATTACATAAGGTGTTTGCTAGAAATTTGGGTAAGAAAATCAAATCCAATTAACATGATAATTAACGGGATCAAATGGCATATACAATTGAGGTTGTTTACCAATTTTGAGGCTATTTGAATAAAATTTCCAATGTAACTTTGGCAAACTCTAGAAATCCGCAGAAATTGATTTTTCCAGATTTGGTCATGCAAATCTTTTCTCCTTGATGCACCACTTGGTGTAGTGTCGTCATTTGAGAATTTGAGCATGTCCACAAAATTTGGGATCAAAATGAGAAAGTTGGCAATGTGGAGTTTCTCAAATTTGGTTCTAGACAAAGAGGGTTTTGGGACACTTTTCGGTACCAAAACTATTTGGATGGAAAAGAAACTTGGCAAGATTATCACACTAGGCATGTGTGACTTGCTAGAATTTTCCTGGATTTATTTGACAATATTTCTTATAGAAATATTTCAATAATTGAATTATGCAGAAATGGTTTTGGAGGGCTTTGTCCAATATTTTGAACATGCCCATGTGTTAAAAATCTTATACATGGACAATATATTTCCAGTGAGCTTCCGTAAATTTAATCAAATATTTTTTAGAAATAATTTTAACCTATTGAAGACCATTTCTGTCTTAAAGAAATAGCCTTTAAATAAAATAGGTAAATAACTTTTAAAATAATATTTTTTTTGGTTTTTGGGAGACCTATATCTAATAGGAGTCAAATACAATTTTTAAAAGATTTTTAACACCCTTAATTAAGTACTTGTATTTCAATTCTCAATTTAGGGGGTTTTTGGAAAACCTAATTTAGACTTTTTGGCCAAATTATTTTTGTAAGAAAATACTATTCTATCATATACGCATGGCATGATGAAGGAGGAGGAGTATAAGAGTTGGAGGATTTTTTTATTTTTAGAGCACTTGCAAACATCATACAAAAATCCAACCAAGCGAAGTTGAAAACACTGAGAAGTTTTTGTCAAACCCAAATTTTTTCATGATTTATTAGCTTAAGTGTTGTGGCATGAAAATTAGAGTGTGACAGGCCAACCCCCTTACAAGAATCTCGTCCTCGAAATTCCCAAACTAGGCGCGTTAAGGAATACGTAAACTTGGATCTAGGGTAGTCTTCACGTCCTCATACTGCTTCTGCTTCCAGGTGGTTCTCCATTGAACCTTGAGGTACTTGATGGTGTAGCTTCGTGTATAACATTCTTGTTGATCCAGGTTTCAAATGGGTCTCTCGCTGTAGGTTAGGTCGGTTGGGGGTCGATGGCTCGGTGATTGATGTCCTTGTTAGTGATTGGGCTAGTTAGGAAATTAGAAACACTTCCGGAGTTGTGTCGCGTGGAAAACGTTGTGCACATAGGATAACTCAGGTGGTAACTCCAGTTAGCAACGGTCTTCTTTTCGTCTTGCAGTGATCTCGAAGAGGGTCAATAATCTTGGTGTGAGCTTCCCTTTGACATGTAAATGCTTGGTTCCTTTCAAAGGAACGGCTTGCACATACACATGATCTTTGACATGAAAGTTTACTTCTGGATGACAATGGTTGGTATAGTTCTTCCTCCTTGACATGATGGGCTTCAAATGTTCCCTAACCAGCTGAATGGCTCTTCTTCCGTCTTCGGCTGGACAAGTAGGTCACCAATTAAAGATGACAACCAACTTGTCCAAGTACTCTACGAGGACTTGCTCAAGGGGTACATAAAGTAGGCTATGGTACTAGTGGTGGCCAATGTTTGTATTGGCCAAGGTCTTCTTGACCTAGAGCCAAAGCCCATGGTCATGATTCAACCACGATGTGGCTTGGTAAGGCTTAAGGGTTTCAAGGATTCTAGGTTGTGAGTGGTGGTTTATCATCTTATCCTTGAGCACAGTTTGTGAGATGACAATTGTTCTATCTAGTCCATCAAACAAATCACCTTATACCACCGAAAGAATCCTCTCATATAGGTCAACTCCAATCATCACTCATGATATTCATACCCTCATGACTCAGAAGAGGAGGTCTAAAAAAATCATACATGTCAACTATCCCCAAACTCATGTGTATAGCTATCCCTATGTAAAAATCCATGGGTAGAGCATATAAGCTGCTAAGCTTGAATTAAACATGACAATCCAAGTCCTCAGCCTATTCTTCAAAGGTCCATGATAGTGCATCTTTATCCAAAGGAAACACGTCGTATACCACTCCAAGATCATGTTTCCTTCCTATGAATCAACTCCAAAAGCCCATTAACTTCTATCAACCACTACATAACCCATTATTTCTACAAATCCAATGTCTATGGTGTTCCACTTGATCTACTAATATCCTATAATCCCAGAATACTTGAATGGGCTATCTTTACTATAGTAAGTCCATCCATTCCCATTATAGGGATCAAGTGAACTCCAAGGTCAAGGTTATATAGATCCCTAAATCAACTCCGACAATTTATCCAATCTCCGATTTTATTGTCCACCGAGAGACATGGTATCATGATCGAGATCATCATTCTAAATCCAATTTACTCCAAACCATGTAGACTTACTATCGGGACCCCGATCCTAAGTCACACAGGTCTAGCCTGTAACACACCATATCACTTTGCGGCCTCACGCACGGTATCCCCACGGGTGCCATCTTACCTGGCCCGGGACCGTTTGCGCATTTTGGCACACGTATATGATAGTGTCGCTAGCATCCATATGACAGAGAACCCGGGCCGACATGACCAGTTATAAACCAAAAGTGGCACTAAATTACAGAGACAGGCATTCATGACCCACCAACGAACGTGTCGGTCATCAACGTATGAACCCAAGTCGTAGCAAGCTACAAGGACTTAAAGGAACAACGCGTGACATTTCCCCTAAGGGACAGACACAGGAACGAAGAAGGACACATGCCGGTCAGCCTAAGTGTTCTAGAGCAGTAGGAAGCTACCAAGGCTCAGTGGAAGCACTAGGAGACATTTCCCTGTAAGATAGGCTACCAAGGGTAAACAACTAGGTGTCGGATCCCACACATACCAAGCATTTCAATAACATACACACAATATGCTCAATATGTGCAAATACAACATGGCATCACAACAAGACTCTAATGAACAACATATTTATTCATTAGGCTCCGAGGAACCAAATATTACAAACATGGGTCTCATGACCCAACATTCAGAGCGTACGAGCAACAAGCGGAAGCACAACATGTCTGAGTACAGACATCTACAAATGAAAAAGGCCAAAGAGCCTGACTATCTACAACACTCATCCAAGAACGTAGCTGAGGTACAAGCTACTTGTCGAAGTCCAAGCGGAACTACTAGTGAGACATCAATCTCATATGCAAAACATAAATTAAGCAAACATGAGTACAAAGGTACTCAGCAAGACTTACATCAGATCCTATCATACATGCACTTGTATCAAGATGGCAAAATGGGGTTTAGTTGCAGCAAGCCAGCTTTGACTCAGTGGCTATCCTATTCTACGATTGCTGGTAACTCTTTTGAGGTGGCGCACACGAGTCCACTAAGCACCACACAATACACCACTATGGATTCATCCCCGTCTCCCTACGAGAAGGCCATCCATAGCACTCACACTTGTCTTGAGTATTTTAGAGTATCCACTTCAAGTTGTCTATGTACCACGTAAGCATCCAAGAAGTCCATAACCGTGGACCCGGCTATTCGAATAGATCATGTTAACCCTGCAGGGGTGTACTGCTTCACACACGCTCTCGCCACTTACCGCCATGTACATCTCGTGTATCTCGGAAACCTTCAAGCGGAAGCCTGGCGAGGGTGTCGGCCACGACCTGACTAACCACACAAGACTCAAGTCCAGGTTTATCGCCTATTCGGGTTCCATCCGTAAGGAGATCCGGCCGGGGTGTCGCTCACGGCCCCAAATGATGTGCGCAGGGTTCCCAAGCCCACCTCGCCGAGTGGATCTACGCTTGGTACACCGTGCCACAGTGCCTAGTCTGTCCCAAGCCCACTGGCCGAGTGCCACTTGGTAGACTACTAACACTACCTACAAACACCAGAAACTAGTTGCAACTCTTGGACTGAGACCAAGTCGGTTAATAAGTCGAGAGGGGCACTTAAGCATTCCAATGCATGGTAGTAGCTGGTCATTGGACAACATACACAAAACTCAGTTCTTAGGGACGGTTCCAGTGAGACAACCCACCATGTACTCCTACATGGCCTCTCACCACTACCTTTACCAAATCGTGTTCAAACACTTAACCCGCAGCATCAGAACATATCATTGCACTCCAATTCATTCCCGATGAATCGTACCTGACACACTCTAAGCAATAGCAAGCAAGGCATGGTAAGATCACAACATGGCTTCAATCAACTCCTACACATGCTAGTGGGTTTCAACTATTTACTATGGAATGACAGGTCATGCAGAGGAATGGGTTCAACTACCGCAACATAAAGTAGCAGTTGAAGTCATTGTTGTCCTAATGCAATAACAAGGAGCAGGAGCGAGAGAGGGGTTGTATCGAAATGAACAAGGGGGTTTGCTTGCCTGGTAAAACAACGTGCAGAGCACTGCTCCTCTGACAGGTACTCTGGATCGTTCTCCGGAGCTGGACCTATCGAGAAGAACGGTGCCGACAATCAAACACAAGCATATGCAACAATATGATGCATGATCATGGCATGAATATGTGATGTTATTTGAGTTAATGCAACTAGCATTCTATTTGAAAGAAGTGAAGGAAATATGCCCTAGAGGCAATAATAAAGTTATTATTTATTTCCTTATATCATGATAAATGTTTATTATTCATGCTAGAATTGTATTAACCGGAAACTTAATACATGTGTGAATACATAGACAAAACAGAGTGTCCCTAGTATGCCTCTACTAGACTAGCTCATTGATCAAAGATGGTTATGTTTCCTAGCCATAGACATGAGTTGTCATTTGATCAACGAGATCACATCATTAGGAGAATGATCTGATGGACAAGACCCATCCGTTAGCTTAGCACTATGATCGTTTAAGTTTTACTGCTATTGCTTTCTTCATGACTTATACATGTTCCTATGACTATGAGATTATGCAACTCCCGAATACCGGAGGAACACTTTGTGTGCTACCAAACGTCACAACGTAACTGGGTGATTATAAAGGTACTCTACAGGTGTCTCCGAAGGTACTTGTTGGGTTGGCGTATTTCGAGATTAGGATTTGTCACTCCGATTGTCGGAGAGGTATCTCAGGGCCCACTCGGTAATGCACATCACTATAAGCCTTGCAAGCATTGCAGCTAATGAGTTAGTTGCGGGATGATGTATTAAGGAATGAGTAAAGAGACTTGTTGGTAACGAGATTGAACTAGGTATTGAGATACCGACGATCGAATCTCGGGAATGTAACATACCGATGACAAAGGGAACAATGTATGTTGTTATGCGGTTTGACCGATAAAGATCTTCGTAGAATATGTGGGAGCCAATATGAGCATCAAGGTTCCGCTATTGGTTATTGACCGGAGACGTTTCTCGGTCATGTCTACATAGTTCTCGAACCCGTAGGGTCCGCACGCTTAAGGTTTCGATGATAGTTTTATTATGAGTTTATGAGTTTTGATGTACCGAAGGAGTTCGGAGTCCCGGATGAGATCGGGGACATGACGAGGAGTCTCAAAATTGTCGAGACGTAAAAATCGATATATTGGACGACTATATTCGGACATCGGAAAGGTTCCGAGTGATTCGGGTATTTTCGGAGTACCGGGGAGTTACGGGAATAGAGGAGAGAGGCCAAAAGGAAGGAGGCGTGCACCCCCCTTCTGGTCCGAATTGGACAAGGGGTGCAGCCCCCTTTTCCTTCTCCCTCTCCCCCTCTTTCCTTCTCTCCTACTCCGGAAAGGAAAGGGGAATCCTACTAGGACTTGGGAGTCCTAGTAGGACTCCCCACACATGGTGCGCCCCCTCTAGGGCCGGCCTCTCCCTCCCTCCTTTATATACGGGGGCAGGGGGGCACCTCTAGACACAACAATTGATCTCTTGATCTCTTAGCCGTGTGCGGTGCCCCCCTCCACCATAGTTCTCCTCGATAAATATTGTAGCGGTGCTTAGGCGAAGCCCTGCGACGGTAGAACATCAAGATCGTCACCACACCGTCGTGCTGACGGAACTCTCCCTCGACACTTGGCTGGATCGGAGTTCGAGGGACGTCATCGAGCTGAACGTGTGCTAGAACTCGGAGGTGCTGTAGTTTCGGTGCTTGATCGGTCGGGCCGTGAAGACGTACGACTACATCAACCGCGTTGTTCTAACGCTTCCGCTTCTGGTCTACGAGGGTACGTAGACACACTCTTCCCTCTCGTTGCTATGCATCTGGTAGATAGATCTTGCGTGATCGTAGGAAAATTTTAAAATACTACGTTCCCCAACAGTGGCATCATGAGCCAGGTCTATGCATAGATGATATGCACGAGTAGAACACAAGTGAGTTGTGGATGATACTAGTCATACTGCTTACCAGCATGTCATACTTTGATTCGGCGGTATTGTTGGATGAAGCGGCCCGGACCGACATTACGCGTACGCTTACGCGAGACTGGTTCTACCGACGTGCTTCCCACACAGGTGGCTGGCGGGTGTCAGTTTCTCCAACTTTAGTTGAATCAAGTGTGGCTACGCCCGGCCCTTGTGAAGGTTAAAACAGCACATACTTGACGAAATATCGTTGTGGTTTTGTATGCGTAGGTAAGAACGGTTCTTGCTAAGCCCGTAGCAGCCACGTAAAACATGCAACAACAAAGTAGAGGACGTCTAACTTGTTTTTGCAGGGCATGTTGTGATGTGATATGGTCAAGACATGATGAGTTATACGGTTTTGTATGAAATGATCATGTTTTGTAAAGTTATCGGCAACTGGCAGGAGCCATGTGGTTGTCGCTTTATTGTATGAAATGCAATCGCCATGTAATTGCTTTACTTTATCACTAAGCTGTAGCGATAGTCGTAGAAGCAATAGTTGGCGAGACGACAACGATGCTACGATGGAGATCAAGGTGTCGCGCCGGTGACGAAGGTGATCATGACGGTGCTTTGGAGATGGAGATCAAAAGCACACGATGATGATGGCCATATCATGTCACATATTTTGATTGCATGTGATGTTTATCTTATTATGCTTCTTATTTTGCTTAGTTCGAGGGTAGCATTATAAGATGATCCCTTACTAAATTTCAAGGTATAAGTGTTCTCCCTGAGTATGCACCGTTGCGAAAGTTCGTCGTGCCGAGACACCACGTGATGATCGGGTGTGATAAGCTCTACGTTCAAATACAACGGGTGTAAGCCAGTTTTGCACACGCAGAATACTCGGGTTAAACTTGACGAGCCTAGCATATGCAGATATGGCCTCGGAACACTGGAGACCGAAAGGTCGAGCGTGAATCTTATAGTAGATATGATCAACATAAGATGTTCACCATTGAAAACTACTCCATCTCACGTGATGATCGGACATGGTTTAGTTGATTTGGATCACGTGATCATTTAGATGACTGTAGGGATGTCTATCTAAGTGGGAGTTCTTATGTAATATGATTAAATTGAACTTTAATTTATCATGAACTTAGTCCTGGTAGTATTAGCATATCTATGTTGTAGATCAATAGCTCGCGATGTTGCTCCACGTTTATTTTTTATATGTTCCTAGAGAAAACTAAGTTGAAAGATGTTAGTAGCAATGATGTGGAATTGTTCCGTGATCTGAGGATTATCCTCATTACAGCATAGAAGAATTATGTCCTTGATGCACCGCTAGGTGACAGACCTATTGCAGGAGCAGATTTAGACGTTATGAACGTTTTGACAAAAGCTCGGTATGATGACTACTTGATAGTTTAAGTGCACCATGCTTTACGGCTTAGAACCGGGACTTCAAAAATGTTTTGAACGCCACGGAGCATATAAGATGTTCCAAGAGTTGAAATTAGTATTTCATGCTCATACCCGTGTCGAGAGGTATAAGACCTCTGACAGTACTTTGCCTACAAGATGGAGGAGAATAGCTCAACCAGTGAGCATGTGCTCAGATTGTCTAGGTACTACAATTACTTGAATCAAGTGGGAGTTATTCTTCCAGATAAGATAGTAATTGACAAAGTTATCTAGTCACTATCACCAAGTTAGTAGAACTTCGTGATAAACTATAATATGCAATGGATGACAAAAGTAATTCTCGAGCTCTTCGCGATGCTGAAGTCGGCGAAGGTAGAAATCGTGAAAAAGCATCAAGTGTTGATGGTTAACAAGACCACTTGTTTCAAGTAAAGGGCAAAGGGATAGAAGGGGAACTTTAAGAAGAATGACAAGCAAGTTGTCACTCCCGTGAAGAAACCGAAAGCTAAAACTCAAGCCTGAAACTAAGTGCTTCTACTGCAAAGGAAATGGTCACTGGAAGTGGAACTGCCCTAGATACTTGGCGGATAAGAAGGATGGCAAAGTGAACAAAGGTATATTTTGATATACAGATTATTGATGTGTACTTTACTAGTGTTCATAGCAACCCTGGGTATTTGATACCGGTACAGTTGCTAAAATTAGTAACTCGAAACGAGAATTGCAAAATCAACAGAGACTAGTTAAAGGTGAAGTGACGATGTGTGTTGGAAGTGGTTCCAAGATTGATATGATCATCATCGGACACTCCCTATACTTTCGGGATTAGTGTGAAACCTAAATAAATGTTATTTGGCATTTGCGTTGAGCATGAATATGATTTGATCATATTTGTTGCAATACGGTTATTCATTTAAAGTCATAGAATAATTGTTATTCTGTTTACATGAATAAAACCTTCGATGGTCATACACCCAATGAAAATAGTTTGTTGGATCTCGATCGTGGCGATACACATATTCATAATATTGAAGCCAAAAGATGCAAGGTTAATAATGATAGTGCAACTTATTTGTGGCACTGTTGTTTAGGTCATAATGGTGTAAAGCGCATGAAGAAACTCCATAGTGATGGACTTTTGGAATCACTTGATTATGAATCACTTGGTGCTTGCGAACCATGCCTCATGGGCAAGATGACTAAAACTCCGTTCTCCGGAACAATGGAGTGAGCAACAGATTTGTTGGAGATCATACATACAGATGTATGTGGACCAATGAGTGTTGAAGCTCGCGGCGGGTATCGTTATTTTCTGACCTTCACTTATGATTTGAGCAGATATGGGTATATCTACTTAATGAAGCACAAGTCTAAAACATTTGAAAAGTTCAAAAAATTTCAGAGTGAAGTGGAGAATCATCGTAACAAGAAAAATAAGAGTTTCTACGATATGATCGTAGAGGTAAAATATTTGAGTTAGCGAGTTTGGCTTTCAGTAAAAACAATGTGAAATAGTTTCACTACTCACGCTACCTGGAACACCATAGTGTAATGGTGTGTCCGAACGTCATAACCGTACTTTATTAGATATGGTGCGATCGATGATGTCTCTTACCGATCTACCACTATCGCTTTTGGGGTTATGCATTAGAGACAGATACATTCACGTTAAATAGGGCACCATCTAAATCCGTGGAGATGACACCGTATGAACTGTGGTTTGACGAGAAACCTAAGCTGTCATTTCTTTAAGTTTGGGACTGCGATGCTTATGTGAAAAAGTTTCAACATGATAAGCTCGAACCCAAATCAGAGAAGTAAATCTTCATAGGATACCCAAAAGAAACTGTTGGGTACACCTTCTATCACAGATCCGAAGGCAAGGTCTTTGTTGCTAAGAGTGGATCCTTTATAGAGAAGGAGTTTCTCTCGAAAGAAGTGAGTGGGAGGAAAGTAGAACGTGATGAGGGAGGAAAGTAGAACTTGATGAGGTAATTGTACCTTCTCCCGAATTGGAAAGTAGTACATCACAGAAAATTGTTCCAGTGATTCCTACATCAATCAGTGAGGAAGTTAATGATGATGATCATGAAACTTCGGATCAAGTTTCTGTTGAACGTCGTAGATCATCCAGAGTACGTTCCGCACCAGAGTGGTACGGGAACCCAGTTCTGGAAATCATGTTACTAGACCATGATGAACCTACGAACTATGAGGAAGCGATGATGAGCCCAGATTCCGCAAAATGGCTTGAAGCCATGAAATCTGAGATGGGATCCATGTATGAGAACAAAGTGTGGACTTTGGTTGACTTGCTCGATGATCGGCAAGCCATCAAAAATAAATGGATCTTCAAGAGGAAGACTGACACTGACGGTAATGTTACTGTTTACAAAGCTCGACTTGTTGCGAAAGTTTTTCAACAAGTTCAAGGAGTTGACTACGATGAGACTTTCTCACCCGTAGCGATGCTTAAGTCTGTCCGAATCATGTTAGCAATTGCCGCATTTTATGAAATCTGGCAAATGGATAACAAAATTGTATTCTTTAATGGATTTATTAAAGAAGAATTGTATATGATGTAACCAGAAGGTTTTGTCAATCCTAAAGGTGCTAACAAAATGTGCAAGCTCCAGCGATCCATCTATGGACTGGTGCAAGCATCTCGGAGTTGGAATATACGCTTTGATAAGTTGGTCAAAGCATATAGATTTATACAGACTTGCGGTGAAGCCTGTATTTACAAGAAGTGAGTGGGAGCACTACAACCTTTCTGATAAGTATATGTGAATGACATATTGTCGTTCAGAAATGATGTAGAATTTTCTGGAAAGCATAAAGGAGTGTTTGAAAGGAGTTTTTCAAAGAAAGACCTTGGTGAAGCTGCTTACATATTGGGCATCAAGATCTATAGAGATAGATCAAGACGCTTGATAAGACTTTCGATGAGTACATACCTTGATGATATTTTGAAGTAGTTCAAAATGGATCAGTCAAAGAAGGAGTTCTTGCCTGACTTGTAAGGTGTGAAGTTGAGTAAGACTCAAAGCCAGACCACGGCAGAAAAATATAGAGAGAATGAAAGTCATTCCCTATGCCTCAGCCATAGGTTCTATAAAGTATGCCATGCTGTGTACCAAACATGTTGTGTACCTTGCCATGAGTTTGTCAAGGGGGTACAATAGAGATCCCGGAGTAGATCACTATACAGCGGTCAAAATTATCCCTAGTAACTGGATGACTAAGGAAATGTTTCTCGATTATGTAGGTGATAAAGAGTTCGTCGTAAAGGGTTACGCCGATGCAAGCTTTGACACTAAATCCAGATGACTCTAAGTATCAATCTGGATGCGTATTGAAAGTGGGAGCAATTAGTTAGAGTAGCTCCATGCAGAGCATTGTAGACATAGAAATTTGCGAAATACATACAGATCTGTATGTAACAGACCCGTTGACTAAACTTCTCTCACAAGCAAAACATGATCACACCTTATTACTCTTGGGTATTAAGCACATAGCGATGTGAACTAGATTATTGACTCTAATAAACCCTTTGGGTGTTAATCACATGACGATGTGAACTATCGGTGTTAAATCACATGGCGATGTGAACTAGATTATTGACTCTAGTTCAAGTGGGAGACTGAAGGAAATATGCCCTAGAGGCAATAATAAAGTTATTATTTATTTCCTTATATCATGATAAATGTTTATTATTCATGCTAGAATTGTATTAACCGGAAACTTAATACATGTGTGAATACATAGACAAAACAAAGTGTCCCTAGTATGCCTCTACTAGACTAGCTCATTGATCAAAGATGGTTATGTTTCCTAGCCATAGACATGAGTTGTCATTTGATCAACGTGATCACATCTTTAGGAGAATGATCTGATGGACAAGACCCATCCGTTAGCTTAGCACTATGATCGTTTAAGTTTTACTGCTATTGCTTTCTTCATGACTTATACATGTTCCTATGACTATTAGATTATGCAACTCCCGAATACCGGAGGAACACTTTGTGTGCTACCAAATGTCACAACGTAAATGGGTGATTATAAAGGTACTCTACAGGTGTCTCCGAAGGTACTTGTTGGGTTGGCGTATTTCGAGATTAGGATTTGTCACTTCGATTGTCGGAGAGGTATCTCTGGGCCCACTCGGTAATGCACATCACTATAAGCCTTACAAGCATTGCAGCTAATGAGATAGTTGCGGGATGATGTATTACGGAACGAGTAAAGAGACTTGTTGGTAACGAGATTGAACTAGGTATTGAGATACCGACGATCGAATCTCAGGCATGTAACATACCGATGACAAAGGGAACAATGTATGTTGTTATGCGGTTTGACCGATAAAGATCTTCGTAGAATATGTGGGAGCCAATATGAGCATCTAGGTTCCGCTATTGGTTATTGACCGGAGACGTGTCTCGGTCATGTCTACATAGTTCTCGAACCCGTAGGGTCCGCACGCTTAAGGTTTCGATGATAGTTTTATTATGAGTTTATGAGTTTTGATGTACCGAAGGAGTTCGGAGTCCCGGATGAGATCGGGGACATGACGAGGAGTCTCAAAATGGTCGAGACGTAAAAATCGATATATTGGACGACTATATTCGGACATCGGAAAGGTTCCGAGTGATTCGGGTATTTTCGGAGTACCGGGGAGTTACGGGAATAGAGGAGAGAGGCCAAAAGGAAGGAGGCGTGCACCCCCCTTCTGGTCCGAATTGGACAAGGGGTGCAGCCCCCTTTTCCTTCTCCCTCTCCCCCTCTTTCCTTCTCTCCTACTTCGAAAAGGAAAGGGGAATCCTACTAGGACTTGGGAGTCCTAGTAGGACTCCCCACACATAGTGCGCCCCCTCTAGGGCCGGCCTCTCCCTCCCTCCTTTATATACGGGGGCAGGGGGGCACCTCTAGACACAACAATTGATCTCTTGATCTCTTAGCCGTGTGCGGTGCCCCCCTCCACCATAGTTCTCCTCGATAAATATTGTAGCGGTGCTTAGGCGAAGCCCTGCGACGGTAGAACATCAAGATCGTCACCAAGCCGTCGTGCTGACGGAACTCTCCCTCGACACTTGGCTGGATCGGAGTTCGAAGGACGTCATCGAGCTGAACGTGTGCTAGAACTCGGAGGTGCTGTAGTTTCGGTGCTTGATCGGTCGGGCCGTGAAGACGTACGACTACATCAACCGCGTTGTTCTAACGCTTCCGCTTCCGGTCTACGAGGGTACGTAGACACACTCTTCCCTCTCGTTACTATGCATCTGGTAGATAGATCTTGCGTGATCGTAGGAAAATTTTAAAATACTACGTTCCCCAACAAGAAGTCCATTTGAACCAAGGGTTCAAATGCAATTCCAAAATTAACATTTAAAAGTGCCATTTATGTGTTTTCATATAAACAGTAGGTTTAACTTCATTTGTCATGCATGAAAATGGTACAGATGGGTAGATTGAATTTTTCTGATAATTTTTCATATATAAATTATTTCATTTTGAGCTACGGTTGAATTTCTGTGATTTTTTGAAGTTTAAACAATTTTCTAGATTTTCTTAAACAAAAACAATTGCAGAAAATGTTTATTGCGTCAGCACTGCGTCATGCTTGCGTCAGCAAGTCAACAGCGCTGGCTCAGGTCAAACCTGACGTGTGGGGTCCGCACGTTAGTGGCTCAGTAAACTAACTGAGTTAGTTAGCCCTAACTAAGTGGGCAGGGCCCACTAGTCAGTGACTGTAGGACTAACCTAATTATTTAATTAACACTAATTGGAATAATTAGCCGGGCGGGGCCAGCAGATCAGTGAGAGAGGGGGAGGTCAACTGGGCAGTGGGGGGGGGGG
>LR738711.1:464324773-464338667 GCA_902687465.1 Secale cereale
AAGCACGCCGGTTAGCAGTCAAACCCACCGGCGGCTCGTCGCCGGCGTCCACAGACGCGGCAGAGGGGCACGGATTTGCCGCTTCGGCGGTCATTTGGGCAGCGGAGACCACGGGCGAGGAGCTGGAGCTCGTCCGCGTCCATTCCAACAAGCAGCAGCAGCTAGGGCGGCCGGAGCTCGCCGGAAACGAGCTCGTGGCTGTGCCGGAGTTCGGGCCTCGTCGGAATTGGAGCTACATGGCACGGGGAGGCCAGGGAGAAGGTGCTACAGGCTCCTGGTGAAACGGCGGGTGCGGTGGCGTGCTCGGTTTTGAGCTTGCGTGGCTGTGGCCACGGCGGCGGCATCGCCGGCGGCTGCGAGGTCGGGCATCAGTGGAGAATAGACCTAGAGGTCGCAAACGACTAGGGGAGAAGGGGGAAACGATCCGGGAGCTCACCGCGGGTCTGTTGGGGGTTCAGTGGGCTCGCGAAAGCTTCTGCTACGGCGAATCGACGGCGGCAATCGTCGGGGCAGAGGATGAAGGCGATGGCATTTGCGGCGTTCCAGGGCACCCGACGTTGTGTGACTCGGCGAGGAAGACGAAGGCGATGAGGCAGACCCCAAGGGCACGTCGGGGAAGCGAGAGGGAGGCGGTGGCTACGGTGGTTGCGATCGGCGACGACGACGGCGCTCGGGACCGAGCGGGAGAGAGAGCAGAGGAGAGGGGAGGGGTCCAGAGAGAGTGCGAGAGGGTCGGGGGGCCGCGTGGCTCGTCCAGAAGCCACCAGGCGACGAGGGGGATGAAGCAAGCAGGCAGGAGGTGGCGCGGCGCGTTGAAGCACGCGTCGGGCACGCGCCCCAGCCTCCTGGCACGAGGTTGAGGGTGACTGGCACTGCCAGTCACCTGGGCCGGCTGCTGGGCCAAGCAGTTGGGCCACCAGGGTGGCACAGGTAGGTCCTCCCTTTTTATTTTCTTTTCTATTTTTCTGACATTTGTTTTGATTTAGTTTCTAAATTAAATCAATTATTTTCTTCTGACATTTTTGTTTTGCAGGGACCTAGGAATTAATCCAAGCCCCTCAAAATAAAGAATCAAAATTTTGGACATATATAAGATATACAATAAATATATATCCAAGCAAATAACTATTGCATTAATCCCAAATGCCCAAAATAAATACTTATGAGCTCCTAATAATATTGGTTTGATTTTTATTTCTAACCAATATTTTCAGAGAGCAACATGAACATTTTCTTAGACCCTTTTGGAGCAATTTTTATTTGGGTCATTTTTCAAAAAGAGTTTCTAAGGGTTTCACAAGTCCTCAATTCAATTTCATTTGAAATTTAAAGATGATCCAAACCACAAGACTAACCTTGTGCATACCAGAACTAGGGTTGTGACACTTACTCAACATCTATACTCAACTAGGGTCACCTATTTAATCCAAATCTCACGTCCAACGAGAATTCCTACATTTTCCCCAAGTCAACTATATCCTATCAATATCCCATTGCTAAGTCAAATCCTTATACTTCCAAGAATTTCATCTTGCGAACATAATTGTCCTACAAAATCCAATTTACTCCGGGGTGATGAAAGTAACGCTACTCAATTAACGCGATCCTACCAAGTTCATCTACCAATATGAAAGCCTCATAATCATCCAAAGAAACTCATATAATTCCTCAAGGTCACTGATTTATAAAATCAACAAGTCATTGTCCTTTATTCCTATATCATTAAATTGGTCTTCCATATGGCATCGTCGGTTCTTGTGCTATATTAGGATGACAATGTGATTACTCACTACGTCCACTAGTTCCATAATGAACCCAGTGCCGAGAAAGGTTACAGATGCTTAACTGGTTCTCTTGCAATTCTGTGGGTTAAGCACATGGTTAATGATTCGAACTGGGGTATCTCATGAAGTCTTGAAGGGTCCAGGGATGGGTTTCTAGTCTTGAGTGGTAAACATTACTCTATGAGGATGCACTTGGTCGACAAAGTTGTAGCAAAATTATTCAGTGCTATTTGGTAGCCGAGCTGGAATCCTTTGTGCATCATGTCTTGCTGGTTTCCAGTTGATGAGAGAGATGAGAGGGAAGAGTAGCATAGAGGAGGTGCCTAGAGGGGGTTCTATAGTGCAAGTGCAAACAAACAAGTGCCGAAAGGGCCAAACACAAGCATTAAGATAAGGTAGGTGATATAGCCACGTACTTATTACCTAGGGCAAATTGAAGGGCGACTTATATCGAAACACAAACAAATTAAAACAAGCAACATGGAACAAGGATCCATTCAATCCATCACACGGACTCGACTGTGCATAGGGGGTACATGACTCATCCTACCCTAGGGGTCCTCGGAATCAGTAGTCGTGCTTGCTTCGTGTGTCGGAAAGGAGGGCGTGCAACCTTCTGGGTCTTCCTCAGGTGTCGCTACGTCTCTTGTAGTTGTTTGACGAAATGATCCGGGTTGGGCCTGAAGAGTCTTCAACAACTTCTCGCCTGATGAGCTGACGGGGTGAAGGCGGTTCCTAGTAGCTGGCATTGACTTGGCCTTTTTATTGTCTATTAATCATGACAATTCATTTTGCCTGCTAAGGCGTCGAGGGTACCAGGTGGGCGATTCTTTATGCAATGATATTAACAATGCGTAGTAGAGGTCCATCATGTCGGTTTCCTTGATGACAACATCGACACCAAGAGTGGGGGATGAAGATAATCGTTTTCCTACTCACTAGAGTGAGGCGGACCAATTGGCGAGGTTCTCATCCACCGGTGGTTGCCGATACAACAATGGTAAGGACATGGTAGATCTATTAGCAATGTATATCATGATATTGCATAACTTACACCCTGATCGTCGTAGGACAAGGTTGTAGCATCCTGGGGCATGTCAAGGGTGTCACCATCTTCTGAGTCTTTGTTTCCTCAATCCTTGAGAAGATGTCTTCTGGCTTGTCATGGTGTCGTTAACTTTTGTTTAGAATATGAGGGTGAATGTTTGACAAGGTGTATTCCTTCTAGATTATCCACGAGGATTACAAGGAATCCCGTGGTTAGGAGGATGAAGGTGCTAGTGACCGTTTCCAAAAGTTTTGAAGGGGAAGAGGTCAATAAGGAAAAATATACCTTAGTTTTCAAAAACTCGGAAGGGAAAAGAAGTATAGATAGTTTTTGAAAATTGGTGATAGTTTTGAAAACAGTTTTACCCTAACTAACGACCATGCTAACTAAGGCTTCCTACAGTCAGGATGGATCTGGTACCAGCTCTGTGGGCACCCCGACTCATAAGTCGTGATCACCGAACGCACGTGTACAGTGGTCCCAGAAAAAAATGCTCACTGAACACAGAGAAGTTGAATAACAACAGTCTACATCCGTACATACAGTTTTACACTAGTAGGACCATTATGGTCAAGTCTTGAGTATATCATCGCGGCGGAAATCTTCAATGACAACTTGGACCCATGCCATCTGCCTTAACCCTGCAGGCATTCTGAATAGGAAGCGTCCTAGCTCGCACGTTTGTCTCCAAAGATATCTTCATCTTACTCCCGTTCTTTCATGCCTGGCCAATAAAATAACCAATGGCAAGCGAATGAGGTCTTTGAATGTACTCGCAAGCAACCCAAGAGTGATAACAGAATAATTATGCAAGGCTCTACTTCTAAATTGGAATTTTTGCAGAAAGCTAGTTTTTCTCATGCAAGTATGATCAACATTTATCAAGGACATGAATGTGTCTGCAACAAGTATCAGGAGGTTACAGACATCACCACCGAGAAAGAGTTATGAGCAACTCATGATCAAGCTCATCGTGACTTCCTCACGAAGCATATCACCAATATTTCCAAACCGTGTTGTTTGTCAGAAACATATGGACATAGTCTAAGCAGCACCACCCAATGTTCCTTGATCGTGGACACGGCTATTCGAATAGTTTGACACTCCGCAGAGGTTGCACACTTTACCGACAAAATCTGAGAAGCTTTCGTGTCATCTACGACCCGCAGTACCTCAAGTACCCGGTTAAAGCACTTGATCACTACCTTTCCCTAGACGCCACTAACACGGAGTCCACTCAATTGATATCAACCCCCCATGCCACAATCGTGCTCACATGTATAATCATGTGGATCCACGCACCAATATTCAGCACATAGCACAAGCATGGGGGTACCAACGGTGTGTCCGGTGCCCTGTGAAAACTGTCACGGCCACCTATCCACTCCCGTCACTAGTTATGTGTCCTCCATGCTAGCACGGACTAGGTAATCAATAATGACCTTTCCCATATAAGGGTAGAGTGGTAGTGCATGTTTGGTTGCGACGGTCAACAAATCTAAAATCTAATCCATCTCTCTAAACAACACTTCCAACAAGGCTCGGTAAACTACTTCTCCACCAAGTAGCGACCTAGTTCATCATCATCTCATTGGGATTTCGAGAGATTTCCCTCTAGGTGATTTTCACGGAATTTATGCAAGTCCATGCATCAACAACTATGGTTTCACCATCGTATCCCTAAGCACATAATAGAGTTACGAATCAGGCAAGTTTCAACGGATCATGCAATGGAGGCAAGTCTAGCAATGTTCCCATTCAAGATATATCATGCACTCGATGAAACAATGAAAATGCTATTACGATTTAAAATGGTTCATCACGGTCAAAGGGTTGCTTGCCTGACTCCGCAAAGTCTTCAATCCTCCTGGTCCATCTCCAAGCATTCTATCTACTTCGTCAACTGACGTCGAAGGCAATCACAATAAGCAACATAACAAGGCAGAAAATAAAAGTTCTCTAAAAATATGAATTTGACTTTTCTACGACATCTCTGGTTATATGAAGGATAGCCAGAGTGGTTTCATTGGGATTGGATCAATGGATACTTTTGAACATTTCATATGATGGATTCAAGGGATTTGTGGATTTGTAATAGGTGTACAGAAACATTATTACAAAAATGAACAAAGGCACACATTTAACAAGGAATGATTTTAGAAGAACCTAGAATTGGTTTCACTGGATTTGGAGTTCAAATGATTTTCCTATGAATTTGCAAAGATGGGAATATATGAAGAAATGGACAAATATTTCATGTGGCATAGAAAGTATTGGGAAAATTTTCAAAAACTAAATTTCAAACTTATAAGTATAGATGAATTTGGGTCATGGAATTTGGATCAGAAATGGGCACTCTATTATTTTCTAATGTTTATCACAGAAATGGAAAATGGGATTTCATACATATTTGTGAATGAAATGCTTCTGAAAGAATGTGCAAATTGCACCATGTGATAGAGCATGATTATGCATTTGAATCATCAAATCTGGACTTGAAATGAATTGATTATGCATTTTTCCAAGATTTCTGGAATAAGAAAAGGAAGAAAGAAGTCAACCTTATCACGCGCACTAGGCGAAGCCTAGCTAATCGGCGCCTACTGGCCTCAGCCATGTGGCTCAGCTACGGGTGGGAGGTTATGGCGCCTAAGATGCCTTCCCAAAGTACGTCTTCGCCGCGGGAAGACTGCTCCTAACAAAGTCGTGTCCACTTAACTCGCGGGCCCGGCCCTCAGGGTCGTCCACACACGAGGTACACCTGTCGGGTTTGTCCTCCCCGCCTAGTCGTCTTCCTCCCCGCGATGCGAGGCAGAGGTAGCCCGGCCTTGATCGCACAAGTGCCGTAACTCTAGCATGCGCCAGTCGGCATTGGGAGCAAAGCCGGAGGGTTCGGCCACACTCGCGGGATTAAGCAGGGGAGGCGGGCCTTCTCCTTGCGCGTGGAGGCCGAGGGGATCGGAGCTCGGCCGCCGTTTGTGCCAGCGACACCAGCCACATCCCGCGATGTTCCGCACACTGGCTATCTTAGGAGACGTTGTCGTGCTGCATGAGCCTAGCCACGGACCACGGGAAGGGCTAGAGTGACCAGTGAAAAAACCACGGCAGAGGAGGGCATCGACCACTTTGGGCCTCGAGTGCAAGGGCGTCCCGGGGAGGATTGGTGGAGGTGGGGGACTTCCTGGAGGTCGGGTGATGGCATGAGAGTGGCCAAGGGGAGAGAGGGGCTCTGGGTAACTCGAATTTGAGCGGCGGCCATTGGCGGGGTTCCGGCCGCGGAGGAGGCATGGGGACTCTAGAGGGAGAGAGAGGTTGTCTCGGAGGTTGGTGGAAGAGGTCGAAATGATGGTTTTGGTAAAATGACAAAAGGTGTTTGATGCAAATTCGGGCAAGCAAATGAAGTCCAATTGACATGAGAATTAACAGGATCAAATGACATATATAATAGAGGTTGTTCACCAGTTTTGAGATCATTTGAATGAAGTTGCCAATGTAACTTTTGCAGACCCTAGAAATCAGCAGAAATTGATTTTTCCAGATTTGGTCATGAAAATATTTTCTCCTTGATTCACCACCTGGTGTAGTGTCATCATTTGACGATTTGAGCATGTCCACAAAATTTGGGATCAAATGTGAAACTTGGCACTGTTGAGTTGCTCAAATTTGGTTCTAGACAGAGAGGGTTTTAGGGCACTTTTCGGTACCAAAACTATTTGAATGGGAAAGATACTTGGCAAGATCATCACACTAGGCATGTGTGACTTGCTAGAACTTTCCTTGAGTTATTTGAAAATATTTCTTTAAGAAATATTTCAATGCTTGAATTATGCAGAAATGGTTTTGGAGGGTTTTGTCCAATATTTTGAACATGACCATGTGTTGAAACTCTTATATATGGACAATATAGGTCCAGTGACCTTCCCTAATTTTCTCAAATATTGCTTAAACATTGGAATAATTTTAACCTATTAAAGACCATTTCTGGCCCAAAGAAAAAGCCTTTCAATAAAATAGGTAAACAACTTTTAAGATAATATTTTGGTGGTTTTTTGAAGTCCTTTATCCAATAGTAGTCAAATATTATTTTTGAAAGATTTATCACATCCTTAATTAAGTACTTGCTGTTCAAGTCTAAATTCAGGGGGTTTTGGAAAACCAAATTTAGAAAATACTTTTTGGCCAAATTATGTTTGTAAGAAAATAATATTCTATCCTATACACATGGCATGATCGTTGGGAAAATTTCTGGATCAAGGAGGAGTATAAGAGTTTGTGAACTTTTTTTGATTTTTAGAGCACTAGCGAATAACAAACAAAAATCCAACCAAGAAAATTTCAACACACCCAGAAGTTTTTGTAAAACCACAATTTTTTCATGATTTATTAGCTTAATTAGGGTGTGACACGACTACGCAAGTCCGTGTACGGCTCCACCCACGAAGGGTCCACAAAGAAGCAACCTTGTCTATCCCACCATGGCCATCGCCCACAAAGGACTTGGCTCACTCGGGTAGATCTTCACAAAGTAGGAGATCTCATTGCCCTTACAAACTTCTTGGTTCAACTCCACAATATTGTCGGATGCTCCGATGCAACACCTAATCAATCTAGGAGACACCACTCTCCAAAAGGTAATATATGGTGTGATGGTGATGAACTCCTTGCTCTTGTGTTTCAAATGATAGTTTCCTCAATACTCAACTCTCTCTCACATATTTGGATTTGGTGGAAAGATGATTTGAGTGGAAAGCAACATGGGAAAGGCTAGAGATCAAGATTCTTGTGGTAGGATTAGAATATCTTGGTCTCAACACATGAGTAGGTGGTACTATCTCAGAAAATGTAAGCTGGAAGTGTAGGCACATTCTAATGGCTCTCTCTCCAATGGAGAAGGGATGGATGGGTATATATAGCCTCCACACAAAATCCAAACGCTACACACATTTCAGCTAACTCGAGCAGACCGAATAGTGAAACTTGGTGAGACCGATGCAGTTCAAAATGTGAACATTAGGAATCTCGGTGGGATCAACTGGAACAACTTGGTGGGAGCAATGTGCTAGGGCTAGGGAAAAACCTAATCTCGGTGACGCCGAATGCATGAACTCAGTGAGACCGATTTCAGCAAAGAGCAACAAGAGAGTTGGTCAGGCAATGTCGGTGAGACCAATTGCTCATTTGAGTGAGACCGACATGTTACAAAAGAATCACAAAGTGTTTGCAAGGCCATCTCGGTGAGACCGAGATCTGTATCGGTGTGACCGAACTGTTAGGGTTTCTGGCACTGGCTATGTCCTAAGAACTCGGTGGCGCCGAGTAGAAAGAATCGATGAGGACGAGTTTGACTTTGAGTCTTGGACATATTGGATATGAGAAAGTGGCTGTGGGTTTTAGGAGCAATATCACTAAGCACTTGAGCATGTAATCCATTAAGCAACACCTCATCCCCTTTGAATAGTATTGGCTGTCCTATGGACTCAATGTGATCTTGGATCGCTAAAATATAAATTAAGAATCTTGAGCTGTTGACAACATGTGTCCTTAGCATTTTGAGGGGTCCACATTCTTAGTCCATGCCATGCCATTCATGGAACTTTCTGAAATATCATACTTGAAAGGATCTTAGTTCAATTAGCTATATGTTGTTATGAATTACCAAAACTACCCGGGGATTAGATGCACTTTCAAGTAGCGAGAGTTAGGCTCGCCACACCAGAGTCAGACTACTCAAATTCCTCATCTTCCTCATTTTCTTTTGATTCGGATTAGCAGTCCATTTCCTTACATATGAATGCCCGTGCGTTTCTAGAACTTCTCTTCTTGTGAGATGAATACTTTGAAGATTTTGATGATGACGACATTGAAGATTTCTTCTTTTTCTTCGTGTCATAAGAACTGTCATCCTTGTACTTCTTCTTCTTCAACCCATTAGTGCACTCAGCCATGTAGTGACCAGGTTTCTTGCATTCGTGGCAAGTCCTCTTCTTGTAGTCGTGGGATGAAGAATCTGATCTCATGTCATCACCTCTTGAAGATTTTCTGAAGCAGCCGCGTCTAGAGAACTTTTGGAGTTTCCTCACGAGCTTAGCTAACTCCTGGCTTATTTCCACCAGATCACCAAGGATGTTGTCAGAATCTTCCCGTTCAGATGAGGAAATTTCCTTGGCCTTCACTACATGTGATCTTCCATAGCTTGGCTCGTAGAGGTCTCTCTTCTCAGCTTGTTGGAATTCATGTGTGTTCGGTCTATCGAGGATATCAACAGGATCTAGTGACTTGTAGTCACCCCGTTCTTGAATCATCAGTTCTATCGGATTCGAGGGCTCCGCAAATCCAACGAGGTTTGAAAACAGGGGCATGAACGAAGGACTTCGCTTTCATCGGGAGATGAGATCCGATTGCTCAAAGCTCAAGCTTGCCGGTCAAGATGATTGGAGAAAAGGGGGAACTGACAGCGAGATTTACCCATGTCTAGACCACCTTGCTGTGTAAAACCCTACTCCTGCTTTGTGGTGGATTAGCCCCTCGAGGGACCGAATATGAACTTTCTACAGCCAGAGGGTAGCCATGGGGGTGCTCTAGTGATGTGTTCTCTCCCAAGATCGTTCCCCGCCCTAAGAAGGATGCTAGTCCCTATCTATAGTGTCCTCGGTCCTGTTCTCGCATCATTTTGGTGGGAAGGGATCCCACAACGGCCAGTTTCATAGGGAGACAGGAGGTACATCCTATGCTGATGAAAGGCGGTCTTTGCTTGCAAAGCCTCTGATCCTGACGCGGGGGTGGGCTCGGCGATGACATCTATCTTGCAGAGCCACTGGTCTTCGTATTGTAAAACCAGAATAGAAACCTTTCGCGCTCCTCTAGGGAATGCGCGCCCAACGTTGTTCTTCTTGTACGAAAGAGGAATCTGCTTTCTCTGCGTACGCTGGTGCCCTCCTAGCGCCGGTCGTCATGGCTCATGTCACCGCGCCCTCATGAGGGGGGTGTAGAATAGGGAACATTGCCCCTCAAGAGGTAGCTCATGGGGTCCACTGTCTCTTGATGCCGTCCGCCTCGCGAGGGTCTTGTCTTGGTGATCTTGTAGATGGGCCGCACCAGGCTGTCGGGTGAGCCACGCCGTGGGTCGTAGGCATGCAAGTCTGGGCACATTGTTTCCCAAAATGCCTACAGTAGCCCCCGGGCCCAAGGCGTGCTCGGACTTGGCTTCGAGGCGAAGAAAAGGAGCAAGGGCATATCTCCACAGGCCCCAATCACCTGCGGGCCAGGCTGCCGAGTGGCGCTCGACGGGACGTGGGCGCCTCCACTTCCCCATGCCACCTCGGCAACTCCAAGGACTTGACAAAAGACTTGCGCCCACAGCAGGGCCATCATTTCTTTCCTTTTGCCTCGCTTCAGATCCCCTTTCTCCAAGCCAAAAGCATCTCCAAATCCAATCAAGCTCAGCCTCAGTTTCTTCTACAACTCTAGCACCGGTGAGCCCACCGATGGCTCCCAAGAAGTCACAGGCCACGGCGCATGTCGCAAGCTCCTCCTCCCCTCCTGCACCTGCACTCAGCGTGTCCTCCGTCACCGAGGAGGGGCACCTTGTGCTAGTGATCCCGTACATGGCGGGCGACGAGAATGAGTGGAATAAAACCATAATCTGGTCCGGCTCCTCTAAGCAGTGGACCCTGCATGGACAGTTTACCCCTTTCTCTTCCACAGCATCTTCGCGGGGCTCGGGCCTCCTCTATCCGAGTTCTTCACCGCCATCCTTGACCACTACCAGGTCCATGCCCTGCACTTCCAACCCCTCTCCATCCTCCTCCTGTCCAACTTCGCCTTTTACTACGAGGCTTTCATGGGCGTGAGGCCCTCCGTGCCCCATCTTCGACACTTCTTCTCCCAGCGGCTACATGATCTGACCCAATGCATCGGTTGTGTGTCCTTTATCGCGCGCGCCAGTAAGAACAACTTGCTCATGAGTTCCAGGAAGAAGGTGGAGAACTTTCGGTGCTACTGGGTCTTCATGGACACTAGTGGTCTCAACACACGGCTGGACTGCCAACCTAGTTGTCGGAGAAGCTCGATGGGTGGGGCCACGAGAAGCTCTCTGACACCCAGGTGGAGTCCATCCTGAGGAAGATGATATCGGATGTGGAAGCGAGGGTGCTGAAGGGTTGCATGCTCATGAATGAGTTCCTCAGGCAGCGCTTGGTTCCGCTCCAGTCTCACTCGCGCCCTAAGTGGGAGCTCCAGGGCGTAGATGACTACATCAGGCTGCGCCCAGGTGGCCTGACGGGCGAGGAGCTGGATAAGGCCATGAGCGTCCTGCTCGAGGGCGAGCCAGGGGACCACCCGGAGGCCTACGTCCCGCTGTACTGCCGTGACGACAAGGAGGCAGTGCTCGCTACCATGCATGTCTTCAACGAACAAGGGCTCATGTCGCCAGGGACCCCCAACTCCCCGATGCTGGTGTTTTTTGGTGCCAGCGTCGGGGGAGAGGGCCATTGAGGCTTGGAGACGACCAAATAGGACATGGCGGAGATCTCTCTCCATCATGAAGCCAGCTTCTCTATGGCTTCGCCGCCGTAGACGAGGTCGGAGAGCCCCCGGCCATGGAGTCCCCGTGCACCTCTGGGGTCCTCATGAGGTCAGGAGCCACTCCGTGGCTCGGTGAAGGTCAGGCCAGGCCACCCCATAGAAGAAAGGGGCGGCAGCCCCTTAGGGTGACGCCTCCGCATCGCCAGGCGGTGGCGCCGCGTAGGAGCCGGCTGTAGAACGCCCTGCTCACTCCCCGGGCGCAACAAAGACTGTGTCCAAGAAAGGTGGAGGTGACACAGTCTTGGTTAGGAAGAGGGTGTACATCGACCCCGACGATTAAGTATCTTATCTCGCTTCTTCTTAGTATATAATTGCACAGTGCTCATGGCGCTCCCGCCCTGATGACCATGGTGGGCGTCGTGGTGAAGAAGAGAAAGGAAAGAGACCAGACTCAGGAGGTGCCACCTCTTGATGCATCCGTAGCGGTTCTGGCACAGGCGGAGGAGGTCTTCCCCCATCTTCTTGTGGGGGAACGGGCTTCTCAGGACGTGGTGGCGCCGCTTCAGGATGAGCCAGTCCATGAGGGCCCACAGGCCACGGATCTGTCTGCGGCCGTTTCTGCTGGGCAAGGTTCTGGACCCGTGGAAACCAAAGTCGACCTCTGTCACACCCTGCATTTTGTAACATGTTATTTGCATCAATGAAGCATGAAAATTTGGACCAGCAAATTTTTTTGGCATCATTTGGCTTTTATTTGGAGTTGAGTTTTTCTTCATGTGCTTTTTCTTGTGCTCAATAAAGTCAACTATTACCTCTTGTAGAATTCATCTCCATACCCAAAACTTCTGCCCAATGATCATGCCAAGTGTTATGTAACAGTATAGTATTTTCTTTCAAAATTAATTTGGCCAAAATGTATTTTATAAATTTAGTTTTCCAAAAACCCCTGAGAGATTTGCACTGCAAGTGCTTGATTTAGGGTGAGAAAATTATTCCAAAAAGTATATTTGAAACCTAGTAGTCATAGGACTCCCAGAAACCACAAGAGTATAATTTTAAAAGTTATTTTCCTATTTTATTTAAAAGCCTTTTCTTAAGGCCAGAAATGGTCTTTAATAGGGAAAAATAATTTATGTATTTGCCAAAATTCAGGGAGACTCATAGGACATATATTGTCCATATATAAGAGTTTCAACACTTGGTTATGTTCAAAATAATGGGCTAATCCCTCTAAAACCCTTTCCGGATATTTCAAGCTTTTGAAATATTTACAAAGGTAATATTCTCCAAAAATTCCAGGGAAATTCTATCATGTCATATATGACATATCTAATGATCTTGCCAAGTCCCATGCCTTGGGAAGCAAGAAAACCTCATCAAAACCCTTCATAACCATTCTGTCCATATTTGAAGTTTGAGCAACTTTACATTGCCAAACTTGTCCAAATGCTCTCAAACTTGGTGCACATACTAGAATGGCCTAATAAGGCATCTAGACCAAATGGCACAAGATTTGAAGTAGAGCAACTTGATCAGAACACCCCAAAACCCCTTCTGTTCAAATGAAAATTTGAACAACTTTACATTACCAACTTTTTACCTGGAGCTTCAAACTTTGTGGGCATGATCAATACCCCAAATGATGAAACTACACCAAGTGGTGGATCAAGGGGAGATGATTAGCTTGACTCAAACAAGATGAAGCCATTTCTGTTGATTTCTAGGGTTCACCAAAGTTACATTGGCTAGTTTCTTCAAATGAGCCCAAATTTGGTGAAGCACCCTATTTTCACATGTCATTCAATCCTGTTAAGTGTCATGGCAAATGGAGATCATTTGCTTGACTGAACACTGATCAAACACCTTCTGGATTTTTACTAAAACCCTCTTCTTGATCACTTTTACCTTTTACCTTGGCCTCAGCTTTCTACCACACGTTGATCTAGTTACTAGCTACCTCCAGTAACTTCCCCAAGTTCCCAGCTCCATGATTGAGGGGTAAAAACCCTAGTTCACCCTGCTGGACATCCATTTTCTACCAAGTCACCAGCCTCTCTTCTCTCTCACAGCATCTCCAGAGCATCCAAAGCTTCTACCGTAGTGCTTGCATCACCCTGGACCCCCCAGACACGGTGGACGCGTCCAGAGGCCCAATGGCATGCCATGGCATGCGATAAGGGCGCTCCAGAGCGCGCTACAGTGCGCCCACGCACTGTAGCTTCGCCCAATCACCTGCCCCCGACAGCCTCGGGCTCCCCCCTCGCGCCTCTCAACGCGCCTCGACGTCCGCAGCCCCCACCGGCGCTGTCCCCCTCCTACTGCGCCCTCCAGTGGCCGTCGCCACACGAGCACCGGCCGCCCGCGAAGCCCACTCCTCGGGCTCGCACGCGCGCACAGTCTGGAAGCCTCCCCGCTCCTCCTCTCTCCTCCAATGGACGTAGGGCTCGTTCAGCAACGCTGTAGACTCGCTCCCGTCGCCTCCCGTGCGTTGTAGCGTCGAGCAGGAGCTCGCCGGCGCACAGGTCCACGGGACCCCGCC
>LR738711.1:464338703-464361912 GCA_902687465.1 Secale cereale
CCCCCCCCCCCCCGAGCCCTCCTCTCTGCACCAGCAGCTTCACCACATCTCCTTCAGTCCCCCAACACCACTAGTTCATCCAAGAAGAGCTTCAGTGCTCGGGATCGACCGGAGCTCCACCGCGTCGGGCCGCCGGCGATCTCGCAGTACGGGCCTCCTCCGCCCCTCCTTCTGCTCGATCTAGAACCGCCATGCATTACTGATGCGTTCCCCTCTGTTTTCCCCTTCTGCAGCTGCCGGAACAGGCTAGCCAGCAGGATCCTGACGACCCTCCGCCGTCCCACCTCGCTGCCGACGAACCCGACCTCCCCGGCGTGCCGCACCACCACCACTACCTCCGCAACTCGACGCTGAATTCGTTCCTGCCCTCCGTTGCCGTCGCCGTGGCCGGAATCAACGCCGGTGAGCTCGCCGTCGCCGTGGCCGTGAGGTTGGAGATGACAGGCGGGCCCCGCCTGTCATCCTCACCCCTCTCTCCCTCTCCTCACAGCCGCTGACCGCCGAGCCCCGCCCGTCAGGTTTGAAAACCTGACGTGCGCGCGCAGCCGCTCGAGCGGCTGGGCTGGATGCCCTGGGCCGTGCACTGTGGCCCCTCTGGCCCAGTTGCACATGGCATTTTCTTCTTTTCTTTTCTGTAATTATTTCAAACATTTTTACAGAAATGAATATTGGTCCAAATGAAATAATTCCAACTCCTAAATTCTTGTAATATTCCAACCTATTTAATGGTATCACTTTCACACACATCCATGAAACTTTTCTGTTCTGTTCAAATTTAAATTCAAATTTGAGCAATAAAACTCCTATTCAAAAATCATTAGATTCCATTCTGTTACTCCAAAACTCCAACTAAGAATTTTCCCCATCTTAGATTTCCCTCTAGTATTTAACAAAAATAAGTTGACATTTTACTGAGCACTTTGATTTTTCTGTTTTATTTGTGGTCTTATTTTTCCGTTGTTATTATGCGGCGTATAGATACCGTATTTGACGAAGTTGCTGAAGAAGGAGAAGGAGAAGGATTTGAAGACTTTGAAGACCAAGCCAATCCAGGCAAGCAGCCCTTTAACCATGATACACTTGTTCTTCGGAACCCGTTTGTTTCCGATGCATGATGATAGCATTACAATGGTGACCTAGTTGAACCACCACATGATGCATGCCTTCATCTTGATCTTGCCATGTGCTAGATAGCATGCATATAGTTAGTAGTGATGCTTAATGATGCATGTGTGACATGAACCTTCGTGGTTGAAATCTTTGCATAAAACCTCGTCGGGTGCCATTCATGCCCGAGGGAGATGATGAGTTGGGTAACCACTTGATGACAAAGTGGTGTATTGAGACAAGTGTGTGTTTTTCAAACGGATTGGTTTAAGTTGCGACCGTTATTCCAACCATACATGTGCAACCACACTACCCCTTATGGGACGGGGCTTTATTGATTACTTAGGTCGATACTAGCATGGTACCCGCATTACTAGTGACGGGTAGACTTGAGGTCTTTCCCGGGACGGGGTCGTGCTTGGATAGACGGCCATGACTGTTTTTACAGGGCACCGGACACACCGTTGGTCCCTTCGGGTACGCGTGACATTGAAATTAGGGCAAGTCCCGTGATTTATTTTTTGTACCCGAGGGCCGTGTACCAACGAGTGGACTCTATGTTAGTTTCGTCTAAGGAAAGATAATGACCGGGTGCTTCCCCCGAGTACTTGAGGTACTGCGGGATTGTGGATGACACGAAAGCTTCCCGGATCTTGTGGGTAAAGTGTACAACCTCTGCAGAGTGTAAAACTATTCGAATAGCCGTGTCCACGGTCAAGGACAGTTGGGTAACCGCTCTTGGGCTACGTCCAATGTTTGCGAAACCATGTGGGTGTATGAGAGTCAAGGTGGTGACTTGACTCGATGAGTTGAATCATATTCATGTTGATATCGGTAACCCGTCTTCGAGGTTACGCGAGTTTATTGATGCATAAACCTGATGGTAGAATATTTATTCTAGCCCATTGCTAGATTGCTCATTATTGTTCAGTTTGCATTGTTATTTTGAACCATATCATGGGTTGCTTGCGAGTACATTCAAAGAACTCGTTGGCTTGCCACTGGTTATTTAATTGGCCAGGCATGGAGGAACAGGAATATGATGAAGAATTCTTTGGAGACGAACATGTGAACTAGGACGCTATCCCAGTCAGAATGCCTGTAGGGTTAAGGCAGATGGCATGGGTTCTACCTACTATCGAAGACTTCCGCTATTTGAGTTATTTGCTATTTAGCCCGTGAGGCTTTATTTATGTAAGACTTGGCCATAATGGCCTTAATCTGTGTAAGACGGTATGTATGGATGTAAGACTCTTGTTATTCAGCTTCTGTTTGTTCAGTGGGCATTGATCTCTGGGATCACTGTACACGTGCATTCGGTGATCTCGACTTCTAAGTCGGGGTCCCCACAGAGCTGGTATCAGAGCCATCCTGACTGTAGGAAGCCTTAGTTAGCATGGGCGTTAGTTAGATGAGACCCTTTTTCAAAAACCTTCTGAACCTCTCTTCTTTTCTAAACCTGAGATTTCATCAGCTTATTAACCCCTCCTATTCCACCTTCGTAGATGGCCGCTGTACTCGAAGCGACACTGAGGTGGAGTACCATGTGGAAGTGATCGTGAAGGCAAATGATCCTCCCACAAGTTGGTTCTTCGAGGGACCCCAGATGGCAACACTACCTCTCGATGTCGAGGCTTCTGCACTCAAGGCACTAACCCGTCTCCGCAAGCTTCTTCCGGAGATGGCAGCCAAGATGACAACTCGCTTAAGGAAGGAAGGTGAAGAAGAAAGCAGCGCACTAGCCCCTCCACTTAAGGAAGGACTCTCGCTTCGGTTCCAGACCTACTTTAGTCTATGTGCCGACAGCTTGGCACAAGACTTGGCATCGGAATCAATGAAGCTTCGAGAAGAACTTCACAAGACCAAGGCACTTCTTCGTCGAGCTCAAGAGAAGACAAATAGGATCAAGAAGGAAGGAGCACCTTCTGGACAGTCCGCTATCGCATATCGAGGCGGAAGGCCCTCCGAGGATGTATCTTCCAAGAATGAAGAACCACCTCGGCGAGGCCGGATGACGGCAAGGGAATATCGCAAGCTTTTCCCTGCACCACCGACGAAACACCGTCGTATCCAACTCCTCCACTCCCCCACATCCTCAAGTGACAAGGGGGCCCAGACGGATGAAGACAAGGAGGAAGACCCAGAAGAGCCGGAATACGCGACCGAGCATTCCGTCGCTTAGGCATTATTCGCTACTCGGATATGCCAGTTGTGACCCCTACGGTAGGATAGGTCGTGTAACCCCTATGCGCAGTCGAGTCCTTGTATGGTTCATATGAAACCATCTAGTGTTTGCTTTTGTTGTGTCTGGATGTATGTCGTATTCTTCCTTCGAGAATGTGTAAACGACTACATCACCCATTTGGATTTTAATGAATGTGTTTGGCCTTTCGTCCCTTGCATGATTTGATTAGTGTCACACCCACCCCCTTACTAGGCACCCATCTATCTTGCTTTCCCTCTTCCAAGTCATGAGACCTTTACCGCTCCAACAGGATGCCTGTTGTAACTCGTACTGGTACCTCTAACCAGCAGCCTGAAGCCGGAGCATCCGCTCAGTCAGAGGCAGGCCGCGACCAAACCAACGACCAAGCTCCACCACCACCACCTCCTCCGAACATGGACATGGCTCAGCTTCTCCAAGCTTTCCGAGAGGAACGCCAAGCCAACACTACAGCCCTCCAGCTGATTGCTCAAGCTGTCACCAACAACCGCCAGCCGGCGGGGAATGGCAATGGACGTTCCACGTTGGCAGAGTTCAAGAAGCATGCACCGCCAACATTTATCGAGACTGCTGAACCCCTGGATGCAGACGACTGGGTCCGCTCCATTGAGGAAATACTGGAACTAGTCGGATGCACCGAAGACCGCGAGAAGGTGGCTTATGCAGCCCACTGCCTCGGGGGGACTGCTAGGGCTTGGTGGGATGGATTCAAGGTCATGCATGCTGAACAAGACATCAATTGGGTCAACTTCAAGGCAGAATTCCGCAAGGCCCACATTCCTTCCGAAATCATGGCTATCAAAAAGCGTGAGTTCCGAGCCCTGAAGCAAGGAAGTGGCACTGTCAAGGAGTACATGGAGAAGTTCAGTGTTCTGTCAAGGTATGCTCCTGAAGATGTCAGCACTGATGCTGCAAAAAGGGAGCGCTTCATGGAAGGCCTCAATCAGACTCTGCAATACTCTCTTGTCGTGTGCGACTGCCCATCCTTCCCTGACCTGGTGAACAAAGCACTTATGCTTGAAGACAAGCGGCGTGCTTTGGAAGACACTCGCAAGTGCAAGATGGTCAGCAAGGGAAGTTCCAGCAACCAGATGCCTCGTCCATGGCAGTCAGCCCCGGCCAAGCCAACCTATCAGCAACCAAGAGCTCCTGCACCTCGCACCAACCCTCAGCCTCAGCAGTATGCCAACCCAAGGCGAGCTTTCAACCCCAATACCAGTGGTGGCAACAAGATCAACAATCCAAACCAAGTCACTTGCTTTGGATGTGGTCAGTCCGGACACATCTCAAGGGTGTGCCCCAACAAGAAGCCAGATGCCCCGCGCCCCAATGCGCAGAACCAGGGACAAGGCCGCGGGATGCCACCAAGGAACCCAGCTCCTTGCAATCCACCTAACCATGGGAAGGGGCGTGTGAATCACGTCACTGCTGAAGAAGCCCAGGAAGACCCGGACGTCGTGCTGGGTACGTTCCTTGTCAACTCAGCACCTGCAACTGTCTTGTTTGATTCTGGATCAACGCATTCATTTGTCACTCAGAGATTTGCATTAAAAAGTGGCATGACCCCTACACCCCTGAATAACCCTATGGTGGTACAAACCCCCGGAGCCGAGATGAGAGCCAAGATAGGCTGTAAAGGAGTCAGTATTACCATTAACGGTGTAGATTTCCTAGCAGACCTCATCGTCCTGAGATCACAAGGCTTGGATGTGATCCTAGGCATGAATTGGCTCAGCAAGCACCAAGGCTTGTTAGACTGTGCCAACAAAACAGTCACTGTGACCAATGACCAAGGAGTCGAAGTCAAGTATGCTTCCAACTCCTCTTCCGCTCAAGCCGCTCAAGTCAACAGTCTGTCTGAAGTTGGGCTAGAGCAAGTACCGGTGGTATGTGAGTATCCTGATGTCTTTCCGGATGAACTACCGGGAATGCCCCCTGGCCGTGACATTGAGTTCATCATTGAGCTCGTGCCCGGAGTAGGACCCATCTATGAGAAGCCTTATAGAATGGGGATGGAAGAATTAGCTGAGCTGGAGAAGCAGCTGGAAGAGCAGCTGAGGAAGGGATTTATCCGCCCAAGTGCCTCCCCTTGGGGATCTCCTGTTCTGTTTGTGGCAAAGAGGGACGGTACCATCCGCTTATGCATTGACTATCGTTCCCTCAATGAAGTTACAATCAAGAACAAGTATCCATTTCCCAAGATCGAAGATCTGTTTGATCAGCTCAGCAGAGCCAAGGTGTTCTCCAAGATCGACCTCAGATCTGGGTACTACCAGCTGAAGATCAGACCCCAAGATATTCCAAAGACGGCATTCGTAACCAGATATGGCCTGTACGAGTGCACAGTCATGTCCTTTGGGTTAACCAATGCCCCAGCCTACTTCATGTATCTCATGAATAAAGTCTTCATGGAATATTTGGACAAGTTCGTTGTTGTCTTCATCGACGACATTCTTGTCTTCTCGAAGTCGGAGGAAGAGCACGAGCAGCATCTGAGGATTGTCCTAGACAAGCTTCGGGAGCACCAACTATATGCCAAATTCAGCAAGTGTGAGTTCTGGCTCCATAAAGTTGGATTCTTAGGTCATGTCTTGACCGAGGAAGGATTGTCAGTAGATCCCGCAAAGATTGAAGCTGTGACCCAATGGCAATCTCCAACGACCGTCAAGGAAGTCAGAAGCTTCCTCGGACTTGCGGGCTATTACCGCAAATTCGTGGAAGGATTCTCTAGCATTGCACGGCTAATGACTCAGCTCCTCAAGAAGGACAAGAAGTTCGAGTGGACGCCAAAATGCGAAGAGAGCTTCCAAGAGCTCAAGAAGAGATTGACCACCGCCCCAGTTCTGGCAACACCTGATATTCACAAGGAGTTCGTGATATATTGTGATGCCTCTCGGACCGGATTGGGAAGCGTTCTGATGCAAGAAGGCCGAGTCATAGCCTACCTCTCCAGGCAGCTACGACCCCATGAGGAGAACTACGCTACTCACGATCTTGAGCTAGCGGCAGTAGTTCATGCCTTGAAGACATGGCAGCATTACCTCCTAGGGAAACGGTGTGAGATCTACACAGACCACAAAAGTCAGAAGTACATTTTCACCCAAAAAGAATTGAACATGAGGCAGCGAAGATGGTTGGAACTCATCAAAGACTATGACCTCAGTGTTCAATATCACCCCGGGAAGGCCAACGTGGTGGCCGATGCCTTAAGCAGGAAGGCTTGCTCTTTGAATACCGTTATTCAAGAAAGGCAGCCAGCCTTTTTAAGGAGCTCGAACAATTCAGCTTGGAATTGGTCACCCCTGGATTTCTGGATCATTTGGAAGTCAGACCGACCCTGATGGACGAAGTCAAGAAGGCACAAGATGGACACACAAGCATTGAAGGCATCAAGAAGAAGATGAAGCTAGGCAAGGCCCCCGGATTCTCTGAAGACGAGCTCGGGATTGTTTGGTACAAAGGCCGCATCTGCGTAACAAACAACACAGAGCTGAAGAACCTGATTCTGCAAGAAGCTCACGACACTCCGTATTCCATCCACCCCGGAGGAACCAAGATGTATCAAGACTTGAAGGCACGATTCTGGTGGCACGGGATGAAAAGAGAGATTGCAACCTATGTTGCAAAGTGTGATGTATGCCAAAGGGTCAAGGCTGAATATCAGCGACCTGCTGGATTACTTCAACCACTCAAAGTTCCTGAGTGGAAGTGGGATAATGTCGGAATGGACTTCATCACTGGTTTACCAAGGTCGAATAGGGGACATGACTCTATCTGGGTCATAGTCGATCATTTGACCAAGGTGGCCCATTTCATTCCTGTCAAGACTACCTACTCAGGCAACCAGCTGGCTACTCTCTATATCAACCGGGTAGTAAGTCTTCACGGCGTTCCCAAGGAGATTGTGTCATATCGAGGCACCCAGTTTACTTCAAGGTTCTGGAGAAGATTCCAAGAAGCCTTGGGAACTAAGTTGTCTTTCAGCACAGCTTTCCACCCACAGACCGGAGGTCAGACAGAGCGAGTCAATCAGATTCTCGAAGATATGCTCCGAGCCTGTGTCTTGGCATATGGAGCCAAGTGGGAAGATTGTCTCCCTTTTGCCGAGTTCTCCTATAACAACAGTTATCAGTCGAGCCTTCAGATGGCACCATTTGAGGTGTTGTACGGACGAAGATGTCGCACACCCCTCAACTGGTCAGAGACTGGAGAAGGACTAGTCTTTGGACTGGATATTCTCCGCGCAGCAGAAGAGCAAGTCCAACTAGTCAGAGAGCGATTGAAGGCAGCCAAGTCAAGGCAAAAGAATTATGCTGACACCCGACGCCGAGACATGAGTTTCCGTGTCGGAGACCATGTGTACCTGCGAGTAACTCCTCTAAAGGGAACCAAGCATTTCCACGTCAGGGGGAAGCTTTCACCAAGGTTCATCGGACCCTTTGAGATCACCGACCGACGAGGAGAAGTGGCTTACCAGTTGGAACTACCGCCTGAGCTATCCGATGTGCACAATGTATTCCATGTGTCACAACTCTGGAAATGTGTCCAAGTTCCAGACAACCCTAATCTCTACAAGGATGTTGATCACCAAGCCATTGATCTGCAGCCTGATTTGACCTACCGGAGAAGCCCATTCGCATTCTGGACGAAGCAGAATGACGGACGCGAAGCCATACCATCAAGTACTTCAACATCCAGTGGAGCAACTACACCGAAGCAGAAGCAACCTGGGAACATGAAGACTATCTTAGATCCGAGTTTCCCGATCTCTTTTAAGACCTAGTTTAGGAATCTCGGGGACGAGATTCTTGTAAGGGGGGTAGGTCTGTCACACCCTGCATTTTGTAACATGTTATTTGCATCAATGAAGCATGAAAATTTGGACCAGCAAATTTTTTTGGCATCATTTGTCTTTTATTTGGAGTTGAGTTTTTCTTCATGTGCTTTTTCTTGTGCTCAATAAAGTCAACTATTACCTCTTGTAGAATTCATCTCCATACCCAAAACTTCTGCCCAATGATCATGCCAAGTGTTATGTAACAGTATAGTATTTTCTTACAAAATTAATTTGGCCAAAATGTATTTTATAAATTTAGTTTTCCAAAAACCCCTGAATTGAGATTTGCACTGCAAGTGATTGATTTAGGGTGAGAAAATTATTTCAAAAAGTATATTTGAAACCTAGTAGTCATAGGACTCCCAGAGACCACAAGAGTATAATTTTAAAAGTTATTTTCCTATTTTATTTAAAAGCCTTTTCTTAAGGCCAGAAATGGTCTTTAATAGGGAAAAATTATTTAAGTATTTCAAAAATATTTGCCAAAATTCAGGGAGACTCATAGGACATATATTGTCCATATATAAGAGTTTCAACACTTGGTTATGTTCAAAATAATGGGCTAATCCCTCTAAAACCCTTTCTGGATATTTCAAGCTTTTGAAATATTTACAAAGGTAATATTCTCCAAAAATTCCAGGGAAATTCTATCATGTCATATATGACATATCTGATGATCTTGCCAAGTCCCATGCCTTGGGAAGCAAGAAAACCTCATCAAAACCCTTCATAACCATTCTGTCCATATTTGAAGTTTGAGAAACTTTACATTGCCAAACTTGTCCAAATGCTCTCAAACTTGGTGCACATACTAGAATGGCCTAATAAGGCATCTAGACCAAATGGCACAAGATTTGGAGTAGAGCAACTTGATCAGAACACCCCAAAATCCCTTCTGTTCAAATGCAAATTTGAACAACTTTACATTACCAACTTTTTACCTGGAGCTTCAAACTTTGTGGGCATGATCAATACCCCAAATGATGAAACTACACCAAGTGGTGCATCAAGGGGAGATGATTAGCTTGACTCAAACAAGATGAAGCCATTTATGTTGATTTCTAGGGTTCACGAAAGTTACATTGGCTAGTTTCTTCAAATGAGCCCAAATTTGGTGAAGCACCTTATTTTCACATGTCATTCAATCCTGTCAAGTGTCATGGCAAGTGGAGATCATTTGCTTGACCAAACACTGATCAAACTCCTTCTGGCTTTTTACTAAAACCCTCTTCTTGATCACTTTTACCTTTTACCTTGGCCTCAGCTTTCTACCACACGTTCATCTAGTTACTAGCGACCTCCAGTAACTTCCCCAAGTTCCCAGCTCCATGATTGAGGGGTAAAAACCCTAGTTCACCCTGCTGGACATCCATTTTCTACCAAGTCACCAGCCTCTCTTCTCTCTCACAGCATCTCTAGAGCATCCAAAGCTTCTACCGTAGTGCTTGCATCACCCTGGACCCCCCAGACACGGTGGACGCGTCCAGAGGCCTAATGGCATGCCATGGCATGCGATAAGGGCGCTCCAGAGCGCGCTACAGTGCGCCCACGCACTGTAGCTTCGCCCAATCACCTGCCCCTGACAGCCTCGGGCTCCCCCCTCGCGCCTCTCAACGCGCCTCGACGTCCGCAGCCTCCACCGGCGATGTCCCCCTCCTCCTGCGCCCTCCAGTGGCCGTCGCCACACGGGCACCGGCCGCCCGCGACGCCCACTCCTCGGGCTCGCACGCGCGCACGGTCTGGAAGCCTCCCCGCTCCTCCTCTCTCCTCAAATGGACGTAGGGCTCGTTCAGCAACGCCGTAGACTCGCTCCCGTCGCCTCCCGTGCGCTGTAGCGTCGAGCAGGAGCTTGCCGGCGCACAGGTCCACGGGACCCCGCCGTTCCCCTATAAATAGGACCCCCCCCCCGAGCCCTCCTCTCTGCACCAGCAGCTTCACCACATCTCCTTCAGTCCCCCAGCACCTCTAGTTCATCCCCGAAGAGCTTCAGTGCTCGGGATCGACCAGAGCTCCTCCGCGTCGGGCCGCCGGCGATCTCGCAGTACGGGCCTCCTCCGCCCCTACTTCTGCCCGATCTAGAACCGCCATGCATCACTGATGCGTTCCCCTCTGTTTTCCCCTTCTGCATCTGCCGGAAACAGGCTAGCCAGCAGGATCTCGACGACCCTCCGCCGTCCCACCTCGCCGCCGACGAACCCGACCTCCCCGGCATGCCGCACCACCACCACTACCTCTGCAACTCGACGCTGAATCCGATCCTGCCCTCCGTTGCCGTCGCCGTGGCCGGAATCAACGCCGGTGAGCTCGCCATCGCCGTGGGCGTGAGGTTGGAGATGACAGGCGGGCCCCGCCTGTCATCCTCACCCCTCTCTCCCTCTCCTCACAGCCGCGGACCGCCGGGCCCCGCCCGTCAGGTTTGAAAACCTGACGTGCGCGCGCTGGCGCTCGAGCGGCTGGGCTGGATGCCCTGGGCCGTGCACTGTGGCCCCTCTGGCCCAGTTGCACAGGGCATTTTCTTCTTTTATTTTCTGTAATTATTTCAAACATTTTTACAGAAATGAATATTGGTCCAAATGAAATAATTCCAACTCCTAAATTCTTGTAATATTCCAACCTATTTAATGGTATCACTTTCACACACATCCATGAAACTTTTCTGTTCTGTTCAAATTTAAATTCAAATTTGAGCAATAAAACTCCTGTTAAAAAATCATTAGATTCCATTCTGTTACTCCAAAACTCCAACTAAGAATTTTCCCCATCTTAGATTTCCCTCTAGTATTTAACAAAAATAAGTTGACATTTTTCTGAGCACTTTGATTTTTCTGTTTTATTTGTGGTCTTATTTTTCCGTTGTTATTATGCGGCGTATAGATACCGTATTTGACGAAGTTGCTGAAGAAGGAGAAGGAGAAGGATTTGAAGACTTTGAAGACCAAGCCAATCCAGGCAAGCAGCCCTTTGACCATGATACACTTGTTCTTCGGAACCCGTTTGTTTTTGATGCATGATGATAACATTGCAATGGTGACCTAGTTGAACCACCACATGATGCATGCCTTGATCTTGATCTTGCCATGTGCTAGATAGCATGCAAATAGTTAGTAGTGATGCTTAATGATGCATGTGTGACATGAACCTTCGTGGTTGAAATCTTTGCATAAAACCCCGTCGGGTGCCATTCATGCCCGAGGGAAATGATGAGTTGGGTAACCACTTGATGACGAAGTGGTGTACCGAGACAAGTGTGTGTTTTTCAAACGGATTGGTTTAAGTTGCGACCGTTATTCCAACCATACATGTGCAACCACACTACCCCTAATGGGACGGGGCTTTATTGATTACTTAGGTCGATACTAGCATGGTGCCCGCATTACTAGTGACGGGTAGACTTGAGGTCTTTCCCGGGACGGGGTCGTGCTTGGATAGACGGCCATGACTGTTTTTACAGGGCACCGGACACACCGTTGGTCCCTTCGGGTACGCGTGACATTGAAATTAGGGCAAGTCCCGTGATCTATTGTTTGTACCCGAGGGCCGTGTACCAACGAGTGGACTCTATGTTAGTGTCTTCTAAGGAAAGATAATGACCGGGTGCTTCCCCCGAGTACTTGAGGTACTGCGGGATCGTGGATGACACGAAAGCTTCCCGGATCTTGTGGGTAAAGTGTACAACCTCTGCAGAGTGTAAAACTATTCGAATAGCCGTGTCCATGGTCAAGGACAGTTGGGTAACCGCTCTTGGGCTACGTCCATTGTTTGAGAAACCATGTGGGTGTATGAGAGTCAAGGTGGTGACTTGACTCGATGTGTTGAATCATATTCATGTTGATATCGGTAACCCGTCTTCGAGGTTACGCGAGTTTATTGATGCATAAACCTGATGGTAGAATATTTATTCTAGCCCATTGCTAGATTGCTCATTATTGTTCAGTTTGCATTGTTATTTTGAACCACATCATGGGTTGCTTGCGAGTACATTCAAAGTACTCATTGTCTTGCCACTGGTTATTTAATTGGCCAGGCATGGAGGAACAGGAATATGATGAAGAATTCTTTGGAGACAAACATGCGAACTAGGACGCTATCCCAGTCAGAATGCCTGTAGGGCTAAGGCAGATGGCATGGGTTCTACCTACTATCGAAGACTTCCGCTATTTGAGTTATTTGCTATTCAGCCCGTGAGGCTTTATTTATGTAAGACTTGGCCATAATGGCCTTAATCTATGTAAGACGGTATGTATGGATGTAAGACTCTTGTTATTCAGCTTCTGTGTGTTCAGTGAGCATTGATCTCTGGGATCACTGTACATGTGCATTCGATGATCTCGACTTCTAAGTCGGGGTCCCCACAACCTCGCCAACATATGCCGGGCCACGGAGCACCCCAGTGCACTCGTACCGCCTTCTCCTCCAACCCTTGTGCTTGAGAACTGTGGCCCGTTGGTCAGGCCCGGGGCCCTGGACGAGGCCTTCGTTGCCATTGGCCGTCTCCGGGCGGACCTTCAAGACGCTGACAAGTGTTTCGTGAGAGAGCGCCTAGGTCTTATCTCTGGGAGGGTCCAGGCCAACTCTGCCATCGAGAAGGCCTGAAATCGGGCGAAGCTGCCAGCACCGAGAGTAGGAAGGAGGCCTCCGATGCTAGGGCCTCTCATGATGCAGTGCAGGCCGAGTCTGCGTCCGCTACGAAGCGTTGCAGGGAGGCGGAGGATGTTTTGCTCTACCGTAGGGTGCGTCGACTGCAAGTTAAAATTTTCCTACGCGTAGAACATCCAGGAACATGCTAGGGAGATGGATCACATATCGTTACCACTAGATGCGCAGTGTCATGCAGTGGAAGTAGACTTGGGGTAGCGCGTCTCCGCAGTCTTCTCCTACTCATTGATCTCCCACATAGGTAATCGGATCAAGCAAACAGGTTTGCTGGAGCAGCGCAAGTGCACCGCCCCTAATGGTATCCACGCATGCATGAGGAACGTCATGCGGTGGACTGCTAGGTCTGATCACACAACTGGCGGCGAGTGGAGGCTGCTAGTTGCAACACATGCAAAGCCCTAATGACGGCAACGAAGCGATCAACCAATTGAGTGTGCCGCACCTCCACTATATATAGGCATCCGTTGCGGGCTCAACACATGGGCCTCGCACGGACCCTAAAGCCGAAAGTTTGTTCGGTCTAAATCCGAGTCCGAGTAGGACCAAGTCTGACCCATGGAGTCAGATCCAACCTCATATATCGGTTCCTTCCCTTAAGTGCGCGACCCCTTAGGTTCAAGTCGACTTGGTTGCTAGTCGTATTACCTCCGACCTGCACGGTTGGTAGCGGCCTCTAGCAAGGCGTGTCGACCACCAAGCAGACTATGAAGCTGGTTAGGTGAACCTGTACATCACACTTCCATTCCTTTTGCCACACGATATATTTTGTCGGGCTCAAGGCGAGACTGTCATCCTTGTGCTAGCCCGACCTCTTTCTTGTTCCAGTGATGCCGACCCAAACCGGATTATCTCATACTCCTTATCGTATGGCCATGCTTATCCTGGTCGGATCACCTGAGGGGCCCAGAGTATATCTCTCCTGATCGGAGGGGGAAATCCCATCTTGATCGACCACGTCTTGCAGCATGGATTTGGACAAGCCCGAAACCTACCTTTGTAACTGCCTAGTCATGGAGTAGCGTTTGGTCGGCCCAGAGCAAGTCTGTCACCATCCCAAGTACATGTGACAGCTTAGGTCTTAGGACATAGAACGTATCTTGTACTAGAGACTCATAGATGACATATCGCTGCGTCTCATAGTTGGGTCTGTTTGACTTAGGCCTTATCTCGACTTGGATCCGACTACGTTGAATCCGACTAGAACTTTCTAAGTCCATATTATCTAGTTAGCATCCAATGCTCTATGGCTTGTGAGACCGAGCCATCCACATTGTCATATGCTAGTCTAGTCCGATGTATGCCCACACGTCACTTGCGACTAGGGACAATTTGGGACGTATCATACAAGACAAGATCTAACAGACAAGTCACATACATGGCAGCAAGTATCATTGATTACATCCAAGGACTATATTTATTCATAAACACATAGGAAATACCATCATACATGATTGCCTCTAGGGCATATCTCCATCAGTCTCCCACTTGCACTAGAGTCAATCAAATAGACATCGTATGCCCATAGCTCTAAAGTGCCCCTCATGCTTGGATTGTGTAAGCGTCTTAGACAATGGATCTGCAATATTTGCATCTGTGTGAATTTTGCATAACTCTATATCACCACTCTTTACGATCTTTCATATCAGGTGATATTTCCGATCTATGTGTCTGGTCTTATGGTGGTTCCTCGGCTCCTTGGATTGTGCAATGACACCAGAATTATCACAATAAAGGTCCAGCGGTTTCACCGAGGCTGGGAAAATACCAAGATCATCCAGAAAGTTCCGGATCCAAACACCTTCCTTTGCAGCTTCACAAGCAGCAATATATTCAGCTTCAGTGGTAGAATCGGCCACTTTATCTTTCTTGGAACTCGTCCAGGTCACTACTCCTCCGTTCATGACATACACAAATCCATACTGTGATCGACAATCATTTCTATCGGTTTGGAAACTAGCATCGGCGTAACCACTCAACTTCTTGTATAAAAAAGCGTCCTCTTCGCTTTTGATAAAACCGAGACCAGTGACGACCCATCAAAAGAAATGTTCCAGCTCTGAGATGCTTGTCTCAACCAATAAATGGATCTCTTGAGCATGCATACATTACTAGTGCTAGTCAGATCGACAAAACCCTTAGGTTGTATCATATACACCTCCTCGCTTAAATTTCCATGAAGGAAAGCCGTTTTGACATCCATCTGCCATATCTCATATCGAAATAGGTAGCTATAGCTAGTATGATCCTCACCGACTTCAGCATTGCTACCGGCGAGTAAGTCTCATCGTAGTCAATTCCTTGAACTTGTCCATAAACTTTAGCGATAAGTCGAGCTTTGTGGATCTGAAAATTTCCATCCACATCGGTTTTCTTCTTAATGACCCATTTGGAACCTATGGCTCTTATGCTAGGTGGCGATTCAACCAAGTCCCAAACTTGATTTTCATCCGTGGACTTTAATTCGGACCTCATGGCCTCCAGCCATGCCTCAGAATCTGGCTTACCATCGCTTCTGCATACGTAGCCAGCTCGTCACTTTCTAGCAACAACACATCACTCACTCTGCGTAATCTTTCCGACCTCCGTGGTTCCTATGCCGCTTCTACCTCGGGTTCCCTGACAGACTTCGATATGATAATATCAACCGCCGAGCCATCCCCAAGTGGTGCTCGAACTTCTTTGAGTTGCACCTCCCTCCCAGTAGCCTCCCACCCGAGAAATCCTTTATCGAGGAAGACCCCGTTTCGAGCACCAAACACTTTGTTCTCTTCGCGGTTGTAGAAGCTATATCTCAAGGTTTCCCTCGGATATCCGACGAATATGCATTTATCCGACTTGGGTGTAAGCTTCTCTGAGATAAGTCGTTTGAAAAATGCTTCACAAACCCAAATCTTTAGAAAAGACAACCTGGGACTCTTCCATTCCGCATCTCATGTGGTGTCTTATCTATAGATTTAGATGGTACTCTCTTGAGTGTAAAAGCTGTAGTTTCTAGAGCGTATCCCCAGAATGACAAGGGTAAATCCGATTTGCTCATGATAGCTCGAACCATGTCCAACAAGGTATGATTCCTCTGTTCCGACACGTCATTTCTCTATGGCGTACCCGGAGGTGTGAGCTGAGGTACTATACCTTGAATTTTGAGATGATCATCAAACTCCTGGCTCATGTACTCACCTCCATGATTAGATCATAGAAGCTTTACAGTCTTGCCGAGATGATTCTCTACCTCGTTCTGAAACTCTTTGAACTTTTCAAAAGTTTCCGACTTGTGCCTCATCAAATAGATATAGCCATATCTACTCAAGTCGTCGGTGAAAGTCACGAAGTACTGATTGCCACCTCTAGCAGTTCTGCTCATTGGACCACACACATCGTTGTGTATAAGCTCCAACGGCTCGGACGCCCTGTTGCAACTCTTTGCAAAAGGAGACTTAGTCATCTTGCCGAGCAAGCATGATTCGCATGTCTCGAATGACTCAAAGTCAGGTGAAGTTAGGAGCCCATCACTACAGAGCTTGTTCATGCGTTTCGAACTAATGTGTCCAAGCCAGCAATGCCAGTAGTATGTCGGATTTATCTCATTAGGCTTATGCCTCTCTATATTCATATTATAGACAGGTTCCATTTCTAGATTCAAAATAAGTAGCCCATCAATAATGGGTGCATGGTCATGGAACATACCATTCAAATATGTCAAACAACCATTGTCCTTTAAATTGAATTCATAACCTTGACTTATCAAACATGAGGCAGAAATAATGTTCCGACTAAGTGCAAGAATGTAATAACAATTATTCTATTCCATAATGAATCCGGAAGGAAGCTGGAGCTGCATTGTGCCGACCTCCAATGCAGCAACTCTTTCTTTGTTGCCGACCCTGATGTCAATCTCCCATTGTGCCACACGCCTAGTTCTTACCAGCCCTTGCATCGAGTTGCAAATATGAACAACCCATCCGGTATCAACTACCCAAGAGCTACTAGGTATGTCAGCAAGATAAATGTCTATGACATATGCAACAAGTGTACCTTCGCCCGAAGAAGCATTTCCAGCCTTCTTGCCATGCTCTGCCAGCCACTTGCTACAGTTTCTCTTCCAGTGACTAGTCTCCTTGCAGTTATAGCAAACGGTCTCTGAGTTCCCTACATACTTTGGTGTTGCGGCGGAGATTGCATTCTCCGTGCCCTTTGCCTTGGCCTTTTTCTTAGACCAACTCTTCTTGGACTTAGCCAAGTTCTGCACCATCAATAGTTGATGCGTTCCTTTCTTTATATCTTGTTCTGCCACCTTATGCATACCATGCAATTCAGTGAGCTTCTTATCCATGCCATGCATATGATAGATCAAGATGAACATCCCATAGCTGGGTGGAAGAGAACCCAGAACTACATCTGTAACCAGCTCATCCAAGAGCGGGAAGCCTAACTGGTCCAAAGGTCGCACATATCTGATCATCTTGATCACATGTGGGCTCAATGGATCACCTTCCTTCAGTTTACAATCCATCAAGGATAGCCAGACGTTGAACCTTTCGGTCCTAGCTCGAACCTGAAACATGCTCTTGAGACTCTCGATCATATTGAATGCCCCAACATCTTTGAAATGCTGTTGCAAATCGGGCTCCATACAAGCCAGCATGAGGCATCTGATCTTGTTAGATTCATCACCGAGTTGCTGGTAGGCATTCCTGGTTGTGGCATTAGCTGTATCGGCAGGTTCATATGGAAGTGCATCCTCTAGAACATGTTCCTTTTTATCATGCTTGAGAACAATTCTCAAATTTTGATACCAGGTGGTAAAGTTTGTTCCATTAAGTTTATCCTTTTTCAAGATTGATTTCAATGCAAAATTGGGTTGAGCAGGTGGTTCCATTGATCTACAACAAAAAATATGCAATCACTAAGCAATGTGTTTATGTAGAGCAATTCAAGCCTTAAATAGAAATACTCCCACTGAAGTTAGCATCCCTCCTCAAACCTTCAGTGATCCAGGATCCGACTAGCGCATGCGACTAGTGAGCTTTAGCATCACTGCTAACCAATATGACTATCCGGTAAGCAACTACTTGTTAATCGTATCTCTATACGACTCCTGTTGGTCGAGTAGGTATCTCATACCCCGGCTCCCGACCTCCTTTGCCAAAAGGCCCAAGAGCATTTTGATAGCCTTGTCAAGTTAACCTGATGTAGTGCATGTCCGTGTCTAACACGAACCCTTCAGTTCAAGGACACCTAGCAGCACCCCAATTTTATGTGCCCACTACCAGATGTACTTGCCGTGCGAAGGTGCAACATCGGGAATGGCAATTTACTTGATATTCATGAGTGATATTTCTACCACTCAAACATGCATAGAAAGTAAGAAGCATAACAATCACAAATAAACATATATTGCGAAATAGTATGGCTCTTTCATGGATGTTCTTCAAGGTCGGCTCCGACTCCAATGACCATCTAGGAACTCTATCTTGTTTGTCATGCCGGGACGCCAAGCCAGCAACCCGATCTCTATTAACCAACTACTACACCTAGTAATGAATTTTACATAGAGTCACAAGTCGACACACATTTCGTTATACATTATAATGACATCACTTTGGCTCCTGCCGGCTGACAAACATGATGCATAGGGCATGTATAAATTACACACATGCATCACATATACATAAGCCACAGTATTCACAACAAATCTGCAAAACTGAATTATGCGTAGAATCGCATTCTACCGGTTTAGGTGTCGGGTACGAAATACACGGCGCTACACACACGGTGGTCCCTGATGTCGGAAATCTCAGATCGCATCTGAACTCCGTTCACGCCGAACTTTCTGATCTGTCCGATCTCATCGATCATCGCGAATCCGGTTAAGATTTATGTTTCACTGTTAACCCCGATGGCGGGTAACCGACCGGTAGGGGTAGGTTGTGTCACGAACTCATCGATCCCGATTGACAGAAAACATAGCCTCAATGATCCAAATGTGTAGTTGATCTCATTAAACGTCCACATAGCCGAACTGATAAACGACAATAGATCTCATCTTCCACCACCACATATCTAATATGCACATGATCTCAATTCAAATCCTATAGCAAAGGCTCTGATACCACTGTTGTGCTCTACCATAGTGTCCGTCGACTACAAATTAAAATTTTCCTATACGCGGAACATCCAGGAACATGCTAGGGAGATGGATCACAGATAGTTACCACTAGACGCGTAGTGCCGTGGAATGGAAGTAGAGCTGCGGTAGCGCGTCTCCAGAGTCTTCTCCTCCTCGTCGATCTCCCACATAGCCGATCGGATCTCGTGAACAGGTTCGCCGGAGCGGCACAAGTGCACCGCCTCTAAAGGTATCCACGCGTGCAGGAGGAACGTCGTGCGGTGGACTGCTAGGTCCGATCACACAACCAGCAGCGAGTCGAGCTGGCTAGTTGCAACTCATGCAAAGCCCTAATGATGACACCTAAGCGATCAACCAATTGAGTGTGCCGCCCATCCACTATATATAAGCATCTGTCGCGGGCTCTACACTTGGGCCTCGCACGGACCCTAAAGCCCATAGTCTGTTCGGTCTGTATCCGAGTCCGAGTAGGACCAAGACTGACTTGTGGAGTCCGAACCAACTTCACAGGTTCCTTCCCTTTAGCACAGGTCGGATCACCTCCGACCTGCACGGTTGGTAGCGGCCTCTAGCAAGGCATTCCTTTTGCCACACGATATATGTTGTCGGGCTCAAGGCGAGACTGTCATCCTTGTGCTAGCCCGACCTCTTTCTCGTTCCAGTGATGCCGACCCAAACCGGATTATCTCATAATCCTTATCGCATGGCCATGCTTATCCTGGTCTCATCACATGAGGGGCCCAGAGTATATCTCTCCTGATCGGAGGGGCAAATCCCATCTTGCCCGACCATGTCTCGCAGCATATATCTAGACAAGACCGAAACCTACCTTTGTAACTACCGAATCACGGAGTAGCGTTTGGTCGGCCCAGAGCAAGTCTGTTACCATCCCATGTACATGTGACAGCTCATGTCTAAGGACATAGAACGTATGTTGGGTCTGTCCGACTCAGACCTTATCTCGACACGGATCCAACTACTTCGAATCCTACCAGAACTTTTCAAGTCCATATTATCCGGTTAGCATCCAATGCTCCATGGCTAGTGAGACCGAGCCATCCACCGTGTCATATGCTAGTCTAGTCCGACGTGCGCCCACATGTCACCTGCGACTAGGGACAATTTAGGATGTATCATACAACACAAGATCTCATAGACAAGTCACATACTTTCTAACAAGTATCATTGATTACATCCAAGGACTATCTTTATTCATAAACACATAGGAAATATCATCATACATAATTGCCTCTAGGGCATATCTCCAATAGAGGAGAGCTTGAAGGCCCTTCAGGAGGAGCAAGCCATGGCTTCTTCATGGCTACGCCAGTAGGAGGATGACCTCAAGGCCTGTGAGGCGAAGCTGGCTGAGCATGATGCCAAGCTAGCCCTGGCGACCACCAACCCCCGCCTAGCCAAACTGAAGGTGGAGGCAGACGAGGCCCATGCGTCCCACGCCCTACATGTCTCCGAAGTGGCAGCCTAGCTAGATGCATGAGAGAAAGTGCTCGTCGACGCCGAGCAAAAGGTAGCCACGGGTCACAAGAGTTTTCTTGCCCTCAAACTCGGGTCCCGCGAGGTGTTGTGTTCCATCTGTGAGGGAGGATATGAAGAGCCGTTGGCGACCCCTGAAGATGACCTTGCCGGGCTCCTCCCCAAGCTTGTCCAAGCGCTTGAGGTGGAGTGTCGCTTGCTTTTCACCGCGGCCGTGACGCGTGTCTTCGGCCATCTCTACCTCCAGAACCCAAACTTCGACCTCAGTTGGCTGATTCTCCCGATAACTTCTGAGTCCCGCGCCGCTGTCGCGGAAGCCGTTAGGAATCACGTGGACGCCCTGCTAGAGAAGTTCCTCTGCGTCCTCGACCCTGAGGCTTTAGCAGCACGGGTTGGAGGTGGTGATGATGGTGACATTGGCGTTGACGATAGGCTTCCAGCGGCCAGGGCAATCGGTGGCGATGGCAAAGGTGGTGGTGGCGCCTCCTCCTGACTTTATTCCTGCAATCATTTACCATTCTTAGTTTGAATTTTGGGCTTCCCTTTCATGCTTAGTTTCTTTCCTTCTTGCTTTGCATTCCGCGTCGGCAGTGCCCGATCCCACGCATATCTCGACCACCATTGGGGCGTCCGAAAACCTAGACAGGACCAAGGGGCGAGGGTATGCGAAACTGGTCAGGCCCTTGAGGTCTTCTAGTCTTGATCGTCATGAGGGCCTGGCCCGTGCATAGCTCGACCACCATTGGGGCGTCCGGAAACCAGGACAGGACCGAGGGTCGAGGGTATGCGAGACTGGTCAGGCCCCTGAGGCACTTAGTATTGATCATCGTGAGGGCCTGGTCCGCACACATCTCGACCACCGTTGGGGCGTCCAGAAACAAGGAAAAGTCCAAGGGGTGAGGGTATGCGAGACCGGCCATGCCCCTGAGGCCCTTGGTCTTGATCGTCGTGAGGGCCCGGTCCGCGCATAGCTCAACCACCATTGCTGCATCCGGAAACTAGGACAAGACCAAGGGTTGAGGGTTGATGGTATGCAAGACCGATTATGCCCCTGAGGCCCGGTGCTCGCGGGTCCCCTTGACGCACGAGCCATCCTCATGACCTTCTTACCTTTTTTCGTCAACTCTTGCATGGTAGAACCACACAATGTCCAGGTACAAGGACCTGGTGGGGTGTGCGCCATGCCGTACCTGAAGACATGCTTAAGCATAGCCCCCTTGTTCAGCACCCTCACATGCTCATCCCAAGAAAGGGTTGAACGGTCGGCCGAAAGGCCATCCCGAGGTTAATGTAGCCCGGAGGCAACCTCAGTTGTATATCCACCAGCATGGAGCATCGGGCTACCATTGGGCGTGGGCATACTCGCTCCTCGAGTGTGCTGTCCACTAGCGCAGAGCATGGGGTGTGCACTGGGTGCGAGGGTGGGAGGTCCCTCCAGGTGATTACTCTGGGGCATGTACAGCCCCACATGAGGAGGTGTATATGGGCACTCGTAAGCCAGCGTGGGACCTACGAGGCCCTACCTCAAAGGTAGGTTGCGCCTAGTCTTCTAGCGTTGGGTGTGCTTTGTAAAAATCCGTATGGTTGTGGTAACCAATGTTGATCCGAACTCCACAGGTCGTTGCATGAGAAGGTCTAGCAGCAAGAACTTCAGGAGGTGATGTGAACGGGGCCGGCCCGCCAGATAGAGCTCGGTCGCTTGGGTTTATCAACGCTGCAGGGACGAGCTCGAGCACAAACGTCGTGCCTAGTCTTCTTTATGCAATGCACCTTAGGAAAAAGCCCCTCGGCGCACTGTTGCCGCGGCGGCGGCCCCTGTTGCAAAAGAAAGAACCGAACTGTGCGCCCAGACTTAGCTCAGTCAGGGCGCGGCGACACTGTTAGGACCGGTCCTTCAGTAAAATAATTACCGGAAGGCCGACCTTTTTATTAAACCAGCGAGGGATATTATTACCTGCTGGCAGACAAATCCTTGGCACATAATTCCAGTACACTGAATATTATACAAGGTTGAGCTGGGGGCATACTACTAACTCGTAATAAAAGGTGGTGGAATATGTCACAGTGAAGTGGGTGATGTGACTCCAAAATATTACAGCTCATCGAGTATCGCAGTGAGACTCGATGAATTTATTTGGTGGTAGGCGGAAGTGGTTATAAAATAGTGATCAACTCCAGGATCGCAAGGGACTGACTGGGACTCCACTAAGCGTTGGACTCGCTATAGAATTGTTCATCCATGAGATCGCCTTCGTCCACATCTGGCCAAATCAACAAGCCAGGTGAGTACTTTGAATGTACTCGCAAGACAGTTCGGACTTAAGATATAATAAATGCCAACATGATGCATATGAGTATTCCAGCAAAAATGTGACCGGATTAAAATATTAAAGTGCTGTATGAAATGATGGAAGTCGGGCGGTAGTCCTTCCGAAATCCAAAAGATAAATGGAAGGAGACTAAACGAGTGTCTGAGTGACGCCTCGTAAGAAAAAATAAATAAATGATAGCAGGCCACAGTCGGGCGTCTGAGCGACACCACCTAAAGGGCTTATAGCAAAATAAATAACAAGGCTGCCTCAGTCGAATGTCTGAGCGACATCGCATAAAGGGCTTATAAATAAAAAGAATGCCATAGTCGGACGTCTGAGCGACATCACACAAAGGGCTTATAAATAAAAGAATGCCATAGTCGGACGTCTGAGCAACATCACATAAAGGGCTTATAAATAAAAAGAATGCCACAGTCGGACGTCTGAGCGAC
>LR738711.1:464361937-464487939 GCA_902687465.1 Secale cereale
GGGCTTATAAATAAAAGAATGCCTCAGTCGGACGTCTGAGCGACATCACATAAAGGGCTTATAAATAAAAATAATGCCACAGTCGGACGTCTGAGCGACATCACACAAAGGGCTTATAAATAAAAGAATGCCACAGTCGGACGTCTGAGCGACATCACATAAAGGGCTTATAAATAAAAGAATATAATGATGAAGTACTTCTGAAAGTAAATCAATACTGGGATAGTTGGTGAGTTCATCTACCAAATGAACTTGACAAGAACACTACTTTGGTTACCCACAAGAATTTCCTAGAGACGGTCACCGGGTTGTTATAAAGATTGACCCTAGGCCATGAACCTGGCCACTGAAGGAATTTAACTCTGCAGAGCTTGTACCATTAGTTAATAGCCGACGGACTCTACTAGCCATGGGGGCTAGTTCCATCTACGGTGTTTTAGTAGAAACCCAACTAAGCAGTACACACCCATTTAACATCCTGTCATCCGGAATCACCCGCGACGACATTCACGAAAAACTTTAAGACGGGGAGGCTACAACCTCGGATAGCATCTGATCAAATTTATATATGCGCGCTCTAAGGGGTGCCCCCCTCTCGGTCCCAACCGGAAACACCCATGCCCCCGGACCGGATGACGGGCTTTAATCCAGGGCCATGGAACCCTCATCCCGGCCCCTCTACTTGGTGTGTACTCGGAAAGTGGTTTACAACTGACTAGACCATAATCCCAATGGACGGCCTATGATAGTACCGAAAAAGGAGACGAACGGAATCATGACATGATCTCCGTTGATACTGAGTTAACCAACTACTGGCATGCTCCAACAATACCAGCATTCCACCCGTCATATCACCATATGATCGAGGTGGTTCAAACATTATCCTTCGGGGCTCACCCGAAGCTTACTAGCATGAAATAAAACCATACACTTATGCCCATATGGTCATGCTTATGAAACAAACTACTCGAGCAAACATGCAACACACTCATCATATCAAAAGTTCAAACATGCTTGCCTGGTTCTGAGAAGTCGGAGCCTAACTCGGTGTGGTTCGCGTCTCCGTCACGGCCTCCGGTATCTATGTATTCCAACAAATAAATACTACTCCCTCTGTTCACTTTTATAAGGCCTTGAAGACATTTCAGACAGCACGCAAAGCAGCCTATTTTCAGTTGTCTGAAACGACTTATAAAAGTGAACGGAGGGAGTAACATAAATACCGCGCGTGCAAATAAAGTTGCTCCAAAAATTTCCACATAAATATGAAAAAAACTAGGCAGAAAACTAAAGAGGACAGAAAAAGAATCAACTCAAAATCATCTTTAGTTTAAAAGATATTAGAGTTTCTGTCCAGGGACTCATCTGTAATGAAACAGAAAAGTTCCAGGGGCTAGAACAGAAAACAGCAAAGCGAATCGGTACGCAGTACGTCAACCGTAGAGGGGAAACGTACTTTGCCCGAATGCGCTTACAGAAAACGGTTCGGAGGGGAGAGGTGTGAGGCTGACAAGGGGCCCCACGCGTCAGGTTTGAAAACTGAAGCAGAGTCGCGCCGGCGCCGGTGCTGCGGTGATCGCTGGAGTCGATCCACGGCGAGTTAGGGGAGGGGAGTGATACGTACGGCTTCTCGGTGATCTTTCGCGTCGAACGGTGGTGGAGTTGAGTGTCGGCGAGCCCCACGTCGACGGCGACCCTGTCTCCGGCGGACGGCGGCTCGGGTTGTCGTGGGCCTCGTCGGAGAGGGTTCCTGGGATCAAATTAAGGAGGGGGTTAGGTCTAGGTGGGTGCCAGGGTGCTACGCTCGAGTCCACGGCGGCGGAGAAGCTCTCACCGGAGTGAACGATGCTGGAGCCCGAGGCAGAGGGAGTTGGCCGGAGTTGGGGAAGAATGGCCCCTCGAGGCTCTTCCAGAGGCTGGGTGTGGTCTAGGGAGGTAGTGAAGGTGTGCGGGCTCGAGAACGAGCTTGGGGGTGCCTTATATAGCCGGCCCGAGGTGGTTGCCGTGAATGGATAAGACCGGCGAGTCGATTACGGTGCTGCAGTGGTTGGACGGCGGAGTTAGGGGCTTGAGCATCGTCTAGGGGGTGTAGTGGTTCCATTCCCGCACCTAACTTAGCAGGGGAGAGGGAGTTACGGGCTGTCCTCGATGGAACTGCCGCTCGGCACGTCGGCGGCAGAAATCGCGCTCTGCACGCGCTAGGCCACGGCGACGGTGCGGCAGGTGTGTGCTGGCATTGGATGTGGACACACGGAGCGCTGGGGTGGTTTGGGCGGTGCCAAACGGCGTTTAGTCGCGGGGTGACTTCTGTCAGCCGCCACTAGCGGTGCTGTTGCCGCGGATGTCGCCGGCGTGGTCGGGCCAGAGCGCCACCGACGCCCAGAAGCGGCCAAGCGAGCGTGCGGCGCATTGGATAAGAAGAAGGTGCAGTGCAGCGTCGGGCCAAGGAGGTACTGGCGAGATTTGTCGCTGCGCCTGATTAAACTGACGAAACTGAAGAACTGTCGAACTGTCTGTCGACAGTTTCAGTTAACAGCTTCTGAACTTGACAGTACAGTGTATGCTAAGTGTTTGATGAAATGTTTCTGGCATGTGTGAAATATTTCTGGTGCTGATATTTAGTGGAGTGGCTTCTTAATGCATCTAGAGGCTGCCTGGTTTTTCACAGGATTTTTGGAAGAAGATAAATATGAATTTCACCAAATGTTGCAAATCTGGTCCAAACTTGCAGCAGGTGAAATTTGAAAATTTTGAACTATGGACCAGTGAAACAAGATGGATCTAGGTTGTGGGTACTAAGGACCATCTAGGAGAGGTGGTTTGGAATCAAATATCTGGATGGAAAGGGTGGCTCCTTTGTAAATCACCAAGGTCCACTATAAAAGACAGAAATAGTTTTGGAGTGAAATAAATAGAGGAAAAATCCCAATAAGGTCAAAACTTACAGGAATTCATGAGAGACTTGTCCTAAGGTATGAAGAGGGTTTTGGAGATAAATATTTCTGTTGGGGTCACGGCAAGATGAAGGTTGGGGGGGGGGAGATAAGTCCAAGACCAAATTTGAAAGACAGAACTCAAGTAGGGGAGAAAACAAACAACCTCTTTGAAACTCAACCTGGGCTTGAGCCAACCCAAGAGAAGATCTTCAAGGTCAAAAACCAAGCTTGAGAAATCTCCAAAAACCTTGGCCAGAAAGATTTTAAAAGAGGTTCAAGAAAAGATGAAATAACCCTCTTCCAAAAGGCCAAAATTTTGGAAGAAACCAACTCAAAAAATTGGGGTGTTACAACACCTACCCCCTTAGAAAAAATCTCGTCCCCGACATTTCAGCTGATCCTCAAATAGGTGTGGGTGTTCTGTCCGAAGGAAATCTTCCCTTTCCCACGTTGCTTCATCCTCTCTGTGATTACTCCACTGAACCTTGAGGAATTAAATTGACTTCTGATGGGTTCTCCTTTCAAACTCCTCCAAAATCTTTACTAGGTGTTCTCGGTAGGTGAGATCTGGTTGCACATCAAGGTTTTCGTGTGACACATGTTTCTCTGGGTTGCTTACATAGTTCCGTAGCTGCGAGACGTGGAACACATCGTGGACATCTGATAGTTCCTTGGAAAGGTCCAGCTGATAAGCTACTGTGCCTTTCCGTGCAACTATACGAAAGGGTCCGATGAATCGTGGTGCTAGTTTCCCTTTGACTTTGAATCGTTGCAGCCCTCTCATAGGTGATACTCGTAAGTATACGTATTCACAGGGCTCAAAACTTATTTCCCGATGCTTTTGATCGTAATAGCTCTTTTGTCGGCTTTGGGCGGTTTTGAGTCGATCCCGTATTATTTTTACTCTCTCCTCGTCTTCCTTTAACATATCTGGGCCGAATATGCGACTGTCCCTTGTTTCCGACCAGTTCAATGGAGTACGGCATCTTCGTCCGTACAAAGCTTCGAAAGGTGCCATTTGCAGGCTAGCTTGGTAACTATTGTCATATGCAAACTCGGCATATGGTAGGCTTTCCTCCCAACTGGTCCCATATGTGAGGACACATGCCCTTAGCATGTCTTCGAGTATTTGATTTACTCGTTCCGTTTGTCCTCCTGTCTGGGGGTGATAAGCTATACTGAACGTTAGTTGCGTTCCGAGGGCTTGCTGCAACTGGTCCCAAAATTTGGAGACGAACTGAGTGCCTCTGTCGGATATTATAGTCTTGGGGACCCCATGTAGGCATACTATACGGGCGAGGTAAAGCTTGGCGAGCTTTTGGGTGGTGTGGGTTGTCTTGATGGGTATGAAATGTGCCACCTTGGTCAGTCTATCCGTGATGACCCATATGGCATCATTACCGTGTTGTGACCGTGGTAGTCCAACAATAAAATCCATTCCAATATCGTCCCATTTCCATTCTGGTATCTTGTTTGGTTGTAATAGCCCTGCGGGTTTTTGGTGCTCGGCTTTAATGCGTTGACATGAATCGCAACATGCAATAAATGTGGCTATATCCCTCTTCATGCTGTGCCACCAAAATCTTTCCTGAATATCCTTGTACATTTTTGTACCTCCAGGGTGGATTTAGTATGGAGCGGTGTGGCTTTCTGCTAGAATTTGCTGTTTAAGGTGGTTCCTATTCGGCACGCAAAGTCTGTCTCCGAACCATAATATTCCTTCACTATCTATGGTGAATTCTGAGGCCTTGCCCTGACTTACTTTTCTTTTTATTCCTTCGATGCTGGGGTGTCCAAGCTGAGCCTTCTTTATTTGCTCTATTAACGTAGGCTGTATTTCTAGCTTGGATACTTCAACTTCCGTGACCATCATTAGGTTGAGTCTGGTGAATTCTTGCTGAAATTCGGGTCTTAGGTTCTGTATGTTGCCGCTGTTCGGGCTGGGGTTACGGCTGAGAGCATCTGCTACCATGTTTGCTTTTCCTGGGTGATAGTGGATACCAACGTCGTAATCTTTTACTAGTTCCAGCCAGCGTCGTTGTCGTAAATTGAGCTCTGGCTATGTGAAAATATATCTGAGGCTCTTATGGTCCGTATATATTTCACAGCGATTTCCAAGCAAAAAGTGCCTCCACTCCTTGAGTGCATGAATGACTGCTGCCAACTCCAAATCGTGAGTAGGATAATTTTCTTCATGTTTTCGCAGTTGCCGGGAAGCGTAGGCGACTACTTTGCCTTCTTGCATCAGTACGCATCCGAGGCCTTTCCGGGAAGCGTCGCAATATACTTCAAAACTCTTGTGTATGTCTGGTACAATTAATACTGGGGCTGTTGTTAACCTCTTTTTGAGCTCTTGGAAGCTTTTCTCACATGCTTCGGTCCACACGAATTTCTTATCCTTCTTGGGTAGCTGTGTCATTGGTTTGGCTATGGTGGAAAATTCTTCAATAAACCTTCTGTAATATCCGGCCATACCGAGGAAACTGCGTATATCCATTACACTGGCTGGCAACTTCTAGCCAAGTACAGCCTTGACTTTATCTGGATCCACAGCAACTCCTTCTTGTGCTAATACGTGTCCTAGGAAACCAACTTGTCTCAACCAAAATTCACATTTGCTGAATTTGGCGTAAAGTTGGTGTTTCCTTCATTCTCCCAGTACAATGCGGAGGTGTTCAGCATGTTCTTCCGGTGTCTTTGAATATACCAAGATATCATCAATAAATACCACCACAAATTTGTCCATGAATTTCATAAATACCTTGTTCATGACGTGGACGAAATATGCGGGGGCGTTGGTCAGTCCAAACGGCATTACTGTAAATTCATAAAGTCTGTATCTTGAGGTGAATGCTGTCTTCGGGATATCTTCTATCCGTACTTTCAGTTGATGATAACCTGACCTTAGATCAACCTTTGAGCTGGTCAAATAAGTCATTTATCTGTGACATCCGATATTTGTTCTTGATTGTGACCATGTTGAGCGCTCGGTAGTCTATACACAACCTCATGGTCCCATTCTTCTTTTTGGCAAACAATACCGGCGGACCCCAAGGTGAGGAGCTGCACGTATAAATCCTTTGTCTAGTAGTTCCTTTATTTGCTTCTTTAATTCAACCAACTCAGATGGTGCCATTCTGTATGGTTTCTTATATATGGGGGTGGTTCCCGGTGCTAGCTCAATAATGAATTCTATTTCTCTGTCTGGCGACATGCCTGGTAGTTCCTCGGGAAATACGTCCGGAAATTCACATACAACTGGAACCTTGCTTATCTCAGATGTATCAACTTTGTTTAATTTTGGTTGTCGTGATACCGGTCTTCCCTGATCTGCGACTCTTATTGTTTTTCCATGATGATGAGTAAGAATCACTGTCCTGTTGAAGCAGTCGATAAATCCTTTATTGGTGCTTAGCCAATCCATACCGAGGATAACATCTAGTCCTTTGTTTTCCAACACGATGAGGTTTGCGTGAAACTTTAATCCCTCAATTTCAATGGTCAAACCTTGGCAGTAATTCTGAGTGATCTGCTTACTTCCGGGGGACTTGATGGTCATTGATTTTCCCCAAGGGAAGCATTGAAAAACCATGTTTCAAAGCAAAATTCTTCAAAATGAACGAATGAGAAGCTCCAGAATCAAACAAAACCGTGGCAGGTATTGTGTTGACAGGGAACGTACCGAGTACGATATCCGGTGCATCCTGTGCTTGCTCCTTGGTCACATGGTTCAGGTGGCCTTTCCTGTGATTGTTATTTGGGTTGAAGTTGTTACGCTTGGGCGCAGAATTGTTTCCGTTGCTGTTTGTCTTCGGTGCTGAGTTTCTTGGCTTAGGGCACTGTTTAGCATAGTGTCCCTCTTCTCCAGATGCGTAGCAGGTAACACCTGGGCGATAGGTGAAATCATTGTCTCTTGCATGAAAATTCTTGTTTGGGCGTGTGTCATTGGTCGTGGGTCTGTTCACCCCATTCCTCTAGAAATTCACCTTATTCTTGTTGTTGCAGGGGTGGTTGGTCTGATCCCTTTTTCTCTTGCGAATGTCTTCCAGACTGCGACATTCATTTTCCAATGTAATGGCTTTGTCTACCAGTGTCTTGAAATCTGGAAAAGTGTGTACGACTAACTGGCATTTTAGTGCTGGTGCCAGTCCGTCCTGGAATTTCTCCATCTTCTTATTTTCCGTCATTCGCTCTTCGTTGGCATAACGTGATAATTGCGCAAACTGACTGTTGTACTCCTGTACTGTCATGCCTCTTTGCTTGAGGTCATCAAATTCTCTTTTCTTGATCTTCATAATACTCTTAGGGATGTGTGCCCCACGAAAGCCTTCCTTGAAATCTTCCTAGGTGATATTATTTATGTCGGGATGCATAAGCAGGAAATTTTCCCACCATGACGCGGCTGCTCCAGTAAGGTAATGTGGTGCGTACAACACTTTTTCACGGTCTGAGCATTGTGCCACAATTAATTTCCTTTCAATATCTTGAAGCCAATCATCGCCCTCAAGAGGTTTGTCTGTGTGCGAAAACGTTGTTGGACGTGTCTTCTGAAATTCAGACAATTTTGAGTGCTGTTGGTATGGCTCGCGGTGTTTTCCCATGTTAATGACATGGTTCATCATTTCTTGATGTTGTTGCTGACTTTGCTCATAAAGACGGCACACTTGAGAAATGCCGTCTCACTACCCTGCTGACTTGACTGCCCCTGTGTGAAATTGTTGTCTGTCTGTGTGCCATAATTTTCTTCTGGCGGACTTGGCATGGAACGTGTCCAGGGACGAGTCATTTCTTACTCTGGGGTAATAAAGCAGAAAATCTGAGAAGAACCGAGCAGCAAAATAAACCAAGACTTTGCAAAGCGACCAAACACGAGCTCGAAAGAGATTTTTGAAAATAACTAGTTGATTGCGCATGGAGAAGGGCTACTAGTACATATTTTACACGCATGTTCTAATTATACATACGTCACTCCGGGTGTGCGTACACATCTTGACATGTTATTAAAACTAGTGCACTCCTCCAAGATCCTACATGATGCACAAACAGACTACTCCCATCAACCTATTTTACATAACACACAAATATTACAAGCGATCGCGGTGCGTCGCGGAATAACGCGCTAGTCAGAGATGTTGAAGATTTCCCTCGGCCTGCCGAGGGTAAGGCCCAGTGGTGCCGGAGACTCAACTTCCTCCTCAGTAATGGGCTCCTGGCACGGAGTAAGGGTACGAGGTGGCGAAGCAGGTGCAGCAGGCGGTGCAGTTCTGACTGGAGTAGGAGTAATGACTTGGTCAAACTCCTCAGTGGTAGGCAGACGGCGAGCGGTGGCTATGATGGAAGGTGCATAGGATGCGGCGGACGAGACAAATGTCATTGGTGGTGCAGTATGGAGTAGCTCCCTCCTGTTGGCGGAGCCACTCTGGGCCAACTCCATACGGGTGGCCACCAGGTCATCCACCAGATTATCAACGGCTGCCTCAAGTGCCTTGAGGTACTCAACCATTGATTCAATGGCTTCGTCATGCTCCCCATTTGCGCATGCAAATGCATAGTGACACGTATATGGCACGTGGCATGGGAGGTAACGGTTGCGACGAGTCTTCATCGAAGGAAGAATGTCCCAGAGACGAGCTATCGCCTCACGGGCAGCCATCTGCATGGCATGCCTCTCCGTAGGCATGGCTCTGCCCACAAATCAGAGGCGGCGCGCTTCAGAACGCCCTCCTTTGAAGTGCACCACGGCCTGATGCATAGATACGCTGTCGTTGAGCTTGTGATGGTAGAGTGCAAACTCGGGACGGGTGGATGGCCCGATCGCGACTTTGGTGATGGCGAAGAGGAGCTTGACAAACCCCTCAGGAATGTTGGCGAACACCTATGCATCACAGTCGTTGCTGGCCATCTACAAAAGTAGACAAAAATTCCGAATAGTCAAGTCATAAATTTATGCTGACCAACAGAAAATTGCTACAGATGTAAAAATGTTGAAAAGCAAATTTTTCGCTAATAACCGATTAGGGAGCGCACCTAGTGGCTTCCTACAGTCAGCCCGGCTCTGGTACAAAGGTTGTCAGGACCGGTCCTTCAGTAAAATAATTACCGGAAGGCCGACCTTTTTATTAAACCAGCGATGGATATTATTACCTGCTGGCAGACAAATCCGAAGGGCGCCCTCATATTGAACAAACCGAACGTCACCTGGTAACGATGCTGCTGATTCATCGAGGTAGCTGAAGAGTCGTGCCACAGTTGTCACTCCTTATGAGCCGGGTGGCTCTTGAGGCGTTAGGACTTCACGAGGCCCGGAGGTCTCGCGAAGGTCCAGGTCCTCCTGAGCCTCCATCGCCAGACGCCTTGTCTCCCGAGTCGACATTACGCGCTGCATGATCCGCTGAAACATGGCCCCCACATTAAGCATGCCGAGAGGCATGCGGACATGATAGCACGGCCGGCCTCCACTCCCTCCGACATGGGAGGGCCAAAAGAGGTCCTGCGAGGCAGCCCTATTGAGGCCCGGGATGTTGACGCAGATGCTCAGCTCATCACTCGGGTTAGGAGGGGCAGCAACATCGGCATGCCATGCGGGGCAATGCTCGCCGCACATGGCCCGCGCCTCTTCAAACTCTTCGATCGCCTTGGTAATAACCTCTCGCGCTCCTGGTGGTTCGGGTAATGCTCCTTGTTCGTGGGGGCGTGCGTGAAGGCACGCCTCAAAGTGGTGCTAGACCACCTCCCCTGATGCGCGAATCAGTTTATAGGCCCTCCAGATGGAAGCCCCCTGCCCTTTCTTGAGGGATGTACCGGGCGCGCCTTCCAATGCGCGAGGAAGGGACGCCCCGGCGGTGGACAAGCGGCCCGGGTGTCACCCGAAGGCACCCCCGTCTCCCATCTGCCTTCTAGGAGGAGCTGCTTCTTCTTCACAGGTGTGGCCTCCACAGGCATGGCGTCGTCTTCATCTTCAGGGTTGACAGCTCTCGCGCCTTGATAAGCGTGCTCTAGGGCACAAACCGTATCTTCTTCATTGCAGGCGACCGAGATGATGCCATTACAGCCTTGCATCTTGAGGGCGTTGTAGATGTGGTGGACCGCTGCCCTGAACTTGGCGAGGGCGGAGTAGCCCAGGATGGCGTTGTACGAGAGGCCGATGTGGGCAACATCAAAGTCGATGAGCTCAGTGCGGTAGTTGCTGCAGGTACTAAAGTTCACAGGGAGGCGCATTTGTCCCAGAGGAATGGTGGAGGCATCCGTCACTCCAGAGAAAGGCTTGGTCAGCAGGAGCTGCTCCTAGGACAGCTGGAGCCTTTCAAAGGTCTCGATGGAGAGCACGTTGAGCTCCGCGCCGCCATCCATGAGGGTGTTGGGAACGGGGACGATGCTGATGGTTGGGGTGTAGTGCATGGGGAGCACTCTGGTGGTGGTTGCGCACTTGAGTTGATCCTTGGAGTTGAAGGTGATGGCCCACTCGAACCACTTGAGAGGGGGCGTGGCCTCGAGCTTTGGGAGGGCCGCATAGACCCACCAATGATGCAAGTGATGGCACGAGGCTCCTGGAAGCCCCCATACCCCTCGTCCTTATGATTTTCCTCATCCCTTCTTGGTGGCGGCAGTAGTGGAGGGAGGCCAGCGCGGCCATGAGAGCGATCCTCGCGAGGCGGATCACACTAGGGGCCCTCGCGAGGCCCATCACACCAGTGGTCCTCATGAGGCGGGTCATGCCAGTCTTGGCTAGGTTGCAGTTGTCCTAGCGGCCCTCACCGTGGACTCCCCCATGACTGTAACCCCTGTCGCTGCGCTCGGGGTGATGACCCAAGCGCACGACATGCATCACCCTGAGCTCCTGGCAAGCTTCGGTGTTATGGGTGTGGAGGTCATGGAAGATGCAGTAAGGGCGGCGGTCCTTGACTGCCTTGGCATGGTATCGGCCACGCTTCTGCTCGGGGTCCGCCGCCAGCACGGGATAGCCGTTGCGCTTCACTTCCTTAGCCTTGGCCTTCTTCTCTTCAGGGTCTGCCTCAAGGTGCTTGTCGTGGGTGAGAAGCCCTTCTTCAGCACTGCCCCACTTGTCCACTAGGTTGAACAGCTCCAGAGTTGTGCACACCTCGTCATGGATGGCGAGCTCCTCGCTGATATTGACGTCGTGATGCCTTTCGTGAACGCGGAAATGATATCCTTGTTGGACGCCTTCGGGACCTTGAGACGGACTTGATTGAAGCGCTGCATGTACTTCCGGAGGGTCTCGCTAGGTTGCTGCTTCACATGCCCCAGGTCGTTGATGGTGAGGGTGCGGTCACGAGTCCCTTGTAAGTTGGCGATGAAGGTCTCGCGAAGCTCGTCCCACGTAGTGATGGACCCTTCGGGGAGGTTCATGAGTCAGGAACGCGCGCCGTCCTTCAGTGCCATGGGAAACCAGTTCGCCATGACATTCTCCTTGTTGTTCGTCACCTTGATGCTCAATGCGTAGAGGTGGAGAAAGCCGTCAGGTCGCAAGTGTCGTCGTAGCGAGCCGGCAGGCCGGGCTTGAACTTAACCGGCCAGACGACATGGTGCAGCTCCTAGGTGAAGGCGCAGCAGCCCGCCACGCTCACTTGTACAACTTACTCGGCGACGGGCTCTTCTTGCACTGCTCGGTCTTGACGCTGGCACGATGTAACACTCCAAGACCGATGCGCCAGATGTCTTCCTTTTATTCGTTGTCGTTGCGCCATTCACTTGTGTGTTGCACTTTTCGATGTCATCATGTGCATTTCATCTGCATGTTTTCCAAAACTTGCATCAGTTCGTAGTTGCTCGATCTCCCCGTTCTCTTCGTTGCCCGTTCTGAGGCCAACCACACTCGCACATGCCCGAGACACCTCCGAAATATTATTTTATAAGTGGCATAAAAATGTTCTCGGAATGGGATGAAGGTTGGTGTGCGGTCTTATTATAGTGGAGGTAGACCGCCTGCCAAATTTTGTTCCATTCAGAGCTCATTTGATAGCCCAACCGGTAAACATATAGCGGCACTATAGCCGGTCTATTCGTCGGACGTTTTCGCTATCCGAAAACCCTTGCCGGGCTGCTCTAATTCTCTCTCTCCTCAGCCCGAGGCCTCCTAGACAGCCTACTAGCCCCCTACCCAAACCCCCCCCTCCGCTTCAGACCGTCGGATCGAAATTCGATACCTGAAAACGCTCCAAATCCCTCAAACCCTAGCCCCTACCATATATAAACAACCCCCTATGTCATTTTGGGCATCCCCTAGTCTAAAACCTACCCCTAGACCCTCTCCCACTTCCAGCTGCCGCTTCGTCCTTGCAGTGTAGCATACTTGTTTCATGCCTCCAACATGTCATCATGTTAACTCTGCTCACATGTATGCCAAGGTTTCCATTATAAAGTTGTTTGTTGCTTTGATCTTGTTGGATTAATCTTGATGCCTATGAACCTGAAACTTGATGATAATTAAAGCATATAATCTATACTTGAGGTGCATATCATGTTTGTGCCTATCTTGTTCTTGTAGCATGTTGTTTTGATGCTTGCTATGTGCCTAGTTGCTTTTTTGGACAGATTGTGTTTTAATCTTGTTTCGTGTGTATGTGTTGAACCGTGGCTCCGTTTGGAGCATGCTCAATATGAAACTTGCTTGGTATTGTGTGTAGATTCATATTGTCATGTTGCATCCTTGATTTGAGTATGTGTGCTTGATGTTTGAATGCATTTTTCATCAATGTCATGCTTAACTTGTTTGGCTCATATCTTCTAGGCCGTAGCTCCGAATTAAATGAACTTTATATGTAACTTGACTAGAAAACCGTGTAGATCATCATGGTGCATGTTAACTTGCTATTTAACAACTTTAACATAATGTGTCATTCAGATCTGGACCAATTTCGAAATTTTTATATGAGGATTTATGAGAATTGTTATATGTTGCTTCCGGCCTCATTTAAACTTGATTAGATATGATGTTCTTATATGCATCATCTCTTGCCATGTGTAACCTCATGTAGCCTTGTCATACATCATAATTGGTTGAGCATCATGTCATGTTATGTGTTGTTTGTTTACCATGTTGTTTGCTCCTTTCCGGTTGTGCTACTTCTCGATAGTTCCTGTTTCGTTGCGATCATGTCATTTGACTACGCTTGGTTCATCTACGCCCGTTCGTCTTCTTCATGGACTCGGTCATCTTCCTTGCGGGATTTTAGGCAAGATGACTGTTACCTTGGATTTCACTACTATCTTTGCTAGTTGTCTTGATGCTATCGCTATATGTCACGCTACCCATAAGTTGCTTATCAAGCCTCCTAATATGCCATATCATAGCCTCTAACCTTTTTCACCTTCCGAGCAAACCGTTGGTTTGCTATGTTACTGCTTTGCTCAGCCCCTCTTATAGCGTTGCTAGTTGCAGGTTGTTCCATGTTGGAACATGGACATGTTGGAATATCACAATATCTCTTATTTAATTAATGCCCATATATACTTGGTAAAGGGTGGAAGGCTTGGCCTTTTGGCTGGTGTTTTGTTCCACTCTTGTCACCCTAGTTTCCGCTAAACCGGTGTTATGTTCCTTGATTTTGCGGTCCTAACGCGATTGGGGTTTATGGGCCCCCCTCGTCAGTTCACTTTGAATAAAAATCCTCCAGAAAGGCCCAACATTGGTTTTACCATTTGCCTAATAACGAAAACTTGCATAGGGACCGGCTAGCACCTGAGGATTCTTAATTAACAACAAGGGCCAGTGCTCCTCATGAATGTTGGTCCAGACCGGGCAACCTACGGGGCCACCATGAGGAAACTCGAGGATTGGTTTTACTCGTAGCTTGACCCATCCAATCGTGGCCTGATACGAGATACGCGTGGCTTCTATCGGGGTGACGGCACGTTGGGAGGTCTTGCTGGACTTGTTTTACCATTATGGAAATGTCTTGTGCACCGGGATTCCAAGTTTGATTGGGTTGTCCCAGGATGGAGGTTTTACCTCTGTTGATCATGAGAGTTTGTGATGGACTAAGTTGGGACACCCCTGCAAGGTTTGATCTTTCGAAAGCCGTGCCCATGGTTATGTGGCAGATTAGAATTTGTTAATATCTGGTTGTAGAGAACTTGACACTAAACCCGAATTAAATGCACCAACCGCATGAGTAACCGTGACCTTCTCTTTTCAAGTAAGTTCGGGAAGAGAATATGGTGGGGTTATGTTTGTCTTGTAGGTACTTCATGGTCACTTATTGATCATTACTAGTTTGTGATCGTATGTGTAGCTTCTCATCTTTCTCTTGAAATCGTAAGTTAGCCACCATACAAATGCTTGGGCGCTTGCTGCAGCCTGAGCACTTATCCTTTCCATACCCATTAAGATTTGCTAGTCTTGATACCCATGGTAATGGGATTGCCGAGTCCTCGTGGCTCACAGATACTACAACAATAGTTGCAGGTACAGGTGTTGCGATGACTTGATGCGAGAGAGACATTTGCTTGTTATGAAGTTCTACATTCTTCTTCTTCATCGATCTTGGGATAGGATCATGGTCGGCAGCCTGGGCTAACAGGGCGGATGTCATTTGTGCTCTTCATGTGTTTTCATCCATAGTCGGATGTCTCTCTTGTGTATGATGTTGTTGTATACATGTGGCATTTGTGTGCCTTTCTATGTATCGCCATCTATTTATGTAATTGTACGATGTAATGATATCCATCTTTCTAAGCGCCCGAAATGTGGTTGTGCCCCAATCACGAGGTTATCACGTGACCGTGATCGTCGCATCTTGGGCGTGGCAAGTAGGTATCGGAGACTAGACCGACCATAGGATCCCCCATGATTGTTCGTAGTTTGGGCGTTGTCAAGTCTTGAAGAAAACTATTTTGGATTCTAGTGATATCGGAGATTAGAAATTCATTTTACTCCTCAGCACCTATGTCGCTTTGGTGCAAAATCTTGACGTATGTGTTTTGATAAACTCCTCTTCCCCTTCAATTTTTTTATGATCACGAAGTTAGTTTTCGTTCATTGCGATGTCAGCTCTTTTCACCCAATGCATTTCTCGTCAAGTTGATTCGACCCTCTTCACCTTTGGCAAGATCAATCCTCAGTTTTTTCTCAACGACGTTGTTTGCCCCTCCGAAGATAAACAATGTTGTCCAAAGTAGTCTTTCTTTTTGCCACCCGCCCACCCTTTTTCTTCTCGGAGCCGGACTGCCGAATCATGCATCCATTTTATCCGTGCGAAGCCTTAGCTTTCTTTTTATCAATTTTTTCAACTAGTGAATTCTTGTCTATGTTCGTCATTCTTCATCTCTTTTCTTTTTTGGTGGATTCAATTCAAGTATTCAGTGTTGATCATATTCTTTCACATTGCCCAAATGTTCCCCTTGCTCGTTCATCTCTCGCCATTTAATCGTCGTGGAGTTCCGAAGACATCTTATAAATTTTGTTTGTGTTCCAATTAATTCAAGGTTGCCACCTCATTCGAGTCTTTCAATTGTTCCGGTGCATCATCTCCTTTACAATCCTTTCCAACGGTGTTTTCTTTTCAGTGGGCCCTAACCCACATGTTCTTTTCCCAGATTTTACCTGACTCTTCTAATTCTTTTCAGAGTTATTCCCAAATTGTTTTCAAAGTGCAACATAAGTATAGATTCCATCAGTCATATGCCCTCTTCAAGGTCGCTTTCAAATTATTTTCATCATTGGTTCAACATTTCCTTATTTCAATCTTCCGGAGTATCTCAACAATTTTGATGGTGTTCCTCATCGTCATTCTCAACATTTGAAGACCAAAGAATAGTTTTCCTCTAATTCCTTGTCCATTCTCTTGAATGATGTTATGCATTCTTTCCATTGTGATCCTCTGAAGGCCATCATTTTAGAAGATTTCTTCATTGTGAGTTTTAAACTTCGTCCTCCAACTATTTTAAATTGTTGCCTTTCCGTTCATCTCTAATTCTTCCGTTGTCGCGTTCAGGTATTCTTTAATCAGTTCATGATCTCTTCATTCTCTTCTATCTAAATGCCCTCAAGAATCTCCATTCATTTTCTAATTCTTCCCGGTGGTTTGTTCTCTTTCATCGCTCAGTTTCACTTCTTACGGTGGTTCGTTCAAGATTTCTTTTCCTTGTTATCATATCAATTCATTCGTTATTTCCAATCCTACCGATGGTTCATGATGACCTTCCCAAGTTCGCGCTATTTCTGTTTTAATCATTTTTCAACGCGAATAGGTAGGATGCAAATCCATTACTTCTCATCATTTAATTGGTGGAGGATAAGAATAACAAAATTCTTATTCTTCATTCATCCAGTTGATTAATTCCTTCCTTACGAGTTTGTTAATAATGAATAAATTCTAATCCCAAGTGTTTTCATCTTTTCTTTTTCCAGAGTTCAAAGTTTCCTCGACCATCTCATCAGAACCGCCGTCTAAATCATCGCAAGGATTTAATCTTATTCTTGTCATCCACCATTTCTTTCTCATCCCCCTTTTGTTACCAAAGTTCTTCATGGTGGTTCATGATGATTTAATTCATTCTTCGAAGTTTCCATCAAGATCCTCGTTGGCGAACCTCAAGTATTCTTCTTCTTGTGTCTCGAAATGCAATTAATTCTCCGTATTCTTTTCAAGTGGAGTTTTGCATTTGTTCGTTCTTCTCAGCTAATCAATCTTTAGTAGTGGCAGAAATTCACCTCAAGTTTTGAGAGGTTTTCCATAAGCCCACAACAAGCTTACTCTTTTGTTGTTGATTTTCTCAAAAACTATGTCCAATCCTTCCTTCTAAGGATGCTTTCAAATTCATTGGTGCTAGAAGTTGTCATCTTCTTCTCCGTTCTTTTCCTTCCACTCTTTAAATTCTTCCAGAGGCTTTGTGTTCTTCATCTCGGCAAGTATCGTTCCATCTTGTCAACTTCATTATTCTATCCCATTCTCACTCAACCGGAGTGTTGTCTAATTTTCTCCTTCTTATTCCTATTCTATCCCTTTTTAGCCGGAGTGGTTTTGAATTCATTCTTGTTCCTTCAACTCTTGTTTCATGTCTTTGAACCTACAAGGTTCTCGTAATGTTCCATGTTCCTCTATTGTAACAGAACTTCTCAATCTCGTTCATCTCCGTTGTGTTTTTTCCTTCAAGTTGTTCAACTTCTCAAGATTCTTTTGTTTCACCAATTTCTCCAAGAAGAACTTTGTTCTTCCTTTTTCCTCTTCCTTCTCATTCCTAAGATCTCGGGATGAGATCTCTTGTTAGTGGGGAAGTGTTGTAACACCCCGACACCAATGCGCCAGATGTCTTCCTTTTATTCACTGTTGTTGGCATGCCATTCACTTGCGTGTTACGCTTTGCCATGTCATCATGTGAATTTCATTTCCATGTTTTCCAAAACTTGCAGCCGTTCTGAGTTGCCCGATCTCCCTGTTCTCTTTATTGCCCGTTCTTAGCCCAACCACACTCACATGTGCCCACGACACCTCTGAAATATTATTTTTATAAGTGGCATAAAAATGTCCTCGGAACGGGGTGAAAGTTGGCATACGGTTTATTATTGTGTAGGAAGACCGCCTGCCTATTTTCGTCGCATTCAGAGCTCATTTGATAGCCGAACGAGTAAACATATAGCGGCACTATAGTCGGTCTATTCGTCAGAAGTTTTTGTATCCGAAAACCCTTGCCGGGCCGCTCTGCTTCTCTCTCTGCGAAGCCCGAGGCCTTCTACACAGCCCACTAGCCCACCTACCCAAACCCCCTTTGCACCAGGCCATCGGATCAAAATCCGATGCCCGAAAATGCTCCAAATCCCTCAAAACATTAGCCCCAACCATATATAAACGACACCCCATGCCATTTGTGGCAACCCCTAGTCTAAAACATACCCCTAGACCCTCTCGCACCTCCAGCAGCCGATTCGTTCTCGCAATCGGCGCCGGCCACCACGCTCCCTCCACTTGGCGCCACCCCAATCACCACGCCGCCACGTAAGACCCCTACGTCGCCATCCCGGGCCAATGGCAAGCCGCCACATCGCCTACCCCGCCTCCCGCAGCCACCCGTAGGCCTCCACGTCACCCCGCAACCCTCCAACAGCCGCGGCCCGCGCGCGGCACGCCCGAGTCCATCTGGGCGCGAGCACGCGCCCGCCGTTGGAGCTCCTCCCTCCGTCAAACCCTGACGCCACCGGGCTTTGCTTCGCCGCCCGTACCCTGCCGCCATGCTACCTTACCAGAGCACACCGTGCCAATGGACCACCGCCTCCCAAGCATCCCCTCACCCCACCTAAGTGCATTTTAGTTATCCTGCGTTTCTTCTTCTATTTTTTCACCAAGTCCCTGAATTTCGACATCAATTGTGCATTTTGCGTAGGCCATATCTTTGGGCATATATGTCTGTTTGTGATGATCTTCATATAGAAAGGTTGTACTCTATGTGTTCTACAAGATGGTGTGCTTTGCATTCATATTAGATTTCATCTTGACATGTTAACCTCTGTTGTAAAAGTGCTAAATGATGTTAACTGCTGAGAAATGTTATGACTTGCCCTTTTGTCTTATTTCATGTGATTTAATGCATGTGCTATATGAGCATCTTGTCAACATGACTTTGCTTCATTTTCATGTCTACTTAATGCTATAATTATTTGCATGCCATGATATGCCTTGTGGTGAGTGAAACAAGCTTGCAAACATGCTAGGAAAATGTTGTTGTTTTGTTGAAAATCTGCTAAGTTGGAAACTGTTCATATCACTTGCCCCGTTTGCATTGAAGCTATCATCAAATATGTTGCTCAAATGATCATGCTCAGTAATGATGTTTTGTTAAAGGTGTTTAGTTCTTGCTTGCCATGCTCTTTGATGCCATGAGAAGTTCTTGTATCATACACTTTTGTTGTCTCAAAGTATGCATCATGAATCTGTTTTCTGTCATACTCAGTTTTTCACAAAGTCTGTAAATTTGTTATGACTTGCAATCTTGTCTTGATGATTGTCATTGATCTAGAGGCTATATTGTTGTTGCAACAAACCCTGGGTCTGTTGCCCAATCGTGCACAAGCACAAGACCAAGGTTGAAGCACTAGAGCAAGCCCAAGATTGAAGAACAAAGATATTCGAAGAACCAACACACAGCCAGAGAGACCAAGGTCAAGCCAGAAGAACGAGATATCAACAAGAAGAGATCCTCCCTTGCCGGGTAGGCGAGCTCGGCAAGGGTCAAGGCCACCGCCAGAAACAAGCCGTCAGATACTCCCCGGCAGAGCCTGCCGGGGGCCGCGTGGGGTAAACCACCCTGCCAACCACTCAAGAACGACCAACACTGTCGATCAGTGCGGTGTCAAGCCGCGAAGTGATTAAGTGGCAGCCATTCCCTACATGGCAGTCATTTCCTAAGGAAGAAACCCACAAAGGACACCCATCCTATGACGTGTCTAGGAAGCAGATATGGAGCTGGCAAGACAGCGCGACGACCCTTGCTGGGCGACCAGTGATGTGACACTAAGTGGTGCATTTAATGCACCCTATCATCCGGCATAGTTAGGTATGATAGAACTGTTCGCTATCATATAAGTTGGTAATGACCAATGTGCCACTGTGGTGACCCCTTAATATTTAAAAGGAGGCCCATGGCACCCGCGAGAGGGGTTGGAGAGTTGTTGGACCCAAGCCACCATACGCGTGTAGTCGCTGCAGCCCTAAGGCACATCTTGTCGGGCAAGTGTACCACGCACCACCACATTCATTCCACCATCAATCCACCAAAGGAGGAGTAGGTTCTTACGCCTCGCGGCGGCCCGAACCTAGGTAAATTTCTTGTGTGCTCTTTGTGCAACACGCCGTCCACCCGCCGAACCAGCAAGGGGCCGCTTGGTACAATAGGTGGCCGCGCAAATCCTGTGACATCTTTGGCGTGCTAGGTAGGGGGAGCGCTTGCGTGAACCTGAAAGCATACACAGCGCGTCATCTTCATCTTCGACGACGCCATCAACCATGGCGCCCAAGAAGAAGAAATCCGGCCCTTCGGCCCAACCATCTACCTCAAAGGCCCCGCCGCCCCCGGCCTCTAATGCCGCAGGGTATGCGGAGACAAGTGAGGACGTGAGCGTCAATGGGGGAATTGTTGGAGCAGGTGGTGCCATTGCCACTCCCCCTGCGGCCGACACGATGGTTGAAGGCGTCGGAGGAGAACAACACCACCAGTGTCTCGTTGGTCACGCTCAGCATGGTGCGGTCGAGAGGGTCACTCCATCCGCACCGTTTCCTCCCGCCGATGAGCACAGCCCCAGTAACGGCGCTCGGTCTGGGGCAAACCACCGCCCTCCAGTCGCTCCCACCTATGGAGCTACTGCGGCGCGTGCACCTCCTCCTATATGAGCCAACCAAGCTGCTGTGCCAAATGGAGATACTGATCTTGGAGCACCACCGTCGCGCTATCCTGCTGCCCAGGTGTCATTCCATAGCAGCGCGAGCACGATGCTGCCGCCGCCGCCATTGGCACCATCAGGAGCCAGACGATGGTGTGGTCAACATCCTCGATATCCATGCCAAGCACGGCCGTGGAAGCCATGGCGCGAGCTCAGCTACTACTAAAGTTCCCGCATGCGGCCGAGAAAATAGATGAATATCATGCCACCATCTAGAGCCTGCTCGGTTTCGCCGAAGCTGGAGGCTCGCGACGAGCCTAACCGCCGCAGCCACCCCAAGCGACAGCAACCACCCGCATGGCTGGCCGGATGGAAGTGGCCGTCCCCACCATGCAGTCCCCACCACGGCAGCTGGCGTGGCACATCGGAATCAAGACCCCGACGATGTCTCGATGTCCTCTTCTGACCCTCGAGCACGTCCAGGCTAGCGTCGGACCCCGGAGGATAGTGGACGGGGAGATGCACGCACTATCATATATCAACGCCGCGAAAACCCTCGGTCAACTGACGGGTGCGACGGCCTCCACGCTAATAAGCCCGCGCTCGGTGTTGGCGGGTGCATACCCTTTGAGGTCGGCTGCCCTGCCTTTACACGAGAGCTGCGGCAAATCTGTTGACCGTTCGTCCGCATGTTCAAGCCAAAGATTCCTGAGAAGTACGACGGGAGGCTGAACCCGGCAGAGTTCCTAAGCATCTACCACATCGGTGCTCAGGCTGTCGACGGAAGAGACAAGAAGGTGTTCGCCAACTACTTCCCTTGGGACCTCAAGTTCAATATGAGGTCTTGGCTAATGCAACTGCCGGAGAACTCCATTTCGTCATGGGCGGATCTGTGCCATGAGTTCATCGGAGCCTTCAACAGTGGGCACCAAGAACTTGGCAGGCCCAGTGACCTGCAGCTCCTTCAGTAGAAGGAAGGAGAAACCCTCCGTAAGTATTTACAGAGATTCAGTAATGTTCATAGAAATATTCCAAATATCCATCCGGAAGCCGTTATAGCAGCTTTCTAGTCCAATGTACGAAACTGACGCATTCGTTCCAAAATCAATGTGCGGTTTCCCAAGACTGTGAAGGAACTATACACACTGGTGGATAAGTGTGCTTGGATGGAGGTAGGAAGGAAGTTGCCCTAAGAGAAATATTCCATGAATGTTGATTCATAGGATGAAGATGAGTCAACCAGTCAGAAGAAGGGCAACAAGCGCAACAAGGAACCAAGAGATAAGGTAGTGATGACCGTGGAAGGTTCAGGCACGCCTAGTACTGGCAAGAAGGCCAAGGTTGAGGCCCCCGGCAAGGAAGTTGCTGCTTGCATGGATTTCCAGGAAGCCGCTGCTGTCGAGAAAGCTCGGAAAGGTGATGGTCAGTACTGCAAGATCCATCGGACCAAGGGCCACGACCTTTAGGAGTGTTATCAGGTTTAGCAGCTTGCTAAGAGACAGAAGGAAGAGTATCATAAGAGAGATAAGGAAAGAGGTCAGATTGCTGCCGGCGGTAAGGGCCGAGGTGTTGAAGCAAATCGCCCCGGCAAACCCTTTCAGAACAAAGGAATACCCGCCAGGGCCCAAGAGAAGGAAATCTGTGGCAATGTGAGTGATGGAGGTGATGAAGAGGAAACCAGTGAGCAGGAATTTCAGAGGGCCACTAACGCCCGATGCATTGACGGAGGTGCGTCTTTGCACACATCCCATCGCCAACTCAAGCGATGGGCAAGGGAGGTCAATGTTGTGGAGCCAGCGCCAGAGGCCCGGAAGCCGCTCAATTGGCCCCGCACACCCATAATCATTGATGAGGAGGACCACCCTGGCTGCGTCATAGCGGTAGGGTGTTTGCCATTGTTTGTCTCTCCAACAATTCGCAACCTCAGTGTCACAAACATGCTAGTGGATGGCGGGGCTGCGTTGAATCTGATTTCCCCGGCAGTCATAAAAAAGCTTCAGATAGGGGAAGAAGAGCTAGAGGTTACTAGCATGTTTCAAGGAGTTAATCCCGGCAGGAGCCGTCCTAAGGGAAAGATTATGTTACCGATGACGTTTGGGGGAGAGCTGGACTACCGGACTAAGAATATTGTGTTTGATGTGGTTGACCTCCCCCTGCCGTACAATGGGATTCTGGGACGCCCAGCCCTGGCTAAGCTCATGGCAGCATCCCATTATGCTTATAAGACCTTGAAGATGCCTGGGCCACTAGGAGTCATCATTATCCCGTCAGACGAGAAGGATGCCATTATATTCGTGGACAAGATGTACCGAAATGCATTCGCAGCAGAGGCTGCGACAGCAGCAGCTCCCGCCTCGTTAAGCAAAGGAAAGAATATGGATTGTTGGACCTCCAGCAAGGAGTCCAGGAAGCGTGCCCCCTCTTAGTGCACAACACCCGTTGACGACCTGCTAGAGTGTTCCAACAGCAAGAGGCCCAAGGTTGCTGCACCCCAAGTGAATAAGGTCCTGGCATGGCTGGATGGCGTTGATGGTACTTTCACTATCAGCGCCACCCTTGATGACAAATAGGAAAGCACGCTCGCTGCCTTCCTGCGGGAGAATATTGATGTGTTTGCCTGCCAACCATCTGATATCCCCGGTGTTCCCAGGAAGGTAATCGAGCACCACCTTGCTGTCTGCCCACATGCCCGACCTATCAAGCAGAGAGTTCGGAACCCGGCCTTGGAGCGGCAGAAGTTCATTGCTGAGGAAGTCAAGAAACTAGAGGCAGCTGGTTTGGTCAGATGAGTATTGCATCATACATGGTTGGCAAATACAGTGGTAGTCCGGATGGCTAATGGGAAATGGAAGCTTTGCATTGATTTCACGGATCTCAACAAGGCTTGCCCAAAGGACCCGTTGCCCTTGCCGGGTATCGACCAAATTGTGGATTCCACATCGGTTGTCATCTGCTCTCCTTTTTGGATGCATACTCCGGGTACCACCAAATATTCATGTCCAAAGATGATGAGGAAAAGACATCGTTCATCACTCCATGTGGCACACACTGCTTTGTCCGCATGCCTTTCGTATCAAAGAGTGGCGGGTCCACTTTTGCAAGAGTGGTACAGATTGGTTTTGAGCCACAGGTATACAGGAATATAGAAGATTATATGGATGACATTGTGGTCATTACCAAAGATAAGGCCACCCTTATGCAAGATTTGGAGGAGACATTTGTGTAACACCCAAAATATAAACTTTCCAAATTTTGGCAATATATTCAACTTGGTCCTCATCTAATTCCTTGTGGGTCTTTCCTTTGTTTTGCTTTGTTTCATTATTGCATTGCCATGCCATTCTTGTCTTATGTCTTGGCTACTTAGTTTTGCATCATGCTCATATCAAGTTGCATTGTGTTTATGCTCATATCATGTTGCATTGTGCTTGTGTTCATATCATGCTCATCATGTGCATTGTGTGAGTTGTCATGCATGTTATTTGGTTGCATGCTCCATGTGTGTCCCATGCACCATATCCTCTCTTCTTTTCCCCTAATCCTTTTGCTACTTCCTTCTTCATTTTTTATTTGCAAGCTACTCTTTTCAGCTTCAAATAATGTCCAAGTAATCCTCATAAATCAAGCATCTTGTCTAAACCTCTCTGCTAAATTTCATTCATTTTGGAACTGATTTGGTTAGGTTCAAAAATACCTCGAATTTGAAGCTAATTCAAACTTGATTTATTTTTGTACCTCTAAAAATGTTGAATTCATTGCCTAGCTCTCTGGTTTTTCTTGCGATTTTTGTTTGAACAAATATGTAAAAGAAAAGAAAACAACAGCAGCAATTCAGCTCGGCAGCATCAGCTAACTTGGCCTTGCCTTCTTCGCAGCGCAACCGCAACCCTCGCTCCTCTCACGCGGTAAAAATACCACGTAGATTTCCTGGGGGACCTGAGGGAGTCATGTATTCAGGGGTCCTCAGTCATCCGAGTCATTGAAGCTGGGCCGCATTGATGGGCCGCATGAAGAAGAAGCAGAAGGCCCTCCCCCGTATTCGGTCAGGACTCCTATGTACGTAGAAAGGTAGGTGTAGAGTCCGGATGTATCAATTTATTCCTCCCCAAGTCACCCTTGTAACCCTAGGCTCCCTTGTCGGTGTCAAAACCGGCTGATCTCGGGTAGGGCGTCCCGAACTATGCGTCTGAGGATTGATGTTAACAGGAGGCAGGGGACACGATGTTTACCCAGGTTCAGGCCCTCTCGATCGAGGTAAAACCCTACTTCCTACTATATTAATATGGATGAATATAAATACATGAGTTGATCTACCTCGAGATTGTAAAGGTTAAAACCCTAAGTTTAGCCTATGAGGATTGTATGATTCTCTGTATCTATGGACTAAACCCTCCGGTTTATATACACACAGGAGGGGCCTAGGGTTTGTACATGTCATCTTGTAGAGGAGGAAAATCTACACCCGAGCCTAAAACTTGCCATTACAAGAATCCAAGAGTCCTATCCGGATATGAGAGATGATCTTCTGTAATAATCTTCTTGGCCCACCAATCCGGCCCACCAGGAGTTTGTCCGGCCACCTGAGGACCCCCTGATCCAGGACTCCCTGAGTAGCCCCTAAACTTGTCTTCGATGACGACGATTTTGTCTTCCGTATTGTCTTCGGCATTGCAAGGCGGGTTCCTCCTCCGAATATTTCTTCTGCAAATTGATGGATTGTGTTCGGCTCTACAAGATTCGTACAACCCTTAGCCTCGAAGGCAAGGTTTTTTTAAAGAAAATAAACAATGTGTCTTCATTGACAACTTTTGGGTGAAGCGTTGCATCGAACCCACTAACACATCTAACCATTTCACTTGGTCCTAGTTTCACGTTTCGAGGTATATCCTCATTGACACGTCCCGTCAGAATAGATATTGTGCTCGCTTATTGTGGGATTCTTATCATTGTGACGTGAGCACCCAAGCCGCGCATTACGCACGACCGCTCTGGGAACTGGCGAGTTTTATGGCTAAGGTGGGGGGATTCTCTGTATTCACAGCATTATAAAAGGACTCCAATCCCTTTCACCAGCCCCACGCCTTCCTCAAGCTTGAGCTCTCCAATCTCCCTTGCCCCGTACTCTCATCTCCTGCGCCCAGAACTCCTCGTTCCTCAACCACTACTCCCCTTCCCAGCAATGGCTGGATTCAATGCCAAAGGCAAGTGGGAGGCTTCCACAGTCAATGAAAAGACCATGGAGGATCTACGGAGCGCGGGGTCTCTCGCCGGCGACATCGCACACCGAGTACCCCCTAAGGGCCAGGTGACTCCCATTCCTAAGGCGGGCGAGAGGGTAGGTTTCACCTCTCATTTTGTAAGGGGGCTAGGATTTCCACACCACCCATTTGTTCGGGGTCTTTTGTTCTTTTACGGGCTAGATTTCCAAGATCTAGCCTCGAACTCAATCCTTCACATATCCGCTTTCATAGTGATGTGTGAAGCCTTTCGCCGCATCCCCCACACTTCGGCCTGTGGCTTAAGACCTTCAACGTGAAGCCGAAGGTGGTGGATGGGGAACATGTAGAGTGCAGGGGCGCTATGATCAGTAAGATCCCGAACGCAACTTGGCCCAAGGGCTCGTTCGTGGAGACGAACAAGGTCTGGCAGCAGGAGTAGTTCTACATCACCGAACCCCGCGACACCAACTGGGCGACAGACCCTGCTTTCAGATCTGGACCCCCAGAGAGGCTAACCTCCTGGACCAAAAAGGGTCTGGACAGGGGGTCGCACACTATGGTGACGACTCTTGTGAGCTGCGTGTCCGGCGTGATCTCCAAGGTGCACCAGCTCTCCTCCGTGGTCCATGTGATGCTGAACCGACTTGTTCTCCCTTTCCAAAGCCGGGATTCCTCCCTAGGGGAGTTTGATCTGGCAGGAGACAAGCCGCTGAAGCATATCTTTGGCTGTACGCACAAAGAGATCTGGAAGCACCTCTTCAAGAGCCAAATGGAATGGCCCAAAGAAGATGAAGATGCGGGCTTAAGCACTGAAGTTTCCTCCACAGAGGTAATAATGATCCTTGACTAACACACACCCTTTCCCTTATTTAATGATAATAGGAATTTGAATTGTTATGTGATATACAGGGCTGGACGAAGAAGGCTTCTCGGATGCTGATTCCGGCGCCATACAAGGCGCCTTTGCACGGCACCCTTGTCCGGCGCCTTTGCCCAAAGAGCCAGCACTGCCCCTACTAACGGCGATGCTGGTTCCGGCGCCATACAAGGCGTCGACCAAGAAGCCCAAGAAGACAAAGGGCAACGGGGATGGAGACAGCCCCCGTCTAGCGGGCAATAATACCGAGGACCTCCACATTCTCCCTGCGACGAGGCGGAGGAAGATGATGAGGATGTAGAGGAAGAAGAAATGCCTCCTGCGCAAGCCAGGGGGAGGAAGAGGGGGGCCGTCGCTGACACGGGCACGGCCGTGCCCCGAAGGAAGAGGAAGCTAAAGCTCGATGATAGTTTGGATTCGTCCGAACATAGCTTCATGGTGAAGCCCAGGGTGAAACCCCTCCCCGAATCATATGTTTGTCCAGATTGGCTATTTCACCTTTGTTTATTTAGTATTTATGATACCTACTTAGTAGTCTTCTCCTGCTAATATATAGCCCTCCCGATGTAAACCCCGATGTTACATCATCGGAGGGGAACTGTCTAGCGCATGGGGAGAAGGAGAGTGACCCGCCAGTCCCGGCTCCATCGCCCGTGATCGGCGAGGACACTGAAGTGTCATCCCAGCGGGTTTTCTCCGCCCAAGGAGATGAGGGCGGGGTAGGAGACAGGGCGGTCGAGGGTGATACCTCAGAGGCCACTGACCATGGGGAAATGGCCCACATGGAGATTGAAGACGTGGGGCCCAAACCATCCGGGGCCCCACCGAATACCTTCCTCGAGCCTAGCGTGGCTCCAAGGTCCAAAGACCCTGCTCCTCAAGTGGAGGAGGAGGATACTGCGGCGCTCGGAGTTAATCCGGAGGCGCCGGATTCTATGGAGGGAGCACTGCAAAGTGCTCTCATCATTGAAGAACACCGCACCGTGATGGGTGCGGTGATGAAGAAGATTCAGTTCGTCAAGGGCAGACTGAATGAAGCCTTTAACAGCCTTTTAACAGGCTTTGAGGTAAGCCATGTAATGCTTTTAAGAAATTTTATTGGTTTTAAATGCACATATATAACCAGTAGCCCCTGATGCTTTGTGTGATTCTGAAAAGAATCGGACGAAGTATCCATAGAGTAGCATATTTATAGAGCTGAACTATCGTGCATGCTTCTTTAATTATGGCGACTGCGTGAGACGCAGTGGTCGCCGAACTAAATCGGAAGCTCGAGGTGGCCAATGCGGACCTCGACCGCATCAACCGGCGTTTTGATGAAACGCAAGGTATGTGGATTTTTATTTAAATGTCAATAAGACTTAATTGATTGAGTATGAATACAAACTCTAACATTGTATTCCGTATTACACAGTTGAAGCCGCTGAGCTCGAGGCTCTCAAGGGCGAGGTTGCCAAGGCCAAGGAGGAGGCCAAGGCGAATAAGGCGGCCGCTGATAAAGCGGCTGCTGATTTAGAGGCCGAAAAGGCGGAGTGCGAGAAGCATATGTCTCGGGTGTCCGAAGTCGATGTCGAGCTTCAAGATGCCATCTGTAAGTGTGAGGCGTCGGAGAAGACAGGTTCGGAACAGGCGACCGAGCTGTCTGCGGCAGTAAAGTCTGCCTAGGACGCGCGAGGCAAGGCGCGCAGTGCTCGTCAAGAGATCGAGTAGGCACGACAGATAGCATCTCGTAAGATATTTCTCTTACAGAGCATCTTCGGAGGGCGGAAGTATATTGGGCTGACACGATTGTGGAATTCTCCAAGCCTGTTTGCTGATCTTCCATGGAGCAGCGCAGACGCCGCCCAGTATTTCCGTGCCCTGGAGGGGAAGAACACAGAGAATCAGGTTTGGTCGTAGTTCGAGGCACCAAAACATCCGATGCCCCTCAGCGACCAGATGAAGCAGCTAGTCGACCTGTACAACATAGCGAGTTCGGCCATGAAGGACTTGATAGTCCGGCTATGGCCCGCTGAGCCAATTCCAAGTACTTACTTCGAATTGGTGAAGCGGCTCGTCGAGGCGACTCAGCGGGTCGACGCATTAACGCGGTCGGCTTGCATAGAAGGTGCTAAGATGGTATTCGCTCGCGTCAAAGTGCACTGGACGAAGATGAACGCAGTGGATATAGCCAATGTTAGCCCGCCCACAGGCAAGGAGCATCGGAAGCCGGAGAAGTACTTCGAGGACGTCATCGAGGGCGCCCGCCTTGTAGAAGGCTAGTGTTCGAAAGATCTTGTTTTCGATTAATTGTATCCGGATGTAAAGACTATGCTTATGAATCCAGTGTATATAACTTTTGTGCTATTTATCATATCAGCGTCTTTTTTCCTCCTGTTTGACTATTTATCTTAAATCTGAAAGTTTCCAGTCATTGGATTCAGCCCCCAGTTCCATAGTACTGGGGTGTTCGGTCATATGCAAATACTCTCTTTATCCAACTTCTTGGTCCGTATAGGAGGTGTATGCGGAGCGAACTAGGCAATCAGACTATGCGGCATTATTTCTTTCACTTAGTCGTAGGAGTTTGACAAGGGGGGCTAGGTACTAGCCCCTGGTGCGGATGAAGTATACAATTGCACTTGGCTGGGCGAAAAAACCAACCCTTCATATAACACGTGGTAGATCTCTATCGATCGTAGTATAAAACCGAGTCACCGGATTGCAGACCCGGTTCTCGCTGATCATGACAGTCAGTTTCCGGCTTTCTCTACTGAGGTACCTGACCGGACTAGCCAGAAGTACTATCGCAGTAGTTCTCCCTTTACACCCTAGCCAAATAATTGGGAACGTTGGGGTAAGCACAGGAGCCGGTCAACCCAACTAATGACCCAAGACATGATTCGGAACTGATGCATATATCCAGGACGCCGAACTCTCCCTATAGGTATTCGGTCTTTTCGACATATACCAGGGCTGAATACTGCCCCTGGTAATAAATATTTATTGTCAAGGCACATATGGCAATCTGATGCGAGAAGAGAACATTCCATGGTGAGTAAAAAACTCTAGACATAATATGAATAAAATTGTTCTATTAATATCCCTCTATAGTATGGTGAGCCGCAAACTTTACAGATAATGCCGACGACCTTTTTTGGACATTTTACATGCCAAAAAAGGTATATAACAAGAAAGAGAAAAAAAGGTTTACATAGGGTCTTAATGTAAAAAGAAACCTTAGTGCGGGTCCCTGCTACATGTCTACGCCGTTTTCTCCTTTGTAATGTGTCCGTGAAGGTACGAGTATGATGGCCATCTGTAGAAAAAAGAAATGAACCTAGAAACGAAGAAATCAATCCGGTGTGCCAAAGTAAGCCTGGTTTGTTTTAATGAACCAAGAGAAGATAAGTTTAAGGTCCGAATAGGGTCTAGCCGAACTACGGACTATATGCAGGTGCCCCCGGTCACCGCCCAAGGAATTTTTAGGGCATAATTATGTACTTGGGGTACATATGCTATTACCTTATGGGGCGGTCAACGGGGGCATAGCTGTCAATCTTGCTCAGGTTCATCTGAGCTGCCGCACTGAGGCATGTGCCGGACACGTTTAGCTGTGTCCGCTATTGATACATTATCTGGCTTGAATAGGCCGCATTGTACTTCAGCTGCTAAGGCCACATTATCTTCCTTCGTACAGAGTGAGTGCTCCATATTTCCATTGACCGTGATAACGCCACGTGGTCCAGCCATCTTGAGCTTTAAATAGGCATAATGCGGGACTGCATTAGAGCGGGCGAAGGCCGTTCTTCCGAGTAGGGCGTGATAGCCACTTTGGAATGGAGATATGTCAAAGAGTAGTTCTTCGCTTCGAAAGTTGTCAGGAGAACCGAATACAACCTCCAATGCTAAAGAGCATGTGCAGCGAGCTTCAACGCCCAATATCACTCCTTTAAAGGTCGTGCTGCTTGGCTTGATTCTTGATGGGTCGATCCCCATCTTGCGGACAGTGTCCTGATATATTAGATTGAGACTACTGCCGCCGTCCATAAGGACTCGGGTTGGATGGAATCCATCTATTATTGGGTCGAGCACTAAGGTAGCCGATCCCCCATGCCGAATACTAGTCGGATGATCCCTGCGATCGAAAGTGATCGGACAGGCTGACCATGGGTTGAATTTTGGGGCGACACGCTTAACGGCATAGACGTCTCCGAGTGCGCGCTTGCGCTCCCTCTTTGGGATATGAGTGGCATATATCATGTTCACTGTTTTGACCTCCGGTGGAAATTTCTTCTGTCCCCCTATATTCGACTGGCGAGGTTCATCCTCGTCTTCGCTCTGAGGCTCCTTCCCCTTGTGTTCGGCATTTAGTTTGCCGGCCTACATAAAAACCCAACAGTTATGGTTGGTGTGATTGGCAGGTTTTTCTAGGGTGCCATGGATTTGGCAGTGCCTATCTAATATCATGTCCAAACTTGATGGACCATCTTTGTTGCCTTTAAATGGCTTCTTCCGTTGACCGGGTCTGGGGCTGCTGAATCCGGCGTTTGCCGCTGTATCATCTGGGCTTCCGGGATTGTTTCGACGCTTGTTTTTATTGTGCCGTGGCTTTCCATTGCCGTTTCTGACTTCAGATGTTGCAGGGTCATGAGTGTAGTTAGGGATGCCATTGTGCTCGGCTTTTCCTGTCCAAGGTCTCTGGCTAGCCATTCGTCCTGGATACTGTGCTTGAATGCCGCTAAGGCTTCGGCGTCCGGACAGTCGACGATCTGGTTCTTCTTAGTGAGAAACCGGTTCCAAAGCTTGCGTGTTGACTCCCCGGGTTATTGTAAGATGTGACTTAAATAGTCAGCGTCCGAGGGCCGGACATAAGTCCCTTGAAAATTGGCACGAAAAGCATCCTCAGGTTCTTCCCAACTCCCAATGGAGTTTTTTGGGAGACTGTTAGCCAGTTCCGAGTGGGTCCTATTAGCTTCAGGGGTAAATATTTGATGGCGTGGAGATCATCTCCTCGAGCCATGTGGATGTGAACAATAAAATCTTCTATCTAGACGACAAGATCCATCGTTCCATCGTACGCTTCGATGTTCACGGGTTTAAACCCTTCTGTCGTGTCTTTTGTTATCATCACATTCCAACAAGTTTCATTGAAGTATTACATGAGCAATTGCGCAACCTAAAGCAAGGAAGCATGTCCGTGTATCAATACAATGTCAAGTTCCAGAATCTGGCCCGTTATGTAAAGCAAGACATTCCCAATTCCAAGAGCAAGATCTATCAATTCCGAGGTGGTCTGAAAGATGAACTCTAGCTTTATCTCACTCTCTTCGAGCCAGTCAAATTTGATCAATTCTACAACATGGCTTTCAAACAAGAAGCTGCCTAGCTCAAGTGTCATGCTTCAAAGAAAAGAATAAGAGACACATTCCACTTTAATTCCTCCTCACAAGTGGTTGCTAAGAAGCAGAAGTTCTAGCTTCCGCCACCTCCAGTGTTCCCTCCTCCAAGTCAGAACAAGCACGCAGGTGGTCGTGGATCTTCCCACCCACCCTACCCAAGCAACCAGAAAAATTCTCAATTTCAAGCTCCAAGGCCAAGCGGTCTTTATCACCGGCCACTCTCTGAGGTTACGTGCAACAAGTATGGTAAAAAAGGTCACTGTGCTAACAAGTGCAACCAAAGGCGCCTTCTGCCTCCTCCTCCTATCGAGTCATCAAGCAATGCAATCGTGAAACACAATCCCAACTGTAGGATAGGAAGTATGTCTAGAGGGGGGTTATTAGACTACTTGACCAAATAAAAATCAAGCCTTTTCCCAATTTTAATTCTTGGCAGATTTTAGCAACTTCGCACAAGTCAAGCAATCAACCTACGCATGCAATTCTAAGAGTATAGCAGCGGAATGAAAATTATTGCACATGAAGGTAAAGGGAGGGGTTTGTAGATTGCAAACGCAAGTGCAGACACAGATGTTTTTGTCGTGGTTCCAATAGGTGGTGCTATTGTACATCCACGTTGATGGAGACTTCAACCCACAAAGGGTAATGGCTGCGCGAGTCCACGGAGGGCTCCACCCACAAAGGGTCCACGAAGAAGCAACCTTGTCTATCCCACCATGTCCATCGCCCACGAAGGACTTGCCTCACTAGGGTAGATATTCACGAAGAAGGCGACCTCCTTGCCCTTACAAACTCCTTGGTTCAACTCCACAATCTTGTTGGAGGCTCCCAAGTGACACCTAACCAATCTAGGAGACACCACTCTCCAAAAGGAAATAGACAGTGTGTTGATAACGAACTCCTTGCTCAAATGCTTCAAATGATAGTCTCCCCAAATCTCAAATAGCTCCTCACAGATTAGGATATGGTGGCAGAAAAGATTGAGCTAAAAGTAACTCGGGGAAGGCTACAGAACAAGATTTATGTGGTAGGAATGGAATATCTTGATCTCAACACTTGAGTAGGTGGTTCTCTCTCAGATCTAGATGGGTGAATGTGTAGGCACAATCTAATGGCTCTCTCCACGAATGAAGAGGCGGTGGAGGGGTATATATAGCCTCCACACAAAATCCAACCGTTACACACATTTTGGCCAACTCAGTGGGACTGATTCAGTGAACTCGGTCTGACCGAAAGGTTCAAATATGTGAACATTAGGAAACTCGATGGGACCGACTGGGACATCTCGGTGGGACCAAAAGACTAGGGTTAAGTCATTAGAGAGTTGGCAAGGTGAACTCGGTGTAACAGATTAATGCACTCAGTAGTACCGAAATTAAATAACCTATAACATAGAGTTTACAAAACTATCTCGGTGAGACCGAAATGTTAGGGTTTGTGGCTCTGGCTAAGTCAAAGGAAACTCGGTGGGACTGAATAGGAGAAATTGGTGAGTCCGAGTTTGGTATTTTGGTTTTGACTTGTTTGGAGTGGAGATATTGTGTGAGGGTTTTGGAGCATATCATCAAGCATTGTGAGCAACCAATTTGTTAAGCAACACCTCATCCCCTTTTAATGCTATTGGCTTTCCTAAGGACTCAATGTGATCTTGGATCACTAAAAGTGAAAAGGTAGAGACTTGAGATTTTGCCAAACTTGCTTCCTTAGCTTTTGAGGGGTCCACATCTCCACAATAGCCATGCCATTCATTGAACTTTCCTGAAATATTTAGCTTGAGGAATCATTAGTTCAATGCGCTATATGTTGTTATAAATTACGAAAACCACCTGGGGATTAGTTGCACATTCAATCTCCCCCTTTTTGGTATTTGATGACAACATATAGATCAAAGCATCGACGAATGATAAAAGAATGAAATATACCGTTGCTTTGAGAAGTATGTGATAAGCAAGAGCTCCCCCTAAATTTGTGCATTATTAATTATTTGCATTTGAATGCAAATGCAAAACTATATAGGATCATGGGTCACATCTCACACATCACATACAACTTGGTGGAGCACTCAAAGGGATAATAAGTGAATAACAAGTAATCATCACCAAGGCAATTTCAAAGGATCACATTGAGATATAATCCAAGGAAGTATATGATCAATAACAACCATAAATGTAGCATCTCACACACAAGTTTCATGCAAGCAAATCACCAAAATATAGAAGAAAAAAAATCAAATGCAATGAAAATCAGAACTCCCTCTCTCGAAGCATATATGATCTATATATATTTCTCCCCCTTTGGCAACAAGTTACCAAAAATTCAAAATATACATAGGCTATGCGTCTCTCTAGGCATCTCTTGGAGCTCCTGAAGGGGGCCTTCTGGCTGTTGTCTACAGTGTGCGTAGATGGCGTTGACAGAACTCCTTGTGGGAATATATGAGCTGATGTATGAGGGGCTGGTGGAGTTGATGCATGTGTGACTCCCTGGGCAGCAACAGCTGGGGAAGACTAAGTAAGTCTCACGACTCCCACTAACACTATCTCAGTCCTCTATCCTCGGGGCACCTTCTGAAATCTGGTAGCATCCTCCTCATCACTATCAGTGCTCACTCCAGCAGCAACTCTTGCTCTGTCTGTATTTCGCTTGAGTTTCTGCACTATGGTCTGCACTTCTGTCACCTTAGTGTCAAGAGCGTGGAACTTATCCTCGATGATCCTCTCTAGGCTAGCTTGATTCTGAGTCAGAGTGGCCAATCCTTTCTCCATCCTCATTGTAGCTTCAAGAAGATATGTCATCTGGTCACTCTTTGACTTTAGGCTTGAAATGTTGACTACCTGGGTTGATGCTTGACCTTGCTGAGCAGCTTGTTCCTTCTTGTATGCCTCTGATGCTTGTGCATATGAGGGGTGTGTAGGGTCCATCACCACCTAATTATCCTCAAATTCAGGCCGTAGGGGCAAGTGCCTCCTATTAAGCAGATATGTGTATGTGCCCACTCTAGAGTTGTTGAGTGTCTGAATATGTGGGGCATATCCACAAGATCTCTTATGGTCAGCAGCTGTCCTATTGATTGTCTCTACAATCAGACTCATGATCTTGAATTCCACTGGCACATCATAGTGGTGAAGCAAGTTGATGGAGTGTCCCCTGATCATCCTGTCATCTCCAGACTTTGGCACCAAAGTGTGTCTCATAATGGTGTGGATGGTGCCAAGTCCAGCCATTGGATAGTACACTGACCCAAACTTGAATTGACTCTTGTATTCATTTGGGATAGGCTTGTACATGTTTTGCATGGAGTCATGGCTGATTCTCACCCTAGCATAGATATCTAGATCATCTTCTGACTCAGCTGGAGTACCTATCATAGCAGCCCATTCATAGATTGTGGACTGATACTTAGTGCCTTCAGTCATCCATGCATTTCTCCCATCTGGATAGAAATGGGCAGTGCAGTAGAATTGCATTACCATTTCATCATTCCAACTTGTCAGCTTCTTCCCAAAAAAAATTGTAGTGTTTGTCGTCCTGAAGCTCTCATGCACATGTGGAAAGTAGTCAGCATGCTTATCAATGTACATGCCTTACTAGGGTGGATCTTCATGAAGTATTTGATCTCCTTACCCTTACAAACTCCTTGGTTCTACTCCACAATCTTGTCGGAGGCTCCCAATTGACACCTAACCAATCTAGGAGACACAGCTCTCCAAAAGGTAATAGACGGTGTGTTGATAACGAACTCCTTGCTCAAATTCTTCAAATGATATTCTCTCCAACTCTCGAACAGGTCCTCACAATTTTAGATATGGTGGAAGAAGAGAATGAGTGGAAAGTAACTCGGGGAAGGCTAGAGAACAAGATTTTTGTGCTAGGAATGGAATATATTGATCTCAACTCTTGAGTAGGTGGTTCTCTCTCTGATCTGGATGGGTGAAAGTCTAGGCACGATCTGATGGCTCTCTCCGCGAATGAGGAGGGGGTGGAGGGGTATATATAGCCTCCACACAAAATCCAATGGTTACACACATTTTGGCCAACATGGTGGGACCGATTCAGTGAACTCGGTCTGACTGAAAGGTTCAAATATCTGAACATTAGGAAACTCGGTGGGACTGCCTGGGACATCTCAGTGGTACCGTAAGACTAGGGTTAAGTCATCAGAGAGTTGGCAAGGTGAACTCGTTGTGACCTATTAATGAACTCGGTAGTACCGAAATTAATTAACCTACAACAGAGAGTTTACAGAGCCATCTCGGTGAGACCGAACGCCTATATCGGTGAGACCAAAATGTTAGGGTTTGTGGCTCTCGCTAAGCCAAAGGGAACTCGGTGGGACTAAATAGGAGAAATGTGTGAGTCCGAGTTTGGCATTTTGGTTTTGACTTGTTTGGAGTGGAGACATTGTGTGAGGGTTTTGGAGCATATCATCAAGCATTGTGAGCAACCAATTTGTTAAGCAACACCTCATCCCCTTTTAATAGTATTCGCTTTCCTCAGGACTCAATGTGATCTTGGATCACTAAAAGTGAAAAGGTAGAGTCTTGAGCTTTTGCCAAACTTGCTTCCTTAGCTTTTGAGGGGTCCACATGTCCACAATAGCCATGCCATTCATTGAACTATCCTGAAATATTTAGCTTGAGGAATCATTAGTTCAATGAGCTATATGTTGTAATAAATTACCAAAACCACCTGGGGATTAGTTGCACTTTCACCAAGTTTGCAAGTGTTGAACTCAGCTCAAGCAGAAGATTCCTCTCAAGTGATAATGGGTACTCTTCCGGTCAACTCTTTCCCTGCAAAAGTATTGTTTGATTTTGGTGCATCACATTCTTTTATCTCAAGACCGTTTTATGCAAAGCATGGGATTTTTACTAAAGATTTGCTTAAAATGATGTCAATTGTTTCTCCGGGGAAATTATGAACTCTAGTATGGTGGTTCCGGATATCTCCATAAGGATGGGCGATCATTCATTCCTAGCTTCCCCAGTTGTCCTCTGCAATTCGGACATCGACCTCATTCTTGGAATGGGTTGGCTGTCTGAGCATGATGCTCTTCTCGATTGTGCAAACAAAGAAGTCAATCTAACTCATCCTTCTGAAGACGTGATTATCTTCGTAGCTCGAGATAACAGAATCAGGCTATTCTCTCTCAATGACAAGGGCGAGATTAATGCCATATCCTAGATTCTGGTGGTTTGTGAATATGAAGACGTGTTTCCTGAAGAATTGTCAGGGATGCCTCCCAACCGTCCAGTTGAATTTGTCATTGAACTTGAACCTGGTACGGAGCCAGCCTGTCGGCGTCCGTACAAACTTTCTCCTAAAGAGTTGAATGAATTGTAGAAGCAGCTCGCCGAGCAAGAACGCTTGAGTTTGATCAGACCGAGTTCTTCTCCATGGGGCTGCGGTGTTCTTTTTGTCAAGAAGAAGGATGGCACGGATCGGCTTAGCGTTGATTACCGTCCATTGAACAAGAAGACAATTAAGAACAAGTATCCTCTCCCGAATATAAATGAGCTTTTTGAGCAAGTCAAAGGCGCCAAGGTTTTCTCCAAGCTTGATCTCCGAATGGGCTATCATCAAATCCGTATCCGCGAGCAGGATATTCCCAAGACCGCCTTCAGGAAAAGTTTTGGCTCTTACGATACAAAGTCATGTCCTTCGGGCTTGCAAATGCCCCTCCCACCTTCTCTCGGATGATGCATTTCATATTCAACCCCTACAACAATGAATTCGTCCTCGTCTATCTCGACAATATTTTGGTATTCTCCAAGAAAAAAGAAGACCATGCCAAGCACCTCTGTTTGGTTCTCGACGGGCTTAGAGAGCACCGCTTTTATGCGAAATTCTCAAAGTGCAAATTCTGGCTTGATGAAGTTCTCTATCTTGGTCATATCATCTCTGCAAAGGGCATTTCAGTTAACCCCGAGAAGGTTGATGCAATTGTTAAATGGGAGCCTCCTCAAAACATCAAGCAACTTTGAAGCTTCCTCGGGCTTGCAGGTTATTGCAGAAGATTGGTGGAGAACTTCTCCAAATTTGCTATGCCTCTGTCCAACCTCTTGCAAAAGAATTTCAAGTATTCTTGGAATCCTGAGTGTGACATTGCATTCAGTACACTTAAAGAGAAACTTGTCTCCGATCTAGTCCTTACTCATACTGATGAATCCAAACCACACCAAGTGTTCTGCAATGCCTATTTGCAAGGTCTCGGTGGTGTCCTTATGCAAGAGAAGAAGATTGTGGCCTACACTTCTCGACAGCTCAAGCCAAACGAAAAGAACTACCCCACTCACGATATTGAGTTGGCTGTAGTTTTCCACGCTTTGATAACCTACATACACCTCTTGTTGGGCAGACTGGTTGACATCTTCACCGATCACAAGAGCTTGAAGTAAATCTTCACACAACCAAACCTCAACCTCCGTCAGAATCGTTGGGTCAAAATGATTCAAGAGTACAATCAAAGCATTGAGTACACTCCTGGCAAGGCCAAAGTGATTGCAGATGCCTTGAGCAGAAAGGCTTATTGTAACAGTCTCATCATCAAACCATTCCAACTGGATCTTTGTGAAGCATTATGGAAACTCAACTTTCAAGTTGTTCCGCAAGGATTTCTTGCCAACCTTCAAGTCGCTCCAACCTTGGAAGATCAATTCCGCGAAGCTCAGCTTCTCGATGCTATGGTGAAAAAAGTGAAGCTTGGTATTGCCAAAGGTACTCCAAAGTACAAGTGCTACCGCATTGATGACAAGGACACCTTACTCGTTGAGGACCGGATTGTGGTTCCAAAAGGTGACGTACGGAAGTTCATAATGAACGAGGTTCATAATTCCCTTCTCTCGATACATCCAGGCAACTCCAAGATGTACCATGACCTCAAGCAATCCTATTGGTGGACTCACATGAAAATAGAAATTGCTCAATTCGTGAACGAGTGTGATGTGTGCCGCAAAGTCAAAGCAGAGCATCAATATCCAGCTCGACTTCTCCGACCTTTGCCTATTCCCGAGTGGAAATTCGAGCACATTGAGATGGATTTCGTCACCGGCTTCCCCAAGTCCAAGCGAGGGAACGATGCTATCTTTGTGGTTATTGATAAACTCACAAAAGTGGCTCATTTTCTCCCAGTCAAGGAGTCTATCAATGTAGCCCAACTGGCAGAGCTATACACTTCCAGGATAGTCTGCTTGCACGGTATCCCTCTAGTCATCTCCTTAGATCGGGGAAGCATATTCACTTCAAAATTTTGGGATTCTTTCGAGTAAGATATGGGTACCAAGATAAGCTTTAGCACAGTTTCCACCCTCAGACAAGTGGTCAAGTCGAAAGGGTGAACCAAATACTCGAAGATATGCTTAGGGCATGTGTCATCTCCTTCGGTATGAAATTGGAAGATTGTCTTCCATTTTCTGAATTCTTCTACAACAACAGCTTCGAAGCAAGATCAGGCAAATCACCATTTATATCTCCGTGTTTCTCCTATGAAGGGTACTCAGAGATTCGGTATCAAGGGCAAGCTAGCTCCAAGATATGTGGGTCCTTTCAAGATTTTTGGCAAAAGAGGCGATCTAGCCTACCAACTCGAGCTTCCTCCAAACTTATCCTATGTGCATGACGTTTTCCACGTGTCACATCTCCGCAAGTGCTTCAAGATGCCTTAGCGCATCGTCGACTTCAAAGAAATTGATCTTCAATACGACTTGTCTTATCATGAGCACCGCGTTGCTATCCTTGAAGAGACAGAGCGCAAGACTCGCAACGAATCAATCAAATTCTTGAAATTCAAGTGGTCACACCATACCGATAGAGAAGCTACATGGAAATGCAAGGATCACCTCCATTCTGAATATCTGGAGTTCTTTCAGTCCTAGATCTCGGGACGAGATCCTTTCTTAGTGGAGGAGAGTTTGTAACACCCCAAATATAACTTTTCCAAATTTTGGCAATATATTGAACTTGGTCCTCATCCAATTCCTTGTGGGTTTTCTTTTGTTTTGCTTTGTTTCATTATTGCATTGCCATGCCATTCTTGTATTATGTCTTGCCTACTTAGTCTTGCATCATGCTTATATCATGTTGCATTGTGCTCATGCTCATATCAAGTTGCATTGTGCTTATCCTCATATCATGTTGCATTGTGCGTGTGTTCATATCATGCTCATCATGTGCATTGTGTGAGTTTGCATGCATGTTATTTGGTTGCATGCTCCAGGTGTGTCCCATGCACCATATCCTCTCTTCTTTTCTCCTAATCCATCCACTTCTTCCTTCTTCATTTTTTCTTTGCAAGCTACACTTTTCAGCTTCAAATAATGTCCAAGTCCTCCTCATAAATCAAGAATCTTTTTCTAAACCTCTCTGCTAAATTTCATTCATATTGGAGCTGATTTGGTTATGTTCAAAAATACCTCGAGTTTGACGTTAATTCAAACTTGATATATTTTTCTACCTCTAAAAGTGTCCAACTCAATTTTGTTAAATGCTACATAAATCTAGGATCTCAGATATATTGTTATATCACCCTAATTCATTGCCTAGCTATCTGGTATTTTCTTGCAATTTCTATTTGAAGAAATATGTAAAAGAAAAGAAAACAACAGCAGTTCAGCCTAGCAGCCTCAACTAACTCGGCATTGTCTCCTTCGCAACCCTGCCGTATCCCTCGCTCCTCACACGCGGTAAAAATACCACATAGATTTCTTAGGGGATCCGCATGGCAGTCTCTCTCCATCCTATTTTTCTTCCTCCTCCCGTTCACCTCCCCCTTACAGTAAAGCAGAGTAGAGGTGCACATTGCCACAGTGGACACGGTGCCCATGCCCCTCCTATTTAATCCGAGCCGCGCCCTAGGGTTCCTCCTCCTCCCTCCTTTCCCCTCACGCCGCCGCCTCAGGTAAGGGTACACCCATGTGCCTTCTTCGTCCGTCGCCCGCGCCATGGCCGACTTTGACAACAGCTCGTCACCAGCCTATCTTTTCGCTGCGGCCATTTCTCCTATGTCTACACGCTCAAGGACACTGCCCTGGTTCCATTCAGACGCCTAGCCGAGGCCGACGACTCCATCCATGACGTCCTCTGCTTCCTCTTTGTTCATGGACAGAATTCTGCCAAGGTTCAGAGCTCCCTCCCGTCGCGTCTGGCACATCTCCGTCGACCCATCTGTGTCCTAGGGTTAGGAGGTATACCAGACTCCTCCCTGCTCTTCTCTTGTCGCTGGATGATCCCGATAGGAGATGCTAGGGTCGCGCCTTCGCCACGATCTCGATGCTTTGACGATCTCCAAATATTTTTGCATTGCTAGTTGTAGTAGATGCGTAGTTGTTCATGCTTTGCCCTGCTCTGGATCCTCTCGCACGCGTTGTGCCTCGCCGCGCCTCGTTGAGGGCCTGACCCGTGCCTCGCACGCACCTCCTCGCCTCGCGCCTTGGGTTGTCGCTTCCTGCTTAGCCGCACTTTGCCGCTATGGCCGCAAGATACTGGCCGCTCGTGCTGAGGCATAAGCACGTGTGCGTCCGCACACACACTCCCTTGCCATTCCCGCACGCCCGTCGTCACCTTCGGAGCCTCGCCATCGCCGTGGCTGCCCTCGCCGGTGCCATCATCACAGCCATCGTGTTCCTTTGTCAAAACAGGAGAGCTTGACCCTAGGTTATCTTTTGTTAGACCACGTCCTCCTCCTTTCAGCAAACGCAGTGTAGCGCACTAGTCAGGCCCCCCCGCATAACAGCGAGAAGTCCTGGGTTCGACTCACCACACCCACTTTTCCTTTTTAGTTTGTTTCGGTTATTCTCAGGCGCGCAACTATTTTAACTAGTATCATGACTTCTCTCTGTTAGCAACATCAACCTAGCACACTAGCTCGTCCCTCTTTTCCTTACCCTGCAGACCAGGGTTCTTACCACCCTTCGGGCAGTGGATAAACGCCCATATTTTTGCCCAGTTTTTGCCTCTATTTCAACGGGGACCCACCCATCATACACTACACACACACACCCCCTTTCTACACCCAGATCTGCCGCTACAGCAGCCACTGGGCCCACCTGCCATTGGCAGTCGCTGGTTAGGCCCGGACAATTTTAGTTTCTTTAGTATTTTTTTCAGTTTTGCATTTAGTTTTGTTATGCTAATAACTTTTTATCCATCCATCCATTTGAAATAAAATTTATATGATTTTTTCTTAGAATTTAGTGTAGTTTCATATTATGCAATTTTCTGCCCTGTTTAAAATATTTAAAACGATGTTTGCTTTTGTTTTGTTTAATAACATGGTGAAAATGGTTTAATTCATAACTTTTAAACCGTAGCTCGGTTTAAAATGATCTTTATATGTTTTTCGGATAGAAGTTTGCATAGAATAACTTGATGCACCCTGTTTTACTATTTAATGACAATTAAATGGTGTAATAGTCAGAACAGGACCAAATACAAATGTGCACATGGGGAATTTTCCGAAATTGTCGTTGTCTCTTCCGGGCCCGTTTAATTTGGTTGTTTGATGTAGTTTTTTTTGAGTTGCAGTCCTTGCCATGCTAAACAACATTTAAACTTGTTGGGTGCTAATGAGAAATAACTAAATAATCCTACATGTTGTTTCGTCAATATGCATTCCATTGCATATTGGGATCCACTTAATTGTAGTGTTGTTCTTGCACCTTGCCATGCCATGTTTTTGCATCGATCATGTTCCACTTGTGTGTGCATCATGCCATGTTCATGCATGCACTCATCATGTCTTGCATCATATGCTTGTGCATTGCGTCGTGATTGATTTTGTTCCGATGTTTGTATTCTTGTGTTGGGTAGAGCCGGGTGACGATTCAGAGTTCGAGGGTCCTGTCGAGACCGTGTTTGAGGAGCAAGATTACGATTCCATCGAGGACATACCAGGCAAGATGACCATTCCTTGATATCACCTCTATCATTGCTTTGATAGTTGTCTCACTCTATTGCTTTGTCGCACTACCCATATATTTGCTTGTCAGCCCCTACTATGCCATGAAACCTCTAACTACCTTCCTAGGAAACCGTTGTTTGGCTAAGTTACGCTTTTTCTCAAGCCCCTCTTATAGCGTTATTAGTTGCAGGTGAAGACAAAGTTTGCTCCATGTTGGATTGGATAATTTTGGGAATATCATAATATCTCAATTTAAATTAATGCACCTATATACTTGGCAATGGGTGGAAGGCTTGGCCTTTTGCTCGGTGTTTTGTTCCACTCATGCTGCCTTAGGTTCCGATAAACTGGTGTTATGTTCCTTAATTTTGCGTTCCTAACGCGGTCGGGGTTTATGGCCCCCCTGTTTCTTTGCTTAAAGTAAAGCTTTCCGAAGGAGATCCAACTTTGATTTTACCATTTGCCTAATAACAAAAACTAGCCAAGGGAGTTGCAAACCTGAGGATTAATTGTTTTACCAACCCCCCGGGCCAGTGCTCGACTTGAGTGTTGGTCCACCTACCGAGCAGTTGGCGGTGCCAGCTCGGGGCAACTCGAGGTATTCTAGCTATCGTCCAATATGCATAGAAGGATGAGTCCATAGATAGAGAGTGTGCGGCTCTAGACATGGGTCTGACTCACCGGGAGATCTCCTTGGGCTAGTTTTCCTTTCTTCAAAGAACTTGTGCAACGGGAGTCCGGGGACGCTCGGGTCTTCCCGATATGTAGAATTGCCTCCGTGGATCGTGAGAGCTTGTTACGGGCTAAGTTGGGAGACCCCTGCAGGGTTATGATCTTTCGAAAGACGTGCCTGCGGTTATGTGGCGGATTGGAGTTTGTTAATATCTGGTTGTAGATAACTTGACACAAAAACTCAAACATAATACACTACCGTTTGAGTAGTCGTGATGGTCTCTTTTCGAGGGAGTTTGGGAAGAGAACACGGCTGGGTTATGAATGACTCGTAGATAGACAAGATCATATGGCGATCATGACTAGTTTACCGTCGTTGACTTTCACTTCTCTTCTCGCTCTGAAAGACCATAAGCTAGCCACTTCATCAACGCTTAGTGCTTGCTACAGCCACCTTGTACCTTCTCCTCAACCAAAAGCTTTGATAGTTTTGATACCCGGGAACGGGATTGTTGAGTCCTCGTGACTCATGGTTTACTACAAATACAGATGCAGGTACAACCGAGTATGATGCAGGTGATGATCAGGAACTCAAGTGGGAGTTCGATGAAGAGCATGGGCATATGTACGTGACGTTCCCCGACGATCAGTATTGGTTCCTACGAGGGCCGATTGGGCATAGTGGGTGGTTATCTTCTTTTCATTTGGATTCGTCCATAGTCGGACTTGTCTGTACTCTGGATGATGTATGACTTATTTATGCATTGTGTGAAGTGGCGATTGTAAACCGACTTTCTATTTTTTACCTTGTCCTTGCACATGGGAATGTGTGAAGATTACCATCTTGCGATAATACCAAAATGCGGTTATGGCTCTAAGTCATGCCTGGACACGTAGGAGATATAGCCGCATCTTGGGTGTTACAGTTTGCTAATCTGCGCAAGATCAACTTGTAGCTTAATCCGGAGAAGTATGTGTTTGGTGTTCTCTCTCACAAGCTGCTTGGATTCTTCATATCCTGTCGGGGATTGAAGCCAACCCCGATAAGATCAAAGCCATTGAACAGATCCAGGCGCCAAGGACAGTCAAGGATGTAAGGCGCTTGATGGGATGCATTGCCGTACTAAGCAGATTCATCTGGAAGTCTGCCGAGCATGCCTTGCCGTTCTTTAAAATTCTGCATTACAGGAGTCGAAGGCCTAACTATCGTCTGTGCCTACCTTGGTTGCACCCAAACCCCAAGAGCCATTGTTGCTTTACTTGGCTGCAACCAACCAAGTGGTCAGTGCATCCTTGATATCACAGCGAGAAGTAGATGAAGCAAAAAGTGGCCAGATCACAACAGAGTCAGGAAAGGATCAGGACAACAATAAGCACGGCAACGAGAGCAACCCCAATGACGTGGCAAGGAATAAAGTCGTGCAGCTCCCAGTGTATTTCGTCAACTCCTTGTTATAAGGAGCTCGATCGTAGTACTCTGGCAAGCAAAAGTTGATCTTTGGTCTTGTCATGGCCTCAAGGAAACTGCGCCAGTACTTCCAAGCCCATGAGATCACGGTTGTCACTCGTTTCCCATTGCAAAGGATACTCTGAAACCCTGAGGCTACTGGTAGAATAGTGGAGTGGGTTGTGGAGTTATCCAGCTTTGGTTTGAAGTTTGAGAGCACTTCAACCATTCAGTGCAGGGCACTGGCAGAGTTTATTGCAGAATGGACGCCAACCCCCGACGAGGAAGTACCAGAAACAACTCTCCTCGGCAAGCAATCACCCCAAGAATGGATCATGTATTTTGATGGTGCTTTTTCCCTACAAGGTGCAAGGGCTAGTGTGCTTCTCGTCGCACCCTCCGGGGAGCACTTGAATTACGTCGTCCAAATGCACTTTGCCCGGGAAGAAGCCACCAACACTACAGCTGAGTATGAAGGGCTCCTTGCCGGGCTCAGGATTGCAGTAGAATTGGGAATTAAGAAGCCGATCATACGAGGAGATTCACAGCTTGTGGTGAGACAAGTCAACAAAGATTATCAAAGCCCATTGATGGAAGCATACATCGAGGAAGTGAGGATATTGGAGGAGCACTTTGATGGGTTGCAAACAGAGCATGTACCTTGTGCGGAAAATAGCATAGCTGATCACCTCTTGAAGTGTGCTGCGCAGAAGCTTCCTGTGGAACCAGGAACTTCTGTTCTCCGTCTTTCTCAGCCCTCCGTAGCACCAGCCACAATGGCCCGGAAAAGGAGAAAATTGGACTATAGTAAGCCTCTCCCCGCAGAGCGATCCGCTACCGGCAGAGACCCTGCCGGAAACAACTCCTCATAGCCTGCCGGACCACCCCCTCCTGACGGGTCCAAGGGCCCCGCATGTGAGGCTAGTGCTCCCGTAGCAGAGGAGGTGCCGTTAGTCCTTGTTGCTGATCCTCAGGATCCAACTTGGGCGACGCACATTGTCCACTTCCTCCAAATCGGAGAACTCCCTCGCGACCAAGATGAAGCTGATAAAGTAGCTCGGAGGGCAGCATGTATCAGTTTGTTGATGACACTCTATACAGAAGGAGGCCCAACGGTGTGAAATTGAAGTGTGTTTGCCGGGAGAATGGAAAGGAACTACTGGCTGAGATTCACAGAGGAATGTGTGGCTCACACCTTGGATCAAGGGCGTTAGTTGGGAAAGCATTCTGACAAGGATTCTATTGGCCCACAGCCCTCCAAGAAGCTGTCGAGCTCATCACAACATGTGAAGCCTATCAGTTCCATTCCATGAGAACACACGTTCCTTCCCAAGCTCTTCAGAGAATCCCTCTCTCATGGCCATTTTCGATATGGGGGCTCGATATTCTTGACCCCTTCACCCGAGCAATCGGGGGATTTGAATACTTGTTCATTGCCATCGACAAGTTTACAAAGTGGCCGGAAGTGATCGCCATGATAAAGGTGACTGCCCAGTCCGCTATTAAGTTCATGAAAGAATTGGTGTGCCATTTGGTAGTTCCGGCAAGGATCATCACGGACAACGTCACCCAGTTCACGAGCCACGCCTTCATGCAATATGTTCATGCCCTCGGATGCAAGATCCCATTCGCTTCCGTGGCACATCCTCGGAGCAATGAACAGGCTGAGAGGGTGAATGCTGAAGTGCTTCGTGGACTCAAGACAAGAACATTTGATACGCTGTAGAAGCACGGCAGGCGGTGGATCGAGGAGCTGCCGGTTGTTCTCTGGTCCCTCAGAATGACACCTAACCTTTCACATCCCTAGAATTGCTTGTAGTTAGTTGCATCTATGAGCATCCATGCATCAAGTTTAAATTCAAAAGAATTTGAATTGGGGATGTTCAAACCCTAGAACCAAATGATTTCAAATAGATTCAACCCAGAATATTGTCAATGAACCCAAAATGCCCTTCAAAAATGTTCATGATTTTTTATGGAAAAGGGTGAAAACCTTAACCAAATATGATCCACATTTTTCCAGGACATTTTTGGTCTTTGTATTAAATCAATACTTATTTGAATTGGAGATATAAATTTCTATAAATACTTTTATAACTCCAATAATTATGAAAACTTGTTAGTGGCTCTGATTATTTTGTATCAGGCCACATAATAATTTTTAGAATCTATATAAATGATTTGCTTTAAGAACTACAAAACAGAAAGAAATAAATAGAAAACAAAAAAACAGAAACAAAAAAGAAAGAGTTAGTCTACCTGGCGGCCTAGCACTATGCAGCCCACTGGCCCAGTGCCAGTCATCCTCCTCGCGCTAGAAGGACAAGCACGTGCGCGCGTCCGTGAGCGCCACGCCACCAGGGCGTCTGCCTACGTCCCCAGGCCAGCTCGACACCGCGGCCGACCTCCTTGGTGTCGTCCCGCTCTCTCTGACTCTCTGACTCTCCCCCTCGCTCTCTACCTCGCCTCTGGATGCCACATCCGAGCGCCAGCGTTGCCGCCGCTAGCCGTTGCCGCGCCCACAGCCGCCGCCTTGCCTCTCCGAGCTGTCCAGAAGCTCCTCCGCCCAAAACCTCGTCTCCACGCTGAAGGAAACAAGTTGTAGGGCTCCGCTTCGTCGCCATCGTCGTCGTCTCCACCGTAGGCCACCGGAGATCCCCTTCACTTCATCGCCCGCTCCGGACCATCTGTCAACTCACTAACAAACTCGTCCGACTCGCCGTGAGCCTCTGACCCCATACATCTCTCTCTTCTTCCTCGTAGGCCGCCGTAGCCACCAGGCCGCCTACGCACGAATGCGCCACCACCTGTACTCGCCGTCGACGCGACTCCGGCGACCAAATGGTCCACCTGGTGCGTCCAACCCACTCACCGCATCGCGTAGGGCCCTGCTAGCACCTCAGCTCACTTACTCGCGCACCGCAGCACTGCCCACGCACTCACCCGAGCTCCGGTCACCGCTGCACAGCTCGTCGCCGTTAGCTCCGGCCACATTAGGCCCGCCTACCACCCCCATCCGATGAGTGCCGGCGAGAGCTCGCCAACGAGCCTAGCCACGCATCGAACGGGGCACCCTAGCCCAATCCCGAGCACCGCCGCCGCGTCTGACCCCGCCGGCGTCAAGCCGCCGGTGGGTTTGACCCTGTTTCACCAGGGGTTTGACCCCCCTGAGTCACTGACATGTCGGGTCAGCCCCTGACTAACTCCTAGTTTAGGTTTTAATTGGTGTTAATTAACCCTGTTAATTAGCAGAGTCACTGACATCCGGGTCCCACCGCTCAGGTTTACCTGGACTGCCCCTGTTGACCTGCTGACGTCATAGTGGCGTAATGCTGATGCGGTAACCATTTCTTGAATTTAAATAAACCAGAAATGATTTATTCATTTCATAAAATGGTTTAAACTTATAAAAATCATAGAAAATAATCTATAATTCCAATGAAAATAATTTATATATGAAATATATGAGGAATCTGTTTATGGCATTTTCATGCATGTTTAAACAACCTAAAGTTGTTGTATATGACAATTTGAACAAAGGGCATTTAAAATGTCTTATGTGGAGTTTGAATTTGAATCTTGCGTTCTAACCAACTCCATTTAAACTGTTATTAGTTGCATTAGCTCAATCAACAACATATTGCCATGTCGTGAGCATGTATCATATTGTTGCATTGCATTGATTGTGTTATTTCACTGTTTGTCGGTGTTGTTCCCTCTCAGTGGACGTTGTACCGTCATTGTGATCGTTGACACCGGTGAAGAGTTGTACTATCTTCAGAAGTGCCAGGTAAGGAAAACCGCATTGAGCATTCCTATACAATCCCACTCTCTCGCTCTTGCTCTCTTTTACCAGCATTAGGACAACAACGATTCAACTGCTATTTGCTGCGGTAGCTGAACCCCTTTTCCTCTGCATGACCTTTCATTGCCACAGTAAATAGTTGAAACTCACTAGAATGAGTAGGAGTTGTTTGAGCCATGTTGTGCCTACTCATCCATGCTTGGTTGTTATGCCTCCTATTGCTTAGAGTTGTCTCAGGTCTGATTAATCGGGGATGAATTGGAATGTGGTCATCATGTCCTACTGTTGAGTGCTAAGTGTGTGAACACAATTTGGTAAAGGTAGAGATGAGACGCCATGTAGGAGTACATGGTGGGTTGTCTCATTGAAGCCGTCCTCAGGAACTGAGTTCTGTGTCTGTGATCCAAGACAGTTACTACCACACATTCGGCTCTGGGCACTCCATGGTCTCTCGACTTATTAATCGCCTCGATCTTTGTCCGGGAGTTGCTACTAGTTTCTGGTGTTTGTAGGATATGTGTTGGAGGCCGTGCGTAGCGCTGACCCTAGGGGTGGGCCATGATGCGGTAGATACACCATGGCACGATGTACTGATTCGCCCGTTTGGTGTCTCGGGAACCCTGCACACAACGTTTGGGGCCGTGAGCGAAACCTCGGCCGGATCTCCTTGCGGATGGAACACGAATAGGCGATAAACCTGGACTAGAGACTTGCATGGTTAGTCAAGTCGTGGCTGACACCCTCGCAAGGCTTCCACTTGAAGGTTGCCAAGATACATGACCTATACATGGTGGTAAGTGGCGAGAGCGTGTGTGAAGAAGTACACCCCTGCAGGGTTAACATGGTCTATTCGAATAGCCGCGTCCGCGGTAATGGACTACTGGGTTTCTTGTGTAGTTCATAGACAAGTGAAATTAGATACTCTAAAATGTGCAAGATAAGTCTGACTGCTATGGATGGCCTTCTCGTAAGGAGACGAGAGCGGAACCATAGTGGTGTATTGATATGGTGAATATGTGGACTCATGTGCGCCACCTCAAAAGAGTAACCAATAGTCATAGTACATGATAGCCACTGAGTCAAAGCTAGCTTGCTGCAGTTAAACTCCACCACCCATTTGTTGATACTGATGCATATGTAGTTAGTTCTGATGTAAGTCTTGCTGGGTACATTTGTACCCACGGTTGCTTAATTTATGTTTTTGCAGAGGAGACTTCAGTCTCAATAGTAGTTCCACGTGGACTTCGATGTTTAGCTTGTTACCTCAGCTATGATCTTGTACCCTTGGGAGGGTCTTGTAGATAGTCAGGCTTCACGGCCTTTTTTAATTTGTAGTTGTATGTACCAAGACATGTTATGCTTCTGTTGCTTGTATGCTCTATATGTTGGGTCTTGAGACCCATGTTTGTAATATCTTGCTCCTCGGAGCCTAGTGAATAAATACTTTGATTCATAGAGTTTTGTTGTGATGCCATGTTGTATTTGCACATATCGAGCATAATGTGTGTATGTTATTGAAATGCTTCATATGTGTGGGATCCGACACCTAGTTGTTTAACCTTGGTAGCCTATCTATTGGGGAAATGCCTCGTAGTGCTTCCACTGAGCCTTGGTAGCTTGCCACTGCTCCAGAACACATGGATTGACCGGCAAGTGTCCTTCCTTGCTCCTATGTCTATCCCCTATGGGGAAATGTCATGCAGTATATACCGGACTCCTGTTAGCTTGCTACAGCTCGGCAACACTCGCTGCTGACCGACATGTGCATTGTTGGGTCATGTATGCATGTCCCTATAATTTAGCGCCAATTTTTGTTTGTAACTAGTCATGTCGGCCCGGCTTCCCTATCATATGGATGCTAGCTACACTATCATATACATGAGCTAAAATGCGCAAGTGGTCCCGGGCCAGGTAAGGTGGCACTCGTGGGGATACCGTGCGTGAGGTCGCAAAGTGATATGATGTGTTACATGCTAGATCGGTGTGACTTAGGATCGGGGTCCCGACATAACCGTGCTACCGGGCAGACTCCCTTCTCCCTGGTCTACCAGGAAGAAGCGGTTATCCCCATGGAACTCATTTACCTGACTGCTAGAGTGCTTGCCTACGATGAAGTAGCGCAAGATCAGCACCAGCGTGACGACATTGTGCTACTCGAAGAGAACCGTCTCTGTACTGCTACGTGTGCTGCACGCTATCAGCAAGCCCTGCATCGCTATCACAGCCGCAACATTCATGCCCAGTGTTTTGAGGAAGGTGACCTTGTCCTTAGGCGCGTTCAGTCCGCCAAGGGTACAAACAAGTTATCACCAAAGTGGGAAGGCCCGTACGGGGTGGTACGAGTCACCAGACCTGACGCAGTCCGTCTGGATACCGGAGATGGCACATAGTTGCAAAACTCATGGAATATTTACCATCTCCGTAATTACTACCCGTAAGGTGCAAGGCGTACGGGTACCTCTGTAAGTACCTCCTGGCAGCCACCCTTTTGTATAGGCCTTGCCTCAGTTGCATGTAACCCCTCGTACAAAGCCACAGCGATGACGCCGGGCATGAGAAAATAAAGAAATGCTGTAGGGGGGCCCCAACTAAGATTGTATGCATGCAAAGGCACACCAAGATCACTTCATTAGCATATGCATATAGATAGGATTGCATCCTGCATTCATTCTCATCTACATGGAGTTGCAGGTTCCTGCCGCGAACTTGGCCTCAACATAGGACAAGAAGATTGCACGGCACAGTGATGCCCAACAAACCAGACAGATAAGTTTACCTCGTGTCCATTAGTGTTATGTAAAGCTATAACTTTTCTTGGGAAAGCCTCGCCTCTCTCTTTTCAAACTTAGGTGCTTCCATCCATGACTCGAACACTGCTTTGGTCAGGATGGTCGCAGTAGCCTTTGGTAAAAAGGAGTTGGCGGGGGGTTGGCCCTCTGTCTGTTCCCCGGCAGACATGGCTCTCCAGCAGACAAATAGGGTGCCAGCAACATGTCTTGCCGGGGAAAACTCGTTTATTTTCATTAAAGAGGCATTCCACCTCTGTATGGACATACACATGCACGGGTTCCCGACAAGTTTCATCCTTTTCATTCACATGCTAATACAAGTAGAAGCATTACAGAACACAAAGATGGACTCGAGGGGTTACATTATTTGAATTAAGATTTGGCATTTGCCTACAAGTTTAAGATTGAAAAAAGATAGGTACCACGGAAACTCCTCCCCCTGTCCCACTTATCCCAGGTAATGCGGTGGGGGAGAATGAGATGGGCGGCGTCCCAGCACAACGCCACCCCGATCCTTGTTGGGAGCTGGCAAACCCAGCCAGACAAGTTCGGGGGTGGCGAGGCTGCGATGGAGGAGGACGCACGGAGCACCATGATGCCCCCCTGGTCACCACCTCCAGGAATGGAACAGGGGCTCCAGCATAGGCACCAGCAGGAAAGGACGTCGAGGCCCAGTCAGAAGATCCCTCAGGGGAGGCAGAAGTACCAGGGGAACGTGCCTTTCCCCGGCTACCGAGGAAACGGTGATGACGGTGCCGGGGAAAGAGGGGGAGAGCCAGGCGAGCGGGCAGCGGGTCGCCAGTACGAGACGAACGCGTCGATGCGGTTGTGCTCCAACTAGAAAACCTGCCTCCCATCTTCTCCTTCTCTCCTGGCTTCATATTCATCAACACCATTCCTGAGGGAGGCCGAAACCCTTGTCTGGCGCCACCCTTGGAAGCACGGTAAGCGACCAAGATGGCCAGGGGGCTCGGGGCACGCCTCTCCCCACCCTGGCTGGCAGGAAGGAGCTCCCCTCAGCGACATCAACCCCAAGACCTCCAGGAGGGGTGATCCTGGGATTACCGATGATCTCCAACCCCGCCTCCCGGTCGAGCCTCGAAGAGACCAAGAGATCCGTTACGCCACAGACTAGGCTCACTCCCCGGGCACCAGCATCAGCGCGGGGCAACAACAACCTCAAGCAGAAGCCCGAGGGCTGGCCCTGAGCTCATGTCTTCGACATTGCCAAAGGGAGCAGATAACAAGATAGGAAGAAAACAAGAAGGCAAATATAGATGACTCCACTCTATTCCGCCCCTCCTTTTATAGGCAAGGTAAGGAAGGGAGCCGCTCCATTAACGGGCGACCGCCGTCCTCCTCCGCCAATGCAAGGCGGGCGGACCCACTCCAAGGCACCCTCCCGCACCATGTGCCTCCATTACCTACCTCGCGCGATGCATGTAGCATACGTGGCTAAGGATAAGGATGCGCAGTGGGAGGAGTAAATTGGCGGTTTCCACCCCATGGATTAAAGTCATTCACGGGCCATCACTGCAGCGGCCCCACCACTATTGTCTTTACACCACGCGCGGGTGAATCAGAAGCCATCCTGAAATCAAGACAAATGAAGCAGTGATGGAAATCTCAAGGGGCCAACCCCTTCAGCAATCATGCATGTGCACTTATCAGGCCCTACCCCGACGATGCTCAACAGCGCGTTCGGGGCAGGCCCGAGGGCTTATGTCGGTGCAACAAACCCTGGGTCTATTCCTCGACTGTGCATAGGCACAAGAACAATGTTGAAGCACCAGAGCAAGCCCAAGATTGAAGAACCAAGAGATTCGAAGAACCAACACGCAGACAGAAACACCAAGGTTAAGCCAGAAGAACAAGATATCAACAGGAGGAGAGCCTCCCTTGCCGAGCAGGCGAGCCCGACAAGGGGCAAGGCCACCGTCAGAAACAAGACGACAGAGACTCCCCGGTAGAGCCTGCCAGGGGCCGCGGGGGGTAAAACACCCCGCCAACCACTCAAGCACGACCCACGTTGTCGATCAATGCGGTGTCAAGACGCGAAGTGATTAAGTGGAAGCCATTCGCCACATGGCAGTCATTTCCTACGGAAGAAACCCACAAAGGACATCCGTCCTGCGACGTGTCAAGGAAGCATATGCGGAGCTGGCAAGACAAGCTGACGAGCCTTGCTGGGCGACCAGTGATGTGACACTAAGCGGTGCAGTTAATGCACCCTGTCAGCCCGCAGAGTTAGGTATGATAACATAGTTCGGTATCATATCAATTGGTAATGACCATTTTGCCACTGTGGTGACCCCTTAATCTATAAAAGGAGGACGATGGCACACATAGGAGGGGTTGGAAAGTTGATGAACCCAAGCCACCATACGCGCATAGTCGCTGCGGCCCTGAGGCACATCTTGTCGGGAAAGTGTACCACACACCACCACACTAATTCCACCATCAATCCACCAAAGCAGGAGTAGGGTCTTACGCCTCGCAGTGGACAGAACCTAGGTAAATTGCTTGTGTGCTCTCTATCGTGCTGGTGTGCGCCGTTCTGCTCTTTGTGCAATGCGCCATCAACCAGCCGAACCAGCAAGGGGCCGCCCTGTCCCATAGGTAGCCGCGGATATCCCGCGACATATATAGAGATGATTAGTAAGCATATTTTACCATGTTTTACCAATACTTTGAGGCCATGCCCTTTGTTGCTATGTATAGTTGTTGTAGCATGTCTCTTTCTTGCTCTCAAGTTGCCATCATCATAAATATGTCAATTTGTCAACAACATGTTCCATTTTGCGAAGCTCATTGTAATTAACATATGCATCATATGGAGTTGTGCCTATGGAGATAGTTGGAGTATGAAATGTCTACTATATGTCCATGCCCTTTGAATAATTATTAGGATTGTTATGCTTGCGGTTATGTGCCTCCAAAGTTAGCATCATAATGTTATTATTTTGCATTACCAGAGTTCACTAAGTCTGAGAATCATCTTATTTCTTGGTTGCATATTGTCTTGATGATTCCCATTAACCTACTACTCCTATGTATATGTCATGTTGTATTCTTTGAGCTCCATATTATGTACTAGCATGCCATGCTTTACTTTGCCAGGATCTTGCAATGTAGCGTACTTGTTTCATGCCTCCAACATGTCATCATGTTAAATCTGCTCACATGTATGCCCAATTTTCCACTAAGTCTGATTTTGTACTTGAGGTGAATATCATGTTTGTGCCTATCTTGTTCTTGTAGAAAGTTGTTTTGATGCTTGCTATGTGCCTAGTTGCTAATTTGGACATATTGTGTTTTAATCTTGTTTCGTGTGTATGTGTTGAACCGTGACTCCGTTTGGAGCATGCTCAATATGAAACTTGCTTGGTATTGTGTGTAGATTCATATTTTCATGTTGCATCCTTGATTTGAGTATGTGTTCTTGATGTTTGAATGCATTTTGCATCAATGCCACACTTAACTTGTTTGGCTCATATCTTCTAGGCCATAGCTCCGAATTAAATGAACTTTATATGTAACTTGACTAAAAAACCGTGTAGATCATCATGGTGCATGTTACTTGCTATTTAACAACTTTTACATAATGTGTTATTCAGATCTGGACCAATTTCGAAATTGGCATATGAGGATTTGCCGGAATTGTTATATGTTGCTTCCGGCTTCATTTAAACTTGCTTTGATGTGATGTTCTTGTATGCATCATCTCCTGCCATGTGTACCCTCATGTATCCTTGTCATGCATTATACTTCGTTGAGCGTCATCACATGTTATGTGTTGTGTGTTTACCATGTTGTTTGCTCATTTCTAGTTGTGCTTCTTCTGGATAGTTCCTGTTTCGTTGCGATTGCGAGGATTCGTTCGACTACGCTTGGTTCATCTATGCCTGTTTGTCTTCTTCATGGACTCTGTCTTCTTCCTTGTGGGATTTCAGGCAAGATGACCGTCACCTTGGATCTCATCACTATCTTTTCTATGTTAGTTGTCTCGATCCTATCGCTATATGTCCCGCTACCCACCACTAGTTTATTAAGCCTCCCAATATGACGTGAAACAACCTCTAACCTTTTTCAGCTTCCAAGCAAACCATTGTTTGGCTATGTTACCGCTTTGCTCGGCCCCTCTTATAGCGTTGCTAGTTGAAGGTGCAGTTGCAGGTTGTTCCATGTTGGAACGTGGACATGTTGGAATATCACAATATCTCTTATTTCATTAATGCACATATATAATTGGTAAAGGGTGGAAGGCTCGGCCTTTTGCCTGGTGTTTTGTTCCACTCTTCCCGCCCTAGTTTCTGCTAAACCGGTGTTATGTTCCTTGATTTTGCGTTCCTAACGTGATTGGGGTTTATGGGCCCCATTGACTGTTCGCTTTGAGTAAAACTCTTCTAGCAAGGCCCAATATTGGTTTTACCATTTGCATAATAACTAAAACTTTAATACGGATCGGCTTGCACCCGAGGATTCTTAATTAACAACCCGGGTCAATGCTCCTCATGAGTGTTGGTCCAAACCGGACAGCCCGCGGGGCCACCACATGGAAACTCGAGGATTTGTTTTACTCGTATCTTGACCCATCTGATCGCGTCCTGAGATGAGAGACGCGCGGATCCTATCGGGGTGTCGGCACGTCAGGAGGTCTTGCTAGACCTGTTTTACCATTGTCGAAATGTCTTGTGCATCGGGATTCCGTGTCTGATCGGGTTGTCCTCAAGATGGAGGTTTTACCCCTGCTAACCGTGAGAGCTTCTGATGGACTAAGTTAAGACACCGCTAGAGTGTTTGATATTTCAAAATCTGAGCCCGCGGTTATGTGGCAGATTTGAATTTGTTAATATCCTGTTGTAGAGAACTTGATACTAAACCCAAATTAAAATACACCAACCGCGTGAGTAACCGTGACCGTCTCTTTTCAAGTAAGTTCTGGAAGAGAACACGGTTGGGTTATGCTTGTCTCGTAGGTAGTTTAGGATCATTTATTGATCATTACTAGTTTGCGACCGTATGCGTCGCTTCTCATCTTTCTCTTGAAATTGTAAGTTAGCCACCATACAAATAATTAGTCACTTGCTGCAGCCTCACCACTTATCATTTCCATACCGATTAAGCTTTGCTAGTCTTGATACCCTTGGTAATGGGATTTCTCAGTCCTCGTGGCTCACAGATACTACAACAATAGTTGTAGGTACAGGTATTCTATGACCTGATGCGAGAGCGACGTTTGCTTGTTGTGAAGTTGTTCTTTCTTCTTCTTTGTCGATCTTGGGATAGGTTCCTGGTCGGCAGCCTGGGCTAGCAGGGTGGTTGTCATTTGTGCTTTTCATGTGTTTTCATCCATAGTCGGATGTCTCTCTTGTTTATGATGTTGTTGTATTCATGTGGCATTTGTGTGCATATGTATGTATCCCCATCTATTTTTGTAATGGTATGATGTAATGATATCCATCTTGCTAAGCGCCCGAAATGTGGTTGTGCCCCAATCACGAGGTTATCACGTGATCAGGATATAGTCGCATCATGGGCGTGACACACGGCTATGCAGGGAGCACACTGACGTCGCACTGCGGCCACTGGACGACTTGGCAGCTGACCTCGTCTTGTGTAGGCACCGAGGACTCATCCCGCACATCACGCCTGAGTTTTCCCTCCATGTTGCGCCGGAGAGGCGGCGGGGGCGCGCCGCGCGCCACCCGTCTCGCACTCGACGGAGGAGGGCCAAGCGAGGCGGAAGGCGCCGAGGCGTTGCCCACTGTGCTGACGAGCTTGGTGATGCAACCCAGCCAGTCGTCGAAAGCCTCTTCGGCAGGACTGTAACGCAGTACCTCCCACGCCATGAGGAGCGCAGCCAGCGCACCCGCTGGCGCACGGTGAAGTTGAGAAGACAACGCCTCGGCCGGGGTGAAGAAAGGCATGGAGGTGCAGTCATCATGCTGCGTGGAAGGTGGGAGCGACGTCCCCTACTTCTCCTGGACGACCGGGTCGGAGGCGGTGCAGACCACTGGCGAAGCGGGGCGACGAGGAACACGGTGGCCCGACGGGGCCGGCTGGGTGCACTGGTTGGCCATGCGCTCAGCGCGGGCACGGCGAGCCTCAGCCATGAGCTCGGCGGAATGTGGACGAGAGTTCATGAAGAATGGAGCTTCGACACGCCTCTACCTAGCGCGCGAAATGTTGGATTCAAAGGCTCTGCAAACACAACAAGGTTCAAACATAGGGGCGTGAACGAAGGACTCCACTTTCACTGGGAGACGAGACCCTCCATGCTCAAAGACCAGGCTCACCGGTCAAGATGATTGGAGAAAAGGGGGAAGTGACATCGAGATTTAACCAGGTTGGGGCCACCTTGCGGTGTAAAACCCTAGTCCTGCTTTGTGGTGGATTAGCCTCTCGAGGGGCCAAATATAAACTTGCTATAGTCAGAGGGCAGCCCTGGGAGGGCTCTAGTGATGTGTTCTCTCGCAGGATCGATGCCCCCTAAGAAGGATGCTAGTCCCTATCTATAGTGGCCTAGATCCTCTTCTCGCATCATTCGGGCGGGAAGGGATCCCATAACGGCCAATTTGTTAGGGTGATAGGAGGTACATCTTATCCTGACAAAACGCGGTCTTTTCCTGCAATGCCTCTGATCCTAACACGGGGTGGGCTCAGCGATGACATCATCCTTGGAGAGCCTGTGATCTTGGTCCTGTAACACCATAATAGAAACCTTTGGCACTCCTCTTGGGAACACGCACCAGACCTTGTCCTTCTTGTACGAATGAGGAAACTGCTCCCTCTGTGCATGCTGGCAACGGTCATCATGGCGCATGTCACCGCACGCTCATGAGGGGGGCATTTTCATAGGATACTCCGCCCCTCGGGAGGTAGCTCGTGGGGGCCACTCCCTCTTGATATTGTCCACCTTGCGAGGCTTGGCTCTCCTGAGGGTCTTGTCTTGGTGGTCTTGTAGATGGGCTGCACCTGGCTGTCGAGTGAGCCACGCCATGGGCTGCAGGCAGGCAAGTCTGGGTACCCTAGTACCCAGAACGCCAACAAGTGCCAGTGTATCGAGTCATAAATCAAGTGATCTCAACAATTTTTTCACCACCTCGTGGTGAGTGACGTCCGTGGCACCAAGTGCTTGAAGCTCACTTGAGATGTCAGTGAGGCGATCGAAGGTTTGTTGAACATTTTCATTGTTAAGTCTATTGAAGTGGTTGATGAGATTGCGAAGAACATCAACTCGAGAATCATGTTGGGTTGAGATTCCTTCATTTACCTTGGACAACCTATCCCAGATAAGCTCTGTAGTTTCCAATGCACTCACTCTGCCGTACTGTCCTTTGCTTAGATAACCACATATGATATTATTCGCTTGAGAGTCAAGTTGCTTGAATCTCTTCACATCAACAACGTTTACGGAAGGAGAGATGGTGGCAATGCCAATTTCCACAACATACCAGAGATCATTGTCCATTGCCTCAAGATGCATGCACATCTTGTTCTTCTAGTAGAAGTAATCTGTCCCATCGAATGTAGGACACCCAGCTGAGACTTTGATCATGCCTAATGTCGACAAACTAAAATTCCATGTGGTCAAACCAAAATCACATAGAACAAGGGAGTACCTTGCTTTGATACCAATTGAAAGTGCGTTATATCGGCTAGAGGGGGGTGAATAGGCGATTTTTACAAATTCGTCACTAAGGAAATACTTCTTGAGGAAATAGCTAAGTGACGAACTACTAGCAGCGGAATAATTACTCGGATGCATGCATAACAAGATAGTAGCATAGTCATCATGATGAAATGAAACAATCACAGAGCACATGTAGCATGTAAACATGATAAGCAGGAAGAAGACAAAATTGTCAGCATTCTCGGAACTAGGGTACCCAGACTTGCCTGCCTACGGCCTATTACATGGCTCCTTTACCGGCCTGGTATGGCCCATCTTTAGCGTCAACACCCAAGAACATCGCGAGGGGCCAAGCCTAGCGAGGAGGACGACACCAAGACCTCTGGAAGGAGAAGTCTCACTAGGCATGTCCTGATGAGCGGAGATCTCTATGCAAGCCCCCACCTCGCGAGGTTCAGATGACGCAAGCCATGAAGACCAAGGCCAGGCGGGTACCAACGGGTGCAGGATAGCAGGTTTCCTCTTTGGTGCTAAACAGGCAAGTGCAGCCGCGGAGTCTCGAGGAATCTGCCAAAGGTTTCCATTTCCATGCAACAAGACCATGATCCCCAGGACGTCAGGACAGAGGTCATCAAGAATCCCACCGTGGCGTCGGGATCAGGAGCTTTGCAGGCGAAGACCACCTTTCGTCAGGATACGACGCACTAGTTGTCTCCCTTCAAATTTGGCCGTTGTGGGATCCCTTCCAGCCTACATTTTGGGGCAAGAGGACCAAGGCCACTATAAATATAGCTTAGCCACCACCACACAATGGGGATCCGTATCAGACAGATCGTTCAGATCACCCTCACCACCACAAGCAAGAACACACCTCCTAAGGTTGTTCAACCACTGTCTAGTTCTTCCTCAGCCCACCTCGAGGCAATCCACCACAAAGCAGGAGTAGGGTATTACACCGCGAGGTGGCCCGAACCTGGGTAAACTGATTTGCCCCATTTCCCTCTAGTATATCAAGATAGATCGTGGAGACGGTGAGTAGGCAGCTAGGGGAAGTTGAGTTCTTTGCACGCACCCAGTGTTTGAATCTAACAAGGGTTTTGCGGAGCGCTAAATCGGCGCAGCAGGTAGGGGTGTATCGGAGCCTCTCTTTTCCCGGACAGTTCGCCATCGCTTCGCCGTCCCCATGGCTGACACTTGTCGAGTCCGTGCTGAGCGCCGGGCTACCCTCACCGCCCACGTCGCCCTGAGAGCACCTCCTGGCGAAGAGATCCCCCATCGCTCTGCATCATCGGCGGCAGACGCTGCCACCGGCCCGCGAGCAGCAAGATTCGTCTCTCCCACTCTCCGTGTGGCGCGACGGACGCACTGCAACCCCGTTGCTGACTCCAGCGGATGCTTCGACCTCCCACGCCCGTCGTGGACCGGCGAACTAACCGGCTGCGCTGCTCATTGCGCGTGAGCTCCTGCGCTACCGCCCGGCCGACAACCTCAACGAGGACTGGCTGGACCATATCACCGAGCTCGTCAGCACCGAGGGAGCAGCTCCAGCATCGTCCCGCTAGCTGCCTCCTCCACCACCTCAAGTGGGCGACGTGGCCCACGACGCACCTCCTCCGCCTCTCTGACGTGACATCGTCCGCGAGCCAAGGCGTGAGGCTCCCTAGCACGACCAGCCCCGCAGGTTGCCCGCGTGCGATGAAGAAAGCGGCCTGGTAGTGCAGCGGCTCCAAAGCGAGGCGCGTGCACTCCCAGTGCCACCTCGTCAAGGTCGCGTACCACCTCACGCAGCGACACATGAACACCCTGATCAGACTCCACCTCCACTGCGGGTACCCCGAGGCGCGGTGGGCTGCCGGGCATTCACCCCGGAGTTGCTTGCGTCGTTTGGCCCAGCAAGTTCAAGCTTGTCTGATTTAGGGCTCCGTGAAACCCAAGAAGTTCGAACACAGGGTCGTGAACGAAGATCTCTCCCACTCACGTCTACCTAGCGTCTCGCTCTCGTCTCGGTGGGGGGATTCAGGCAAACAACCGATAGAACACACAAGAGTTTATCTAGATTCGGGCCACCGTGTGGTGTAAGACCCTACTTCCTGCTTTGGTGGATTAGCCTCGGGCGAGCTGGGAGGTGAACTAGTACAATGGTTCCTGAGCTCAGGAGGTGAGCTCAGGAGGGTCAGGAGGCAAGTGTTCTTGCTCCTTGTGGGGTGGCAGAGTGGATGAGTCGATCCCCTCACAGTGGGAATCCTAGCTACTTATATAGGCGGCCAGGGTCCTCTTCCCCCGAAATGTTTAGGCAGGAAGGGATCCCACAACGGCCATTTTTGAGCGGGAACACAAGGACGTTCTTATCCTGAAAAAAGCGGTCTTCACCTGCAAAGGATCAGGCGGTGACACGGTGGTGGGCTCGATGGTGACATCCTCCTTGTCGTCCTTGCGGTCTTCGGTCTTGTTGCACCAAAGGGGAAACCTTTCCCCCGCCCCTCGGAAACCAGTGGCTGCGCTGTCCCCTTTGCACCGAAATGGTAACTGTGCCGCTGGCGGACGCTGGCACCAGCTGGAACGGTGCATCACTGCTGACATCACTGCCTCCTCCTGAGGCCGCTCCCGAGGAGGTCTTGACGTCGTTCACCTCGCGAGGCTTAGCCCCCACGCGAGGGTCTTGGACAGCTAGTCGGTCAGCTGGGACGTACCAAGACACTTGTAGGAGCAGGTCGCGGCCCGCAGACAGGCAAGTCTGGGTACCCTGGTTCCGACAGTAGCCCTCGGGCCCAAGGTGCGCGCGGAGTTGGCTTCAGGACGAAGCCTTAGTCGAGGACGAAGCGTCGCGGGCCCCAAAAAGGCTGCGGGCCAAGCTGGTGTGTGAATGTTGGATGGGACACAGGCGACCCCGCTCCCCACACCATCTCGGCAACCGTGCGTCTTGACAATAGGGGGTCTTCTCTGCTGGGGGAGTTATCATTCTCTTTCCTTTCTGCTCAGATTTCTTGCCCTTACGCCTCCTGCCTTCCTGAATCGCCTGCGTCCTTCGGTTCCCTCAACCATGGCAAAGACAAACAAGAATGTCGTGCCGGTTCTTGGATCTGCTTCTTCCCTCGATGCGGCGCTCGAGGAGTCCTCCATCACGAGGGAGGAGGACTACCCAGAGGTCCAACCTTTCTTGTCGAGCACCCACAACGAGCACGGCCCGATGCGGATCTGGGCCGGATCCACCATGGCGCGGACCTTGTCAAAGTCTTGCTACCCCTTCTTCCTCCACATCATCTCCGTGGGGCTTGTGCCACCTTTATCCGAGTTCTTCTACGCCGTCCTAGAACATTACCAAGTGCACGCTCTCCACATCAAGCCTCGCTCCATCTTCGTCCTGTCGCTCTTCGCCTTTTATCGTGAGGCGCTCGTGGGGGTGAGGCCGACCATCGCCCTCTTCTGCCATTTCTTCTCCATGCGCTGGTACGACGATGGCCCATGCTTGGGCTGCGTTTCCTTCATCTTCCAGCGCCAGGGTTGTCGGCTGATGATGGCCGGGAAGAAGATAGAGTCCCAACGGAAGAGGTGGGTCTATCTGGATGCCCAGCGCGTCCATCCTCTGCTGGTGCTGCCTACTACCCGTCCGGCAAAGCGCACTGGCTGGAGCTACAAGAAGCTCACCGACCCCCCTTGCCGGGCCTGTCCTGGCAAAGATTGAGGCCGACCTAAGCTCGAGGCTCGAAGGGGGCCAGATCGTGAAGGATTTCTTGAGGCAGCGTCTGGCGCCGCTGCAGGCTCACTCGCGCCCCATGCGGGAGCTGATGGGCGACGACGACGGGCTCCGGCTGCACTCAGGGGTGCTGGCCGAGGCCGATCTGGAGTTCACCACGGGGACTCTCCTGGGAATGGTTCCGGAGGATCTCCCCAGGACCCACCTGTTGCTGTACAGCGGCCCTGAGAAGGCCGAGCTGTTGAAGGCCGTGTCGGGTTTTGGTGCGCCCATGGGCGCCCCACCCATGTTTGACGTGTCTTCTAGTGCCGACGATGAGAGCGATGAGGGGGGCTCGGAGGATACCCTGGATGACGAGGGGGACTCCTCCGAGGCGCTTGCCGGAGCAATGGCGTCTGGCGCCGATACTGCCGGACGGTCCCAGGCAGCCACCTTGCGTCAATCTGGACGCTCTACGTCCGGGGGAAGCAAGATGGCGACGCCGCCGAGGAGTACTGTGCCAGCGAACCCGGGGACCGCGGCCACAACTAGAATGTGGCCTCACGCCTCGCCCAAGCTCGGGCTATCGGCACACCAGCGGCTGCGGCGGACCTGCTAGCGAAGAGAAGGGCGCGCCTCGCCTCCGACGAGTAAGTGTGCAATTTTTCACTTATCCTTAGTTGCTGCGTCTCTGATGTGCTTTCCCTGACGCAGCAGCCTGGGAGGCGTGACGAAGAAGGCGAAGGTGGAGGTCATGCCGCGATGCCCTGCCTCTCCTGCTGCTGATGCGACCTCAGGGAAGGACACCGCGGTGCTGGGCACCTCAGTCGACCAGACCACCGAGCATGTGGCGGTAGTGCCGCTCGAGGGCGTCCCTACCTCCTGCGAGGTTGCGGTGGCTTCTGCTCCGGCTGCTCTGGCGAGGGGGGCCGGAGCCCCCGAGTCCCTGGTCGAGCAGTCTGTCTTGTTGGTGCCTATGAGCCAGCCAGCACAGCCTGGTCCTGAGACCTTGGAGGCCGCCTCCGCTGCGCTGGGTCGTCTTCGCGTCGAACTGCAAGATGGCAGTGGCCACCTGATAGAAGGGGGCCTGGGGCTGATCCGTGGTTGGCTTCTGGCAGACGAGTCTGCGCGGTCCTCCTGGGACCAAGCCTCGCCGGTCGCTGCTAAGAGTCGAGAGGAAGCTGTGGCGGCCACGCTAGCTCGCGACGCCGCGCGAGCCGACGCCGCATCCTTCAAGACGCGCTGCCTTGAGGTGGAGAGCGAGCTGGGGGCCCTCCACGAGGAAGGCACTGGGCGCGCCCTAGAGCTCAAAATGTTGGAGAAGGAGCTCGAGGCACACATGACTGAGACATCCCGGCTGCAACAGGAGCATCTTGCCGACCGTGCGGCCCAGGAAAAGCTGAAGGTTGAAGTCGAGCAGGCCAAGGCGACCCAAGCCGCTCGCGACAAGGAGGAAGCCCTTGCGGCCTCGGCAGTGCCGAGTCCCGAGGCCGTTGTCGCCTTTGACCTTGCGGCTCATGAGGTGCTGCATGCCGCCTACGGGGAGGGGTTCAAGGAACCGCTGGCCGCCCCGGAGGGAGGCCCCGACGGGCTCCTTGCTGCGCTTGTGAAGTCCCTGCGCGATGTTGCGATCGCAATTGGCCAGTTAGCCGACGTCGAGAGCCGCACGCTCCTTACCTTGGTCATGATGCAGGTGTGCACCCACCTAAGTCTTCGCGACCCCACCCTTGACCTCGCCTCGCTGTCAGAGCCCGTGACCAAAGTCATGGAGGGCGCGGCTGCCGAGGCCCTGAGGGTGAAGGTCATGTCGCTGGTGGAGGCGTTCCTCCAGGCTACTGCTACCGCAGCCGAGGAGGTGAAGACCGGTGACGACGCACTTGGCAATGCCTGATCCGTTCATGTTTAGTGAAAGAAGTGCGAGTGCCTCGAGGAGGCGTAAGAACTTTGCTTGAATTTGAAAACTTGGCTTTTATTGTAATAGCTAGATGATTTCCATGCTTGCTTCCTTTCATGTTTGCTTAGGTGCTCTACGTCGGCAGGGCCGAACCCAGCGCATACCTCGACCGCCATTGAGCCCTCCGGATGACTGGGGTTACCGTAGTAACTAGACTCAAGGGATAAGGGGCTACGTGGCTAGTGAGGACCATGGGTCGTGATGCCCAAGGGTCCCCCTTGACGTTCAAGCAATCCCGTTATCGTTCTGCGTCGGCAGGGCCGAACCCCGTGCATACCTCGATCGCCATTGAGCCCTCCGGATGACTAGGGTTATCGTCATAACTAGACTTAAGGGATGAGGGGCTACGTGGCCAGTTAGGCCCTGGGTCACGATGCCCAGGGGTCCCCCTTGACGTACGAACGGCTCTCATGAAAGAGAACGAGCACCATCCCTTGCCCACGAGCCTTCGCCTGGGATGGGGGCACAAGAAGGCCAGGTGTATGGGCACCTGGTAGGGTGGCGTCTGCCAGGCGTGACCTGAGCTTAGCCCCCGTGCCTAGCCCCGCTAGCGACACCCATCCAAGGAGAAGCTGTGAGCGTCGTGAGCATAAAAGCTCCCTGAGGTTGGTGCGAGCACTGGGGGCCACCCTCAGTTGTTTATAACTAGCACGGAGCATAGAGCAACCACACTTGCGCGGAGTGTGGGCATAACCACGCGTCGGTCGTAGCGGCCAGCGCGGAGCTTGCTGCTTCCACTTGTGCGTGGGCATAACCGCTCCACGGTTGGATCTGCCAGCGTGGAGCTTGGTACTTCCACTGGACCGTGGGAGGGAGCCTCCCACCGGGAGAGACTGCGGGGCGTGTACAGCCCCGTCCTGACCCGTGGCTTGCACGGTAAGACAGCCAAGGTTTATATGGGCCCTCCTCAGGACGAGCTGAATAACTCTGAGGAAGTTCTTGTGAGCCTACGCATCACTCACGAGACCCTACCCTGAGGCGGGTTGCGCCTAAGTCTTCTTCTACAAAATGTGAAAAGAGAGGTGTTGTGTCGACCTACGCCGAGTGCATCTCTAGAGTGTATTGCATGAGAAGGCCGCAGCTCCAGCGACCCCAGGAGGTGACGTCACGGGAATGGCTCGCGAGACAGAGCTCAGCCATTGGATTTGTCGACGCTGCAGGGACGGACCCGAGCACAGACGTCGTGCCCAGTCTTCTCATGCAACGATCCAAAAGAAAAACAACCGGCGCGCGGTTCCCGCGTGAGCGAGGCACCTGCCACGGGCCACTACTTACCCATCCACGATTAGCCCATGCGAGAACGAGGCACCAAGGACCATGGGAGGTGACGTAACGGGAATGGCTCGCAATACAGAGCTCAGCCCTTGGATTTAGTAACGCTGCAGGGACGAACACGAGCACAGACGTCGTGCTAGTCCTTAATCATGGGGCGGTCGCGAGTGGGCTCACAAGGGCTCATGACCTTAGTGGCGCTGAGAACGCCAAGCATGCACATAATATGAATGGAAAGAAACATCTAGCCTTGATCATGCAAAAAGGGAGGCAACTGCGGGGGAACATCCCCCAGCAGTCCGAGAATGATGCAGCCTGAGGGGCGCCCTCGATTGGATACCTGAGGCGTCACCAGATACTTGCTGAAGGAGAGTTGGGGTAGCTGAGGAGACGAGCCACGCGGGTCGCTCCTAAGGATCGTCGGGCTCCTGGGGCCCAGGGGCTCTGGAAGCTCTTAGTGCTCGTGCGGGTCCGGTTCTCGCTCCGTCCGGACCGCCTACCACTAAGCCTCCCGAGCCCCCAAGGCCTGCTGCGCGAGATGCTGGAACTTGGTAGCCGCGTTGCGGAAGCCGAAGAGTGTGCAGACGTAGTTGCAAGGGAGGGCCCTCCTCCGGCCGACCACCGTCGGCCAGAAGGGCTACTGAGAGGCGGCTCGGTTGAGACCCACGATGTCGACGCAGACGCGGAAGCGGTCGCTTGGGCTGCGAGCAGGTGAACTTGGGGTTGTGCGGTTACGCCCACCACGGATGAGTCTTGCGTACTAAAGTTCCTCTGTAACTTGGTTGATGAATTCCTGAGCCCCGAGCGCTCAACGGCTCACGCTGGGCTCACAAAAATGTGTGTCAAGACACGCTTGGAGGTGGTGCTTGAACACCTCCCTCGAGACGCCGGTCAGCCCGGAGACACTCCAAAGGAGAGCCCCGAGCCCGTCACGAGAGGGGCGTCGAGCGCGCCTCCCTATGCGAGGGTGGAGGGCGCCTCGTCAGCAGGCGCAAGTCCTCAGGCCAGACCGTCAGGAGCCCCTGGGCCCCGAGGTCCGTTGACAGGTAGGTCTTCTTCTTCTTGGGGGCGGCCTGCATGGCGAGGACGGCTCCATCCTCATCGGAGCACTCGACCGCCCCGGTCTGGTAGGCGCGTTCCAGGGAACGCACCGCTTCCTTCTCGTCGGAGGCGATCGTGATGACTCCACCGCTCCTGGGCATCTTGAGGACGTTCTAGCCATGATGGGTCGCCGCCATGAACTTGGCGAGGGCGGGATACCCTAGGATGGCGTTGTACGGGAGGTGTATGTTGGCAACGTCGAAGTCGATGAGCTCTGTGTGGTAGTTTTCGCGGTCGCCGAATGTGACGGGGAGGCGGACCTGTCCCATGGGGAGAGTGGAGCCATCCGTGACCCCGTAGAATAGCATAGTCGGGTGGAGCTGATCGTAGGTAACATGGAGTGTCTCAAAGGTCTGGATGGAGAGAACGTTAAGTCCTGCTCCGTCGTCGATGAGGGTCTTGGTCACGAGGACGTTGCTAATGGTCGGGGTGCAGAGCATCGGGAGGGCGCCTGGGGCTGCCGTGCACTTGAGCTGGTCCTTAGGGTCGAAGGCGATGACTTGCTTGGTCCACCTGAGGTTGCGCGCGGCGTCAGGCCTGGGAAGCGCCGCGTTCACCTCACGGGCAAACTGCTGGAAGACGTGATGGGAAGTCGGGGAATGGGCTCCTCCCAAGATGCATGCAACTGCACGCGGCTCCTGGAAGCCCCCTGCCCGTCTCCCTGGCGGTCGTCGTCGTTCCTCCTTTGTGGTGCTGGCAGTGGAGGAAGGCCTCCATTGTCCTGAGCGCGACACTCACAAGGCTGGTCGCGCCAGGGGGCGTCACGAGGCTGCTGCTGCCAGTGGTCCTTGCGAGTTCCTGCCATCCCAACGTCCTCCTCCTCGGCCTCCTCCACGGCCATAGTCGCGGTTGTCGCGCTCAGGGCGCTGCCCGATGAGCCCGCCGCGCATCGCCCTGAGCTCCTCGCAGTCGTTAGTGTTGTGTGGAAGACGCAGTATGGTCGGTTGTCTCTGGGGAGGTCATCGTAGCCGCAGCCACGCTTCACTTCTTGCGCTTTGATTCCTTGGCCTTGGCCTTCTTGTCATCCTTCCTCCGCCCTGGCGCACTTTGCCGCGAGCTTGAACATCTCGAGGGTTGTGCACAGGTCCTCGTGAATGGCGAGCTCTTCCCTCATCCTGACGTCGCGGACGCCATCGGAGAACGCGGAGATGATGGCCTCGTTTGAGACCCTAGGGATCTTGAGGCGCATGGTGTTGAAGCGTTGGATGTACTTTCGCAGTGTTTCTCCCGGCTGCTGCCTCACGCGGCGCAGATCAGCAGCTGCCGGGGCTCGGTCGCGGGTGCCTCAGAAGTTGGCGACGAAACGCTCACGAAGCACTTCCCAGGAGGAGATGGATCCCACGGGGAGGTTCAGGAGCCGGGAGCGTGCGCCGCCATTCAAAGCCATGGGGAACCAGTTCGCCATGACCTGCTCGGTGCCGTTAGACACCTCGATGCTCAGCTCGTAGAGTTGGAGGAACTCCGCGGGGTCGGTGGTGCCGTCGTAGCGTGGAGGCAGGTCTGCTTGAACTTGCCGGGCCAGACGAGGCACCGTAGCTCAGGAGCTAGGGCGCGACACCCAGCCAAGCTCATGATCGCAGGCGCCCCCTGCACCTATGGTGCTGGTTCTTGAGGTGTTGGCGCCACCACCTCCTATGGCGTGTGGTCTGGGTACTGCGGGCCAGGGGGCCCGCGAGCCCCTGCATGAGGATGCGGAATCACCTGGCAGCTCTCCTCGTCGCTCGAGTGGGCTCTGCGGGGTTGCCCACGTCGAGGGGCCTCGCGCCGGACCTCCTGGCCAGCGTGGTGGAGTAGAGGCGGGACCGGGACCCCGTGGCCTTCGTTCCCCGCCGGGGGCGACGGAGGATGTGAGGAGTGCGTTGGTGCGGGTGCTTCCCAAGTGGCGCTGACGAGCTCGGTGATGCGGTGGAGCCACTCGTCGTAGAGGTCATCTGCTGGGCGGTAGCGCAAGAGCTCCCACGCCATCAGCAACGCAGGCTGCTGGTAGACCGGCCTGTGGCGGACCAGCAAGGACGACGCCGCGACCGGCGAGGGTCAAGGTGCTGCCGTGCGGCCATCCCGCCGCATGGACGGTGGCAGCGACGAGTCCTGCTGCTCGTGGACAGCGGGTCGGTGGCGGCGTCGGCGACCGGCGAGTTGGGGCAGAGTGGTGCGCCATTGCCCGTGGGCGCCGTCTGAGCGACGTTCACAGCGCGGCGGGCAGCACGAGCTCGGCGTGTGTCCACCATGGTTGTGGAGAAGAGTCGACGACGAGAACGCGACGAGGTCGTCGGAGAGGCGAGATTTCGACACTCCTTTACCTGGCGCGCCAAATGTCGGATTTAGGGCTCCGCAAAACCCAAGAAGTTCGAACACAGGGGCGTGAATGAAGATCTCTCCCACTCAGGTCTGCCTAGCGTCTCGCTCTCGTCTCGGTGGGGGGATTCAAGCACACAACAGATAGAACACACAAGAGTTTATCCAGGTTCGGGCCACCGCGTGGTGTAAGATCCTACTTCCAGCTTTGGTGGATTAGCCTCGGGTGAGCTGGGAGGTGAACTAGTACAGTGGTTCTTGAGCTCAGGAGGTGAGCTCGGGAGGGTCAGGAGGCAAGTGTTCTTGCTGCTTGTGGGATGGCAGAGTGCATGAGTCGATCCCCTCACAATGGGAATCCTAGCTACTTATATAGGCGGCCACGGTCCTCTTCCACCAAAATGTTTAGGCGGGAAGGGATCCCACAACGGTCATTTTTTAGCGGGAACACAAGGACATTCTTATCCTACAAAAGCGGTCTTTGCCTGCAAAGGATCAGTGGTGACATGGTGGTGGGCTCGATGGTGACATCCTCCTTGTCGTCCTTGCGGTCTTCGGTCTTGTTGCACCAAAGGGGAAACCTTTGCCCCGCCCCTCGAAAACCAGTGGCTGCGTTGTCCCCTTTGCACCAAAATGGTAACTATGCCGCTGGCGGACGCTGGCACCCGCTGGCACGGTGCGTCACTTCTGACATCACAGCCTCCTCCTGAGGCAGGCTTGGCCTTGGATTCTCCGCCCCTCCGGAGCACCTTGCTGAGGCCGCTCCGGAGGAGGTCTTGACGTCGATCTCCTCTCGAGGCTTAGCCCCCTCGCGAGGGTCTTGGACAGCTGGTCAGTCAGCTGGGCCATACCAGGCCGCTTGTAGGAGCGCGTCGCGGCCCGCAGACAAGCAAGTCTAAGTACCCTGGTTCCCAGGACGCCGACAGACATGCCCCTACGCTACGATTGAACACCCGACCCCACTGCGTTCCTGCAGCTCTACGACCTGAGCATCGAGGCAGCCAACGGCGATGAGAAAGTTACGGCGAATTGGTTCCCCATGGCTCTCAAGGAATGTGCGCATTCGTGGCTCCTGAACCTCCCAGCAGAGTCGATTTAATCCTGGGAGGAGCTGCGTGAACGGTTCATCTCCAACTTCGAAGGGACTCGTGACCGCACCCCTGCGGTAGGCGACCTGCGGCATAACAAGCAGCAGGCAGGGGAAACCCGGCGCAAGTCCATCCAGCGTTTTATCAACATTCGCATCAAGATTCCCAAGGTGTCAGATGAAGCCATCATCTCCGCGTTCACTCGCAGCGTCTGGGGCGTCAAGATGAAGGAGGAGCTCGCCATCCATGATGACCTATGCTCGGCTCTGGAGATGTTCAACATGGCAATCAAGTGTGCAAGGGTAGAAGAGGGTCGCCTCTCGCTCGCCAAGCTTCCCAAGGCTGACCCAGAAGACAACAAGGCCAAGACCAAGGAAGCCAAGCGCAAGGGACCAGCTGTGCTCGCGGCTGAGCTTGAGATGAAGCGTGGTTGCGTCTACCCCGAGTCTTCCAAAGGCAGCCGCCCATTATGCGTCTTCCACAACATGCACAGCCACAACACCAACGACTACCAGGAGCTCAGGGCCATCCGCGACTGGCGCCTCGGTCGTTGCCCGAGTGTGGCGACCGATGATACGGTCACGGAGGTGGTCGTGGTGGAGGACGCTGGGAGAACCGTGACTCTCGCCAAGGCTAGCGCGATCAGCCTCGCGAGGACCACTGGCAGGGCCAGCCACGTGAGGGCCCTTGGAGGGACCAGCCTCGTGAGGGTCCTTGGAAGGACCAGCCTCGTGAGGACCGCCCTTACGATAACGCTAGTCTTCCTCCGCTGCCACCACCACCAAGAAGGAACGACGACCGCCACCAAGATGATGGGGCTGGGGGCTTTCAAGGGCCTCATGCCATCGCTTCCATCCTGGGTGGCGCTCAGGCCCTGGTATCTCATCGCATCTTCAAGCAGTTTGCTCGTGAGGTGAACACAGTCCTCCCCAAGCTCAAGATCACACGTCCACTCAGGTGGTCCAAGTGCGCTGTCACCTTCGACTCCTTCGACCAGCTCAAGTGCGCGGCTGCGGCCGGCGCCCTCCCGCTGCTCTGCTCGCCTCCCATCAGCAACGTGCTCATCACCAAGACACTCATTGATGGCGGCGCAGGACTCAACATCCTCTCCATTGAGACCTTCGACATGCTCCAAGTGCCATATGACCAGCTTCATCCTACCAGGCCCTTCTCATGAGTGAACGACGGCTCCACCACGCCGATAGGGCAGATCTGCCCGTGGCGACCGCAAGAACTACCACAGCGAGCTCTTCTACTTCGACAGCACCCACATCCGTCTCCCGTAGAATTCCATTCTCGGGTACCTGTCCTTGGCAAAGTTCATGGCAGCAACCCACCATGGCTACAATGTCCTCAAGATGCCAGGAAGTGGCGTCATCATCATAGTCGCCTGTATGAGAAGGATGCGGTGTGCTTCCGCGAGCGCTGTTGGGGAACATAGTATTTTAAAAAAAATATCCTACGAGCACGCAAGATCTATCTACTAGAAGCATAACAACAAGAGGGGAGAGTGTGTCTACGTACCCTCGTAGACCGCAAACGGAAGAGTCTATTGACGTGGTTGATGTAGTCAAACGTCTTCGCGATCCAACCGATCCAAGCACCGAACGTACGGCACCTCCGCCTTCAGCAAACGTTCAGCTCGATAACGTCCCACGAGATCTTGATCTAGTTGAGCGTTACGGAAGAGTTTCGTCAGCATGACGATGTGGTGGCGGTGATGATGAAGCTACCGGCACAGGGCTTCGGCTAAGCACTACAACGATATGACCGGGGTGTGTATCTGTGGGGAGGGGTACCGCACACGGCTAAAATCAAATTATGTGTCCATGGGGTTCCCCTCCCCATATATATAAAGGAGGGAGGGAGGAGTAGGCCGGTCGTCATAGGGCGCGCCAAAGTGTGGAGTTCTACTAGGACTCCCTAGTCCTAGTAGGATTCCTCCTCCCATATGGAATAGGAACAGGTGAAGGGAGACGGACAAGCAAGGAAGGGGGGCCCCCTTTCCCTAGTCCAATTCGGACCAGTCCATGGGGAAGGGGTGCAACCACCCTTGAGGCCTTTATCTCCTTTCCCGTATGGCCCATTAAGGCCCAATACGAATTCCCGTAACTCTCTAGTACTCCGAAAAATACCAGAATCACTCGGAACCTTTACGATGTCCGAATATAGCCTTCCAAAATATCGATCTTTACGTCTCGACCATTTCGAGACTGGTCTTCATGTCCGTGATCTCATCCGGGACTTCGAACAAACGTCAGTCATCAAATCACATAACTCATAATACATATCGTCATCGAACGTTAAGCGTGTGGACCCTACCGGTTCAAGAACTATGTAGACATGACCGAGACAATTCTCTAGTAAATTACCAATAGTGGAACCTGGATGCTCATATTGGTTCCTACATATTATACGAAGATCTTTATCGGTCAAACCCTACAACAACGTACATTGTTCCCTTTGTCATCGGTATGTTACTTGCCCGAGATTCGATCATCGGTATCATCATACCTAGTTCAATCTCGTTACCGGCAAGTCTCTTTACTCACTCTGTAATACATCATCTCGTGACTAACTCATTAGTCATTTGCTTGCAAGGCTTATTACGTGTGTATTACCGAGAGGGCCCAGAGATACCTCTCCGACACTCGGAGTGACAAATCCTATTCTCGATCTATGCCAACACCATAAACACCTTCGGTGACACCTGTAGAGCATCTTTATAACCACCAAGTTACGTTGTGACGTTTGATAGCACACAAGGTGTTCCTGTGGTATCCGGGAGTTGCATAATCTCATAGTCATAGGAACATGTATAAGTCATGAAGAAAGCAATAGCAATAAAACTAAACGATCAAGTTGCTAAGCTAACAGATGGGTCTTGTCCATCAGATCATTCTCCTAATGATGTGATCCCATTGATCAAATGACAACTCATATCTATGGTTAGGAAACATAACCATCTTTGATTAACGAGCTAATCTAGTAGAGGCATACTAGGTACACTCTATTTTGGTCTATGTATTCACACATATACTAAGTTTCCGGATAATACAATTCTAGCATGAATATAAACATTTATCATGATATATGGAAATATAAATAACAACTTTATTATTGTCTCTAGGGCATATTTCCTTCAGTCTCCCACTTGCACTAGAGTCAATAATCTAGTTCACATCGCCATGTCATTTAATATCGATAGTTCACATCGTTATGTGAATAACACCCACAGTTCACATCCCCATGTGACCAACACCCAAAATGTTTACTAGAGTCAATAATCTAGTTCACATCACCATGTGATTAACACCCAAAGAGTACTAAGGTGTGATCATGTTTTGCTTCGTGAGAGAAGTTTAGTCAGCGGGTCTGTTACATTCAGATTCGTATGTATTTCGCAAATTTCTATGTCTATAATGCTCTGCATGGAGCTACTCTAGCTAATTGCTCCCACTTTCAATACGTATCCAGATTGATATTTAGAGTCATCTGGATTAGTGTCAAAGCTTGCATCGGTGTAACTCTTTACGATGAACTCCTTATCACCTCCATAATCGAGAAACATTTCCTTAGTCATCCAGTAACAAAGGATAATTTTGACCGTTGTCCAGTGATCTACTCCTGGATCACTTTTGTACCTCCTTGCCAAACTCATGGCCAGGTACACAACAGGTTTGGTACACAACATGGCATACTTTATAGAACCTATGGCTGAGGCATAGGGAATGACTTTCATTCTTTCTCTATCTTCTGCTGTGCTCGGGTTTTGATTCTTACTCAACTTCATACCTTGTAACACAGGCAAGAACCCTTATTCGACTGATCCATTTTGAACATCTTCAAAACATTATCAAGGTATGTGCTTTGTGAAAGTCCAATTAAGCGTCTTGATCTATCTCTATAGATCTTGATGCCTAATATATAAGCAGCTTCATCGAGGTATTTCATTGAAAAATTCTTATTCAAGTATCCTTTTATGCCATCCAGAAATTCTATATCATTTCCAATCAACAATATGTCATCTACATATAATATCAGAATTGCTACAGAGCTCCCACTCACTTTCTTGTAAATATAGGCTTCTCCAAAAGTCTGTATAAAACCATATGCTTTGCTCACCTCATCAAAGCGTATATTTAAACTCCGAGATGCTTGCACCAGTCCATAGATGGATCGCTGGAGCTTGCACATTTTGTTAGCTCCTTTTAGGATGGACAAAAAACTTTCTGGTTCATCATATACAACTCTTCTTTAAGATATCCATTAAGGAATGCAGTTTTGACATCCATTTGCCAGATTTCATAATCATAAAATGCGACAATTGCTAACATGATTTGGACAAACTTAAGCATCGCTACGGGTGAGAAAATCTCATCGTAGTCAACTCCTTGAACTTGTCGAAAACCTTTCGCAACAAGTTGAGCTTTCTAGATAGTAACATTACCATGGGCGTCAGTCTACCTCTTGAAGATCCATTTATTTTCAATGGCTTGCCGATCATCGGGCAAGTCAACCAAAGTCCACACTTCATTCTCATACATGGATCCCATCTCAGATTTCATGGCCTCAAGCCATTTTGTGGAATCTGGGCTCATCATCGCTTCCTCATAGTTCACAGGTTTATCATGGTCTAGTAACATGACATCCAGAATCGGGTTACTATACCACTCTGGCACGGAATACACTCTGGTTGACCTACGAGGTTCAGTCGTAACTTGATCTGAAGTTTCATGATCATCATCATTAGCTTCCTCGCTGATTGGTGTAGGAATCACTGGAACTAGTTTCTGTGATGTACTACTTTCCAATTTGGGAGAAGGTACAATTACCTCATCAAGTTCCACTTTCCTCCCACTCACTTCTTTCGAGAGAAACTCCTTCTCTAGAAAGGATCCATTTTAGCAACGAATATCTTGCCTTCAGATCTGTGATAGAAGGTGTACCCAATAGTTTCCTTTGGGTATCCTATGAAGACACATTTCTCTGACTTGGGTTCGAGCTTATCAGGTTGAAGCTTTTTCACATAAGCATCATAGCCCCAAACTTTAAGAAACAACAACTCTAGTTTCTTGCCAAACCACAGTTCATAAGGCGTCGTCTCAACGGATTTAGATGGTGCCCTTATTAAACGTGAATGCAGTTGTCTCTAATGCATAACCCAAAACAATAGTGGTAAATCGGTAAGAGACATCATAGATCGCACCATATCTAATAAAGTACGGTTACGACGTTCATACACACCATTACGTTGTGGTGTTCCGGGTGGCGTGAGCTGTGAAACTATTCCACATTGGTTTAAATGAAGAACAAACTCGTTACTCAAATATTCGCCTCCACGATCAGATCGTAGAAACTTAATTTTCTTTTTACGATGATTCTCTACTTCAGTATGAAATTATTTGAACTTTTCAAATGTTTCACACGTCTATTTCATCAAGTAGATATACCCTTTCTTCTCAAATCATCAGTGAAGATTAGAAAATAACGATACCCGCCGCGAGCCTCAATACTAATCAGTCCACATACATCAGAATGTATGATTTCCAACAAATCAGTTGCTCGCTCCATTGTTCCGGAGAACGGAATTTTAGTCATCTTGCCCATGAGGCATGGTTCGCAAGCACCAAGTGATTCATAATCAAGTGATTCCAAAAGCCCGTCAGCATGGAGTTTCTTCATGCGGTTTACAATAATATGACCTAAACGGCAGTGCCACAAATAAGTTGCACTATCATTATCAACTTTGCATCTTTTGGCTTCAATATAAGAATATGTGTATTACTATGATCGAGATCCAACAAACTATTTTCATTGGGTGTATGACCATCTAAGGTTTTATTCATGTAAACAGAACAATAATTATTCGATGACTTTAAATGAAAAACCATATTGCAACAAACATGATCAAATCATATTCATGCTCAACGCAAATGCCAAATAACATTTATTCAGGTTCTACACTAATCCCGAAAGTATAGGGAGTGTGCGATGATGAACATATCAATCTTGGAACCACTTCCAACACACATCGTCACTTCACCTTTAACTAGTCTTTGTTCATTCTGCAACTCTCGTTTCGAGTTACTAATTCTAGCAACTAAACCGATATCAAATACCCAGGGGTTGCTATGAACACTAGTAAAGTACACATCAATAATCTATATATCAAATATACCTTTGTTCACTTTGCCATCCTTCTTATCCGCCAAGTATCTAGGGTAATTCCACTTCTAGTGACCATTCCTTTGCAGTAGAAGCACTTAGTTTCAGGCTTGAGTTTAGCTTCCGGTTTCTTCACGGGAGTGACAACTTACTCGTCATTCTTCTTGAAGTTCCCCTTCTATCCCTTTGCCATTTACTTAAAACAAGTGGTCTTGTTAACCATCAACACTTGATGCTCTTTCCTGATTTCTACCTTCGCCGATTTTAGCATCGCGAAGAGCTCGGGAATTACTTTCGTCATCCCTTGCATATTATAGTTCATCACGAAGTTCTACTACCTTGGTGATAGTTACTAGATAACTTTGTCAATTACTATCTTATCTGGAAGATTAACTGCCACTTGATTCAAGCAATTGTAGTACCCAGACAATTTGAGCACATGCTCACTGGTTGAGCTATTCTCCTCCATCTTGTAGGCAAAGTACTGTCAAAGGTCTCATACCTCTCGACACGGGCATGAGTATGAAATACTAATTTCAACTCTTGGAACATCTTATATGCTCCATGGCGTTCAAAACGTTTTAGAAGTCCCGGTTCTAAGCTGTAAAGCATGGTGCACTAAACTAGCAAGTAGTCATCATACCGAGATTTTGTCAAAACATTCATAACGTCTGCATCTGCTCCTGCAATAGGTCTGTCACCTAGCGATGCATCAAGGACATAATTCTTCTGTGCAGCAATGAGGAAAATCCTCAGATCATGGAACAAGTCCGCATCATTGCTACTATCATCTTTCAACTTACATTTCTCTAGGAACATATAAAAATAAACGGGGAGCTACATCGCGAGCTATTGATCTACAACATAGATATGCTAATACTTCCAGGACTAAGTTCATGATAAATTAAAGTTCAATTAATCATATTACTAAAGAACTCCCACTTAGATAGACATCCCTCTAGTCATCTTAATGATCACGTGATCCAAATCAACTAAACCATGTCCGATCATCACGTGAGATGGAGTAGTATTCAATGGTGAACATCTTATGTTGATCATATCTACTATATGATTCACGCTCGACCTTTCGGTCTCCAGTGTTCCGAGGCCATGTCTGTACATGCTAGGCTCGTCAAGTTTAACCCGATTATTCTGCATGTGCAAAACTGTCTTACACCTGTTGTATTTGAACGTAGAGCTTATCACACCCGATCATCACGTGGTGTCTTGGCATGACGAACTTTCGCAACGGTGCATACTCAGGGAGAACACTTGTACCTTGAAATTTTTTAAGTGATCATCTTATAATGCTACCGCCGTACTAAGCAAAATAAGAAGCATAATAAGATAAACATCACATGAAATCAAAATATGTGATTTCCATCGTCATGATTTCCATCGTCACCGTCTAGACAGCATGATCTTCTGTGTAGCGTCGTGGTCGTCTCGCCAAGTATTGCTACTACTACTATCGCTAACTTATAGTGATAAAGTAAAGCAATTACATGGACTTTGCAATTCATACAATAAAAAGACAACCATAAGGCTCCTGCCGGTTGCCGATAATTTACAAAACATGATCATCTCATACAATAATGTATAACTCATCACGTCTTGACCATATCACATCACAACATGCCCTACAAAAACAAGTTAGACACCCAGTACTTTGTTGTTGCAAGTTTTACGTGGCTGCTACGGGCTTAGAAAGAACCATTCTTACCTATGCATACGAAAACCACAACGATTTTTCGTCAAGTGTGCTGTTTTAACCTTCACAAGGACCGGGCGTAGCCACACTCGATTCAACTAAAGTTGGAGAAAGTGACACCCGCCAGCCACCTGTGTCTGAAGCACGCCGGTAGAACCACTCGCATAAGCGTACGCATAATGTCGGTCCGGGCCGCTTCATCCAACAATACCGCCGAATCAAGGTATGGCATGCTGATAAGTAGTATGACTATTATCGCCCACAACTCGTTGTGTTCTACTCGTGCATATCATCTACGAATAGACCTGGCTCTGATGCCACTGTTGGGGAACGTAGTATTTCAAAAAAAAAATCCTACGATCACGCAAGATCTATCTACTAGAAGCATAGAAACGAGAGGGGAGAGTGTGTCTACGTACCCTCGTAGACCGAAAATGAAAGATTATGGTGACGCGGTTGATGTAGTCGAACGTGTTTGTGATCCAACCGATCCAAGCACCGAACGTACGGAACCACCGCGTTCAGCACACATTCACCTCGATGATGTCCCACGAGCTCTCTATCCAATTGAGCGTTACGGGAGAGTTTCCTGAGCACGACAGTTTGGTGATAGTGATGATGAAGCTACAGGCGCAGTGCTTCGCCTAAGCACTGCAACGATATGACCGAAGTGTGTATCTGTGGGGAGGGGCACCGCACACGGCTAAAATCAACTTGTGTGTCCATGGGGTGCCCTCCCCCCACGTATATAAAAGTGGGAGGGAGGAGTAGGCCGGCCCTCATGGGGCACGCCAAAGTGTGGAGTCCTACTAGGACTCCCCAGTCCTAGTAGGATTCCTCCTCCCATATGGAATAGGACAAGGGGAAGGGAGAAGGAGAAGGAAGGAAGGGGGCGCCCCCTTTCCCTTGTCCAATTCGGACCAATCCATGGGGAAGGGGCGCAGCCACCCGTGAGTCCTTTCTCTCCTTTCCTGTATGGCCCATTAAGGCCCAATACGAATTCCCATAACTCTCCGGTACTCCGAAAAATACCTGAATCACTCAGAACCTTTCCGATGTCCAAATATAGCCTTCCAATATATCGATCTTTACGTCTCGACCATTTCGAGACTTTTCGTCATGTCCGTGATCTCATCCGGGACTCCGAACAAATGTCGGTCATCAAATCACATAACTCATAATACAAATAGTCATCGAACGTTAAGCGTGCGGACCCTACTGGTTCGAGAACTATGTAGACATGACTGAGACACTTCTCTGGTCAATAACCAATATCGGAACCTGGATGCTCATATTGGTTCCTACATATTCTACGAAGAACTTTATCGGTCAAATCGCACAACAACATATGTTGTTCCTTTTGTCATCGGTATGTTATTAGTCCGAGATTTGATCGTCGGTATCATCATACATAGTTCAATCTCGTCACCGGGAAGTCTCTTTACTCGTTCTGTAATACATCATCTCGTGACTAACTCTTTAGTCATTTTCTTGCAATGCTTATTACGATGTGTATTAGCGAGAGGGCCCAGACATACCTCTCCGATACTCGGAGTGATAAATCCTATTCTCGATCTATGCCAACACCACAAACACCTTCGGAGACACCTGTAGAGCATCTTTATAACCACCCAGTTACGTTGTGACATTTGATAGCACACAAGGTGTTCCTCCGGTATTCGGGAGTTGCATAATCTCATAGTCATAGGAACATGTATAAGTCATGAAGAAAGCAATAGCAGTAAAACTAAACGATCAAGTTGCTAAGCTAACGGATGGGTCTTGTCCATCACATCATTCTCCTAATGAAGTGATCCCGTTTATCAAATGACAACTCATGTCTATGGTTAAGAAACATCACCATCTTAGATTAACGCGACAGTCTAGTAGAGGCATACTAGGGACACTCTGTTTTGGTCTATGTATTCACACATGTACTAAGTTTCCGGATACTACAATTCTAGCATGAATAATAAACATTTATCATGATATAAGGAAATATAAATAACAACTTTATTATTTCCTCTAGGGCATATTTCCTTCAAGCGCACCTACCAAGCTGCAGCGGTTGAGAACTCAGCTGCCGAGAGCTTTGTCTAACCACCTGAGACACGCGCCCGTGGACGGGGTGCCTTCCTCTCTCGCATAGGAAGGCGCGCCCGGCGCCCCTCTCAAGCTGGACTCGGGGGTCTCCTCTGGAGGGCCTCTGACCTGGCCAATGCCACGCTGGAGGCGCTCGGCCACCATGTGGAGGTGTGTTTCTGCGCGCGCTTCCGTGAGGAGAGCACAGGGCGCTAGGCGCTAGGTGCTCGGGAGTTCATCACCAAGGCGATCAAGGATCTTTCGGAATCAAGGGCGATGCGAGGCGAGCGTCGCCCCACACCACCAAGCACCGCTCCCTCTATCGATGAGGGCAGGGGGTTACGCGTCTGTGCCTACATCCCATGGCTCAATAGAGTCGCTCCTGAGCATCTCTTCTGGCCGTCCCATGTGGGCCAATGCGAGGGTCCCCCTCACAACTACTTTCACATGCCTTTTGGCTTGCCGAACAGCGCTGCCCTGCACTAGTGCCACATGCGGAGCATTCTGGCAGCTCACGAGGCCAAGCACCAGGAGATCTTAACGGAGGAGGCACTAATCTTCGTGACACTCATGGACCATAGGAGCCTCGCGAGACTCAGGAGCCAGGCGACTCATGAGGAGCGACTTCGGCGGTGCGCATCTTCAGTTACCCCAACACATCTCCCGCAACGGTGCCAAGTGACATTTTTCGTATTGATCAGTTGGGGGCACCCCTCGGGCTGCGTCATCGCCAAGCCGTGTGGGTCAGTCCTTACGATGTGTATCGTCTTTTCGTTTCGTTCAGTTGGGGCCGCCCCTCGGGCTGCATCATCCCCAGGCCGTGTGGGTCCGTCCCTACGACATGTATCATTTTCGCATCTATCAAAACTTTCCTTACCTTGAGCTGCTTTATGGTTATCACCTGTTTGTCCGGCGCTTCGTCACCATGAACGTCGTGCGCCCTCGCAAACCCGCCCTCGAGCGCCTCATGATTAAGTACTGGCATGGCTTCTGTGCTCGGGTCCATCCCTGTAGCATCGCAAAATCCAAGTGGCTGAGCTCTAGCTCACGGGCCAGTTCCCATGTACGTCACCTCCCATGGCCCTTGGTGCCTTGTTCTCGGATGAGCTAATCGGGAGTGGGTGAGTTAGGGTGCGCGACCCGGTGCCTCACCACCTCGGGAGCCACGCGGCGGTTGTCTTTCTTCAGGACTGTTGCATGAGAAGAATGGGCATGATGTCTGTGCTCGGGTCCGTCCCTGCAGCGTCGACAAACCCAATGGCTGAGCTCTATCTGGCGGGTCGGTCCCGTTCACGTCACCTCATGGGGTCATTGTTGTTTCGCCTTCTCATGCGATATCCTTAGGAGATTCACTCGGTGCAGGTTGGCTAACCATCTTACAGGACCCTCGCAAGTTTTCCAAGTCAAATCCAGGCGCAACCCTCCTTGAGGTAGGGCCTCGTGAGTCCTGCGTTGGCTCGCGATTGCCCATACACACATCCTCCAGTACCGTCATGCAAGCCACGTGTCAAGACAGGGCTGTACACGTTCCGGGGGCTCCAATTAGAGGGAGCCCCCACCCACGCACTAGTGGAAGCCCCATGCTTTGCGTTGGTGGATGACACTGTCGAGGAGCGGCTATGCCCGTCAAAGAGCGGAAGCACCATGCTCCGCTCTGGTGAATAAACAACTAAGGGTGGCCTTAGGGCTGCAGCAACCTCAGGAGAGCCACCATGCTCGCTGCTCAGCCTCATCGCACTGCTTTCCCTCGGGAGGGAAGCGCGAGGGGGCTGGGCACGGAGGCTACACCCAGGGCACACCTGGCGTACACCACCTAGCCAGGTCCCTCGGACCTGGTCTTCGTGCGCCCCTCCCGAGCGAAAGCCGGACGAGCAATAGGTATGGAGGTTTGTCCGTATCTCAAGGGGGAACCCATGGGCATCGCGGCCCAGGGGCCTATCTAGCTACGTAGCCCCTCAACCCTTGGTCTCGTCCTGGTGATCTGGATGCCCCAACGGTGGCTGAGGTATGCGCGGGGTCAGGCCCTGCCGACACAGAACGATAGAACATACACCCGCATCTCCTTCATGAGGTCGGTTCAAATGTCAAGGGGGACCCCAGGGCATCGTGACCTAAGGGCCTAACTGGCCACGTAGCCTCTCACCCCTTGGTCTCGTCCTGGTGATCCAGACGCCCCAACGGTGGCTGAGGTATGCGCCGGGCCGGGCCCTGCCGACGCGGAACACTAAAGTAAGAAGAAAGTAAGACATCGAAACCCTAGCAAATAATTACAAACATACTATCTCTCAAAGGTTCAAAGCGAAAATTCTTACGCCTCCACAAGGCACAATAAATGTTGCAGGAATAAAACAGGAAGCAGCGGCGCCCCCGTTCTCCTCTTCAGCCCTGGACGCCACCATCGCCCGCCTAGGGTGACCCGTCGTCAACAACATCACCGCCATCTCCTCCATCGGCTCCCGCTACCGCAACTGCAGAGTCGACTGGAGGGAACTACTACAATAGAGACTCCACCCATCCTCTCCGGACCTCAGTAGCGACACCTTGAGGCTTGGGAACCACCGGCTCAAGCAGGGCGCCAAAGTCGAAGCCTCCGCCTCCACCAAGGGGCCCACCCCAGCGACGATGCCCTCGAGCGTCGTGGCTAGCTTGGGGAGCAGTCTGGCGGGGCCCTCCTGCGGTGTCGCCAGCGGCTCCGTATACCCTGTCCTGTAAAGGGATCACAGGGAAGTGCGGAACCTCTTCTCGAGGGATATGAAGGCGTCACGCTTCATAGTGTCCGCCTTCTCGGCCTCGGCAAGGGACTTCTGAGCCGCTTCCACCTCCTTCTGCAACTTCTCAAGGCGGCTGCGCCGCGTAGCCTATTCCTGGGCTGCCTACTCCAGTTCGGCATTGCGGTCATCAAGCACAGCTTCCCGAGCCTTCAGATCCTTCTCTTGCTTCTCAAAACAGCGGGTGTCACTGGCGTGGTGTTCGCTGAAGGCCTTCATCTCGGCTTCCGCTGTGCGGCAGCGTTCCTCGGCAGCCTTTTCGTCGGCCCACGCCACGTCGCGCTCAGCATTGGCCAAGCCGGCCACCTTCCTTCCCTATTCAGCGGCGGCCTCAGCCTCGCTCCAGGTTGTCCTGACGGACGAGTTAGCCTAGAGCCACCCCGAGATTAGCCCCAGACATCCCATCGTCATGCGACAGTCAGCATCGCAAAGATCGACCCGGAGCTGGTTCAGTGCGGCAAAGGCATCCTCCAAGGCGCCTGTCATGGTGGCGGAGCCATGGCCGGCCGGCATGATGGCCTGAGGAGAGGACGGCATCGGCGCTTGGGTCGGCGGGGCAGCAAGAATATGGACGACAGGGGGCTCCGGAGCCCTTGCACCTCCAGCAATGTCACTTGGGACTGGGGCCTCTGGAGTCAGCCTGGCCGCGTTTGCGGCCTTCTCCTGAGCCAGGATCCCAGAGTCCCGAGAGGCGTGCTCGATGCGAGCAAGCGCAAGGTGGCCCCTTCTTTGCATGCCGGAATCACAGTAGCTGCAGCAAGAGGCATAGCCTCAGAAGGCCTCGCCTCCTCCTTCCGCGCCGCTCACGGCGGCCTGGCCATCAAGAGGAGGACACCTTAAGTACAGTACCCAAAGCGGAAGCAAAAATAAGGTAAGATACTTACTGGTTGTTAGCGATGTACGTCCTCTTTTTTGACATGAGTGAGGCGGCCTCAAGCTTCCCGGCCACAAGACTCACCGCGCCCTTGGAGGCGGGCGAGTGCGTGGCAGCGGACCCTGGGACACCAGCGATCGGCTGCGAGACTGAAGCATCGCCCCAGAGAGGCGGTCTGGCCCTGCCCTTCTTTGGGACCCCACGCATTAGACTCTTCAGGGGGTGACCCCGGACCTGCTGGTCACCCCGGTGGAGCGCGGCAGTCTGTCAACCAAGTGCTCGCCGACGTCATCATCATCAGAGAAGTCACGAAGGAGAGGTCTCCGCTATCCCCTCTTGGGTCGCCTCCAAGTCTTTCATTCCTTCCTCGTCGGAGCTCTCACCGGAGGACACTGACACTGTAGGAGTAAGCGCGTGGGGGCTCGTCGGTAGCACAAGCCCTAGCTCGTTGAAGACATGCATGGTGGCGGCTACGTCTGCCCCGTCGTCACAGCTGTAGTGCGGGACTTAGCCGTTTGGAAGATCACCAGGGTCCTTCTCGAGCAGGAAGCATATGACCTTCCATGTTTTTCGTCAGGCGGGGCTTCCGAGTGTAGCCGGAGTTTTTCATCCTCGCCCTTGAGGCTCCACAAGGGGCACGAACGGGCCTGGAGTGGAGCCAGACGCTTCCTCATGAACTCCTTGACAAGCAAGACCCTCGTGAGCTTCCCCGTCGTCAGATCCTTCGTCATCGTCTCTAATAACTGCTCCGCCCGGGGGGGCTGTGAGCTTCTCATGAGCCCACCGGGCCAGCTTCTCCGGCGGCACAGTTGGCAGCTCTAGCCAAACATGGGAAACGCTTGGCATCCATGAAGACCCACGTGTGCTGGAAGTTGTCCACCTTCATCTTGGCCTTCCAGGTCATGTTGTCGGGGTGGACCGCGACGAAGCAGAGACCCCCGGAGCACTGGTCAGTGCTGCTCCGAAGGTAAGAAGTGGCGGAACAACGCAACTGAGGGCATCACCCCGACAAATACCTCGCAGTAGAAGGCAAAGATCGACAGGAGGAAGGTGGAGCTGGGATGGAGATTGATACGTCCATTTTGCTTCATGTTTTCTTGCTATTATTTATGTTGTTATTGTGCATAATAAAGCTACGTCCGGCCACCTATTCTGCACAAGTCCAAACAAGCTGAAACTTCACGGAGATTTTTTTATGGAATATACGAAAAATAATGGAGCTGATAACCACCAGAGGGGGCCCACCAGGTGGTCACAACCCACCTGGGCATGCCAGGACCCCCAGTACGCCCTGGTGGGTTGTGCTCACCCAAGACCATCTCCGATGCCCATATTCTGGTATGTAAGCTATTCTGACCTCGATGAAATAAGAAGGAGATTTTGGGGACAGAGCGCCACCATCTCAAGGTGGAACTTGGGCAGGAGCACGAGCATTGCCCTCTAGTGGATCGATTTCGCCGGGGGAACTTCCCTCCCGGAGGGGGAAATCATCGTCATCTTCTTCACCAACAACTCTCCCTCCTTGGGGAGGGCTATCTTCATCAACATCTTCAACATCACCATCTCATCTCAAACCCTAGTTCATCTCTTGTGTTCAATCTTGTTACTGGAACTATAGATTGGTGCTTGTGGGTGACTAGTAGTGTTGATTACATCTTGTAGTTGATTACTATATGGTTTATTTGGTGGAAGATTATATGTTCAGATCCATTATGATATTTAATACCCCTATGATCTTGAGCATGTTCATCATTTGTGAGTAGTTAACTTTGTTATTGAGGTCACGGGAGAAATCATGTTGCAAGTAATCATGTGAATTTGATATGTGTTCGATATTTTGATAGTATGTATGTTGTGATTCCCTTAGTGGTGTCATGTGAACATCGACTACATGACACTTCACCATATTTGGGCCTAAGATGCATTTTGCAGTAGTAATTAGATGGTGGGTTGCGAGAGTGACAGAAGCTTAAACCCAGTTTATGCGCTATTCCGTAAGGGACCAATTGGATCCAAAAGTTTAATGCTATGGTTACAATTTATTCTTAATACTTTTCTCGTAGTTGCGGATGCTTGCAGGAGGGTTAATCATAAGTAGGAGGTTTGTTCAAGTAAGAACAGCACCTAAGCACCGATCCACCCACATATCAAATTATCAAAGTAGCCAACATGATGAATGTGACTAGATGAAATTCCCGTGTACCCTCAAGAACGCTTTGCTTATTATAAGAGACCGTCTTGGCCTGTCATTTGCCTCAAAAGGATTGGGCTACCTTTCTGCACGTTTCCTATTACTATCGTTACTTGCTCGTTACAAAATTATCTTGCTATCAAACTACTCTGCTACTTACAATTTCAGCATTTGCAGACACTACCTTACTGAAAAACACTTGTCATTTCCTTCTGCTCCTCGTTGGGTTCGACACTAATACTTATCGAAAATACCTACAATTGGTCCCCTATACCTGTGGGTCATCAAAGCAATTTTCTGGCACCTTTGCCGGGCAGTGAAGCGCTTCTGGTAAGTGGAAATTTGTAAGGAAACATCCATATAGTGTGCTGAAATTTAGTGTCACTTGTTACTATGGAGAACAATCCTTTGAGGGGTTTGTTCGGGGTATCTTCACGTCGACTGGAACCACAATTAGCTACCCCTCAACCCTCTGTACCTACAGAAAATATTGAATATGAAATCCCTTCGGGTATGATAGAACAACTGCTAGCTAATCCTTATGCAGGAGATGGGACCGAATATCCTGATGTGCACTTGATATATGTGGAACAAATTTGTGGATTATTTAAGACTGCAGGTTTACCCGGGGATCAAGTTATGAAGAAGGTTTTTCCTTTACCTTTGAAGGTTAAATGATTGGCATGGTATATGCTCTGCGATGATATTGGATCTTGGAACTGGAACCGATTGGAAATGGAGTTTCACCAAGAAAATTATCCTATGCATCTAGTTCATCGTGGTTGGAATTACATATATAATTGTTGGCCTCGTGATTTAGAAAGTATAACTCAAACTTGGGGGAGGCTTAAGTGAATGTTATATTCATGCCCCAATCATGAGCTCTCAAGAGAATTTATTATTCATAATTTTTATGCTCGACATTCTTGTCATGATCAATCCATGCTTGATACTTCTTGTGCTCGTTCTTTTATGAAGAAGACTATTGAATTTTGCTGGGATCTTTTGGAAAGATTTAAATGCAACTCTTAAGATTGGGAACTCGACGAAGGTAAAGAGTCGGGTATTAAGCTTATGTATGATTGTGTCAAATCTTTTATGAATATCGATGCATTTTCAAAGTTTAGCACTAAATATGAACTTGACTCTGAGATAGTAGCCTCCTTTTGTGAATCTTTTGATACTGATGTTGATCTCCCTAAAGAGAAGTGGTTTAAATATCACCCACCTATTAAAGAAGAAATTAAATAACTGGTACCAGTTAAAGAAGGAACTATACTTTATAATGTTGATCAAGTTGTTCCTACTGCTTATATTGAGAAACCACCTTTTCATGTAAGGATAAAGGAACATGCTAAAGTTTCAACTGTGGTTAACAAAATTTATATCAGAACACCTAAACCAGATGAACAAATTAAAGTAGAACCTAATATTGCTATGGTCAATGATCTCTTGGATGAAAATGTAGACGGGCATGTTATTTGCTTCAATGAAGATGCTTCTAGAACTGCCAAGCCTGATAAAAAGGATAAACACATACCTGTTGTTGGCATGCCCGTTGTCTCAGACAAAATAGGAGATCACTACTATCATGGTTTATGTGACATATGTGCTAGCATGAGTGCTATTCCCTACTCTTTATACCAAGAAATTATGAATGACATAGCACCCGCGGAGATAGAAGACATTGATGTCACTATTAACTTGCTAATAGAGATACTATATCACCAATTGGGATTGTTAGAGATGTTGAAGTCTTGTGTGCGAAAATAAATTACCCTACTGATTATCATGTTCTTGGTTCCCCCCAAGACGACTTATGTCCCATTATCTTTGGTAGAGCTTTCTTGAACACTGTTAATGCGAAAATAGATAGTAAGAAACAAACTGTTGGTGTTAGTTTTGGTGATGAGTCTCGTGAATTTATTTTCTCCAAGTTTAATAGAAATCTTCATGAAAAAGAATTGCCTAGTAAAGATGAAATTATTGGTCTTGCTTCTATTGATGTGCCTCCTACTGATCCTCTAGAACAATATCTACTAGACCTTGAAAATGATTTACATATGCATGAAAGAAACAAAATAGATAATATTTTCTTTGAGCAATGTCCTCTGCTTAAACATAATCTACCTATTGAAACTCTAGGAGGTCCTCCTCCACCTAAAGGTGATCCTGTGTTTGAATTAAAACAATTGCCTGACACTTTGAAATATGCTTATCTTGATGAAAAGAAGATATATCATGTTATTATCAGTGCTAACCTTTCAGAACATGAATAAGAAAGATTATTGAAAGTTCTAAGGAAGCACCGAGCTGCTATCGGATATACTCTTGATGATTTAAAGGGCATCAGTCCCACTCTATGTCAGCATAAGATTAATATGGAACCTTATGCTAAACCCATTGTGGATCATCAACGTCGGTTAAATCCAAAAATGAAAGAAGTGGAAAGAACGAAAATATTAAAACTTCTGGAAGCAGGTATAATCTATCCTATAGCTGATAGTAGATGGGTAAGTCACGTTCATTGTGTTCCTAAGAAAGGAGGTATTATTGTTGTTCCTAATGATAAGAATGAAATTATTCCGCAAAAAATTGTTACATGCTATAGAATGGTAATTGATTTTTGGAAATTAAATAAAGCAACTTGAAAGATCATTACCCTCTACCTTTTATTGATAAAATGCTAGGAAGATTATCAAAGCACACACACTTTTGCTTCCTTGATGGATACTCTGGTTTGTCACAAATACCTGATTCTCAACCTGATCAAGAAAAGACTACTTTGACATGTCCCTTTGGAACTTATGCTTATAGACGTGTGCCTTTTGGTTTATGCAATGCACCTGCTACCTTTCAAAGATTTATGACTACAATATTCTCCGACTATTGTGAAAAGATTGTAGAGGTTTTCATGGATGATTTCTCTATTTATGGGAAGTCTTTTGATGATTGTTTAAGAAATCTTGATCGAGTTTTGCAAAGATGTGAACAAACAAGTCTTGTCTTGAATAGGGAGAAATGCCACTTTATGGTTAATGAGGGTATTATCTTGGGCCATAAAATTTCTGAAAAGGGTGTTGAAGTGGATAAAAGCTAAACACTACTGTAGGATGGTCCAAACATGACACTACGATCAGAGACCCTTGGACGAAACTGTGTGCGATGCCATAATTGCATACAGTGGTGTAAAAGAACCATAAAAAAGGTCCAAAAAATTAGCGATGACGGATGCATTAAACACGGTTCAGATTTTAGTTGGGTGTGCGATGAAGGGCATACAATTCAGTTCAATTAACTCTTTGTGATGAGGAGGAACAAAAGAAACGGGCAGCCAAATGAAGGTGTGCGAGATACAACATACGGTTCACTAGGATGAACTGCGTGTTATTAGGCAACACAATGGAAATGGTTCAACTAAAAAAGATGTGTCTGATATGGGGCAAACATGTCTGTAATCAGAAATGTGTGCAAAGACCAATAATAACACAGACGATTGCTGATAATAAGCTGTGTGATTTGCTCTATCTCCAGAATAATAACATGTATATATGTATATATATATATATATATATATATATATATATATATATATATATATATATATATATATATATATATATATATATATATATATAACTAAAATAAACATCCAATTACATAAGTGGCTATACAGATCATTCGAACATGTGGTTTATATCAATTTCATGCATTCTAAAGTAAGAGAAATGATCGTCTAGTCATCTACTTCTTGTGATGGTCCCGCCACTGCTCTTTGGCTCGATCCCTTGTCTAGGGTAGGAAGAAGACACTTCCTCATGTCAACAATCGGCATGTACATCTAGTAGCTTGTGTCCACGTCCTTGGCCGCAAACCTAAGATGTTCTTCATCCAATCTCTCATGCCACACACCGTGCCAGGCATTTTTGTCCTTGTTTCTCTCATTCTTCATCTTCATGTAGTACGGATCGATGATGGCCGAGGCGAGGTCAACCTGGGAGCTAAGTTTGTTTTTTTCGCCGCCCCAGACCTTTTAGTGGTGCTGGATGTTGACAAGATTCAGGCATTCAATTCCAAAACCTTGAGCGCTTTTAGATCATTGGTGGTGTCCACCGTAGTGAAACTGTAGTCGGAGCGGTTTGATAAACCTGAAGAAACGCTTGCAAGGCCTTGTAGCAAGGTGGTAGTGGTAGACGAGAACGTCATGTTGCACGCACAACTGGGCGACAACAACCTTCTGATTGTGCCTGGCATGACCGGTGGTATACTCAAGGTCGAAGCCGACCACTTGGTACTTGTCCTCAGCAAGGAACTGCTCGATAGTTAGGATGGTGCTCTCCATAGAGACCGGATTGTTCATGTACACCACCGAGAGGGCCTCCCCCCTCATGTGAGTGTCCACTAGGTGATGCATGGTGAACTACCCGCCGTTGTCATCGTCGGCCGCTGGGAGCGCCATTGGAGCCATGGGGATCGCCATTGGAACCAATGGATGTCCTCTTTGTATGTGTCATCATGGGTGTGCTTATTGTGTCGTGGGATGCGTGAAATGATGGTAAATAGCCGCATGAATAAATGGGGGCCAGGCAGCCTGGATTCTCTGCATGTCTGCATGGCAGTTTTTGCAGCGGGTAACTGCATTGTCTCGCCGCGCCCGGCGCAACCGCATGCACACGAACGCGCGTGATCATGCGCCGGTCTCAAACACTGGCAGCGCGCGTGGAGGGACGAGGGCATTGCACTCGGAGGGACGCGAAGTAGAGCGCACGCGGCCACCTGAACCACAAGCAACAACACACATAGAGCAGTTGAACAAGCAGGAAATGGTCGCCTACAAGTCGGACGACAATTGCGTCGCTAAGTAGAGAGTGGTCGTGTGCTACTCCCTCCGTCTAGTCTATAGTCCCCTTTATATTATGTGCCGTACTTTGCCCTCAAATTTAACCAACAAAATGTTAATGCATGTTATAAAAATTATATAATTGGAAACTATGTTCAAATACGAATCCAAGTATATAATCTTTGGCGATATGCATTCGTATCTTATTAGTTAAATTATACTATAAACCAGGACGGGGGTATAGTAGGTAATTAAATCGCAAACGTTTTTTTATTAACCGTATGTGTACGTGGCCTTTCGTCCACCTCTCGCATGTCTGGTCACCCTGCTGCTGCAGAAGACTTACAGCGCAAGTTTGCGCAGCACGCGGGGGCGTTCTTTTGGCCAAACGGTGGCGCCAATGAATCATCGATGAGCCTGTTCCCGCGCAACCTCACAGGTTCCTGCGCAAGCTTCCCGCCCGACTCAGTGAAATCCCCCAAAATCCCAATGCTTGCCGGCCTGCTATATAAACAAACACGGCTGACGAGTCCTGCGTCGCATTTTACCCTCCCTCCCTATACCATATCTTGTCTGCTTCTCCCACAACCACCAATGGCACCGGTCAGTAGTCGTCGCTCAGCCACTCCGCCGTCATCAAAGGAGAGCTCTAGTTGGGAGTCTAAACCGGGGCGGCGGCGCAGTCCCCAACGTAGTGTAGTGCGCGTGGCATCCCTGTTGGGTGTGCGCGGAACACCCACCACACGCTCCGGCGCCGCTGCCCGTCGGCAGCTGTTGCCGGCCGCCGTTGTCACCACACCACCGTCGAAAGCCAGGGCCATCTCCCGCTCTGCCGCCACGGCCCGAAGGCGGGAGGTGGTCGTCGTGGCCGCCACCCCACTACCGGCTACCGTGGCCATCACCTACTACGCCACCGCGGCCCGAAGGGGGGAGGTGGTGGTTGTGGGGGTTAGCTTGCATCGTAAAGTCATAGAATCGTATAACAGAATCACGATTCTGACAACCTTAAAGTAGAAACTAAAGGAACAAATCCTACAGTTTTCCTTTGCTCCATTCCTTTGAACCAAATGCATGAATAGTAGTACTATAGGAAACTTTCTAATTCCTATGTTTTTTCCTTCACTTTTCCATTCAAGCACTGGCGATTCTAGTTGGCAGGCTTGAAGAGGGAAAAGCCTACACTCCAAAAATGTTTTTGTGCTACTTCTACTACTTTGGACCCAGTCCACTTCTCTACTAGATCAACTCCCAGGCCCATCTAGAAATGCACAGCTCAAACGCACAAGAATAGATAATGATGGCTTTCGAGAGAGTCCATCACGGATAGCTAGGTGGCCTGGTAACTCACAGCTTGTTATACAAAAGAAACTAATTGTATTTCACTTTACTACGTGTTCTCGGTGGAGAATATAAATAACATGTGGAGTAAAAAAGCGATGCAGCAAGTGTATAACCTCTTGGTCAAAGCCATGTTGATCTCAACATCATTGGGTTGGTCGCTGAGGTTGTTGTGGCTGATGTAGTAGTTGAAGGACGGGAAGAAAATCTTAGGCGCCTAGAGATGGAGCCAAGAGTACTGCTCAGCTGTGACGGAGGGTTTCTTTGTTGGAGCAACTTCGGTGAGTTGTACGATGGCGAGGCTGAAGCAGGACAAGAGAGACAATGTTAACCTGAGTGGAATTATAATAGATGATATAAAATACATAACCAGAAAGTGCTAGATGTAAAATACACAAACCACACATCGCCAAATTTAACTGCCGAAACTGAATTTTAATGTCAAAACTAAATTTTAATGTCAAAACTGAACGCACTATTAGCAGAAAAGCAGTAGCAGCAGCAGTGCCCAGAGCAGCAACTTGTGCGGGAGCCGGGGCAGCTGGTCATGGAGAAGCATCTCGGTAGAAGCTGTAGGGGCTCGAGCGACAGCACTTGATATGTCTCCAACGTATCTATAATTTTTTATTGTTCCATGCTATTATTTATTAGGTTTTGGATGTTTAATGGGCTTTGTTATACACTTTTATAATTTTTTTGGGACTAACCTATTAACCCAAAGGCCCAGTCCAGATTGTTGATTTTTGCCTATTTTAGGGTTTTACAGAAAAGGAATATCAAACGGAGTCCAAATGGAATGAAACATTCGGGAGAGATATTTTTGGAGCGATATCTTCACGGGAGACTTGAGAACCACGGAATAGGGCACACGTGGCGTCCACGAGGGTGCCCCCCTCCTTTAGGGCGCGCCCCTGCCTCGTGGATCACCCGGTGGTCCCCCGATGCCCTCCTTCCTCATATATATACCCATGTACCCTGAAAACATTAGAAGAGGAGAAAAAACCCTAATACCACCGCCGCAACCTTCTGTTCCCATGAGATCCCATCTTGGGGCATGTTCCGGAGCTCCGCCGGAGGGGGGTCTACCACGGAGTTCTTCTACATCAACACCATCACCTCACCATGAGTTGTGAGTAGTTTACCACAGACCTTCGGGTCCATAGTTAGTACCTAGATGGCTTCTTCTCTCTCTTTGGATCTCAATACCAAGTTCTCCTCGGTCTTCGAGGAGATCTATTCGATGTATTCTCTTTTTGTGGTGTGTTTGTCGAGATCCGATCAATTGTGGGTTTATGATCAAGATTATCTATGAGAAATATTTGGTTCTTTTATGTATGATTATAATATCCTTGCAAGTCTCTTCGAGTTATTGGTTTGGTTTGGCCTACTAGATCTATAGTTCTTGCAATGGGAGAAGTGCTTGGCTTTGGGTTCAATCTTGCGGTGTCCTTTCCCAGTGACAGTATGGGCAGCAAGGCACGTATTGTATTGTTCCCATCGAGGATAAAAAGATGGGGTTTATATCATATTGCTTGAGTTTATCCCTCTACATCATGTCATCTTGCTTAAAGCATTACTCTGTTCTTCTGAACTTAATACTCTGGATGCATGTTGGATAGCGGTCGATGTGTGGAGTAATAGTAGTAGATGCAGAATTGTTTCGGTCTACTTGTCACGGACGTGATGACTATATATAATGATCATGCCTAGATATTCTCATAAGTATTCGCTTTTCTAACAATTGCTCGATGGTAATTCGTTCAACCACTGTAGAATTCTGCTATCATGAGAGAAGCCTCTAGTGAAACCTATGGCTCTGGGTCTATTCTCAACATATCAATCTACAATCCACTTTACTTTTCTGTTTTTACTTTCTGTTCTTATATCCAAAATTATCAAACTACCATATCTCACTTTCGTAAGTGACCATAAATGGATTGACAACCCCTTATCGAGTTGTTTGCGAAGTTCTTATTTGTTTGTACAGGTGCGAGGGACTCGCACGTGGTCTCCTACTGGATTTATACCTTGGTTCTCAAAAACTGAGGGAAATACTTACGCTACTGTGCTGCATCACCCTTTCCTCTTCGAGGGAATACAACGCAAGCTCGAGAAGTAGCAGCAGGATCTTTTGCTCGTGCAGCAGCAGCGCGAGCAAGGGTAGAGCAGCATAGCAACCAAGAGCAAGAGCAAGAGCAGCACCATGAGCAAGAGCAAGAGCAGACCAGGCAGGGGGCCAAGAGCAATAGCAGAGCAGCAGCACCAGCGAGAGCCAAAGCAGCAGCTACTACTGATGTGGAGGTCACCGACGAGGGAGCAACGTCGTACATGAAGTGGCCGGGGACGCCGCCGTAGATGGAGTCGCGCCATGGCGGCTCGGGACCGAGCACCGGCAGCACCGTGAGATGGAATCAAGAAGAAAATGCAGCGATTACTGCAGAACTTCTTTGGTGGCGTCGATTAGGCCTTAGCTTCATCTGAGGAATCGGTGATGGTGCTACTGTTCCAGTGGGCCAAATGAAGACTGCGTTGTGGGAATGGAGGTGGCGTGAAAGACTAGGCGAACATCGGGGTAGCTTGGAGGTGGAAGACGGGTGGCTGAACCAATGGGATGACGAGATCGATGATGGATCCGCATCTGGTGCGGTGGATGAGGGACGTCGAGCTAATGTGATGGACGATGTCCTCGAGGAAGAGGCTCCGGCTGGTGGTGGATGGAGGAGGGTGTGGGGCTTCATGAGTTTTCATGGCTTTAGTGTCGGGATTTGCACTAGGTGGTTCTTTTGGTTCAGGGGTATCACGGGAATTTCACGTGTCGGGATTTTGCATGAGGTGGGAGTTATCGTGCGCGTTGTAATTTTGGGATGGCAAGGCACGGGTTGAGATGGAGGGATTTTTCTGAGCACAACGAGACAAAGAGATATCTTAAAATTTCAGGATAACAAGGTGCGGGTTAAATTTCCGGACAAGCCTAATGTATATTGTACCAAATCAATTCGCACTTCCGTCGACGAGAAAAACAAAAAGATATCAATTCGCACCACACAAGAGAGTCTAGTCATGTTTTACTGTATAAGTTAATAGATATGCCATTCAAGACTTTGAATCCATGTTATGTTCAAATGAAATATTTCACTATGTGTATAATGCATGTAACCTGTGACTCCAATAAACAATTAAGTGCATTCCAAACGTATATACTACCGCTTCAATATGAACTAAATTTGAAGTTGCTTCTCTATTTGAATAAGATCTACAATCATGATTGTTTTCAAGTTAAACCATTTGAATTCATTTCTCTATTCTAATAAGATCTACAATCATCATTATTGTCAGGTTAAACCATTGTTTGTATATTATCATCAAAGAATGCCGGATTAAGGTCTCCGTAGACCCAAGAAAATGTTCAAACTCTGGGGCGTGTGCGAAGAACTCAATATCTCTAGCCCGCTAACTCGTCAATCTCATGGCCTAGCTCGATGAATGAGAAGGAAAAGAGACTTAGCAATTTACCCAGGTTCGGGCCACCTAGCGATGTAAGACCCTACTCTTGCTTTGTGGTGGATTAGCCTCGCAGGGGCTGAAGATTAACTAGTACACAGGAACAACAGCCTTAGGAGGTGTGTTCTTGGGTGAGTGCTAGCCAGTGAGGGTTTGGGGTTCGGATCCCATCCTATGGTGGTGGCTAAGCTATATTTATATTGGCCTTGGTCCTCTTCTTCTGAAAACGAAGGTGGGAAGGGATCCCACGACGACCAATTTGAAAGGGGACTAGAAGTACATCTTATCCTGACGAAAGGTGGTCTTCGCCTGCAAAGCTTCTGATCGTGACGCTGTGGTGGGCTCGGAGATGATATTCGTCCTGCTGCCCTGGCAGTGTTAGTCTCGTTGCACAGGAATGGAAACCTTTGGTTGATTCCTCGGGACTCCGCGACTACGCTTGCTTCCTTAGCCCCAAAGAGGAAACCTGCTGCTCTGCGCCTGCTGGCACCCGCCTGGCCTTGGTCACAATGGCTTGCATTACTTGATCCACACGGGTTGGATGCTTGCATTGGAAACTCCACTCCTCTGAAGGCAGCCTGGGGGCCGCACCCATCTGTGGGGACCTCGACTTGGAAGTCGAGATCACCGAATGCACGTGTACAGTGATCCCAGAGATCAATGCTCACTGAACACACAGAAGCTAAAATAACAAGAGTCTTACATCCACACACATAGTTTTACACGAATTAAGGCCGTTATGGCCAAGTCTTACATAGATAGAGCCTCACGAGCTAAATAGCAAATAACTCAAGTAGCGGAAGTCTTCGATAAAATGGGTAGAACCCATGCCATCTGCCTTAACCCTACAGGCATTCTGACTGGGATAGCGTCCTAGTTCGCATGGTCGTCTCCAAAGAACTCTTCCTCATAATCCTGCTCTTCCATGCCTGGCCAATTAAATAACCAGTGGCAAGCCAATGAGTACTTTGAATGTACGCGCAAGCAACCCATGATGTAGTTCAAGTAACAAAGCAATTGAATAATAATGAACAATCTAGCAGGAGGCTAGAACAATATGCCATCATCAAGTTTATGCATCAATAACCTCGCGTAATCCTTGAGAACAGGTTACCGACTTCAACATGAATATGATTCATCTCATTGAGTCAAGTCACCATCTTGACTCACACACATACGCATGGTTTCACAAACATTTGGACGCAGCCCAAGAGTGGTTACCCAACTGTCCATGACCGTGGACACGGCTATTCGAATAGTTTTACACTCTGCAGAGGTTGCGCACTTTACCCACAAGATCCGGGGAACTTCCGTGTCATCCACGACCCGCGGTACCTCAAGTACCCGGGGTAAGCACCCGGTCGTTACCTTTCCTTAGACGACACTAACATAGAGTCCACTCGTCGGCACACGGCCTTTGGGGTACAAACAATAGATCACGGGACTTGCCTTAATTCAATGTTTTACGCGTACCCGAAGGGACCAACGGTGTGTCCGGTGCCCTGTGAAAACAGTCATGGTCGCCTATCCAAGCACGACCCCGTCCCGGGAAAGACCTCAAGTCTTCCCGTCACTAGTAATGCGGGCACCATGCTTGTATCGACCTAAGTAATCAATAAAGCCCCGTCCCATAAGGGGTAGTGTGGTTGCACATGTAGGGTTGGAATAACGGTCGCAACTTCAACCAATCCGTTTGAAAAACACACACACCTGCCTTGGCACACCACTTCGTCATCAAGTGGTCACCCAACTCATCATTATCATCACCCTCGGGCATAAATGGCACCCGACGGGGTTTTGTGTAAAGACTTCAACCATGGAGGTTCATGTCACACATGCATCACTTTCCATAACTACTAAACACATGCAAGATCAAGATCAACTATTGCATGTCATCTAGCACATAGCAAGATCAACAATAAAGCATGCATCATGTGGTGGTTCATCTAGGTTACCATCGTAACCCTAATCATTATGCATCGGAAACCAACGGGTTTCCGAAGAACAAGTGTATCATGGTCAAAGGGCTGCTTGCCTGGATTGGCTTGGTCTTAAAAGTCTTCTAGTCCTTCTCCTTCTTCTTCCACAGCAACTTCGTCAAATACGGGATCTATACGTCGCATAATAACCACGGAAAAATAAGAATACAAATAAAACAGAAAAACCAAAGTGCTCAGAAAAATGTCAACTCATTTTTGTAAAATACTAGAGGGTTTTCTAAGATGGGAAAAAAAATCTTAGTTGGAGTTTTGGAGTTACAGAATAGGATATATTGATTTTTGAATAGGAGTTATACTGCCCAAATTTGAATTTAAATTTGAACAGTACAGAAAAGTTTCATGGATTTGAATGAAAGTAGTACCATTAAATAGGTTGGAATATTACAAGATTTTAGGAGTTGGAAATATTTAATTTGGGTCAATATTCTTTTTTGCATAAATGTTTAAAACATTAGCAGAAAAGAAAAAGAGAAAAAGGGTCCTGTGCACTGGGCCAGATGTGGCCACAGTGCACGGCCCGAACGGCTCGGCCTGGCCGCACGGAGCCAGCGCGCGCGCACGTCAGGTTTCAAACCTGACGGGCGGGGCCCGTGGGTCAGCGGCACACAGGAGGGGAGAGAGGTGGGGGGATGACAGGTGGGGCCCGCCTGTCATCTCTAACCCCGCGGTCACGGCGGCGGCGAGCTCACCGGCGTCGACTCCGGCCACGGCGACGGCAACAGAGGCCAGGGACGGACTCAGCGTCGTGTCGCGGTTGCAACGGTGGTAGCGCGGCACGGCGGGGAGCCCTGGTTCGCCGGCGACGAGGTGCGACGGCGGAGGCTCGTCGGAGGTCAGTTGCAGCAGCCGTTTCCGACTGCAAACAGAGGGGGAAAGAGAGGGGAAAGGGTCAGTGGTGTGCTGCGGTTCTGAAACGGGCGGGAGGAGAGGCAGGGGAGGCCTGTACCTCGAGATCGCCGGCGGCCCGATGCGGCGGAGCTCCGGTCGATCCCGAGCACTGGGGCGCTCCGGGGTCGAACTAGTGATGCGGGAGGGACCGGGGTAGAGTTGTGAGGCTGGTGGTGGTGTTGGAAGAGCTCGGGGAGGTCTATATATAGGGCCCCGACGAGGACCCGTGGTCCAGTGCGCCGGCGAGCTCCGGCTCGTCGCTACAGCGCACGGGAGGCTACGGGGGTGAGTCAGGGGAGTTGCTGGACGAGTCCTACGCCCTGCTGAGGTAAGAGGAGGAGCGGGGGAGCAACAGGGAGGCGCGCGCGTGTGGAGCAGAGGAGTGGCGGAAGCGGGCGGCCGGTGCGCGTGCGGCGACGCTCACTGGAGGGCGCGGGAGGAGGGGGAACAGCGCCGGGGACGTCGCGGACGTCGAGGCGCCTCGACTGGCGCGAGGGGGAGGCTCGAGGTTGTCGGTGTTCAACGATTGGCCCGTGCCAGCGTGTGAGATGCACTGTTCACGCGCTCTGGAGCGCGCGTATGGCTGGCATCAGCATGCTCTCGCCGGCTTGGTCCGTTCCAGCGTGCCCAACAGTGTCTGGTGAGTAGAGGGAGTAGTAAAGAATTGCCCTGAGGCTTTGGATGCTCTGGGGTGCAGAGAGAGAGAGGAGGGCTGGTAACAAGGTGAAAGTGGGCTGTACAGCAGGGTAAAGCTGAGGTTTCAACCCTCAATCATGGAGATGAGGTGCTGGGGAAGTTACTGGGGTTTGCTGGTAACTTAATGGGCCTGTGGTAAGAAGCTGAGGCTATGGAGAAAAGTGAAAGTGGTCAAAATGGAGGTTTTAAGATTTCTGCAGAAGGTGTTTGATCTGTGTTTGATCAAGCAAAAGAGGTCCACTTGACGTGGCACTTGACAGGGTTGAAAGACATGAGGAAATAGGGTGCTTTACCAAATTTAGGCTCATTTGAAGATACTAGCCAATGTAGCTTTGGTGAACCCTAGAAATCAACAGAATCAGTTTCATCTTGATTGAGTCAAGCTAATCATCTCCCCTTGATGCACCACTTGGTGTAGCATCATCATTTGGGGTATTGATCATGCTCACAAAGTTTGAGGCTCCAGATAAAAAGTTGGTAATGTAAAGTTGTTCAAATTTGCATTTGAACAGAAGGGGTTTTGAGGTGATCTGATCAAGTTGCTCTATTCCAAATCTTGTGCCATTTGGTCTAGGTGCCTTATTAGGCCATTCTAGCATGTGCACCAAGTTTGAGAGCATTTGGACAAGTTTGGCAATGTAAAGTTGCTCAAACTTCAAATATGGACAGAATGGTTATGAAGGGGTTTGAAGAGGTTTTCTTGCTTCCCAAGGCATGGGACTTTGGCAAGATCATCAAATATGTCATATATGACATGATAGAATTTCCCTGGAATTTTTGGAGAAAAAATCCTTTCTAAATATTTCAAAAGCTTGAAATATCCAGAAAGGGTTTTAGAGGGTTTAGCCCATTATTTTGAACATGACCAAGTGTTGAAACTCTTATATATGGACAATATATGTCCTCTGAGTCTCTCTGAATTTTGGCAAATATTTTTGAAATAGTTAAATAATTTTCCCCTATTAAAGACCATTTCTGGCCTTAAGAAAAAGCTTTTAAATAAAATAGGAAAATAACTTTTAAAATTATACCTTTGTGGTTTCTGGGAGTCCTATGTCTACTAGGTCTCAAATAAACCTTTTGCAATAATTTTCACACCCTTAATCAAGTACTTGCAGTGCAAATCTCAATTTAGGGGTTTTTGGGAAAAACTAAATTTACAAAATACTTTTTGGCCAAATTAATTTTGTAAGAAAATACTATACTGCTATATAACACTTGGCATGATCATTGGGCAGAAGTTTTGAGTGTGGAGATGAAATCTACAAGAAGTCATAGTTGACTTTAATGAGCACATGAAAAAGCAAATGAAGAAAACTCAATTCCAAATAAGAGCCAAATGATGCTAAAAAATTTTGCTGGTCCAAATTTTCATGCTCCAAAGTTACAAATAACATGTTACAAAATGCAGGGTGTGACAGACCTACCCCCCTTACAAGAATCTCGCCCCCGATATTCCTAAACTAGGGCTTAAAAGAGGTCGGGAAACTCGGATCTAAGATAGTCTTCTCGTTCCCAGGTTGCTTCTGCTTTGGTGTGGTTGCTCCACTGGACCTTGAAGTACTTGATGGTACGGCTCCGCTTACGTCGTTCTGCTTCGTCCAGAATACGAATGGGCTTCTCGCGGTAGGTCAAATCAGGCTGCAGATCAATGGCTTGGTGATCCACATCCTTGTAGAGACTGGGCTTGTCTGGAACCTGGAGACATTTCCGGAGTTGTGACACATGGAACACATTGTGCACATCGGATAGCTCAGGTGGTAGTTCCAACTGATAAGCCACTTCTCCTCGTCGGTCAGTGATCTTGAAAGGGCCAATGAACCTTGGTGCGAGCTTCCCCTTGACGTGGAAACGCTTGGTTCCCTTCAGAGGAGTTACTCGCAGGTACACATGATCTCCGACACGGAAACTCATGTCTCGACGTCGAGTGTCAGCATAACTCTTCTGCCTTGACTTGGCTACCTTTAATCGCTCTCTGACTAGTTGGACTTGCTCTTCTGCTGCGCGGAGAATATCCGGTCCAAAGACTAGTCCTTCTCCAGTCTCTGACCAGTTGAGGGGTGTGCGACATCTGCGTCCGTACAACACCTCAAATGGTGCCATCTGAAGGCTTGACTGGTAACTGTTGTTATAGGAGAACTCGGCAAAAGGGAGACAATCTTCCCACTTGGCTCCATATGCCAGGACACAGGCTCGGAGCATGTCCTCGAGAATCTGATTGACTCGCTCAGTTTGACCTCCGGTCTGTGGGTGGAAAGCTGTGCTGAAAGACAACTTGGTTCCCAAGGCTTCTTGGAATCTCTTCCAGAACCTTGAGGTGAACTGGGTGCCTCGATCTGACACAATCTCCTTGGGAACACCGTGAAGACTTACGATTCGGTTGATATAGAGAGTTGCCAGCTGGTTGCCTGAGTAGGTAGTCTTGACAGGAATGAAATGAGCCACCTTGGTCAAATGATCGACTATGACCCAGATAGAGTCATGTCCTCTATTCGACCTTGGTAATCCAGTGATGAAGTCCATTCCGACTTTATCCCACTTCCACTCAGGAACCTTGAGTGGTTGAAGCAATCCAGCGGGTCGCTGATATTCAGCCTTGACCTTTTGGCACACATCACATTTTGCAACATAGGTTGCAATCTCTCTCTTCATACCGTGCCACCAGAATCGTGCCTTCAAGTCTTGGTACATCTTGGTTCCTCCGGGGTGGATGTAATACGGGGTGTCGTGGGCTTCCTGCAGAATCAGCGTCTTCCACTCGGTGTTGTTTGGTACGCAGAGACGACCTTTGTACCAAACAATCCCGTGCTCGTCTTCGGAGAATCCTGGGGCCTTGCCCATCTTCATCTTCCTCTTGATACCTTCAATGCTTGCGTGTCCATCTTGAGCCTTCTTGACGTCGTCCATCAGGGTTGGTCTGACTTCCAAATGATCCAGAAATCCAGGGGTAACCAATTCCAAACTGAATTGTTCAATCTTCTTAAACAAGGCTGGCTGCCTTTCTTGAATAATGACATTCAAAGAGCAAGCCTTCCTGCTTAAGGCATCGGCCACCACGTTGGCCTTCCCAGGGTGATACTGAACACTGAGATCATAATCCTTGATGAGTTCCAACCATCTCCGCTGCCTCATGTTCAACTCTTTTTTGGTGAAAATATACTTCAGACTTTTGTGGTCTGTGTAAATCTCACACCGTTTCCCTAGGAGGTAATGCCGCCATGTCTTCAAGGCATGAACTACTGCCGCTAGCTCAAGATCGTGAGTAGCGTAGTTCTCCTCATGAGGTCGTAGCTGCCTGGAGAGGTATGCTATGACGCGGCCTTCTTGCATCAGAACGCTTCCCAATCCGGTTCGAGAGGCATCACAATATATCACGAACTCCTTGTGAATATCAGGTGTTGCCAGAACTGGGGCGGTGTTCAATCTCTTCTTGAGCTCTTGGAAGCTCTCTTCGCATTTTGGCGTCCACTCGAACTTCTTGTCCTTCTTGAGGAGCTGAGTCATTGGTCGTGCAATGCTAGAGAATCCTTCCACGAACTTGCGGTAATAGCCCGCCAATCCGAGGAAGCTTCTGACTTCCTTGACGGTCGTTGGAGATTGCCATTGGGTCACAGCTTCAATTTTTGCAGGATCAACAGATAATCCTTCCTCGGTCAAGACATGACCTAAGAATCCAACTTTGTGCAGCCAAAACTCACACTTGCTAAACTTGGCATACAGTTGGTGCTCACGAAGCTTGTCTAGGACCATCCTCAGATGCTGCTCATGCTCTTCCTCCGACTTCGAGAACACGAGAATGTCATCAATGAAGACAACAACGAACTTGTCCAGATATTCCATGAAGACATTATTCATGAGATACATGAAGTAAGCTGGGGCATTGGTTAACCCAAAAGACATGACCGTGCACTCGTACAGGCCATATCTGGTTACGAATGCCGTCTTCGGAATATCTTGGGGTCTGATCTTCAGCTGGTAATACCCAGATCTGAGGTCGATCTTGGAGAATACCTTGGCTCCGCTGAGCTGATCAAACAGATCTTCGATCTTGGGAAGTGGGTACTTGTTCTTAATTGTAACTTCATTGAGGGAACGATAGTCAATGCATAAGCGGATGGTACCGTCCCTCTTTGCCACAAATAGAACAGGAGATCCCCAAGGGGAGGCACTCGGGAGGATAAATCCTTTCCTTAGCTGCTCTTCTAGCTGCTTCTTCAACTCGGCTAGTTCTTCCGTCCTCATTCTATAAGGCTTCTTATAGATGGGTCCTGCTCCGGGCATGAGCTCGATGATGAACTCAATGTCACGGTCAGGGGGCATTCCCGGTAGTTCATCCGGAAAGACATCAGGATACTCACATACCACCGGTACTTGGTCTAGCCCAACTTCGGACAGACAGTTGACTTTAGCGGCTTGAGCGGAAGAGGAGTTGGGGGCAAACTTGACTTCTACACCTTGGTCATTGGTCACAGTGACTGTCCGATTGGCACAGTCTAACAAGCCTTGGTGCTTACTGAGCCAATCCATCCCTAAGATCACATCCAAGCCTTGCGATCTCAGGATGATAAGGTCTGCTAGGAAGTCTACACCGTTAATGGTAATACCGACTCCTTTACAGCCTATCTTGGCTCTCATCTCGGCTCCGGGGGTTTGTACCACCATAGGGTTATTCTGGGGTGTAGGGGTCATGCCACTTTTTAATGCAAATCTTTGAGTGACAAATGAATGCGTTGCTCCAGAATCAAACAAGACAGTTGCATGTGCTGAGTTGACAAGGAATGTACCCAGCACGACGTCCGGGTCTTCCTGGGCTTCTTCAGCAGTGACGTGATTCACACGCCCCTTCCCATAGTTCGGTGGATTGCGAGGAGCTGGGTTCCTTGGTGGCATTCCTCGGCCTTGTCCCTGGTTCTGCGCATTGGGGCGCGGGGCATCAGGCTTCTTGTTAGGGCATACCCTGGAGATGTGTCCGGGCTGACCACACCCAAAACAAGTGACTTGATTTGGAGTGCTGATCTTGTTGCCACCACTGGTATTGGGGTTGGCATACTGCTGAGGCTGAGGATTGGCACGAGGTGCAGGAGCTCTTGGCTGCTGATAGGTTGGCTTGGCCGGGGCTGACTGCCACGGACGAGGCTTCTGGTTGCTGGAACTTCCCTTGCTGATCAGCTTGCGCTTGCGAGTGTCTTCCAAAGCACGCCGCTTGTCTTCAAGCATAAGTGCCTTGTTCACCAGGTCAGGGAAAGACGGGCAGTCGCACACGACAAGCGAATATTGCAGAGTCTGATTAAGGCCTTCCATGAAGCGCTCCCTTTTGGCAGCATCAGTGCTGACATCCTCAGGGGCATACCTTGACAGAATACTGAACTTCTGCATGTACTCCTTGACAGTGCCACTTCCTTGCTTCAGGGCTCGGAACTCACGCTTTTTGATAGCCATGACTCCAGAAGGAATGTGGGCCTTGCGGAATTCTGCCTTGAAGTTAACCCAAGTGATGTCTTGTTCAGCATGCATGACCTTGAATCCATCCCACCAAGCTCTTGCGGTTCCCCCGAGGCAGTGGGCTGCATAAACCACCTTCTCACGATCTTCGGTGCATCCGACTAGTTCAAGAATCTCCTCAATGGAACGGACCCAGTCATCTGCATCCAGGGGTTCAGCAGTCTCGATGAAGGTTGGCGGTGCATGCTTCTTGAACTCTGCCAACGTGGAACGTCCATTGCCATTCCCCGCCGGCTGGCGGTTGTTGGCGACAGCTTGAGCTATCAGCTGAAGAGCTGCAGTGTTGGCTTGGCGTTCCTCTCGGAAAGCTTGGAGAAGCTGAGCCATGTCTATGCTTGGAGGAGGTGGTGGTGGAGCTTGGTCGTTGGTTTGGTCGTGGTCTGCCTCTGGCTGAGAGGATGCTCCGGCTTCGGGCTGCTGGGTAGAGGTACTAGTACGAGTTACAACAGGCATCCTGTTGGAGCGGTAAGAGGTCTCATGACTCGGAAGAGGAAAGGCAAGATAGATAGGTGCCTAGTAAGGGGGTGGGTGTGACACTAAATCAAAATCATGCAAGGGCCGTAAGGCCAAAACACTTTCATTAAAAATCCAAATGGGCGATGTAGTCGTTTACACCTTCCCGAAGGAAGAATACGACATACATTCCGACACAAAAAAAGCAAGCACTAGATGGTTTCATATGAACCATACAAGGACTCGACTGCGCATAGGGGTTACACGACCTATCCTACCATAGGGGTTACAACGGGCATATCCGAGTAGCGAATAATGCCTAAGCGGCGGAATGCTCGGTCGCGTATTCCGGCTCTTCTGGGTCTTCCTCCTTGTCTTCATCTGTCTGGGCCCCCTTGTCACTTGAGGGAGTGGGGGAGTGGAGGAGTTGGATACGACGGTGCTTCGACGGTGGTGCAGGGAAAAGCTTGCGGTATTCCCTTGCTGTCATCCGGCGTCGCCGAGGTGGTTCTTCACCCTTGGAAGACACATCCTCGGAGGGCCTTCCGCCTCGATATGCGATAGCGGATTGTCCAGAAGGTGCTCCTTCCTTTCTTGATCCTGTTTGCCTTCTCTTGAGCTCGACGAAGAAGTGCCTTGGTCTTGTAAAGTTCTTCTCGAAGCTTCATTGATTCCGAGGCCAAGTCTTGTGCCAAGCTGTCGGCACATAGACTGAAGTAGGTCTGGAACCGAAGCGAGAGTCCATCCTTAAGTGGAGGGGCTAGTGCGCTGCTTTCTTCGTCACCTTCCTTCCGGTAAGGTAAGTAGCGAGTTGCCATCTTGGCTGCCATCTCCGGAAGAAGCTCGCGGAGACGGGTTAGTGCCTTGAGTGCAGCAGCCTCGGCAGCAAGTGGTAGTGTCGTCATCTGGGGTCCCTCGAAGAACCAACTTGTGGGAGGATCGTTTGCCTTCACAATCACTTCCACATGGTACTCCACCTCAGTATCGCTCACCCAATGCTCGTGGTAGGTGAGGATGGGTGCTTGGTGGAACTGACACTCCTGGAGGCTATCCTCGAGAAGTAGGGGAAACCCAGTGGTCAGGTGCTCTTCGGGAACAGCGGCCATCTACAAAGGTGGTATAGGAGGGTTTAATAAACTGAGAAAATCTCAGGTTTAGAAAAGAAGAGAGGTTCAGAAGGTTTTGAAAAAGGGGTCTCGACAAACTAACGCCCATGCTAACTAAGGCTTCCTACAGTCATGATGGCTCTGATACCAGCTCTGTGGGGACCCCGACTTGGAAGTCGAGATCACCGAATGCACGTGTACAGTGATCCCAGAGATCAATGCTCACTGAACACACAGAAGCTGAAATAACAAGAGTCTTACATCCACACAAATAGTTTTACACGAATTAAGGCCGTTATGGCCAAGTCTTACATAGATAGAGCCTCACGAGCTAAATAGCAAATAACTCAAGTAGCGGAAGTCTTCGATAAAACGGGTAGAACCCATGCGATCTGCCTTAACCCTACAGGCATTCTGACTGGGATAGCGTCCTAGTTCGCATGGTCGTCTCCAAAGAACTCTTCCTCATAATCCTGCTCTTCCATGCCTGGCCAATTAAATAACCAGTGGCAAGCCAATGAGTACTTTGAATGTACTCACAAGCAACCCATGATGTAGTTCAAGTAACAAAGCAATTGAATAATAATGAACAATCTAGCAGGAGGCTAGAACAATATGCCATCATCAAGTTTATGCATCAATAACCTCGCGTAATCCTTGAGAACAGGTTACCGACTTCAACATGAATATGATTCATCTCATTGAGTCAAGTCACCATCTTGACTCACACACATACGCATGGTTTCACAAACATTTGGACGTAGCCCAAGAGCAGTTACCCAACTGTCCATGACCGTGGACACGGCTATTCGAATAGTTTTACACTCTGCAGAGGTTGCGCACTTTACCCACAAGATCCGGGGAACTTCCGTGTCATCCACGACCCGCGGTACCTCAAGTACCCGGGGTAAGCACCCGATCGTTACCTTTCCTTAGACGACACTAACATAGAGTCCACTCGTTGGCACACGGCCTTTGGGGTACAAACAATAGATCACGGGACTTGCCCTAATTCAATGTTTTACGCGTACCCGAAGGGACCAACGGTGTGTCCGGTGCCCTGTGAAAACAGTCATGGTCGCCTATCCAAGCACGACCCCGTCCCGGGAAAGACCTCAAGTCTTCCCGTCACTAGTAATGCGGGCACCATGCTAGTATCGACCTAAGTAATCAATAAAGCCCCGTCCCATAAGGGGTAGTGTGGTTGCACATGTAGGGTTGGAATAACGGTCGCAACTTCAACCAATCTGTTTGAAAAACACACACACCTGCCTTGGCACACCACTTCGTCATCAAGTGGTCACCCAACTCATCATTATCATCACCCTCGGGCATAAATGGCACCCGACGGGGTTTTGTGTAAAGACTTCAACCATGGAGGTTCATGTCACACATGCATCACTTTCCATAACTACTAAACACATGCAATATCAAGATGAACTATTGCATTTCATCTAGCACATAGCAAGATCAACAATAAAGCATTCATCATGTGGTGGTTCATCTAGGTTACCATCGTAACCCTAATCATTATGCATCGGAAACCAACGGGTTTCCGAAGAACAAGTGTATCATGGTCAAAGGGCTGCTTGCCTGGATTGGCTTGGTCTTCAAAGTCTTCTAGTCCTTCTCCTTCTTCTTCCACAACAACTTCGTCAAATACGGGATCTATACGTCACATAATAACCACGGAAAAATAAGAATACAAATAAAACAGAAAAACCAAAGTGCTCAGAAAAATGTCAACTCATTTTTGTAAAATACTAGAGGGTTTTCTAAGATGGGGAAAAATCTTAGTTGGAGTTTTGGAGTTACAGAATAGGATATATTGATTTTTGAATAGGAGTTATACTGCCCAAATTTGAATTTAAATTTGAACAGTACAGAAAAGTTTCATGGATTTGAATGAAAGTAGTACCATTAAATAGGTTGGAATATTACAAGATTTTAGGAGTTGGAAATATTTAATTTGGGTCAATATTGTTTTCTGCATAAATGTTTAAAACATTAACAGAAAAGAAAAAGAGAAAAAGGGTCCTGTGCACTGGGCCAGAAGTGGCCACAGTGCACGGCCCGAACGACTCGGCCTGGCCGCACGGAGCCAGCGCGCGCGCACGTCAGGTTTCAAACCTGACGGGCGGGGCCCGTGGGTCAGCGGCATAGAGGAGGGGAAAGAGGTGGGGGGATGACAGGCGGGGCCCGCCTATCATCTCTAACCCCGCGGTCACGGCGGCGGCGAGCTCACCGGCGTCGACTCCGGCCACGGCGACGGCAACAGAGGCCAGGGACGGACTCAGCGTCGTGTCGCGGTTGCAACGGTGGTAGCGCGGCACGGCGGGGAGCCCTGGTTCGCCGGCGACGAGGTGCGACGGCGAAGGCTCGTCGGAGGTCAGTTGCAGCGGCCGTTTCCGACTGCAAACAGAGGGGGAAAGAGAGGGGAAAGGGTCGGTGGTGTGTTGCGGTTCTGAAACGGGCAGGAGGAGAGGCAGCGGAGGCCTGTACCTCGAGATCGCCGGCGGCCCGACGCGGCGGAGCTCCGGTCGATCCCGAGCACTGGGGCGCTCCGGGGTCGAACTAGTGATGCGGGAGGGACTAGGGGAGAGTTGTGAGGCTGGTGGTGGTGTTGGAAGAGCTCGGGGAGGTCTATATATAGGGCCCCGACGAGGACACGTGGTCCAGTGCGCCGGCGAGCTCCGGCTCGTCGCTACAGCGCACGGGAGGCTACGGGGGTGAGTCAGGGGAGTTGCTGGGCGAGTCCTACGCCCAGCTGAGGTAAGAGGAGGAGCGGGGGAGCAACAGGGAGGCGCGCGCGTGTGGAGCAGAGGAGTGGCCTAAGCGGGCGGCCGGTGCGCGTGCGGCGACGCTCACTGGAGGGCGCAGGAGGAGGGGGAACAGCGCCGGGGACGTCGCGGACGTCGAGGCGCCTCGACTGGCGCGAGGGGGAGGCTCGAGGTTGTCGGGGTTCAATGATTGGCCCGAGCCAGCGTGTGAGATGCACTGTTCACGCGCTCTGGAGCGCGCGTATGGCTGGCATCAGCATGCTCTCACCGGCTTGGTCCGTTCCAGCGTGCCCAACAGTGTCTGGTGAGTAGAGGGAGTAGTACAGAATTGCCCTGAGGCTTTGGATGCTCTGGGGTGCAGAGAGAGAGAGAGGAGGGCTGGTAACAAGGTGAAAGTGGGCTGTACAGCAGGGTAAAGCTGAGGTTTCGCCCCTCAATCATGGAGATGAGGTGCTGGGGAAGTTACTGGGGTTTGCTGGTAACTTAATGGGCTTGTGGTAAGAAGCTGAGGCTATGGAGAAAAGTGAAAGTGGTCAAAATGGAGGTTTTAAGATTTCTGCAGAAGGTGTTTGATCTGTGTTTGATCAAGCAAAAGAGGTCCACTTGACATGGCACTTGACAGGGTTGAAAGACATGAGGAAATAGGGTGCTTTACCAAATTTAGGTTCATTTGAAGAAACTAGCCAATGTAGCTTTGGTGAACCCTAGAAATCAACAGAATCAGTTTCATCTTGATTGAGTCAAGCTAATCATCTCCCCTTGATGCACCACTTGGTGTAGCATCATCATTTGGGGTATTGATCATGCTCACAAAGTTTGAGGCTCCAGATAAAAAGTTGGTAATGTAAAGTTGTTCAAATTTGCATTTGAACAGAAGGGGTTTTGAGGTGATCTGATCAAGTTGCTCTATTCCAAATCTTGTGCCATTTGGTCTAGGTGCCTTATTAGGCCATTCTAGCATGTGCACCAAGTTTGAGAGCATTTGGACAAGTTTGGCAATGTAAAGTTGCTCAAACTTCAAATATGGACAGAATGGTTATGAAGGGGTTTGAAGAGGTTTTCTTGCTTCCCAAGGCATGGGACTTTGGCAAGATCATCAAATATGTCATATATGACATGATAGAATTTCCCTGGAATTTTTGGAGAAAAAATCCTTTGTAAATATTTCAAAAGCTTGAAATATCCAGAAAGGGTTTTAGAGGGTTTAGCCCATTATTTTGAACATGACCAAGTGTTGAAACTCTTATATATGGACAATATATGTCCTCTGAGTCTCTCTGAATTTTGGCAAATATTTTTGAAATAGTTAAATAATTTTCCCCTATTAAAGACCATTTCTGGCCTTAAGAAAAAGCTTTTAAATAAAATAGGAAAATAACTTTTAAAATTATACCTTTGTGGTTTCTGGGAGTCCTATGTCTACTAGGTCTCAAATAAACCTTTTGCAATAATTTTCACACCCTTAATCAAGTACTTGCAGTGCAAATCTCAATTTAGGGGTTTTTGGGAAAAACTAAATTTACAAAATACTTTTTGGCCAAATTAATTTTGTAAGAAAATACTATACTGCTATATAACACTTGGCATGATCATTGGGCAGAAGTTTTGGGTGTGGAGATGAAATCTACAAGAAGTCATAGTTGACTTTAATGAGCACATGAAAAAGCAAATGAAGAAAACTCAATTCCAAATAAGAGCCAAATGATGCTGAAAATTTTTGCTGGTCCAAATTTTCATGCTCCAAAGTTACAAATAACATGTTACAAAATGCAGGGTGTGACACCATCGGAGGTCTTGGCATCGTCCGCCTTGCGAGGCTTGGCCCCTCGCGATGGTCTTGTCTTGTCGATTCTGGAGATGCGCCATACCAAGGTGTTGATGGAGCCACGTGGTGGGCCGTGGGCAGGCAAGTCTGGTCACCCTGGTTCCCAAAACAATGATAGTAGCCCCCGTGCCCAAGGTGCGCTTGGACTTGTCTTCGTGGCAAAGCGAGGCAAGGGCGAAGCGCCGCGGGCCCTCATCGCCTGTGGACTGAGTCAACGTGTGGTGCTTGATGGGACGTGAGAATCTCCACTTCCCCATGCAACCTCGGCAACTGTCCCATGCTGACTAAGGGACCTGCTCCCACTGCCGAGTCTTCATTGCCTTGTCTTCATCTTGCTCCAAATCCCCTTTCCTTCCTGCTGAAAGCGCCTCCAGATCTGCCTAAGCTTTCCCCCGAGCTCTCCACCGATGGCAACCGAGAAGGCGCAGCCCGCCACTCCAGCCATGCACTTGGCCTCCTCACCCGAGCTGGCCCTCAACATGTCCTCCATTACCAAGGCGGAGCATCTTGCCGTCGTGCTACCTCTAACGGCGAGCAACGACAATGAAGGGAGGGAGACGGTGCTTTGGGTCGGCTCCACCGAGCAGGGAACCTTGGCGGGGATCTTCTACCCCTTCTTCCTTTGTAGCATCTTCGCGGGGCTTATCCTGCCTTTCTCCAATTTCTTCCTCGCCGTCCTCGACCATTATCAAATCCATGCTCTGCATCTCCAGCCCAACTCCATCCTTCTCATGTCGATCTTCACCTTTTACAGCGAGGCGTTCGTGGTGGCCGCCGGGGTCCTTCTCGAGCAAGGTGTGCACGACCTTGCTGAGCTCCTCGTCGCCACCTCCATGCCCATATTCTACGAGCTGGGGCTCGTACCGCCGAGGCTCCCCAACTCCCTAGTGCAGGTGTCCTCCGGCGAGGACTCCGATGAGAGGTTGGAGGGACACTCGGAGGCGACCATGAACGATGTGGAGGGGACTTCTCCTCTGTCGTGGAATTAGCACGGCAGATGTCCGGTTTAGCGGACTTGATGATGGAACCATCGCACGGGTTAGCTTGAAGGGGTTCATAGCACACACAGGACACAGAGAGTTTATACTAGTTCGGCCCCTTCGATGAAGGTAAAAGCCTACGTCTAGTTGGTTTGGTATTGCTTGGGCGTCGGATTACAGGGAGCGGATTCGCTTGCCTGTAGTCTCGACGGGTTGATTCTTGCTTCTCCCTGAACCTTCGCCGGGTAGTCCCTTTATATAGAGGTGACGCCTGGTCCGGTTTACAGAGTCCTGAGGCCGGCTCATACTTGTGTCCGCCTCGGTCTCTGTCCTTTCTTCCTTGTCTCTCAAGTTACATCGCTTGGCGGTTTACAAACCACACTTCTATACATGGGCCCTAAGATCTCATGGGCCGTAGCCTTTGCTAAATATTACAACCAAGTATAATATGACTAAGCCGGTTTACAATAGTCATTTCATACCTGCTAGTTATATCCCTGACATTAGGCCCCAGAATGATTTGAACACGTTCACATCAGTCTTCCTTGTCTTGTATAATTTTCTTCTGTCTTCACATTTTTGTAAACCGGCTCTGACGTCATCTTCGAGAATCACTAGATCTGACCGTGACATCATCTCCGCATTTAACGCTGCGAGCTGTACTATAGCTTTGTTTAATGGTTATCCGAAAATCGAGGCGTCAAAAAGGATCTTTATCCGATCTTTGCCCCCTCGAATCCCGCACCTGTCGCTTCGCATCTGTCCTTCGCTTATAAATACCGCCGTCCCCCTTCGTTCTTCCTTCTTTTCGCCTCTTCTTCCTTCGTCTGCCGCCCAAGCTTCAAGACTCCATTGTCGCCCGAGCTTGAAGCGCCGCCGTTGCCTCGCCGAGTCAAGACCTCCCTAGCCGCTGCATCAACCTGATTCGACCAGAGAACTCCGCTGCTGTCCTCCATTGTTCAGGTACGTCCTTTCTTCCTCATTATCGATCTGCATCTTCTAGGGTTCTTCCCTTGTTCTTCCGCCATTAGGGCTTTCAACGAAAGCTTCATCTGTTCCTCGTAAATGCTCACTTCGTAGAAAATTTGTGACCCTTATACCCAGTGAATAGATCTTCCACTAGTATTAGCTTTAGATCTCGCCATTTATACTTATCCTGTAGATTCATCTGCTCCGCATAAGACCCTTGCGTTTCCTCTCGTATTTTCTTGCACTTTATTTTCCTTTTCTTTTGCGCTCCCAGATCTATTCCACTTAGCCGTTTACAAGGAAATTGTTTCTTCTCCTTTGTAGATCCATTAGATATACTCCGGTTTAAACCGTTATGCCCTGTTCCTGTAAAACCTTTGAAATTGAACGCGACGGTTTAGCTGTTCCTCTTTTACTGTCATGAACCGGTAATGACATAACTCCCTGTTATTGCCGGTTTAACCGTACCATTAGTCCTCGGTTCAAACCGTTGCGTAACTTTCATAGATATTTTCCGATTTATATTGTTGTACCCGCATAATCCGTTTTTTTGCACTTTATCTTTTTCAGTACTTGTCTTTCCATTACTATGGCCAAGCAGTTTGTCTCTTGTGATTGGGTTCCTTCCATCATCACGGAAGAAGACTTGATCAAAATCTCTGAAATTGGTACCTTAGGCCCTCAGTCTGTTTTGAAGTGGCGAGCTCCGGGGAATTAATGCCCTCCTACTCCCAGGCCTGGGGAGGTTATTGTGTTCTTTGATCACATATCCCGAGGCTTCTCTCCCCCCGGTTCAAAGTTTTTCCGGGACGTTCTTGCTGCCTTCCAACTCCACCCTCAGGATATTGGACCCAACTCTATTTCAAATATTTGTGACTTCCAAGTGTTTTCGGAGGTGTATCTGCAAGAAGAACCGTCTGTCGATCTGTTCCGGGACTTCTTTCACCTGAACCGGCGCACAGAGTACACCAGTGGACCGCATCAGGAACTCGGCGGTGTTAGTATCCAGAAAAGGAGGGACGCTGTCTTTCCTCACGCCGCTTTACACACGCATCCAAAAGAGTGGAACAAGTCATGGTTTTATTGCGTTGACACTTCTCCTGAAGGGGAGAACCCTTTGCCGGGTTATCGTGAGCACCGTATTCCGGAGGATCATCCTCTACCACAACGACTCAGCTCTGTCGAGCGGATCCGTTTTTCATCACAGCTCTCCAGGTTAAGAGCTTTTATAGCCAATGGCTTGATTGGAACTGACTTTCTGCGCTGCTGGTTGTCTTGGAGCATCCTTCCCTTGAGCCGGCGATCTCAGCTGATGTGCCAATATTCTGGTAAACCGGACGATCCTCAACGGTTTACCAAGGAAAAATTATCTGAATCGGAGATTATAGAATCAGCCAAGAAGATGCTCAACGTCTCCTTAGCAGACTGCAGCAAAGTCTGGTTAGCTCCATATTATAAGAAGAATAAGCTGCCTGCGGTAAGTTTTGCTTTATCCTGTATTTGTAATCCGTTTATTTAAACCGTCCCTTCAACTGTCTTTCCTTCTTATAAATAGGCTGATGATCCTTTCTGGAAGAGAAAACCTCAGGAGAAAACCGGCAAGCAAGCACGTCGTAAGACCTTTGCTAACAAGAAAAGAAAGGCAGCTCTTGACTCCAGCTCTCACGCCGAGGATGATGATCCGGATTCCGAGGTATGAATTAAACCGGTTTGAATTTTTCTTTCTTGTATTCATATCTGTATCTAATGATAACTTTCCAAAGGAGTTGGCTGAAGGTGATAATCCGGCCGAGGTTGAGGTAACTATCCTTTCTTCTGATTCAGAACCTCTTCCACAAAAAAGTCGTCGGACCGTCCGGAAATACCAATTTTCTCACCCTTATGCTCAGTTGGATCCTAATTTTATTTTGAAGAAGCAACAGCATGAAGCTCTTCGCCGGACCACTCGCCATAGTGGCCTGGCAGTGGAATCATCCGGGATTTCTTTAACTCCGGCTCGAAGACGCCGTGCTGAGGTTATACTTTCTCCGACTCTCCTTCATCCCAAGGTCAGGCTTATCCGGAAACCTCTTAAACCGTCTGACCCTGATTATCAGGAAACTCCACTGTCTTCTTCTGGTGAATCGACTGCCACACAACTTCCTCCATTGAAAACTGTCCCAGGGTAACTTTTTAACTTTTCCGGTTTATGATTCCTTTTTGCTTTATAATGTTAACTCATTTTGCATACCTTTTTCAGCAAACCAAAGCCTAGCAAGAAATCCAAGGCAAACAAGCCTCCTGCTGAGACCACTGCAGATGATCCGGCCGATGATCCGGCAACGACCGTTCCTCCAGAAAGCGAGCCCATAGTTCCTCTTGAAGATCCTGCGCCTACGGATCACCTCTCCGTACCCGAAAATCCTACTGCTGAAGATGCACACAACTCGCCAAGCCCTGCCCGGGTCAACTCTCCGCAAATTAATCCGGCATCTCCCAATCTGGCTCACACTGCGACTCCAATTGCCCCTTCTTCTCCAGAAGTTGTAGTGACTGGGGCTGCATTCGTTGCTCCGGCTGAGCCCACCGTTTTAGCCAAGCATACGGCTAAAACGGAGAAACTATATAAAGAGAAGGGCAAATGGAGTACTGAAGTATCCAATCTTGCAGACATGAGCACCCAAGAAATTTATTCTGGGTACCTAAACCGGCTCCACAGCAGCCGAGATTATGAAGCAAGCTTGGTTAACTTGATGAAGGAGAAATATGAGGTAATCCTTTTCTTCTGACTTTGTACTTTTGATATGCTTCTGTCCCATAACAGCCCCCAAGTTCCGGTTTAGCTGCGTGCTGAAGGTGAACCGGAACTTTATAGTTTGAACAATTGATCTTTACATTAGCCCCCTAGTATCAAGTAGATAACTTGTTTATGTATTTTGATACTTGTAAAAAATTTCTGCTGATACTTCAATCATCCATTAGTCGCCAAGTGTTAAGTATACAACTTGTTTGTGTGCTTGAGACTTGTAACTTTGAATTGCTGTTGCTTATTGCTTCGACTGCCAATAGCCCCCAAGTGTCAAGTAGACAACTTGTTTGTGTGCTTGAGACTTGTCTGATTTTTGCTTCTTGTCTTTTGATTGTGCTTGCAGGCTGAGTTAAACCGGAACGCTGATGAAATTAATGAACTTAGGAGCCGTCTTGCTGAGACAGAATCTGCCGCTTCAAAGGCTAAGAAAGATCTTCAGGTAAGTTTAAAGACTGCTGAAGATCTGAAGAAATACTTTGAAGAAGAGCGGACCACTTTTGAGGTTCAAAAGAAGGATCTGGAGAAAAGGATTCAGGATGCTGAAGGGGCGCTTAATCCGGTTACAGAAGAATTAACCGGTTTAAAGCAGCAGATTGAGCTGATGACCTCTGCAATCTTTGGTAAGTATAATCTGAACTCCTGCTTTACCCATGTAATCTTCCGTCTGTGCTGGTTTAACCGTAATATCTATATGCAGGGCGTCGTGTCTCCCATCTTGGGGATGACCTACGGAAGAAGCTTAAAGCATGTTACACCTTGGTCGAGCAGCTGTATTCCGGCGCTCAGAGGATCATTAGTGCAACTTCTTTCGGTAAACCAGCCCCTACGACTATTCAGGACACGTTGAAAAAATTATCTGTCTTGCCGGTTCGTCTTGAAGAAGTCAAAAAATCTGCTGCCCGAGGTGGTGCTCTTCTGGCCCTTACCAGGGCTAAGGCCTGGGTCCCAGATCTTGATTCGGAAGAAGCTTTAACCGGATTTCCTGATACAAAAGACGACGGCTCAACTTTTACCGCAAAGGATCTCTACGCCTTGACGAAGGAGATGCATCCCCTCGCCAGCAAGCTTGCAGCTGAATCCGATTTATCCACGTATCATCCTGGATACAACTTGCAAAACGAGCGGGTGTAGCGGCCGGTTTATGACACCTTCAACTTAATCCCGCCGGTTCGTCCTCATACCTTCGCTCCTGATATTGAACCTTCTGAACTTATCAACGAAGAGATGTATTTCCGGGCTTTGACGAAGATTGACTGGCGAGTACCGGACTTCCAACCACTCCAAGAAGACGAAGATATTCCGGATCAAGGTGATGGCCAGCCGTCTCAGCAAGGAGGAGCATAATTTCAGAATTTATTGTTGTAATCGCAGTCTCTGTTTTGCCAAACAATCTTCCCAATCCGTTGGGCTTGCTATGCCTTGTAATAGGATAGCTAAAACTTGATCTGCTTTAATCCGGATATTCTGTTTTTCTTATGTGAAATATTTGCCGATTTAAATGTTGTCTGATGTTGCTTATCTTGCATATCCTCTGCTCCTGAGATTATATATGCTCAATACTCTTAATCCGGTAGGACTTTAAAGTCTCTTGATGAAGACCTTCATGGATCCAATTAGAAACACCGGTTTTGATGATAAATTCCGGTTCATCTTGTTCTGCAAGACTTTGTTCAGAAATTTGTGGCTTGTTGCCTGATAGATGATCCGGGTTATAATAAACACCGGTTTACTCATGCTGGTATTCATGACCCAGACTTTCCACTTTATAGATATGTGGTCAGCTTCTGTAGCTGTTCCACTCCGGTTTGAAGGGTTATAAAACACAAACACAAAAAGATGCAAATTTTGCAAATAAGACCATGTAGTCGAGGCTTTTTAAGAGCTGCCAGGCTCAAAGCAAGGTTCAGCCAATCAATGGGACGTGGATTATCCATCTTTCCCAGGGGGCCTAGCCAATCACTGAACGTGTATTATCCATCTTTTCAGAGGGCCGATAGAACCGCAAATAAGAACTGAGCCAATCAATGGGATGTGGATTATCCATCTTTCCCAGAGGGCCTAGCCAATCACTGAACGTGGATTATTCATCTTTTCAGAGGGCCGATAGAACCGTACAGAAAAAATTGAGCCAATCACTGGATGTGGATTATCCATCTTTCCAGAGGGCCGAGCCAATCACTGAACGTGGATTATCCATCTTTTCAGAGGGCCTCCATGGTTCCTCCTGAACCGGTGGGTAAATATAAACCAATCACTCAATGTGGATTATCCATCTTTTCAGAGGGTCTCCAGGGTTCCTCCTGAACCGGTGGGTAAATATAAACCAATCACTGAATGTGGATTATCCATCTTTTCAGAGGGTCTCCAGGGTTCCTCCTGAACCGGTGGGTAAATCGTGAAGCGTCCTCTCTTCGAACCGGATATGATCTCATGTTCTTTAGAGAGTTTTATTGCTCCATTGTATACTCTGCAAAAAATCGACTTTTAAACCGGCCAACATATTGAAATATAATATCTGATAAAAAAACTTGTATGGTTGTCCTCACAAGATATTTGTATGTGAAAAAGGGCTGAGCCCCCGGTTTACCGAGGGTGCCGGTTTATTCATTAATCATAATATATACATAGGATACATTGGAGCGCGTAGCTCAAGCATAGTATGGCCGTAAATGGGCGATGTTCCACGGCCTCTTCGTCTCCTCTTCTGACGTCCGTGAGTCCTTGTGTTCTCGAACGTCCACCAGGTAATATGAACCGTTGTGTAGATTCTTACTGACCACAAAGGGCCCTTCCCAAGGTGGAGATAACTTGTGCATATCTGTTTGATCTTGGATGAGCCGGAGTACCAAGTCACCCTCCTGGAATGTCCTTGTTCTGATCCGGCGGCTATGATATCTGCGTAAGTCTTGCTGATAAATTGCAGATCATGCTGCAGCTATATCACGCTCTTCATCCAGCCGGTCCAAATTGTCCTGTCGTGCTCTCTTGTTGGCTGCTTCAACATAAGCTGTCACCCTTGGTGAATCATGACGTATATCGCTCGGAAGGACTGCTTCAGCACCATAGACCATGAAGAAAGGTGTGTAACCTGTAGACCGGTTTGGTGTAGTGTTGATACTCCAAAGAACAGATGGCAACTCCTCAACCCAACATCCTGGGGTTCTCTGCAAAGGTGTCATAAGCCGGGGTTTGATACCTCGCAAAATCTCCTGATTTGCCCTTTCAGCCTGACCATTGGATTGGGGGTGGGCCACAGAAGACACGTCCAAGCGAATATGTTCTCGTTGACAGAATTCTTCCATCTCACCCTGAGATAAATTGGTGCCATTGTCTGTGATGATGTTGTGTGGAAAGCCAAACCGGAAAATTACTTTTTTGATGAATTTAACTGCCGTTGCTGCATCACACTTGCTTATAGGCTCTGCTTCAACCCACTTTGTAAACTTATCTACTGCTACTAGTAGATGAGTTTTCTGATCTTGGGATCGCTTAAAGGGTCCAACCATATCAAGCCCCCAAGTCGCAAACGGCCAAGTTATTGGTATCATCCGGAGCTCCTGTGCCGGAACCAAAGCACGCCTCGAAAATTTCTGACAAGCGTCACACTTCCGGACCATATCTGCCGCATCTGCATGAGCAGTTAACCAATAGAAACCATGCCGGAATGCTTTAGCCACCAATGATTTTGAACCGGCATGATGACCACAAACCCCTTCATGGATCTCACGAAGAATCTCACAACCTTCCTCAGCTGATACACACCACTGAAATACTCCAGAAGTACTGCGATGATGAAGCTCTCCGTTCGCAATCGTCATGGACTTAGAACACCTGATTATCTGTCGTGCTTCTTCTTCATCGTCCGGGAACTCTCCTCGGCTCAGGTATGCCCAATAGGGCAGCGTCCAATCTGGAATAACATGGAGCGCTGCAACTAACTGTGCCTCCGGATCAGGAACAGCTATGTCTTCCTCCGACGGTATCTGAACCGAAGGACTGTGCAATTCATCCAAAAAAGTGTTTGGTGGCACCGGTTTACGTTGAGAACCTAGCCGGCTTAGAGCGTCGGCCGCTTCGTTCCTTCGCCGGTCTATATGATCCAGCTGATATCCTTTGAAGTATCCTGCAACTGCTTCAACCTCTCGTCTATAAGCCGCCATGAGGGGATCTCTAGAATCCCACTTGCCGGAAACTTGCTGTGCCACCAGATCTGAGTCGCCAAAGCACTTAACCCGGCTCAAGTTCATCTCCTTCGCCAGCCGCAAACCATGAAGTAGTGCTTCATATTCCGCTGCATTATTAGTACAAGGAAACAATAGGCGGAGGACATAACAAAATTTATCACCTCTGGGGGAAGTTAAGACAACTCTAGCCCCCGAGCCCTCCAACTGTTTTGAACCGTCAAAGTGAATTGTCCAGTAAGTAAGATCCGGCTTCTCCTCAGGAGTTTGCAACTCTGCCCAATCATTGATGAAATCTACCAATGCCTGAGATTTTATAGCGGTGCATGGCACATACTTCAACTCATGTTGGCTGAGCTCAATGGCCCACTTCGCTACTCTGCCTGTAGCTTCCCTGTTCTGGATTATATCCCCCAACGGTGCTGAACTAACCACAGTTATTGGATGACCTTGAAAATAGTGCTTCAACTTCCGGTTTGCCATGAACACACCATATACCAACTTCTGCCAATGAGGGTATCTCTGCTTGGATTCAATGAGTACTTCACTCACGTAGTAAACCGGGCGCTGAACCGGGTATTCCTTCCCTGCTTCCTTGCGCTCAACCACGATTGCGACGCTGACTGCCCGTGCATTGGCAGCGACGTATAACAGCAACGGCTCCTTATCAATAGGAGCAGCTAAAACCGGCGGCTTTGCCAATTGCCGCTATAAATCCTCGAACGCTGCGTTTGCCTCATCACTCCACATAAACCGGTCGGTTTTCCTCAGCATCTGGTAAAGCGGGATCGCCTTCTCTCCCAAACGGCTGATGAACCGGCTTAATGCTGTGTTCCGGCCAGCTATACGATGAACATCATTGATGCAAACCGGTTTAGTCAAAGATGTGATGGCCTTGATCTTCTCTGGATTAGCTTCTATTCCTCTGTTTGAGACCAAGAATCCCAGTAGCTTACCTGCCGGAACACCAAAAGCACACTTTTCCGGATTAAGCATCATCTTATAAGCTCGAAGATTATCAAAAGTTTCCTTAAGATCCTCTATCATTGTCTCTTCCTTCCTTGACTTGACCACAATGTCATCGACATACGTATAAACATTCCTCCCTATCTGCCCTTTTAGACAATTCTGAACGCAACGCTGATAAGTTGCATGTGCACTTTTAAGCCCAAAAGGCATAGATACATAGCAAAAAGCACCAAAAGGAGTTATGAAAGCTGTCTTCTCTTGGTCTTTAACTGCCATCTTGATCTGGTGATATCCTGAGTATGCATCCAAAAAACTTAGCCGCTCACATCCCGCTGTGGCATCAATGATTTGATCAATGCGAGGGAGAGCAAAAGGATCAGTTGGGCAAGCTTTGTTGAGGTCTGTGTAGTCCACACACATTCTCCACTTCCCATTCTTCTTTAACACCAGTACCGGATTAGCCAACCACTCCGGATGAAAAACTTCTACTATGAATCCTGCGGCCAAAAGTCTGGCCACTTCTTCTCCTATAGCCTTGCGCCTTTCCTCATTGAAGCGGCGCAGATACTGCTTGACCGGTTTAAACTTCGGATCAATATTAAGACTGTGCTCAGCGAGTTCTCTCGGTATACCTGGCATGTTAGAAGGTTTCCATGCAAAGATATCCCGGTTCTCACGGATGAACTCGATGAGCGCGCTTTCCTATTTGGGATCAAGGTTAGCGCTGATAGTGAACTGCTTAGACGAATCTCCAGGCACAAAATCAACTTGCTTGGTCTCCTCTGCTGATTTAAACTTCAACGCCGGATCATGCTCGGTAGTTGGCTTCTTCAGCGGAGTCATATCTGCCGGATCAACATTATCTTTATAAAATTTCAACTCTTCCATGGCACATACTGCTTCTGCATAGGCTGCATCTCCCTCTTCATATTCCACTGCTATCTTGCGACTTCCATGAACCGTGATCGTGCCCTTATGACCCGGCATTTTAAGCTGCAAATAAACATAACATGGCCTAGCCATAAACTTAGTGTAAACCGTCCTTCCAAACAGAGCGTGATATGGGCTTTTGATTTTGACGACTTCGAAAGTTATCATCTCTGACCTGGAATCATACTCATTCCGAAAAGTAACTTCCAAGTCAATCTTTCCAACCGGATAAGCCGACTTACCTGGGACCACTCCATGAAACACTGTATTTGATTGCCTTAATTTCTTATCCGTCAGACCCATACGACGGAAAGTCTCATAGTACAAGATATTGATACTGCTTCCACCGTCCATGAGAACCTTAGTGAATTTGTAGCCTCCCACCTGAGGTGCCACCACCAAGGCTAAATGGCCCGGATTATCCACCCGCATCGGGTGGTCTTCTCTGCTCCACACAATGGGTTGCTCTGACCAGCGCAGAAATTGCGGTGTTGCCGGTTCAACTGCGTTAACGGCCCGTTCAAAACCTTCTGATCTCTCTTACACAGACTTGTGGTGAAGACATGATATCGCCCACTGCTCAATTGCTTTGGATTACTTTGATATCCAGATTGCGGCTGCTGTTGCTGACGCTGTTGATTCCCCTGACTATTGTAATTCCCTTGGCCCTGCTGTTGATTGCTCTGGCTATTGTAACCACCTTGATGATGCGACTGATTGCCCTGGTTATTATAATTTCCTTGATTATTTTGATTATCGGCCCGGTTTTGATAACCATTGTTATTGCCCCTATACCCTGATCCGGAGCTGTTCCCCTGATGACCCGGACCATAAAATACAGGACCTGAACCGCCATTTGGAGGCCTGTCATGAGGATTGAAGCGGCCCGCCATTGCCTTCATAAGGGGCCTGCACTCCCTTATGGTATGCTTTGCCGGTCGACCTTTCATGCTATGTTTCGGACAAGGCTGATCTAACTCTTGATCCCAGCTAAGAGTTCCTCCGCCGGTTTGTGAAGGTGGATTTCCCAGGCTACGCTGAAAATCCCCTTGAACTTGAGTGTTGGCCACGAACTCAGAGCCACCCTCTGCCTTCTGTTTGCCCAAAAAACTCGTGGTAGCCGGATTAACTGGCGCCGGTTTACCAAACTTGCTAACCTTCCCTGTCTTGTCTCCTTCCGCTTCTGGATACTTGGTATTATCAGAGTCTCCATATTTTACCAAGGCACTCATGAGAGTTCCCATATCATTGCAATCCCTTTTAAGTCGGCCGAGCTTTAACTTCAAAGATTCAAACCAGCAATTGTTTTCCAAAGTCACTATCGCCGTACTAGGATTGATACTATTCGAAGAGTGTAATATCTCCGCTACTCTCCGCACCCAAGCTGCTGTAGACTCTTGCTCTCCTTGCACACAAGCTGCTAGATCCACCACTGACATCGGCTGTTTGCATGTATCTTTGAAGTTTTTGATAAACTGGCCGCGTAGTTCCCCCCATGATCCAATAGAGTTCGGGGGTAAACCCTTCAGCCAGGTCCGGGCCGTACCTTCAAGCATCATAGTAAAATACTTAGCACAAGCCGATTCATCCATGTCCAGCATCTCCATGCCCATCTCATAACTTTCAACCCAAGCTTCTGGAGCTAAATCTGCTGTGTAATTAGGTACCTTGCGGGGCCCCTTAAAATCATTAGGCAGCTTGACACCCCGTAAAGCGGGGATAAGACATTGCACCCCAAAAGAACTCGTTGTAGCTCCTGTTTCTGCTGTAGCTGTGTGAACCGGCGTCGTTTGACGAACCTCCTCCCGGGCTCCTGACCGAACCCGGTTTGCATCCAGAGCTGGTGCTGCTGCGCCCACTGGATTATCCTGTCTGCGCTGATGCCGCCTGCGTTCACTTCTAGACACTTCGGGTTCCTCCCAATGCCTAGTGTAACTCCGGCTGGGACGTGGTGTTGAATGTAGCATTTCCCTGCTATGAGAGTATGCTTGCTGCTATATCAACGCCGTATTAAGCAGCTCCTTGACCCTGCGTGCCTCCAATGCCACCGGAGACGTCTCCTCCACAGGTAAAGCGGCCAAACGTGCAGCAGCCGCAGCGATGTTATCCAAAGGGTTTGAATAATGACCTGGAGGGCTGGGAACGTAAGGTGCCGACGTGATCCGACGATCCCGCTCTACGGCGGGCTGCTGAACCGGCTCCTCCCTGGCTGGGGGTGCCCTCCGGTTTGAAACCGGATTATTACTAGTGCCAGCCCCAGGTGTCCTGAACAAATTCGTTGCTTCATAAACCGGCGGTAGACGAGACTGGTACTTCCGTCCCCTTACTCCTTCCATAGAAGCTTGCTCCATCCTTAGGTAAAAAGCCTGATCATCCAGCTTCGCTTGTCTCACCGCTATCATCTCTCTCTCTGCCTTCAGATCCTCTTTTAACTGATCAATCCGGCCTTTTAACTGAAGGAGCTCTGCATCATGATGCGCCTTGTCTGCCGGAGCTACTGTTTCCACTGCTTTAGCTGTGAACTCCTCGATCAAGGTGGATAGAACTTCAGTAGGTGAGAGGGCCGGGCCGCTCCCTCCTACACCAGCTTCTGCTGTCGTCCCGTTCACTGGGGGCTGTGAACCGGCCATAAAGACAGCCACCCGGTTTGGCGGGCCAAAGGGGTCCGGAATACTGTTTCCATCGGACTCGCCCTTAGACCGGCCGTCCTGCAACTGATACAGAGATTCAGTTTCTCCGAATAAAGATTTGTCGTCTGAGTAGACAGCTGTTGCACCATCGGATTCCGATCCGTCCTCAGCTCGAACTCCGTGGATTACTCCAACGAACACGTGCTTCACGGCGGGCTGAATCCGGGCCGATCTCGCACGCTGAGCCGGCTCGATGATGTTGGGGAAGGTGTCCGGCTCAGGTCCCGGTTCGCCGATTTTGCCAATGAAGACTTGGATGCTACCGAAGGGAACCCGGTACCCGTATTCGGTTGAATCGGCCTCCGGTCCCCAACCTGCGTCATCGATGTAGATCCGGCCGCGGCGACTCTTGGTCATCCGGCCGACCGCGTAACCCTTGAGCCCTTCAAAGCTGCCCTTCAAGAACTCGAAACCATCGTGCGGAGGCCCCACGGTGGGCGCCAACTGTCGTGGAATTAGCACGGCAGATGTCCGGTTTAGCGGACTTGATGATGGAACCATCGCACGGGTTAGCTTGAAGGGGTTCATAGCACACAAAGGACACAGAGAGTTTATACTAGTTCGGCCCCTTCAATGAAGGTAAAAGCCTACGTCTAGTTGGTTTGGTATTGCTTGGGCGTCGGATTACAGGGAGCGGATTCGCTTGCCTGTAGTCTCGACGGGTTGATTCTTGCTTCTCCCTGAACCGTCACCGGGTCGTCCCTTTATATAGAGGTGACGCCTGGTCCGGTTTACAGAGTCCTGAGGCCGGCTCATACTTGTGTCCGCCTCGGTCTCTGTCCTTTCTTCCTTGTCTCTCAAGTTACATCGCTTGGCGGTTTACAAACCACACTTCTATACATGGGCCCTAAGATCTCATGGGCCGTAGCCTTTACTAAATATTACAACCAAGTATAATATGACTAAGCCGGTTTACAATAGCCGGTTCATACCTGCTAGTTATATCCCTGACATCCTCCATCATAGAGCGAGCTCCTCCGCGATCTCTCCGATGACGATGACTCTGTCGAGTACTTGGTCGAGGGGTCCCCGCACTCCACCGGGGTCGTCACGAGGTCCAGGGGCACTAATACTTCTCCAACGTACCTATAATTTTTAATTGTTCCATGCTATTATATTATCCATCTTGGATGTTTTGTATGCATTTATATGCTATTTTATATGATTTTTGGGACTAACCTATTAACTTATATAGAGCCCAGTGCCAGTTTTAGTTTTTTCCTTGTTTTTGAGTTTCGCAGAAAAGGAATAACAAAAGGAGTCCAATTGACCTGAAAATTTAAGATGATTTTTTATGGACCAAAAGAAGCCCCTTAAGCAAAAGAGTTGGGCCAGAAGAGTCCCGAGCCAACGACATGGTTGGAGGGCGCGCCCTACCCCCCCCCCCCCCCCCCCCCCCCC
>LR738711.1:464488026-464501524 GCA_902687465.1 Secale cereale
GTGCGCATCCTCCGTCCTTGTCGTTGACTCGTGGACCCCTGAATTGTTCTCGACGACAAAAATCCATAAAATAGGGAAACCTCCAGAAATAAACCTAGAACGGGAGTTCCTCCGCCGCAAGCCTCTGTAGCCATGAAAACCCAATCAGGAGCCCATTCTGGCACCATGTCGGAGGGACAAACCATCACCGGTGGCCATCTTCATCATCCCGACGGTCTACTTGACGAGGAGGGAGTAGTTCACCCTCAAGGTTGAGGGTATGTACTAGTATCTATGTGTTTGATCTCTCTCTCTCTTGTGTTCTTGACTTGGCACGATCTTGATGAACCGCGAGCTTAGCTATTCTAGTTCGACATAATGATGTTTCTCCCCCTCTACCTTCTTGTAATGGATTGAGTTTTCCCTTTGAAGTTATCTTATCAGATTGAGTCTTTAAGGATTTGAGAACACTTGATGTATGTCTTGCATGTGCTTATCTATGGTGATAATGGGATATTCACGTGATCAACTTTTTGGTGATCAACTTGCGGGTTCAGTGACCTTGTGAACTTATGCATAGGGGTTGGCACAAGTTTTCGTCTTTACACTCTGGTAGAAACTTTGAGGCGCTCTTCGAAGTTCTTTTTGTTGGTTTGAATAGATGAATATGAGACTGTGTGATGCATCTCATATAATCAAACCCGCAGATACTTGTGGCGATAATGGAGTATCTAGGTGACATTAGGGTTTTGGTTGATGTGTGTCTTAAGGTGTTATTTTAGTACAAACTCTAGGGCTATTTGTGACACTTATATGAATAGCCCAATAGATCGATCAGAAGAATAACTTTGAGGTGGTTTCGTACCCTACAAAAATCTCTTCGTTTGTTCTCCGCAATTAGTGACTTTGGAGTGACTCTTTGTTGCACATTGAGGGATTGTCATATGATCTAATTATGTTATCATTGTTGAGAGAACGTCGACTAGTGAAAGTATGAACCCTAGGCTTTGTTTCCAAGCATTCCAATACCGTTTGTGCTCACTTTTATCATTAGTTACCTTGCTGTTTTCATATTTTCAGATTGCAAAAACCTATAGCTACCATCCATATTACACTTGTTTCACCATCTCTTGGCCGAACTAGTGCACCTATACAATTTACCATTGTATTGGGTGTGTTGGGGACACAATAGACTCTTTGTTATTTGGCTGCATGGTTGTTTGAGAGAGACCATTTTCATCCTAAGCCTCCCACGGATTGATAAACCTTAGGTCATCCACTTGAGGGAAAATTGCTACTCTCCTACAAAAATCTGCGCTTGGAGGCCCAACATGAGTCTACAAGAAGAAAGTTGTGTAGTAGACATCAAGCTCTTTTCTGGTGCCATTGCCAGGGAGGCTAGGTAAGCGGCACTCACATCCCGTCAACGAAGCTCTTTTCTAGTGCCGTTGCTAGGGAGGTCAGTGCTTGAAGGTATATCTTTAGATCTTGCAATTGAATCTTTTAGTTTCTTGTTTTGTAAAGATAAAACTACAAAAAAATGGAATTGAGGTTACCTCATATGCTTCATCTTTTTAATGTCTTTCGTAAAAATGATGGAAAGGAAAATTGTGCTCAATTGTTAGAAGAAGTTAATAAAATGTTTGGCACTAAATATTTGAATGATGAGCATGTTTGCAATGTTGTTATTATGTATTCTTTGAATATCCATGATGTCAATGATATGCAAAGCCACAAGCTTGGGGATGCTATGTTTAACGAAGATGATATTTTTAGTCCCCCAAGTTTTGATGTGCAAATTCATTATGATGAAAGCATGCCTCCTATTTATGATGATTATTGTGATGACACCTATGCTATAAAGAATAATAATAACGATGAAACTTGTCATCATGATGCCAATCAAGTATCTCATGATAGTTATTTTGTTGAGTTTGCTCCCACTATTATGAATGAGAAGAATTTTTCTTATATGGAGAGAAGTAAAATTTCTATGCTTATGGATCATGAAAGGAATGATTTATGTGATAGTTATATTTTTGGATTCCTTGATGATGCTACTGAAAATTATTATGAGAGAGGAACATATGCTTTTAAGTATTGCAATAATATCAAGTTTCCTCTGTATGTGTTGAAAGTTTGGAAGTTATGCTTATTTTGCCTTCCTATGCTAGTTGATTATTGTTCCCATATATTGTTTTCTCACAAAATCCCTATGCATAGGAAGTGGTTTAGACTTAAATGTGCTGGTCATGCAATTCATGATGCTCCCTTTATGTTTCAGTTCCTATCATTATGTGAGCATCATTGAAATCATCATGCCTGGCTACCAAGACGTTAAAGAAAAGCGCTTATTGGGAGACAACACAATACTTTTACCTACTGCTTTTATGTGTTCACATGATTAAGCTATTGTTGTAATCATGTTTAATAGCTTTTGTTTCAATAAAGTGCGAAGTAAAGCCTTTGGGATAGTGTGGTTGATAGTTGGCTTGATTCTGTGCGAAAACAGAAAGTTTTGCGTCTAGTGCAGAAAATTCAATAAATCACTGGAATGCTATAATTAGCTAAAACTTTTACACATGATTGATATAAAAATTTCCTACATCGTCCCAATTTTTTAGAATTCCAGAAGTATGGTGGTTGTCCAGATCATTATAGACGGTTCTATTTTTGACAGATTCTGTTTCCAATTCACAGTTTGCTTGTTTTAGTGTTACCATAGCTTATATTAAATGATATAAATTTTGGAAACGATAAGGTATAGTAGGCATTGTGTGAGAACAATTATGAATCTTGTCTTTGACAGTACCAAAGTGAATGATTTGCTTCATTATACTAATGCATCTCATGAATTTCCATTAAGTTTTGTGTGATTGAAGTTTTCATGTTTTGGGTGAGACATCGATATGATGAGAATAAGGAATGCCAAGACCCTGATCTAGGGGATGCCCATGGAATCCCAAGGTAATAATCAAGGAATATCCAATCAACTAAGCTTGGGGATGCCCTAGAAGGCATCCCCTCTTTCGAATTCAACATTATCGGTAACCTTACTTGGAGCTATATTTTTATGCATCGAATGATGTGTGTTTTGATTGGAGCTTAATTTTCTTTTTTTTTTTAGATTTGCTTGGTGTTACTTAGAATAAGGTTTAGTTCTTTTACTTCAATAAAAGTGTCAAGTATAGCCTTTACCATGTTCATTTTGCAAGTGTTTATGTTGTTGTTCGAAAACAGAAAGTTTTCTATCATTGTCTGAATTCTTCTAGATAGTCAGAACGTGATAAATTCTTCCATTTTACAAAGATAGAAATAATAAGTTCTCTGTAACGTGGTAAGTTTTCAGAATTTTTAGAGCTAGGGAAGTATGAGGACCATAGGGCTTCCACTTGGCGTGGGCGTAGCCACTCCTCGACCATGTCGTCCGCCAGCGCAGAGCATGGGGCTTCCACTGGATGTGTGGGTGGGAGGTCCCTCTGGTGGATCACTCCGGGCTTGTACAGCCCATCATGAGGAGGTCTATATGGGCACCCATGAGCCAGCGTAGGACTCACAAGGCTCTACATCAAGCCGGGTTACGTGTGATCTTCTAGCGCTTTGGGTAACTAATGTAACCTATGCCAAAATGAACCTCCAGAGGCCATTGCATCAAAATATCGAGCACCAAGGACCTCAGGAGATGATGTGAACGGGGCTGGCCCACCAGACAAAGGTTGGTCGTTTGGGTGTATCGATGCTGCAGGCCGGACCTGAGCACATGCGCCGTGTTTAGGCTTCTTCATGCAACAAACCACAGGAGAAGCACATGGTGCATAGTTCTCGCGAAGGCATCCCATACCAAGGAAGGAACCGGATTGCATGTCCTGACTTGCTAGTCCGGGCGTGGCGACACTCTAAGTGACAAAACACCGAACGTGCAGATTTTAAAATGCGAAGGGAAATCCATCGAAAGCAAAGCCAGTTCTGATTCACACACAAAACTATACAGGCTGCAGGGGCAGACCCTAACAGCTAGAGGAAGATGCAGCCCGAGGGGCGCCCTCAATTGAACAAACCAAAAACGTCACCTAGCAGATGTTGTTGAAGAAGAGTTGGGGCAGCCAAAGATGCGCACCGCAGATGTCGCCCCTCACGAGTCATCTGGCTCCTGGGTCTCACGAGGCTCCGAAGGTCTAGGAGGCTCGCGAGGGTTCGACGCCTACTCCGTCTGGATCACCCGGCGCCTGGCCTCGTGTGCCTCTAGGACGGCCCACATGCGGCACTAGTGTGCGGCAGCTGTGTTCTGCACACCTCAAGGCATGCGAACGTAGCTGTGAGGAGGGCCTCCGCACCGGCCGACACGGGACGGCCAAAAGAGCTCCTGAGAAGCGACTTTGTTGAACCCTGGGACGTTGACACAGACACGCAGCTCGCCACCCATGTCCGAGGCAGCAGCTGCACTAGGTCGTGTCATGCGATGCTGGCCATGCATGGCCCGCGCCTCTTGAAGTTCCTCGATCGCCTGGGTGATGGACTCCTGAGTGCTTGGCGCCTTGTGCCCCGCGCCCTGCTTACGGAGGCGGGTGTTGAAGCAGGCCTCCACATGGTGCCTGAACGACTCCATCGTGACGCCGGCCAGGTCAGAGGCGCTCCAGAGGATAGCCCCCAAGCCCAACCTGAGAGGGGTGCCGGGGGCGCCTCCTATGCGAGAGAAGGAGGTGCCCCAATAGTGGGCATAGGTCCTAAGTAACGATCATTCGATGCTCCGCCCTCCTGAGTTCCTCGCTGGAGAAGCTGCTTCCTCTTCTTGGGGATGACCTCAGGGGGATGGACGGCACCTTCAACATCTGAGTTTTCGACAACTACGGCCTGGTAGGTGCGCTTGAGGGAGCACACCCCATCCTTCTCGTCGTAGGTGACCGTGATGATGTGGCCGCTCCTCAACATCTTGAGGATGTTGTAGCCGTGGTGAGTCGCTACCGTGAAATTAGCCAAGGACGGATACCCGAGGATGGCGTTGTACAGGAGACAAATGTTGGCAACATCGAAGTCAATGAGCTCGGTGTTGTAGTTATCACGCTTGCCGAAGGTGACAGGGAGACTGATCTGCCCTATGGGGACTGTGGAGCCATCGGTTACTCCTGAGAAAGGCTTTGTGGGCAGGAGCCGGTCGTATGGCTCTTGGAGCGTGTATAATGTCTCAATGGAGAGGACGTTGTGCCCCGCACCGCCATCGACGAGTGTCCCGGTGACGAGGACATTGGTGATGGTAGGAGAGCAGATCATTGGGAGCGCACCGGCGATGGCCGTGCACTTGAGCTGGTCAGCAGAGTCAAAGGTGATAGCTTACTTGGACCATCTGAGGGGACACGACACCTCAAGCTTGGGGAGGGTCGTGTTCACCTCGCGATCGAACTGCTTGAAGATGCGATGGGAGGTAGGGGCCTGAGCGCTGCCCAATATGCAGGCAATGGAACGAGGCTCTTGGAAGCCTCGGGCCCCATCATCTTAGCGGTGGTCGTCTTTCCTTCTTAGCGGTGGCGGCAGAGCGGGAAGGCCTACGTTGCCATGAGGGCGATCCTCACAAGGTTGATCCCTCGAAGGGCCGTCACGAGGCTGGCCTTGCCAGTGGTCCTCGTGAGGCTGATCACGCCCGCCCTGGCAGGGGTCGCGGTTGTCACAGTGTCCTACACCACGGCCTCCTCCACGGCCGTAGCCGCGGTCGTTGCGCTCAGGAAGGCGGCCAAGGCGCCCGTCTCGGATGGCCCTGAGCTCTTGGCAGTCGTTGGTATTGTGATGGTGGACGTTGTGGAATACGCAGAACGGGTGACTGCCCTTGAAGGACCCGGGGTGGTCGTAGCCGCGCTTCATCTCTGGCTCGGCCGCGAGTGTGGCCGGGTCCTTGCACTTCACATCCTTGGCCTTGGCCTTCTTGTCTTCAGGGTCGGCCTCTGAAAGCTCATGGAGCGAGAGGAAACCTTGTTCTGCCCTCGCGCACTTGGTAGCCATGTTGAACTTCTCCAGAGCTGAACACAGGTCCTCATGGATGGCGAGTTCTTCCTTCATCTTGACGTCCGGGATGCCATAAGTGAACGCTGAGATGATGGCATCATCCAGCACCTTGGGGATCTTCATGCGAACGTTGGTGAAATGTTGGATGTATTTGTGCAGGGTCTCCCCTGGTTGCTGCTTGATGTGCCGCAGGTCACTACTTGCACGGGCACAGTCGTGGGTACCTTGGAAGTTGGCGATCAAGCGCTCGCGCAGCACATCCCAGGAGGAGATCTATCCCACGGGGAGGTTCAGGATCCACGAGCGTGCGCCATCCACGAGGGCCAAGGGAAACCAATTCGCCATGACTTTCTCATCACCGTTCGCTGCCTCGGTGCTTAGCTCATAGGGCTAAAGGAACTTAGCAGGGTTAGGTGTGCCATTGTAGCGCGGAGGCAGATCCGGCTTGAACTTGCCGGGTGAGCTGATGCGACGCATCTCCAGAGTAAACGTTCGGCAGCCTGCCGCACTCACGGGAGCCTGCTGCGGAGGGGGGCCCTAGTCCTGGTGCTCGCGTGTTGCCGCCTCGGGTGGCAGGCGGCCTTGACGGGGCGGTGCTGGGAGTGCACGTGCTTCTCCTTGAGGCTGTTGCACCACCTGGCAGCTTTCTTTGTCACGCGCCGGCGGCCTATACGGTGGGTCGCACTGAAGGGCCTCATGCCTTGGCTTGGGGACGACATCTTATCGGAGAGGGGGCGGATGTGGACCGTGGGCCACGTTGCCCGCCAGAGGCGGTGGGGGAGGCAGCGAGCGAGACGGTGAAGGGGGCTCTCCAGTGGCGCTGACGAGCTCGACGATGCTCGGCCGGGCGGTAGCGCAGAATCTCGTGTGCCATGAGCAACGCAACCTGCGAGTTCGGCGGCCCGCTACGGGCATGGGAGGATGAAGCAGCGGTTGGAGTCAGCAATGGAGTGGCGGTGCGGCCATTGCATCACACGGAAGGCGGCAGCGACGAGTCCTGCTGCTCATGAGCCGTGGGGCCCATGTCAGTGTTGGCCACGGGTGACAGCGAGCGGCGGGGGATGCCGTCGCCTATAGGTGTTGTTTCAGAAACGCAGGCGACGAGGGCCGCCCGGCGCTCAACACGAATTCGACAAGCGTCGGCCATGGGATCGGCGGAATAGTGGCGACTTGACCGACGAAAGAGAGGCTTCAACATGCCCGTACCTAGCGCGCAAAATGTAGGATTCAGGGCTCCGCAAACCCAAGAAAATTTTCGAACTCTGGGGCATGTGCGAAGAACTCAGCCTCTCCAGCCTGCTAACTCATCGATCTCATGGCCTAGCTCTATGAACGGGAACGAAAAGAGACTCAGCAGTTTACCCTGGTTCGGGCCACCTTGCCGTGAAATACCCTACTCCTGCTTTGGGATGGATTATCCTCGCGGGGGCTGGAGATGAACTAGTACAGAGGAAGAACAGCCTCAGGAGGTGTGTTCTTGGGTGAGAGCAAGCTAGTGAGGGTGGCTAAGCGCTAAGCTATATTTATAGTGGCCTTGGTCCTCATCCTCCGAAAACGAAGGCGGGAAGGGATCCCACAATGGCCAATTTCAAAGGGGACAAGAAGTACATCTTCTCCTGACGAAAGGTGGTCTTCGCGTGCAAAGCTTCTGATCGTGATGCCATGGTGGGCTCAACAATGACATCCGTCCTGCCGGCCTGGCGTTCTAGGTCTCGTAGCACAGGAATGGAAACCTTTGGCTGATTCCCCGAGACTCCGTGACTGCTCTTGCCTCCTTAGCACCAAAGAGGAAACCTGCTGCTCTGCGCCCACTGGCACCAGCCTGGCCTTGGTCGTCATGGCTTGTGTTACTTGATCCTCATGAGGCGGGTGCTTGCATAGGAAACTCCGCTCCTCCGGAGGCAACCTAGGGGGGACGCTCCCTTCGGAGGTCTTGGCCTCGTTCGCCTCACGAGGCTTGGCCCCTCCTGAGGGTCTTGTCTTGTCGATGCTGAAGATGGGCCGTACCAGGCTGCTGATGGAGCCACACTGTGGGCCGCGGGCAGGCAAGTCTGGGCACCCTGGTTCCCAGAACGCTGACAAAGCAAACCACATGATTACTGTCTAGTAAGATATGAACTATATGTACTATATGAACTCGAACTCAATTTTTTTAATCCACTTTATGTTGATTTCAAATCACTGTACATTTCAAGCTCTAGCTAGAACTTCCAATCTAAACCATGTCTCATATGTATAATGTGTATATCACATAATGTATGGTGCCCCACCCCATAGGCCTACAAGTATTTAGCTGTGAGTTGCAAGCATCACACATTATCACAAATTCAAATAAAATGTGAGATTGTTCGATATCACATAATGTATGGTTTAGATTATTCGATATTTAGTTTTGAGCTGCAAACACCACACATTATCACAAATTCAAATAATGAGATTGATCGATAAATAGTATGGTTTAGATTGTTCGATATTTAGCTGTGAGTTGAAACACCACGCATTATCACATTATAGTATAACATGTCAAAAACCACACCATGCATATCACCTCTATATTCATGCATGCATAGGTTTATAAAACTATGATCTCTTATTAAAATATATGAATCCACTTTCATAATGAATTATGATCTTTGTTAGTCTCTTACACCCACACAATCATCTAACTTTGTAGCTAGCTCTAACTTTCTCTCGTGCAATCACACGCCCTCCTCGTCCTCCCCCTCCCTCAACATTTTATCCATCGTGCACATTGATTTATTTTATTTATGTCATTCTCCCACGATCTCCACAACTCCTTCTTTTTGACACACACCGATCGATAAACCTCTCTAGCGATGTCTCCATATCACATACGCACACACACTTTCCATCTTCTCCTTTCTTTGTCCATGCATCATGTCTCTCATATGGTCCCACACATGTGTAAACTATCGCCCCTCTTTTCCTCGATCTAACAATCACACACTCCTCCCACCTATCTAGTAGGCCCCTTACACCGCCTCCTAGCTCCATCACTCTCTCTCTCCGTCTCTCTGGGCCTTATTTGCCTCTAACAAATGCATGTACACCAACCGATCTGCCATTATACATATAGTTATCTAGGTCATTTATAACTCGTTTCGCCCACGCGCTGATCAATCTACCTAATTAGTTATGTCTCTTCCTTCCTCTAACAGACAACAATTGATCTACCGATCTAGTTAGGTCTGCTTACCAACCACATATGGTGTGCTCCCTCGAGCGCGCCTATCAAGCTACAATGGTTGAGAACTCAGATGCCGAGCACTTTGCCTACCCACCCGAGGCTGTCCCGAAGAAGAAGAAGCAGTTGCTCACCCTGGGGCTTCAAGAGGGTGGAGCGCCTAACGGCCATGCCTCAGGACCCGCGCCCACGGACGGAGCGCCTTCCCCTCTCGCATAGGAAGGCACGCCTGGCGCCCCTCTCAGGCTGGACCCGGGGGCTCTCCTCTGGAGGGCCTCCGACCTAACCAACGTCATGAGGGAGGCGCTCGGGCACCATGTGCAGGTGTGCTTCAGTGTGTGCTTCCGCAAAGAGAGCACAGGGCATGAGCAGCCTGGTGCTCAAGAGTTCATCACCAAGGCGATCAAAGAACTTCAAGAGGCGAGGGCAATGCTAGGCGAGCGTCGCCCCGCGTTGCCAGGCACCGCTCCCTCTACCGACGAGGGCAGGGGGCTGCGAGTCTGCGTCAACATCCTAGGGCTCAACAGAGCCCCGTCTTAGGAGCTCTTCTAGCCGTCCCAAGTGGGACGGTGCGAGGGTCCCCCTCAAAGCTACGTTCTCATGCCTTACGGCCTGCCGAACAGTGCTGCCCTGCACCAGTGCTGCATGGGGAGCATCCTGGCAGCTCGTGAGGCCAAGCACCAGGAGATCCCGGCAGAGGAAGCTCTGGTCATTCGCGAGCCTCCAGGACCACAGGAGGCTCGCGAGGTTCAGGAGCCAAATGACTCATGTGGATCGACTTTAGCAGCGTGTGTCTTCAGCTACCCCAACACTTCTCCTGCAATGGTGCCAGATGACATTTTTGTTTTGTTTAGTTAGGGGCGCCCCACGGGCCGTGTGGGTCTGTCCCTACGATGTGTGTCGTCTTTTCTTCTCATTCAGTTGGGAGCGCTCCTCGGGCTGCATCACCCCCAAGCCTTGTGGGTCTATCCCTACGAGGTGTATCGACTTTGCATCTATTAGAAATTGCCTTATCCTTGCCATGAGTTATGCTATGAATATTTCCTGTTCACCTAGTGCCCCGACACCCTCCGCGGCTCTCGCACATTACCAACCTTCCAGTTACTCGTTCCAAAGAATCGCTGGCACGATGCCTATGCTCGGGTCTGTCCCTGCAGTGCCAAAAAACCTGAGAGACCGAGCTCTGACTCGAGGCTAGCCCTTCGCATGTCACCTCATTGTGTTCTCAGTGCCTTCATGCACTAATGGAAAGATCAACGACAGCGAGGCAAGCGCTGCCACGTACAATGACCATTTTCTCAGATGGATTCGCATGGACCTTTGGAGTCAGGCTAAGGTGGTCTTGCTGGCCACTCCCCTCGATGCACACTGCTTGCAGGTTAAAGGGGGGACTCCTGAGCATCGTGCCTCAGCGGCTCCTACCGGCCCTCGAGCCCTCACCCCCTGGCCTTGACCATGGCATCACGACCTGGCATACCAGCGGCGGATGAGCTTCGCTCGAGGGCCAGGGCCCGAGGACGTATAGCACTTGCCTGAGCCAAGGGCGGAGAGACCGGCGTGAGCGTCGCCTAGAGGCGTCATTGCAAGCACATAGCCAGGCACCCCCGCGAGGAATTCACCGCAAGATAAGTCACCCCCGCAAAATAACTAGGACTGTGTAACCTGATGTTTCGACCTTCGTGATCTCGCTCGGGTAGTGTCATTTTCCTTTTCGGTCTCTAGGACGTTGTTTGCGCGCTAAAGGGGACCCCCTGAGCATCGCGTCTCAAGGGCTCTTACCGGACCTCGGGCCGCTCAGCTCCTGGCCTTGACCACGACATATTGACCTGGCATACCAGCGATGGTTCAAGCCTACCTAGGGACTGGGTCATGTCGGCGTAGAGCACCAAGCTACCGTGAGAATGAAAAAGAACATAGTGCCAAGCGAGACGCGCAATCACAATACTGAGCGAGGAGTGGTTACATTAAGGCAAAAACATTGCAACTTCTTACATGCCCCCACGGGGCTTAAAATGATTCCACGTACAGAGACAAATGAAGGAAACTAGTGGAACCCCGGCCGGGGACATCAACGGCGACGCCGGGCGGATATTGTTGCCCTGCCCTGGGCACGGGAAGAGCTCAGTGGCTCATAGCTATCATCGTTGCTGTTCTCCGGATCGCTGCTGGACTCCAGCGATTCGCTGCCGCTGCTGGAGGAGCCGCTAGCAAGGCCAAGGTCAAGTTCAGCGCCCGTGGCCATGTCGCGCAGATCGCCCCTCCCAGGGTAGCATTCCAAGCGCTGGCCATCCTCACTAAAGACCTTGAAGAAAAGCGTAGAGATTCCGTCGTACTCGAAGTGAATGACGGAGGCTGCTTCGGGACGGCAAGCGCGGGCGATCTTGCCCCATCCTCAAGTCATGAAGACACTGGCTGGGGGGCGACCTCAACCTTTGCCTCGGTAGCTTGGCTGCAGCACTCAGCATGCTGCAACCATAGCTCGACAGGCCCCCTCGGCGACATCAGCTCGGCAAAGAACCTCGGGTGCTGGATCCATGAAGGCGGCAGCATCGCCGTCCACACCACAAACTCCCGGGAGGTGCGATCAGCATGGGTCCCATCGCCAACTGGCCACTTGGCCATGGCCGGTCCTTCGCGATCACGGCCCGAGCGAGGGCGGATGTTGCCCTCCTGCCCAAGGCCTTGCACGCGGGCATGCAAGGGGATCGGGAAGCCAGGCGGAGGCCGCTCCAACCAAGGTCGCATCACTTCAAGCCCTAGTTTATGTGTTGTTACGTAAGGGGTTGATTTGGATCCACATGTTTCATGCAATGGTTAGATTTATGTTAATTCTTCTTTTGTAGTTGCGGATGCATGCGATAGGGGTTAATCATAAGTGGGGGGCTTTTCCAAGTAAGGGCAGCACCCAAGCACTGGTCCACCCACATATCAAATTATCAAAGTAGCGAACGTGAATCATATGAGCATGATAAAAATTAACTTGACAATAATTCCGATGTGTCCTCGAGAGCACTTTGCTTTATATAAGAGTTCGTCCAAGCTTATCCTTTGCTAAAAAAGGATAGGGCCACCTTGCTGCACCTTTTTTACAGTTGTTACTTGTTACCCGTTACGAAATATCTTATAACAAAACTGTCTGTTACCAATAATTTCAGGGCTTGCAGAAAATACCTTGCTGAAAACCGCTTGTCATTTCATTCTGCTCCTCGTTGGGTTCGACCCTCTTACTTATCGAAAGGACTGTGATAGATCCCCAATACTTGTGAGTTATCAAGAATCTTTTTTGGCGCCATTGCTGGGGAGTGAAGCGCCTTTGGTGAGTGGAATTTTGTAAGAATTTGTTTTTAATACATGCTAAAATTTACTGTCACTTGTCACAATGGAAAATCATCCTTTGAGGGGTTTCTTCGGGGTATATTCACCTCGACCGACAGAAAAAAGAGTTTCTCCCCAACCTACTGAACCTACTGAAAATAGTTATTATTCAATTCATTTAGGTATGATAGAGAAACTGCTACCTAATCCTTATGCAGGAGACGGAACACTACATCCTAAAATGCATCTAATCTATGTGGATGAAGTATGTGGATTATTTAAGCTTGCAGGTTTGCTCGAGGATGAGGTCAAGAAGAAGGACCTCCCTTTATCTTTGAAAGTAAATGCATTGGCATGGTATAGGCTATGTGATTATATTGGAGCTTGTAATTACAGCCGATTGAGATTGGAATTTCATCAAAAAAATTATCCTATGCATCTAGTTCATCATGATCGGAATTATATATATAATTTTTGGCCTCATGAAGGAGAACATATCGCTCAAGCTTGGTGGAGGCTAAAGTCAATGTTATATTCATGCCCCAATCATGAGCTCTCAAGAGAAATTATTATTCAGAATTTTTATGCTCGGCTTTCTCGTAATGATTGATCCATGCTCGACACTTCTTGCACCGGTTCTTTTATGAACAAGACTATTGAATTTCGATGGGATCTTTTGGAAAGAATTAATCATAACTCTGAAGATTGGGAACTCGACGAAGGTAAGGAATCAGGTATAAACCTTGAGTTTGGTTGTGTTAAATCTTTTATGAATACCGATGGTTTCGTGAATTTATCACTAAATATGGACTCTACTCTGAGATAGTAGCTTCTTTCTGTGAATCATTTTCTACTCATGTTGATCTCCTTAATGAGAAGTGGTTTAAATATCATCCTCCCATTTAAGTAACAGTAGTATAACTCAATAAAGTTGAAGAAAAAAGCGTCTCGGGAGACCGGCGTCTTCGAGGAGCGGCTTCTCAAGCCATTGGCAGCTCCCCCCCC
>LR738711.1:464501620-464518415 GCA_902687465.1 Secale cereale
CCCCCCCCGCGGCAGGGTCTGCACGTCCTCGGGAGGGGTTGCCCCCGGTGCCATCCTCGGGTGCCCCAGCCTACTGCCCGACATCGGGAGCCTGCCTGCTCCTCACACTCGAGCCCTAGGAGGGGTGTTCGACCAAGGAGTTCATGGCGTACTTGCTCCAGGGCGCCCTGCTAGAGAAGGAGGAAGATGTAGAGCATGTGGCCCGCCAGGCCACCGCATACTACATCCAAGACGGCAAGCTTTGCCGAAAGCGTCCGAACCACATCTCTCTGCGATGCATCTCTAGGGAGCAGGGGTGTGAGCTGCTGGCTGACATACATGGCGGGGACTGCGGGTATCACTCCTCATCTAGCACCCTCGTGGGAAAAGCGTTTCGCACCAGATTCTATTGGCCCACGGCGCTCAGTGACGCCACTAAATTGGTAAGAACTTGTGAGGCTTGTCAATTCCATGATAAGAAGATCCACCAGCCAGCCCAGTGCCTGCAGACTGTCCCACTCTTGTGGCCGTTTGTGGTCTGGGTGTTGGATATCCTGGGCCCGTTCCCATAGGCGCCTGGGGGCTACTGCTACCTCTACATCACCGTTCACAAATTCAACAAGTGCGCAGAGGTGGAGGTCGTCCGCAACATGCCAGCTGGCTCAGCCATCAAGTTCATCAAGGTCCTCGTGAGCCGCTTCAGAGTCCCCAACCGCATCATCACCGACACTGGCTCTCAGTTCATGAGCAACGTTTTCAAAATATATTGAGCTAACCTTGGAACGCAGATATTCTATGCTTCGGTGGCGCATCCGCGGAGGAATGGTCAAGCCGAGGGCGCCAACGCAGAGCTCCTGAGGGGCCTCAAGGTGAGGAGCCTCAAGAAGAAACTCGAGTCCTGAGGCAGGGGCTGGCTTGATGAGCTCTAGGCCATGTTATTGTCCATCTGCACCACCGCCACCAATCCCAATAGAGAGACTCCGTTCTCCCTTTTCTACGGAGCCGAGGCGGTCGTCCCTCATGAGTTCAAGCATCGTTCCCCGTGGGCCTTGGCGTTTGACGAGGCACGCCAGGACGCCGTACAGAGGATGGATGGACCTCGTGCTGGGGAGGATCGCCGTCGTCAAGCATTGCTTCGAACAGCGAGGTACCAGCAGGTGTTGTGGCAGTATCACTGCCGCAACGTCTGCACCAGGACCCTCGAGGTGGGTGACCTCGTCCTGAAGCAGGTGATCTCTAGGGAGGGGCTTCACGGGCTCTCGCCCACATGGGTGGGCTCGTTCAGGATCGCCCACGTCTCCAGGCCTGGTGCCGCGCGCCTAGAGACGCAGGACGGGGTCCCCATCCAGAATGCCTGGAACATCCAGCATCTGCGGAAGTTCTACCCATAACGAAGGCCTTGCGCCCGTGAAGATCTCTACTCGTGACACTCTCACATAATAATGATTGGGGCGGTACACACCCCGAAGTCTCCTGAGTGCCGCACCTATCCTCACGGGGGCTCCCACACATGTCCTAGTGGAGGCCCCATGCTCTGCGCTGGTGGGAAGGCAAGAAGACTAGTATAGGTGCGGAGGCGGCTGTTCTTTTGCTTGCTTTCTGTAGCGTGTTTGTGATTTCTCGAATGAAATTTGAAGTTTCTCATGTTTTGTTTCAGGGTTGGGTAATTCTTCTTCTCGCACTATTATCTCTTTCTGTCTGTGCCTTGGGAGGAGTGACATTGGCCCGCCGCTCTTCCTCGCGCATCCCGCGCGAGGGGGCTGGGCAAGTGTGTTCCCTCGGGCCCTCCCGTGAACACACCTCGCCAAAGTACCTCGTCCCTTTGCCGCCTCTTTCATCCTCGTGCGACGCTCTCAAATGAGCTCTCGGGTACGACACCTCCGGAGGACTCCTAACCCTAGAGTTGTAGGGTGCCCCTTGATGGGCTCAGCGACTCCTGAGTCTCCTCGCGGCAAAACACGCCCCCGCGGAAGGTGAGTACACACAAGAATGCCAAGCAAAGTCACTCTTACCATAATTAGCGGTGATGCAGGGATCGTGTTTTGTCATGGAAACGGTAAAAAATGGTGTAAAAGCCATGGTTAATTACATGCCCTAACATGGCCTTCTATCTTTTTTGTGCAAGGAGAGGAAAGAAACAAAAGTAAGATCCAAGACCACAGGGGCTCTCGGGGCCCGATTCCGGTGGCGCCCGAGCTTAGCCGGAGTCTTCCTCCTGCTTTACCAGGGCATGGCGGCGACACGATTTGCTCCTCTCACCAGTCCGGGGCCGACGCCGTGGTGGCTCGTCATAGTCGACGTCGCTGGTGCTCTCCCCGGAGGAAGAATCGCCATCGATGGGGGCGACGCGGCCATTGTCAAGGGCAAGCTCATCACCGACCATGGAGCCATCCCTCCATTCGTAATCACCATCGGCATCGTTGTCACCGTTGTCACCCTCTTGGCAGCACCCCGCGCGTCGTCCGTCTTCGTCGAACACCCTCACGTAAAGGGTCGTGACATCGTTGTACCTAAAATGGAGGGTGCACAACCCGTGTAGGCCCCGCGCGCGGGCAAACGGCTGCCACCCGCAGGTCAGGGACACGTTGCCCGCGGCAGATACTTTCACCTCCACCCACGAGGCCCTGCTGTAGCAGCCATCAGCCTGCAACCAAAGGCCGTCAGCCCCTCTGCCAGTAGCGCACCCGCAAAGAAACGTGGGAGTTGGAGACAAATGCCCACGAGCCTCTTTGACCACACGATGAACTCCGGGGCCGCGTCGGTAGTATGGCAACGCGGCCGCGGTGGCCGGATGGCTACCACACGCCTTACCCTGTCGCTGGAGTTGCCTCGTCCGTGACAAACTCCACCGCAGGAGGAAGCGCGGCCGCGACTGCGTGAGGAGGCAGCGGCCTTCGAAGGGGCACGCCTGTGCTCCCGAGGGGTCGCTGACGGAGTCGCGACATGCTTATTGGGGCGTCTGCAGCCCCTCTTGGGTAGTGGCGAATCTGGCCACTCATTGGGGTATTTCCTTTCTCTATGACGGAGAACCTCCTCGTTGGCGCCATGGACACTACGGCAAGACGGCGGGGCGAGGAATAAGAAGGAGGAGCGAGCAGCGAGAAGATGGAGATGAGGAGGGGGGCTTCATCCCCACACCCCATTTATATCCAAAGGGAGGCCAACCGCCGGCCTACCACGATTCCAGGTAATGATGATTTTTCTGCATACAGCAGGCAGTCGTCAAGTCAATGATTGCCGAGGCTGCGTGGGGAAGTGGAGATGCCCACGTCCCATCCAGCACTACACGTCGGCTCGGTCCGCAGGAGATTGGGGCTTCTGGCGCTTCCTCCTCGCCTCTTGGTTTCGCCTCGAAGCCAAGTCGAAGCGCGCCTTGGGCCCGGGGGCTACTGTCAGCTTTCTGGGAACCACGTTACCCAGACTTTCCTACATGCGGCCCACCGCATGGCTCCACCAAAGAACTGGTATGGCCCGTCTTCAGCATCGACAAGACGAGACCCTCGCGAGGCGGACGACGCCAAGACTTGCGAACGAAGCTGCCTCTTTAGGCAACCTCTGAAGGAGCAGAGTTTCCTATGCAGGCACCCACCTCATGAGGATCAAGTAACACAAGCCATGATGACTAAGGCCAGGCGGGCGCCAGCGGGTGCAGAGTAGCAGGTTTCCACTTTGGTGCTAAGAAGGCAAGCGCAGTCGCGGAGTCCCAAGGAATCATCCAAAGGTTTCCATTCTGGTGCAATGAGACCAAGACCACCAGGACGGCACGACGGATGTCATCCCCGAGCCCACCACTACTAGAATCTGGCACATGGCAGATAGCAAAGGCATGGTCGCCGGATGGCAAAGGCTTTGCCATCTTCCACCAGATGGCAAACAGTTTGTCTAAAACCCTGCCGGCAAAGGCTTCTTTGCCATCCGCTGGCTGATGGCAAAGAGCCTGTGCCTTTGCCATCAGCTGGCAGATGGCAAAGCCTATTAACGGGGTTAGCCTCGTTAGAAGGCTAACGGCATACCTTGCCGTCTGCTAGCAGATGGCAAAGGCTGCAGGCTCTTTGTCGTCTCCCAGCAGATGGCAAAGGCTGCATGCTTTGCTGTCTGCCAGGAGATGGCAAAGAGCCCAAATAGGCCAGCCCAAATTTTATGTGTAGAAGACACGTGGCCTCTTTGCCATCTGCCAGCTGATGGCAGAGTGCCTATATTGGCCCGTTTAATTTTGTTTTTTCTTATATCAATTCATTTTCACAGAAAATCAAACACAAATATATTTATATGACCAATATAGTATATTCAACACATATTACCAATAGTCATGAACACATATATATCCAACACATGTTACCAATAGTAGCAAGTTTCATCCATACATATACATAGTTTCATCAATATTACATAGTTTCATCCATAGGTAGCAAGTTTCACAAGGTCAAAACAAAAACTAAATACAAGCACTCCATCAACCCAAGCTTCCGTGATCTTAAGCAAAATCTGTAAAATGGGAAAGAAGAAAGTTAGAAGAAGAAGACTAGAAGAAGAAGATTATTATGATGCAACTAAAATGTGAAGATTATTATGATGCAACTTATATCTGTAAAATAGATCATTTTGGAGCTAAGTATGGTTATTATGTCATTTTTCAGCTAGCTAAGCATACTAAGTCATTTTGGTGTAAAACATGCTAAGGTCATTTTAGAGCTAAGTAAGGTTATTATGTCATTTTGGAGCTAGCTAAGCATGTGAAGTCATTTAGGAGCTAAACTATGTCATTTCTTAAGCATATTATGTCATTTTAGAGTTAGCTAAGCATATTAAGTCATTTTGGAGGAAAAGATGCTAAGTATTGGTCATTTTAGAGCTATCCTAGGTTAAATAGGTCATTTTTAAGCTAGCTAAGCATATTAAGTCATTTTGGAGGAAACATGCTAAGTATAGGCCATTTTAGAGCTATCCTAGGTTAAATAGGTCATTTTGAAGCTAATTAAGCTTATTATGTAATTTTTGAGCTAGCTAAGCATATTGAGTCATTTTGGAGGAAAAAATGCTAAGTATATGTCTTTTTAGAGCTATCCTAGGTTAAATAGGTCATTTTGGAGCTAAGTAAGGTTCTCATGTTATTTTGGAGCTAGCTAAGCATATGAAGTCATTTAGGAGCTAAAATATGTCATTTCTTAAGCATATTATGTCATTTTAGAGCTAGTTAAGCATATTAAGTCATTTTGGAGGAAAAGATGCTAAGTATAGGTCATTTTAGAGCTATCCTAGGTTAAATAAGTCATTTTAAGCTAGCTAAGCATATTAAGTCATTCTGGAGGAAAAAATGCTAAGTATAGGTCATTTTAGAGCTATCCTAGGTTAAATAGGTCATTTTGGAGCTAATTAAGTTTATTATGTCATTTTTGAGCTAGCTAAGCATATTGAGCCATTTTGGAGGAAAAAATGCTAAGTATAGGTCATTTTAGAGCTAGCCTAGGTTAAATAGGTCATTTTGGAGCTAAGTAAGGTTATTATGTCATTTTGGAGCTAGCTAAGCATATGAAGTCATTTAGGACATAAAATAAGTCATTTCTTAAGCATATTATGTCATTTTATAGCTAGCTAAGCATATTAAGTCATTTTGGAGGAAAAGATGCTAAGTATAGGTCATTTTAGAGCTATCCTAGGTTAAATATGTCATTTTTAAGCTAGCTAATCATATTAAGTCATTTTGGAGGAAAAATGCTAAGTATAGGTCATTTTAGAGCTATCCTAGGTTACATATGTCATTTTGGAGCTAATTAAGCTTCTTATATCATTTCTGAGCTAGCTAAGCATATTGAGTCATTTTGGAGGAAAAATTGCTAAGTATAGGTCATTTTAGAGCTATCCTAGGTTAAATAGGTCATTTTGGAGCTAAGTAAGGTTATTATGTCATTTTGGAGATAGCCAAGCATATGAAGTCATTTAGGAGCTAAAATATGTCATTTCTTAAGCATATTATGTCATTTTAGAGCTAGCTAAGCATATTAAGTCATTTTGGAGGAAAAGATGCTAAGTATAGGTCATTTTAGAGCTATCCTAGGTTAAATATGTCATTTTTAAGCTAGCTAAGCATATTAAGTCATTTTGGAGGAAAAATGCTAAGTATAGGTCATTTTAGAGCTATCCTAGGTTAAATATGTCATTTTGGAGCTAATTAAGCTTATTATGTCATTTTTGAGCTAGCTAAGCATATTGAGTCATTTTGGAGGAAAAATTGCTAAGTATAGGTCATTTTAGAGCTATCCTAGGTTAAATAGGTCATTTTGGAGCTAAGGAAGGGTATTATGTCATTTGGGAGCTAGCTAAGCATATGAAGTCATTTAGGAGCTAAAATATGTCATTTTATTAAGCATATTATGTCATTTTAGAGCTAGTTAAGCATATTAAGTCATTTTGGAGGAAAAGATGCTAAGTATAGGTCATTTTGGAGCTATCCTAGGTTAAATAGGTCATTTTTAAGCTAGCTAAGCATATTAAGTCATTTTGAAAGGAAAAAAATGCTAAGTATAGGTCATTTTAGAGCTATCCTAGGTTAAATTGGTCATTTTGGAGGTAATTAAGCTTATTATGTCATTTTTGAGCTAACTAAGCATATTGAGTCATTTTGGAGGAAAAATGCTAAGTATAGGTCATTTTAGAGCTAGCCTAGGTTAAATAGGTCATTTTGCTGCTAAGTAAGCTTATTATGTCATTTTGGAGCTAGCTAAGCATATGATCTCATTTAGGACATAAAATATGTCATTTCTTAAGCATATTATCTCATTTTAGAGCTAGCTAAGCATATTAAGTCATTTTGGAGGAAAAGATGGTAAGTATAGGTCATTTTAGAGCTATCCTAGGTTAAATATGTCATGTTTAAGCTAGCTAAGCATATTAAGTCATTTTGGAGGAAATATGCTAAGTATAGGTCATTTTAGAGATATCCTAGGTTAAATATGTCATTTTGGAGCTAATTAAGCTTATTATGTCATTTTTGAGCTAGCTAAGCATATTGAGTCATTTTGGAGGAAAAATTGCTAAGTATAGGTCATTTTAGAGCTATCCTAGGTTAAATAGGTCATTTTGGAGCTAAGTAAGGTTATTATGTCATTTTGGAGCTAGCTAAGCATATGAAGTTTTTTAGGAGCTAAAATATGTCATTTCTTAAGCATATTATGTCATTTTAGAGTTAGTTAAGCATATTAAGTCATTTTGGAGGAAAAGAAGCTAAGTATACGTCATTTTAGAGCTATCCTAGGTTAAATAGGTCATTTTTAAGCTAGCTAAGCATATTAAGTCGTTTTGGAGGAAAAAATGCTAAGTATAGGTCATTTTAGAGCTATCCTAGGTTAACTAGGTGATTTTGGAGCTAATTAAGCTTATTATGTCATTTTTGAGCTAGCTAAGCATATTGAGTCATTTTGGAAGAAAAAATGTTAAGTATAGGTCATTTTAGAGCTAGCCTTGGTTAAATAGGTCATTTTGCAGCTAAGTAAGGTTATTATGTCATTTTGGAGCTAGCTAAGCATATGAAGTCATTTAGGACCTAAAATATGTCATTTCTTAAGCATATTATGTCATTTTAATGCTAGCTCAGCATATTAAGTCATTTTGGAGGAAAAGATGCTAAGTATAGGTCATTTTAGAGCTATCCTAGGTTAAATATGTCATTTTTAAGCTAGCTAAGCATATTAAGTCATTTTGGAGGAAAAATGCTAAGTATAGGTCATTTTAGAGCTATCATAGGTTGAATATGTCATTTTGGAGCTAATTAAGCTTATTATGTCATTTTTGAGCTAGCTAAGCATATTGAGTCATTTTGGTGGAAAAAATGCTAAGTATATGATTATGTCGCTAGTATCCATATGGCAGAGAACCCGGGCCGACAAGACTAGTCATAGAACCAAGGTGGCACAAACGTACAGGGACAGGCATACATGACCCAGCAATGCACGTGTCGGTCATCAGCGAGTGCAACCAAGTCGTAGCGAGCTACAAGGACTTCGGTGATACACCACGTGACATTTCCCCGTAGGGACAGACACAGGAGCAAAGAAGGACACATGTCGGTCAATCCATGTGTTCCGGGGCAGTAGCGAACTACCATGGCTCAGTGGAAGCACTAGGAGGCATTTCCCTGTATGGAAGGCTACCAAAGGCACACGACTAGGTGTCGAATTCCACACCTACAATGCATTTCAAACATACACACATTATGCATGATATGTGTAGATATAACATGGCATCACAACAAAACTCTATTAAGCAAATTGGGAAACTTACCGTCATCACGAAGGTGTAGATGTAGGTGTAGGTGTAGGACCGGTCGCGCCAGTGGCAGACGGAGAAGGATCGGTCGATGCTTGTCGGGAGTTACGCTGCACCAAAGATTATTTCCAATGTATCGTTAGCATGATGCATCTCAAATGTGAAGACTAGTAACTAATGACCGTTCAAATGAAACTCACCATGCCCGCCGGAGCAATGACTGGCATCGACGGAGGGGTCTGGTCGTTCTTCTCGCACATGGACTACACATTTGGTTTTGACGAGTCAGTCATATTAGTTACTAATGAAAGGAACATTGCGTGCATGATTTAGCTAATATGCAGAAGAAACTTACCACGAAGAGATCGTACATGGCCCGGTTAGCCGAGTCGTTCCAGTTCCTCTCCTCCTCCAATAGCCTAGCCGTCCTCTCCTCATTCTCCCTCTCCCTCTCCGCCGCCTGTCGGTTCCTCTCCGCCAACTGCCGGCCCCTCTCCTCAAAAGCAGCCTGGGTCTTCACTCTCTCTACCTCAATAGCAGCCTGCAACACCACTTGTTAGCATTGTAATCATCGATGGCCGCAAACACAATGTAATGGAGGAAAGGCTACCGAGTCCGTATAACAAACCTGGAATTCGATTTCCACTGGTCATAAACGAGGCGATATCTCAGGACCAGAGCTGGTTTGGCGCTTCTTGATCTGCGGGAGAGTGTTACTACAATGTATCAGTCCATTACCAATGGCTAACGAGCCATGGGACCTCCCGCCACCAGATATTATCACTAGCTCTGGATCAAGAGGCCGGCTCGGGTTAAAGTCCGACCCTTTCCTCGCCTTCCCCAGCTTAACGTGATGCACCATCTTGTGGTGGGAGGCCTCGTTGCTGAAGTTCTTTGCATTTTCAAGGTCAGACTCAGAGAATGCCTTGGCCTTCTTGTACGGTGCAATATTAGACATGCCATAGAGGTCGAACAGCTCTGGCACTGGAGCCTTGTTGTGTTTTGACTAAAAGAGAGGAACAGAGTATTAGTTAAGGACTCAAGCTAGCACAAAGAATGAATTTACATGAATCATGAAGCAAACCACACATACCCAGTTTTTCCCGTACCCATGTAGGTTGGCGCTGCCTAGATGGTGTGGCACACCTTTCATTTTGAGACGCTTCTTCTTTGCAATGTTGTGGGCGACGCGCCATTAGGGAGAGCACCACTCAGCCACCAACGCCTCCCAGCAGTCCATCTTGTCCGCACACCATCTCGGGGGCACCTAAGTTAAGCAAGAGAAATTTGAGCGCTACGCCTACGAATCAAATCAAGGAAACTAAGTACAAGGCCTTAAGAATAGGTAATTACCTTCATGTACTTCTCCTTACTCAGATACTTGTTCGGGCACTTCTCTTTTCTCCTCCTAATACCAGTCTGTGCTAAGTAGTCTCGAACAGTCTGCGTCCGAACCTCGTGCCGAGAGTTTCCAAGTAGGCGCCTGCACTCGGCGTCGATAACCAGAGCCGTGGCCTCCTCCTGTCCCTCAGCACACCTGTAGAAGGTCTGCAATCAAACAAGAAAACACATGTAGAAGGTATGCAATCAAAGAAGAAAACACAACATAAATGGCAAAGTAGAAATTACCCAAAACATGGCGATCATAATGTCGGCCACCATGTCGCACTCGACATCGCCGACCCTATGCTCCGGCTGGGCCGGGGCAGCCAAGTAGTGCTCCCAGGTCATTCCTAGCTCCGGAACCCGGCCCTCACGGGGCAACATGACCCACCCCAGGAAGCACTGGCGACAAATCACACCAAGGACACTGTTGGGCATGCGGACACGATCTTCGTATGTCCAAGAACTGCAGTATGACAAGGCCAACACATTAGATATTCGAAGAAACATCAAGGCAAAAGGTTAAAAAAGAGTATATGCAATTACTTCTTCCCGTTAGGCGCAATCAACCACCTCTGGCCGGGGGTCGTCGGGGTGGGCGGGAGCTTTGTACCACCACGCTGGTAGACTTTGCGCCCCTCAACCCACTCACCCTTGCTATAGCTATCAGAACTATAGTCTGCACCCTGAACACGACCATGTGCACTCGACTCCGTCCAGTCCTCCCATGGGCTCGGCTCCGACTCAGCGTGACCCCGTCTGAGCTCCGAAGTCTCATGGGGCGAAGACTCGGCGGCCCGAGGCTTGGCGGCCCGAGGCTCATCGGCTGTAGGCGCGTCTGCCATAGGCTCGTCGGCCGGAGGCTCGTGGAGTGGAGTCCGAGACGGGTCCACCTCAGATGGCTCCATCTCAGACGGAGCAGTCCTGTGGTTGGGTGACTCAGCTGGGGGTGGCGGCGAGGAAGGCGTAGCAGCCTTCCTACCTCTCCCGCCACCACGTCCACCTCTAGCAGCCTTCTCCTTCTCCCCCCCCCCACCCCGCGCGACCTCTCCCGACCGAAGAAGAAGCGACCGTCGCTGGACTCTGCAAACTGAGATCTAGCGCTCTCCGAAGGCTATGGGCAGAATGGAATTACCCCTCCCGCCACGCGCCGAGGTAGGAGCCTAGGAGCGCTCTCGACCCGCGCCCACCATCTGTCAACACCTGGAATGACATAGAGTAAACGAACTTAGTACAACATAGAAAATGAATACCTGACATGAATAATAATATGTATATAAATTCATTTTAGAGGAATAAATGCTATGTATAGCTCATTTTAGAGCTATCCTTGGTTAAATAGGTCATTTTTGAGCTAATTAAGGTTGTTATGTCATTTTTGAGCTAGCTAAGCATATAAATTCATTTTGGAAGATTAAATGCTAAGTATAGCTCATTTTAGAGCTATCCTATGTTAAATAGGTCATTTTTGAGCTAGCTAGGTTAAAACTTGGACTAATTAATAATATATATGTATATCATAATAATGGAATACCTGACATGAACTATAATATTAATCTTCATCGTCATCATTAATAAATGTATCATCATCGTCTATATATGCTTCGGGGTCAATAAATGCATCATCCTCATCACTATCAGTTATGACGTGCTCATCATCATCATCAATAAATTCATCAACATCTGGAAGGCCTCCTGTATGTAATCGGTCAAGCATTGACAGGTCATCCGCAGCAGTAACCTCTTCTTGTTCCTGCTCAGGCTCGGAATCACTACCGCTGTTTACTTGAATGTTCTGAGGTGAGCGGTTCTTGAAACGTTTTTTGGAAAGACGTGTTTCTTGGAAGAATTCTCCTTCATATGTGTCTGGATTAATGTGAGGTTCATAATCCTCTTCATTGGGGGGAGGTGGTCTAACACGTGACGACACTTCATAAACGACATCCCAACCTTCGAGATTTGGATCACTTTGGCAGGCCCACGGTAGATAGAAAACTTGGGTTGCCTGTTGAGCCGTAATATAGACATCGGGAACATCCAAATGGGTGCTGTGTTTGATTTCGACTAGCCCTAGATGTTCATGAGTACTTCTAGTCTCTTTCAGCTGGAACCAAGAACATTTGAAGACTATGACGTTCGGTGGGTTTGCACCGTAGAATAGAAGTTCATAAATTGCTTCAACTCTTCCATAATACTCGGTATCTCCTTCGCCGATAGTAGAGACACAACAATTTGTAGACTTTCGATCGCCCGTAGATAGCTCTTTGCCATACGTACAAAAGCGATACCCGTTGATGTCGTATTTGTCAAATGAACGGACCTTATAGTCAAAACCATTAGCGACTTGTCTCAGTTCGGTGTCCATAGACTCTGAACTAGCCTACAAGTTTAATACGAAAGGATTGTTGCATTAGCCAGAAATTAGAAGAAGAAATGAAATGGTCTAATGGAAATTACCGTTTGTTTGAACCAAGAGATGAAACCGGGATAGCCGCCTCCATGCATTGCCAGAAGCTCATACTCTTCGACGGAATCCTTTTGGATAACCGCTCCATACGAGAATTTGGTGACGTATCGACTGTATCAAATATCCAGGAATAAGAGCAGTTCAAATGAAGTAGAGGTTGCGAAACAATGTACCGAGATCTTACTCGATGTACGGCCGCACTTCTGTTAGGTTGTTCAAGATATACAACGTTATGGTCCGCCATTCGTCGACATGCAACGATAAGGGCGTATAAGCACCGGCTGATGCGAGCTTCCCTTTGAATAGGCTGAGGGTGGATCCACCCTTTTTAGGGTCGCCAACATTGTACCAAGGCTTCGGATTAAGCAAAGACGATTTTTTGCTTCGTAGTGTGCTGTCACGAAGTTTGCCGCCTCCTTAGTAATGAATGCCTCGGCCATCGATGCTTCATTTCGACATTTATTTTTACATTTTGCTCGAAGCGTCTTCTGCATCCTCTCAGTTGCGTAGCACCAATGATTCTGCACGGGCCCCCCCAACCGTGCCTCTGTCGGGAGATGCAAAATCAAATGTTGCATTGGATTAAAGAAGACAGGTGGAAAGATCTTCTCCAACTTGCAGATCAACCCCGGCGCCAACTCTTCCATTTCTTCTAGCTAGCCAGGCGATAATTCTTTCGCACATAGAACACGGAAGAAATAGCTCAGCTCTGCCAGTACTAGCCATTCATCCCGAGGGATAAAGCCACGCAACATCACCGGCATTACCCGCTCAAGCCATATGTGCCAATCATGACTCTTGAGACAAAATATTTTCATTTTATCAAGGCTCGCTCCCCTCTTTAGATTCGAGGCATACCCATCGGGGAACATCAACTCCTTTTTCACCCACAGGAGTATTTTCCTCATAACCGGCCTTCCAAGATTGAACCATGCCTTTGGCTTCGCCCAGTTCTTCTTTCCTTTTGGTTGTTTCATGTTTTGTAGCGGTCTATCACATAGAGCCTCCTGATCGACTCTGGCCTTAGGATTATCCTTCGCTTTCCCCTCTATGCCGAACAATGTACCAAATGGGCCTCGCCGACATTCTTTTCAGTGTGCATCACGTCGATGTTGTGTGGGCAAAGGAGGTCTTTGAAGTACGGCAGATCTCACAAGCATGTCTTGTGGGTCCAGGCGTGTTCCGTATTATACCCCTTGAAATACCCTGAACGCTCTGGATCCGGCTTGAGAGCGTTTAACTGATCCAGGGTCTGTTGGCCTGTAAACGCAGGTGGTGCAGAGTTTTTGACATCTATACCTTTGATGAAGTTCTTCTTGTCTTTTCTAAACTTATGGTGAGGATCCAGGAACTGTCTATGCATGTCGAAGCAAAAAAACTTGCCACCCGCCCTCAGCGGACGAAACTCAAGAGCTGCCTTGCATGTGGGGCACGGGAACTTTCCATGCACACACCAGCCAACGAATAGCGCATACACTGGCAAGTCATGCATCGAGTACAGGAAGTTTTTTTTTGTAGCGGCGTCGTATGTCTTGATCCCATTATCCCAAGCTTCTTGTAGTTCATCCTTAAGCGGCTGCATGTACACATTCATATTCTTCCCCGGATAGTTGGACCCCGTTATTATCAACGTCAGGAAAATGTTCTTTCTTTGCATAATCTGTCCGGGGGGATTGAGTGGAATGAAAAATACAGGCCAACAACTGTATTGGGCTGCCATCATACCAAACACATTGAACCCATCCGTGCTGATGGCTACTCGAGGATTCCTTGGATCTGCCGCTTTTTCATCATGCAATGCATCGAAGTGTTTCCATGCAGCACCATCCGATGTGTGTACCATCATCACATTCCCATCTGCATCCCGTTCGGTTCATTTGCCCAATTTGTGCCATGTCATCTGTCTGGCCGTCTCTTCGACCATGAATAGACGTTGAAGTCTTGGTATGATTGGCATATATCGAAGAACGTTAATGGGGATTTTTGTCTGACTCTTCTCACCCATACCGTTGTCTACCTCAACATACCTGGAAGACTTGCAAATGGGACAATAGTTCAAGTCTGCATACTAGAGCCTAAATAAGGCACATCGATTCTCACAGGCATCTATCTTCTCATAGGGCATCTTAAGTACACGGAGGATTTTGTCCGACTGGTACAGGTTTGCAGGCATTATATGGCCTTTGGGTAGAAAGCGTCCAAATAGTGTCACCATCGCGTCATAGCATTCTCTGCCCAAGTTGAATTGAGCTTTCAGAGCAATTACTTGTGCGATGAAATCCAGCTGACAAAGCTCGGTGTGCTCATGGAGAGGATGCTTCGAAGACTCGAACATATCGTTGAAGGCCTTTGCAGATTCCTCCATCTCATCGTCCGAATCCCGAGCATCATCAAAGTCTTGCACCATGTCTTCCATCCCGGTACCATGCTCGTCGGTGCGACGACGGCCCTCCTCAGCTCTGGAACATTGGGCAGACTCACCATGAAATGTCCACATCGTATAACCGGGCGTAAAATCCCACTTCTGCAGGTGTTTGATCATTTCAAACTCTGGCATCTTACGATAGTTGTCGCACTTGACACAGGGGCACCAGGTTGTTTCCTGTCCATTTGCAAATAAGGCTCTGATAAACCCCTTGGTTTTTGTCATCCATTCAGGGTTCATGTCTTTTTGACTATGGTGACCGGTGTACATCCACGCACGATCACTCATCTTGCCTAGCTACTGGACACACAAGAAATACATACATGATTTAGCAAACCATATTCATCAGTTAATAGAGTTTCTCAGTTTTATAACGTCCATGCAACCTAGATGCTAATAGGTAAACATAGGTCCTAATCCCACTCGAGTATGTGTAGATTGGGTTCGTTTACCCATGCTCTGCTCTGGATCCGACACAAAATTTCGGCAGCACCTCCCCGCTGTTCTCCTGATACACGTCTCGGCAATAAGCAGAGAGGATGTGTACCCGGAGAACTACAGAGAGGCACTAACGAAATTCTGCATCAGATCCGGAGCAGAGCATATGGGAAAACAAACCCAATCTACACATACTCGGGCTGTCCATGGATAAAATTGGACAATACGAAAGAATTACGGTTATAAATATGCAAATGAATACATATTTATAGATGTAACCCTTTCGAACGGGAGACGCATAGTGGTCACGCATACTGATGATTGAATACACCTATAGCTAGCAAGTTTCATCGGCACGAAGACCGGAGCAGAGAAAATGAAGGGGGAGAGGAGGAGATGTCATTTGTGCTCACCCATGAACGCAGGGGCGGAGCTCGTCGAACGCACGGGGAGGTTGTTGAACACCGGACCCTCACAGCAATGAAACAACTGCACATTTAAATCCACCCGATCAACGCAAATATATATGATGTTTTTCATAACAAAATTGGAGAATATATGACCTAACTCATAATTCAGAAATATATGACCTCGTCGGCCTCTGGAAGGCTGAAGAGCACCTTTTCGGTCAACAGGAGGCTGAAGAGGTGTCGGGTGTCGGGGTGTCGTGTCTGTGTGTCGTGGTGTCGTGGTATCAGGGTGTGAGGGTGTTAGGTCGGGGTGTCGGGGTGTCGTGTCGGGGTGTCGGGGTGTCGTGTCGGGGTGTCATCCCTCGACCACTCAACCCCTCGACCCCTGACCCCTCGGCGAAAAATATAGTTGAAAGACTGAATCAATTACGTTCTCTAATAAGTGTATGCCCCTGTCATGTTTATTCTTGCAGATAAGAGAACTTGCTAACTTTCTTTCATTGTTTTTCAAAAGTCCCTTTTATGAAATCTAAGAGGGTCCTTCTGATGTTTCCAGGATCATGTCTGTGAATTCTTTCTACACGAAATACTATTTGTAGAGAGTGCTTCTAAGTAAAATAAGTGTCATCTATATCATCTATTTATTTTTAGATGGATGCCAAGGTAACAACTAAGTAGTAGCAAATTACATGACACATTAATGACTCCCAAGTAGTATTTCCCATGTCCTTTCAATACTTGCCTTTCGCTCTTTTATTGTATTTTCCTTTCCCTCTACTCTTGAAACGTCAAATTTCAGCATCGAACGGGGTGGTGGGGTGGTGGGCAGTGGCGGAGCTAGCATTTTATTACAGGGTGATCCATCCTAATTTTTTTTAAACAAAAGTACATGTGAATGTTCTAACTAATTATCAATATCACATAGAAATAGATCGATATGATCTTACAAACACACTAAAATTCTCAATATGATCTTACAAACACACTAAAATTCTCAATATGATCTTATGAACACACTAAAATAACATCAAAGCTAATTGAGGCAGAAATGATGTGCAAAATGATATGTGTTGATGTACTGGATACCAAAGTGCAAAAAAACCTAACCCTAAATCAGAAATTGGGGTATTTTAGTTCCTTAAATTGGGTTGCTCTTGCTCACTTGCCCGCTTGCTGCCGCCGGGGACAGGTCACTGGTGACTGAGAGAGAGGGCAGCGACTGCCGTCGGCTTTGCAGGAAGGCAGGGCGGGGCAGGGCAGGGGCGCCAGGAGGTCAGGGAAGGGGCGCGGCCAAGCCCGCGCAGGGCAGGAGCAGGGGCGCACGCAGGGGAGCGGGTCCGCGCGGCTGGATCCAGGAGGGTGGGAAGGACGGGCGGGACGGCTGGGCTCCGGTCGGCGAGAAACGGCGAGGGTGGTGGGGTGGTGGGGAGG
>LR738711.1:464526019-464606244 GCA_902687465.1 Secale cereale
TAAGCCCTGTAAGTGGTGTCGCTCAGACGCCCGACTGTGGCATGCTTGCTATTTATTTTATTTATAAGCCATGTATGTGGTGTCGCTCAGACGCCCGACTGTGGCATGCTTGCTATTTCTTTTATTTATAAGCCCTGTATGTGGTGTCGCTCAGACGCCCGACTATGGCATGCTTGCTATTCCTTTTATTTATAAGCCCTTTATGTGGTGTCGCTCAGACGCCCGACTGTGACATGCTTGTTATTTATTTTGTTATCACCCCTGATTGCATATGCATTATCATACTAACGACCTGCTTGCAATATGGACTGTCTTCTATTACTCCCAAGCATAATTATAATTCACACGGGTTCATAATGTTTGCGAGTACATTCAAAGTACTCACTGGCTTGTCCCTGGCTATTGTCTTGGCCAGATCTCTTGCCTGGAGAGGAGCGTTGCGACGACTACCCGGAACCTATGCAACAGTGATAGCAGCCTCGCGAACATAGGAGTTAACCTGGTCAGCTGTTCCCGTGGGAAATGGTGTTCCACAGACGCCGACGTGTCACAAACTGCTTCCGCCATCAGCCCCTAGAAACCTTGTGTTGTACTTAAAGGCCAGAATGGTCTTGTACTACATATTTTGTAATTTTTGCTTGGGTTTTCTGTATCAAGTGGTGACTCATCAGCTAACAGTAATCCTGGGGCTGGTGAGCACAAGGGCCATTTCTGGGAAATTTATTACCCCAAAAACCGGTCCTGACACTCTCGCCGCTTGTGTCGCTCAGACGGCGCCTGTGGGCAACGACGCTCCTCGCCGTTCCCGTTCCCCTACTGCCAACACCGCGACTGGTCCCGTGGCCCATGGGTAGAAGGCCTCATCGCTGCTACCCTCCGTGCGGCGTGAAGGTCGCACCGCCACTCCAACACTCACCCTGGTGGCTGCTTCATCTTCTCACGTGCGTCGTGAGCCGGCGAACGCACATGTAGCGCTGCTCATGGTGCATGAGCTTATGCGCTATCGTCCGGCCAATGACCTTTACAAATATTGGCTGGACCACATCGTCGAGCTTGTCAGCGCTACCAGAGACACCCATGCGTCATCTCATCCACTGCCTCCCCCGCCTCAGGTGGGAAAGGTGGCCCACGGTGCGCCTCCTCCTCCTCCTCGGCGAGCCCTGGCATGATGCGCCCCAGCACGACCCGCTGAACAGGGCGCGAGCACGCGATGAGGGAAGCTGCCAGGTAGTGCAGCGGCCCTAAGGAGAAGCGTGTGCGCCTCCAGCACCCCCACGTCAAGACCGTGTGCCGCCAGAGGCAGCCGTGCGCGGGGGTCAAGATCAGGCTTCTCCACTACGGCCTGCTCATGTGAGTGAGGCAGGTTGCCGTGCTTTCACCCCGGAGTTGCGCAGCGTCGTCTAGCCCGGCAAGTTCAACCCAAATCTTCCTTCGCGCTACGACGGCACTCCTGACCCCGCCGAGTTCCTCCAGCTCTACAAGCTAAGCATCGAGGTGGCAAACGGCAACGAAAAGGTCATGGTGAATGGGTTCCCCATGGCCCTCAAGGATGGAGCGTCTTCTTGGCTCCTGAACCTCCCGGCGGGCTCAATCTCTTCCTGGGACAAGCCGCGTGAGCGCTTCATCACCAACTTCCAAGGCACTCACGACCGCGCCCCGGCAGCAGGCAACCTACGGTGCATCAAGCAGCAGCTAGGTGAAACCTTCCACATATACATATAAAGCTTCACCAATGTTTGCCTCAAGATCCTGAAGGTGTCGGATGAGGCCATCATCTCGGTGTTTTCTTATGGTGTCCGGGACGTCAAGATGAAGGAGAAGCTCGCCATCCATGGGGACATGTGCTCGGCTCTAGAGATATTCAACATGGCTGCCAAATGTGCGAGGGCAAAGGAAGGGTGCCTCTCTCTCCTGGACCTCTGGAGGCCGATCCTGAGGAGAAGAAGGCAAAGGCTAAGGACGTGAAGCGCAAGGGCCCCGCCGTACTCGCAGCCGAGCATGAGATGAAGCGTGGCTGTGACCACGCCAAATCCTCCAAGGGCAACTGCCCATTCTGCATCTTCCACAACATCCATAGCCACAACACCAACGACTACCTGGAGCTCTGGGCAATCTGTGACAGGTGCATCGGTCGCTGTCATGACCACATCGACCTTGGCTACAGCCGCGGGGAAGGTCGTGGTGGTGGCCGTTGGGACAACCGCGACCACCGCCAGGACTGGCGAGATCAGCCCCGTCAGGAACCTGGCAGGGTCAGCCTCGCGACGGCCCGTGGCGTGACCAGCGTCGCGAGGACTGTCTTTAGGGCAATGCTAGCCTCCCTCCACTGCAGCCACCTCCAAGGAGGAACGATGACCACCGCAAAGATGAGGGGGCTGGGGGGCTTCTAAGAGCCCCGTGCCATTTCCTACATCTTGGGTGGTGCTCAGGCTCCCGCCTCTCATCGCATCTTCAAGCAGTTCGTTTGTGAGGTGAATGCAACCCTCCCCAAGCTCTAGGCATCATGCCACCTCAGGTGGTCCAAGTACGCCATCACCTTCGACTCTTCAGACCAGCTCAAGTGCGTGGCTGCCGCCGGTCTGCTCACCAACCATCAGCAATGTCCTGGTCACCAAGACTCTCGTCGATGGTGGCACGGGGCTGAACGTACTCTCCATTGAGACATTCTACACACTCTAGGTGCCAAGTGACCAGCTTCTTCCCACCAAGCCATTCTCTGGGGCAATCGATGGATCCACCGTCCCTATAGGGCAGATTTGTCTCTTTGTCACCTTCAGCAAGCGCGACAACTACCACACCAAGCTCATCGATTTCGACGCCGCCCACATCCGTCTTCCATACAATGCCATCCTCGGGTATCCGACCCTCGCCAAGTTCATGGCAGCAACTCAACATGGCTACAACGTCCTCAAGATACCGGGAAGCGGCGGCATCATGATGGTCGCCTGCGATGAGAGGGATGTGGTGTGCTCCCTCGAGTGTGCATACCAGGCCGCAGCTATCAAGAACTCCGATGGCGAGGGTGCGCCCAAGAACAAGCATCTCCTTTCCGAAGGACGCCCAGGGGCTGGGGCACCGGCGATCGTGCCTCAGGGCCCGTGCCCACTTCTGAGGAGCCCTTCACTCTCGCATAGGAAGGCGCGCCCGGCGCCGCTGTCAGGACGGGCTTGGGGGCTCTCGTCTGGAGGGCCTCTGACCTGACCAGTGTCATGAAGGAGGCATTCGGGCACCATGTGGAGGCGTGGTTCATTGCACGTTTCCATCAGCCAGGAGCAAGGAGCGAGGCGCTTGGCACTCAGGAGTTCATCACCAAGGTGATCGATGAGCTTCAGGGAGTGCGGGCCATGCGTGGTGAGCATCGCCCCGCATCATCTAGTGCAGCTGCCGCCCCTGATGTCGGCAGCATGCTGCACGTCTGCGTCAACATCCCAGGTCTCAACAGCGCTTCTTCTCAGGACATCTTTTGGCCATCCCATGTTGGTCGGTGTTAGGGCTCCCCGCACAGCTACGTCAGCATGTCGTTCGGCCTGCGGCACGCGGCTGCCTTGCACCAGCGCCACATGCGGGGCGACCTGGCAGTTCATGAGGCCTGGCACTGGGCGATCCTAAAGGAGGAAGTTCTAGAACCTCGTGAGCCCCCAGACCTCTGCAGCCCTACGGGGCTCAGGAGTCGGGAGGCTCGTGAGGAGTGACTTCGGCGATGTACATCTTCAGCTACTCCAACACTTCTACAACAACGTTAACACATGACTCTTTTGTTTGTTCAGTTGAGGGAGCCCCTCGGGCTGCATTTTCCTCAAGCTGTTAGGGCCCACCCTTGCAGCCTGTATCGTTTTGCGTATGCATCAGAACTAGCTTTGCCTTCGATGGATTCCCTTTTGCATTTTAAAACCAGTATGTTCAGTGTTTCATCACCTAGAGTGTCGCTGCGCCCTGACTAACAAGTCAGGGAATGCAACCCAGTTCCTTCCTTGCGGTATGGGATGCCTTTGCGGGAACCGTGCGTCGGGGGCTCCTCCCGTGATTTATTGCATGAAGAAGCCTAAGCATGGCGTCTATGCTCGGGCCCGTCCCTGCAGCATCGATAAACCCAAACGACCGAGCTCTATCTGGCTGGCCAGCCCCATTCACGTCACCTCCTGAGGTCCTTCGCCTCTGGAGGTTCATTTTGGTGCAGGTTACAATAGTTACCCAAAGCGGTTGAAGAACAGGCGCTACCCGCCTTGAGGTAGGGCCTCGTGAGTCCCGCACTGGCTCACGGGTGCCCATATACACCTCCTCAGGTTGAGTTGTACACGCCCGGAGTGATCCCTCAGAGGGACCTCCCATCCATGCATCTAGTGGAATCCCCATGCTCCGCGCTGGTGGACGAAACGGTCGAGGAGCGGATATGCCCATGCCAAGTGGAAGCCCTATGCTCCACGCTGGGGATAAACAACTGAGGGTGCCTCCGGGCTGCACCAACCTCAAGAAGGCCTTTCGGGCGACTGACCAACCTCTCACTGTGATGAGCGTGCGGGGGCTGGACACGGGGGCTGCACCCAGGGTCGACCTGGCGCATGCCACCTCACCAGGTCCTTGTACCTGGTCCTTGTGCGCTCCTCCTAGGAAAAGGTTGATGGGAAAAGGTATGGAGCTCATGAGGGAAACTCGTATGTCAAGGGGGACCCCTGAGCATTGTGACTCAGGGGCCTCACTAGCCTCGTAGCCCCTCACCCCTTGGTCCTATCCTAGTGATCCGAATGCCCCAATGGCAGTTGAGGTATGCACAGGGTCGGGCCCTACCGATATAGCGCACCAGTGCCCTCGTGACAATCTAACTCACACAACACTAAGGTTGCTCGTTGAGGCGATTCGTACAACAAGGGGAACCCCTGAGCATCGCGACTCAGGGGCCTCATTGGTCTCATAGCCCCTCACCCCTTGGTCTCATCCTGGTGATCCGGATGCCCTAACACCAGCTGTGGTATGCACGGGGCTGGGCCCTGCCAACACAGAATGGTAGACTCAATAGGAGCCTTGCAGGAGGAGGTGTCATCCGATGACGGGCATGACTTAACAACGCGTGGGAAGCTCATCCACGCAGCAAAGGAATCACCGCAGGCTCAAAATTATAAGACACCTCGCGCGCACCCACATTAACTTCATGACCAGTGCGCTATCCCTCGTAACCCCGCCAAGGCAAGGAAACTTCCCTTTCGGTCAATCGGGAGATGCTTGCACGCTAAAGGGGACGTCCTAAGTATCGCTCCTCAGGGGATCTGTCCGGACCTCGGGCCACTTACCTCCTGGCCTTGACCACAGCATCGCGGCCTGGCATACCTCCGACGCTGAAGCTTGCCTAGGGACTGGGTCCTGCGGGCGTAGAGCGATGAGCTACCGCGAGAATGAAAGGGGAACCATGCCAGGGCGAGAGACGCAACCACGACATCAAACCAGACATGATAAAGTTAAAACACGATTGACGCAGTTCTTACATGCCCCCACGGGGCCTGTCCTGATTTTCACGCAGGGATGAGCAAAATGAAAATTTTCCTAAAGAACCTTGGCCTTGGCAGCATCACCAGCAACTACGGGATAGCCCTACACATATTCTAGACCTGAGTGCAGCGACGAAGCGGCTCATAGCTATCCTCATCTCTCGAGCCTAGTCCAGATGAAGTGCTGCTGCCATCGGAGGAGTCATAGACAAGGACAAGGGCCAGTTCATTGCAGGTGGTCACGCCATCTCGCTGACCCACTGGGTAGTCGCTCCTACGGGCGCCTCTCCCCGGGCAGCATTGCACGCGCCGATCATCTTCCCTGAAGACCTTGATGATGAGTGTCTAAGCCCACATCATACTCGAAGTGGATGGCATGATCCCCCTCCGAGTTACATGCGCGGGAGACCGCGCCCCACCCCCAGGTCATGAAGACGTCGCCAGAGCCTACAACCTCGACTTCCGCCTCAGTTGCCTAGCTACAACAACCGCTGTGTTGCAGCAATAGCTCGACCCACGCGGTATCTCACTCACCAGAGGCCATGGGAGCCAGATCCACATGCCGGGGGTGTTGCCGCCCACACCACGAACTCAAGGGCCGTGTCTTCAACATGGGTCCATGGGCGAGGTGACTGCACATTCGTCGCTTGTTCTCCTACACGATTTCGTTCCTCGCGGCGCGTGTCGTTTCTTGCATGCGTGGGGCTGTGCGTGCGGGCGTACGCACGATCTGGGAAGCCCGACGGGGTGCGTTCATGCTAGAGCCGTGTCGTCGAGGGTGCTGCAGTGGCATCCCAGGGGCTCCACCTGAGGTGTCTTTCCCTTCTCCGCGAAAGAGAACCTCCTCAATGACACCATGGATGCCGTGACAAGATGGCACGGTGAAGTGGAAGAAGAAGGAGTGAGTGGTGAGAAGATGAAGGAGGGTTGGGGCTCTGCCCCGTGCCCCATTTATAACTAGAGGAAGGCCAACCACCGGCCCATCACACTCCAGGCAATGATGGCCTCTTTTGCATGCACTAGGAAGTTGTCAAATCGACATGTTGCCGAGGCAGTGTGGGGAAGTGGAGATGCCCACGTCTCATAAGGTGCCACGCGTCAACATGGTCCGCATGTGATTGGGGCCAGCGGTGCTTCGCCCTTGCTGTTTGGCTTCGCCTCCAAGCCAAGTCCGAGCACACCTTGGGCCCGGGGCTACTGTCCGCGTTCTGGGAACCAGGGTACCTAGACTTGCCTGCATGCAGCCCATGTGTGTGGATTCACTAGCGCCCTGGCATGTCCCATCTGCAGCCCCAACAAGACAAGACCATCACGAGGGGCCAAGCCTTGCGAGGCGAATGATGCCAAAACCTCCTGAGGGTGCGGCCGCCCGTGGGATGCTCCTGGAGAGCGGGGATTCCTATGCAAGCACCCAGCCTCATGAGGTTGTAGTGACGAGGGCCATGATGACCAAGGCCAGACGGGCACCAGCGGGCGCAAAGGAGCAGTGAAAGGATCGAGAAGAGTATGTGTCTAGAGGGGGGTGAATAGTCTCTAGCAAGAAAAGTGGCAGTTTTTAACATGCTTAATATTAGAATGGAGATTTAGCACATGTTTATCTTCCACAATGCACAACAAGCATGAATCACAAGAGTATATAGGTATTGTGAAGTAAAGCATGCAACTTTGACCACTTGACTAAGGCAGAAACTTAACCTTTTCCCAATTTTAGTTCTTGACAGATTTTAGCAACTTAGCACAAGTCAAGCAATCAACCTACACATGCAATTCTAAGAGTATAGCAGCGGAATGTAAAGCAATTGCATATGAAGGTAAAGGGAGGAGTTTGGAGGGAGCAAATGCAAGTGAAGACAACGATGTTTTTTTGTGTTGGTTCCGATAGGTGGTGCTATCGTACATCCAAGTTGATGGAGACTTCAACCCACGAAGGGTAACGGCTGCGCGAGTCCACGTAGGGTTCCACCCACGAAGGGTCCATGAAGAAGCAACCTTGTCTATCCCACAATGTCCATCACCCATGAAGGACTTGCCTCATTAGCGGTAGATCTTCACGAAGTAGGCGATCTCCTTGCCCTTACAAACTCCTTGGTTCAACACCACAATCTTGTCGGAGGCACCCAAATGACACCTAACAAATCTAGGAGACACCACTCTCCAAAAGGTAATAGACGGTGTGTTGATAATGAACTCCATGCTCAAATGCTTCAAATGATAGTCTTCCTAACAATCAAACAGCTCCTCTCAGATTTGGATATGGTGGTAGAAGGATTTGAGTGGAAAGCAACTTTGTAACACCCAAAATTTTTGAGTTGGTTTCTTCCAAAATTTTGGCCTTTTGGAAGAGGGTTATTTCATATTTTCTTGAACCTCTTCTAAAATCTTTCTGGCCAAGGTTTTTGGAGATTTCTCAAGCTTGGTTTTTGACCTTGAAGATCTTCTCTTGGGTGGGCTCAAGCCCAAGTTGAGTTTCCAAGAGGTTGTTTGTTTTCTCCCCTACTTGAGTTTTGTCTTTCAAAATTGGTCTTGGACTTATCTTCCCCCCCCCCCCAACCTTCATCTTGCCATGACCCCAACAGAAATATTTATCTCCAAAACCCTCTTCACACCTTAGGACAAGTCTCTCATGAATTCCAGTAAGTTTTGACCTTATTGGGATTTTTCCTCTATTTATTGCACTCCAAAACTATTTCTGTCTTTTATAGTGGACCTTGGTGATTTACAAAGGAGCCACCCTTTCCATCCAGATATTTGATTCCAAACGAACTCTCCTAGATGGTCCTTAGTACCCACAACCTAGATCCATCTTGTTTCACTGGTCCATAGTTCAAAATTTTCAAATTTCACCTGCTGCAAGTTTGGACCAGATTTGCAAAATTTGGTGAAATTCATATTTATCTTCTTCCAAAAATCCTGTGAAAAATCAGGCAGCCTCTAGATGCATCAAGAGGCCACTCCACCAAATATCAGCACCAGAAATATTTCACACATGCCAGAAACATTTCATCAAACACTTAGCATACACTGTACTGTCAAGTTCAGAAGCTGTTAACTGAAACTGTCGACAAATAGTTCGACAGTTCGTCAGTTTCGTCAGTTTCATCAGGCGCAGCGACAAATCTCGCCAGTACCTCCTTGCCCCGACGCTGCACTGCACCTTCTTCTTATCCAGTGCGCCGCACGCTCGCTTGGCCGCTTCTGGGCGTCGGTGGCGCTCTGGCTTGACCACGCCGGCGACATCCGCGGCAACAGCACCGCCCGTGGCGGCTGACAGAAGTCACCCCGCTACTCAACGCCGTTTGGCGCCGCCCAAACCACCCCAGCGCTCCGCGTGTCCACCTCCAGTGCCAGCACACACCTGCCGCACCGTCGTCGGGGCCTGGCGCGCGCAGAGCGCGATTTCTGCCGCCGATGTGCCGCGCGGCCGTTCCGTCGAGGACAACCTGTAACTCCCTCTCCCCTGCTATGTTAGGTGCAGGAATGGAACCACTACACCCCCTAGACAATGCTCAAGCCCCTAACTCCGCCGTCCAACCACTACAGCACCGTAATCGACTAGCCGGACTTATCCATTCACGGCAACCACCTCGGGCCGGCTATATAAGGCACCCCCGAGCTCGTTCTCGAGCCCACACACCTTCACTACCTCCCTAGACCACGCCCAGCCTCTGGAAGAGCCTCGAGGGACCCTTCTTCCCCAACTCCGGCCAACTCCCTCCGCCTCGGGCTCCAGCATCGTTCACTCCGATGAGAGCTTCTCCGCCGCCGTGGACTCGAGCGTAGCACCCTAGCACCCACCTAGACCTAACCCCCACCTTAATTTGATCCCAGGAACCCTCTCCGACGAGGCCCACAGCCACCCGAGCCGTCGTCCGCCGGAGACAGGGTCGCCGTCGACGTGGGGCTCGCCGACACTCAACTCCACCACCGTTCAACGCGGAAGATCACCGAGAAGCCGTACGTATCACTCCCCTCCCCTAACTCGCCGTGGATCGACGCCGGCAATCACCGCAGCACCGGCGCCGGCGCGACTCTGCTTCAGTTTTCAAACCTGACGCGTGGGGCCCCTTGTCAGCCTCACACCTCTCCCCTCCGAACCGTTTTCTGTAAGCGCATTCGGGCAAAGTACGTTTCCCTCTGCGGTTGACGTACTGCGTACTGATTCGCTTTGCAGTTTTCTGTTCTAGCCCCTCGAACTTTTCTGTTTCATTATAGATGGGTCCCTGGACAGAAACTCTAATATCTTTTAAACTAAAGATGATTTTGAGTTGATTCTTTTTCTGTCCTCTTTAGTTTTCTGCCTAGTGTTTTGTCATATTTATGTGGAAATTTTTGGAGCAACTTTATTTGCACGCGCGGTATTTATGTTAGTATTTATTTGTTGGAATACATAGATACCGGAGGCCGTGACGGAGACGCGAACCACACCGAGTTAGGCTCCGACTTCTCAGAACCAGGCAAGCATGTTTGAACTTTCGATATGATGAGTGTGTTGCATGTTTGCTCGAGTAGTTCGTTTTATAAGCATGACCATATGGGCATAAGTGTATGATTTTATTTCATGCTAGTAAGCTTCGGGTGAGCCTCGAAGGATAATGTTTGAACCACCTCCATCATATGGTGATATGATGGGTGGAATGCTGGTATTGCTGGAGCATGCCAGTAGTTGGTTAACTCAGTATCAATGGAGATCATGTCATGATTCCGTTCGTCTCCTTTTTCGTTACTATCATAGGCCGTCCATTGGGATTACGGTCTAGTCAGTTGTAAACCACTTTCCGAGTACACACCAAGTAGAGGGGGCGGGATGAGGGTTCTATGGCCCTGGATTAAAGCCCGTCATCCGGTCAGGGGGCATGGGTGTTTCCGGTTGGGACCGAGAGGGGGCACCCCTTAGAGCGCGCATATATAAATTTGATCCCATGCTATTCGAGGTTGTAGCCTCCCCGTCTTAAAGTTTTTCGTGAATGTCGTCGCGGGTGATTCCGGACGACAGGATGTTAAATGGGTGTGTACTGGTTAGTTGGGTTTCTACTAAAACACCGTAGACGGAACTAGCCCCCATGGCTAGTAGAGTCCGTCGGCTATGAACTAATGGTACAAGCTCTGCAGAGTTAAATTTCTTCAGTGGCCAGGTTCATGGCCTAGGGTCAATCTTTATAACAACCCGGTGACCGTCTCTAGGAAATTCTTGGGGGTAACCAGAGTAGTGTTCTTGTCAAGTTCATTTGGTAGATGAACTCACCAACTATCCCAGTATTGATTTACTTTCAGAAGTACTTCGTCATTATATTCTTTTATTTATAAGCCCTTTATGTGATGTCGCTCAGACGTCCGACTGTGGCATTCTTTTATTTATAAGCCCTTTGTGTGATGTCGCTCAGACGTCTGACTGTGGCATTCTTTTTATTTATAAGCCCTTTATGTGATGTCGCTCAGACGTCCGACTGTGGCATTCTTTTATTTATAAGCCCTTTGTGTGATGTCGCTCAGACGTCCGACTGTGGCATTCTTTTTATTTATAATCCCTTTATGCGATGTCGCTCAGACGTCCGACTAAGGCAGCCTTGTTATTTATTTTGCTATAAGCCCTTTAGGTGGTGTCGCTCAGACGCCCGACTGTGGCCTGCTATCATTTATTTTTTTTCTTATGAGGCGTCACTCAGACACTCGTTTAGTCTCCTTCCATTTATCTTTTGGATTTCGGGAGGATTACCGCCCGACTTCCATCATTGCATACAACACTTTAATATTTTAATCCGGTCGCATTTTTGCTGGAATACTCATATGCATCATGTTGGCATTTATTATATCTTAAGTCCGCACTGTCTTGCGAGTACATTCAAAGTACTCACCTGGCTTGTTGATTTGGCCAGATGTGGACGAAGGCGATCTCATGGATGAAGAATTCGATAGCGAGTCCGACGCTTAGTGGAGTCGCAGTCAGTCCCTTGCGATCCTGGAGTTGATCACTATCTTATAACCGCTTCTGCCTACCACCAAATAAATTCATCGGGTCTCACTACGATACTCGATGAGCTGTAATATTTTGGAGTCACATCACCCACTTCACTGTGACATATTCGACCACCTTTTATTACGAGTTAGTAGTATGCCACCCTGCCTTGTGTCATATCCGCCTCTATGTATTATATTGGCGCGCTTGTAATAAAATTGTTGAGCAACCCCCAGCTCAACCTTGTATAATATTCAGTGTACTGGAATTCTGTGCCAAGGATTTGTCTGCCAGCAGGTAATAATATCCCTCGCTGGTTTAATAAAAAGGTCGGCCTTCCGGTAATTATTTTACAGAAGGACCGGTCCTGACAACCTTGGTATCAGAGCTAGGCTGACTGTAGGAAGCCACTAGGTGCACTCGCTAATCGGTTATTAGCGAAAAATTTGCTTTTCAGCATTTTTACATCTGTAGCAATTTTCTGTTGGTAAGCATAAATTTATGACTTGACTATTCGGAATTTTTGTCTACTTTTATAGATGGCCAGCAATGACTGTGATGCACAGGTGTTCGCCAACATTCCTGAGGGGTTTGTCAAGCTCCTCTTCGCCATCACCAAAGTCGCGATTGGGCCATCCACCCGTCCCGAGTATACACTCTACCGTCACAAGCTCAACGACAGCGTGTCTATCCATCAGGCCGTGGTGCACTTCAAAGGAGGGCGTTCTGAAGCGCGCCGCCTCCGATTTGTGGGCAGAGCCATGCCTACGGAGAGGCATGCCATGCAGATGGCTGCCCGTGAGGCGATAGCTCGTCTCCGGGACATTCTTCCTTCGATGAAGACTTGTCGCTACCGTTACCTCCCATGCCACGTGCCATATACGTGTCACTATGTATTTGCATGCGCAAATGGGGAGCGTGATGAAGCCATTGAAACAATGGTTGAGTACCTCAAGGCACTTGAGGCAGCCTTTGATAATCTGGTGGACGACCTGGTGGCCACCCGTATGGAGTTGGTCCAGAGTGGCTCCGCCAACAGGAGGGAGCTACTCCATACTGCACCACCAATGACATTTGTCTCGTCCGGCGCATCCTATGCACCTTCCATCTTAGCCACCGCTCGCCGTCTGCCTACCACTGAGGAGTTTGACCAAGTCATTGCTCCTACTCCAGTCAGAACTGCACCGCCTGCTACACCTGCTTCGACACCTCGTACCCTTACTCCGCGCCTGGAGCCCATTAGTGAGGAGGAAGTTGAGTCTCCGGCACCACTGGGCCTTACCCTCGGCAGGCCGAGGGAAATCTTCAACATCTCCGACTAGCGCGTTATTCCGCGACGCACCGCGCTCGCTTGTAATATTTGTGTGTTATGTAAAATAGGTTGATGGGAGTAGTCTGTTTGCGCATCATGTAGGATCTTGGGGGAGTGCACTAGCTTTAATAACATGTCAGGATGTGTACGCACACCCTGAGTGACGTATGTTTAATCAGAACCTGCGTGTAAAATATGTACTAGCAGCCCTTCTCCGTGCGCAATCAACCAGTTATTTTCAAAAATCTCTGTCGAGCTCATGTTTTGTCGCTTTGCAAAGTCTTGGTTTATTTTGCTGCTCGGTTCTTCTTAGATTTTCTGCTTTATTACCCCAGAGTAAGAAATGACTCGTCCCTGGACACGTTCCATGCCAAGTCCGCCAGAAGAAAATTATGGCACACAGACAGACAACAATTTCACACAGGGGCAATCAAGTCAGCAGGGCAGTGAGACGGCATTTTCTCAAGTGTGCCGTCTTTACGAGCAAAGTCAGCAACAACACCAAGAAATGATGAACCATGTCATTAACATGGGAAATCACCGCGAGCCATACCAACAGCACTCAAAATTGTCTGAATTTCAGAAGACACGTCCAACAACGTTTTCGCACACAGACAAACCTCTTGAGGCCGATGATTGGCTTCGAGATATTGAAAGGAAATTAATTGTGGCACAATGCTCAGACCGTGAAAAAGTGATGTAAGCACCACATTACCTTACTGGAGCGGCCACGTCATGGTGGGAAAATTTCCTGCTTATGCATCCCGACATAAATAATATCACCTGGGAAGATTTCAAGGAAGGCTTTCGTGGGGCACACATCCCTAAGAGTATTATGAAGATCAAGAAAAGAGAATTTGATGACCTCAAGCAAAGAGGCATGACAGTACTAGAGTACAACAGTCAGTTTGCGCAATTATCACGTTATGCCAACGAAGAGCGAATGACGGAAAATATGAAGATGGAGAAATTCCTGGACGGACTGGCACCAGCACTAAAATGCCAGTTAGTCGTACACACTTTTCCAGATTTCAAGACACTGGTAGACAAAGCCATTACGTTGGAAAATGAACGTCGCAGTCTGGAAGACATTCGCAAGAGAAAAAGGGATCAGACCAACCACCCCCGCAACAACAAGAATAAGGTGAATTTCCAGAGGAATGGGGCGAACAGACCCACGACCAATGACACACGCCCAAACAAGAATTTTCATGCAAGAGACAAGGATTTCACCTATCGCCCGGGTGTTACCTGCTACGCATGTGGAGATGAGGGACACTATGCTAAACAGTGCCCTAAGCCAAGAAACTCAGCACCGAAGCCAAACAGCAACGGAAACAATTCCGCGCCCAAGCGTAACAACTTCAACCCAAATAACAATCACAGGAAAGGCCACCTGAACCATGTGACCAAGGAGCAAGCACAGGATGCACCGGATATCGTACTCGGTACGTTCCCTGTCAACACAATACCTGCCACGGTTTTGTTTGATTCTGGAGCTTCTCATTCCTTCATTTCGAAGAATTTTGCTTTGCAACATGGTTTTTCAATGCTTCCCTTGGGGAAAATCAATGACCATCAAGTCCCCCGGAAGTAAGAAGATCACTCAGAATTACTGCCAAGGTTTGACCATTGAAATTGAGGGATTAATGTTTCACGCAAACCTCATTGTGTTGGCAAACAAAGGACTGGATGTTATCCTGGGTATGGATTGGCTAACCACCAATAAAGGATTTATCGATTGCTTCAACAGGACAGTGATTCTTACTCATCATCATGGAAAAACAATAAGAGTCGCAGCTCAGGAAAGACCGGTGTCGCGACAACCAAAATTAAACAAAGTTGATACATCTGAGATAAGCAAGGTTCCACTTGTATGTCAATTTCTGGACGTATTTCCGGAGGAACTACCAGGCATGCCGCCAGACAAAGAAATAGAATTCATTATTGAGCTAGCACCGGGAACCACCCCCATATATAAGAAACCATACAGAATGGCGCCATCCGAGTTGGTTGAATTAAAGAAGCAAATAAAGGAACTGCTAGACAAAGGATTTATACGGGCCAGCTCCTCACCTTGGGGTTCGCCGGTATTGTTTGCCAAAAAGAAGGATGGGACCATGAGGTTGTGTATAGACTACCGAGCGCTCAACATGGTCACAATCAAGAACAAATATCTGATGCCATGGATAAATGACTTATTTGACCACCTCTCGCAAGCCAAGGTTTTCTCAAAGGTTGATCTAAGGTCAGGTTATCATCAACTGAAAGTACGGCCAGAAGATATCCCGAAGACAGCATTCACCTCAAGATATGGACTTTATGAATTTACAGTAATGCCGTTTGGACTGACCAACGCCCCCGCATATTTCGTCCACGTCATGAACAAGGTATTTATGAAATTCATGGACAAATTTGTGGTGGTATTTATTGATGATATCTTGGTATATTCAAAGACACCGGAAGAACATGCTGAACACCTCCGCATTGTACTGGGAGAATTAAGGAAACACCAACTTTACGCCAAATTCAGCAAATGTGAATTTTAGTTGAGACAAGTGGGTTTCCTAGGACACGTATTAACACAAGAAGGAGTTGCTGTGGACCCAGATAAAGTCAAGGCTGTACTTGGCTGGAAGTCGCCAGCCAGTGTAACGGATATACGAAGTTTCCTCGGTATGGCCGGATATTACAGAAGGTTTATTGAAGGATTTTCCACCATAGCCAAACCAATGACACAGCTACTCAAGAAGGATAAGAAATTCGTGTGGACCGAAGCATGTGAGGAAAGCTTCCAAGAGCTCAAAAAGAGGTTAACAACATCCCCAGTATTAATTGTACCAGACATACACAAGAGTTTTGAAGTATATTGCGACGCATCCCGGAAAGGCCTCGGATGCGTACTGATGCAAGAAGGCAAAGTAGTCGCCTACGCTTCCCGGCAACTGCGAAAACATGAAGAAAATTATCCTACTCACGATTGGGAGTTGGCAGCAGTCATTCATGCACTCAAGGACTGGAGGCACTTTTTGCTTGGAAATCGCTGTGAAATATATACGGACCATAAGAGCCTTAGATATATTTTTACACAGCCAGAGCTCAATTTACGACAACGACGCTCGCTGGAACTAGTAAAAGATTACGACGTTGGTATCCACTATCACCCAGGAAAAGCAAACGTGGTAGCAGATGCTCTCAGCCGTAACCCCAGCCCGAACAGCGGCAGCATATAGAACCTGAGACCCGAATTTCAGCAAGAATTCGCCAGACTCAACCTAATGATGGTCACGGAAGGCGAAGTATCCAAGCTAGAAATACATCCTACGTTAATAGAGCAAATAAAGAAGGCTGAGCTTCGACACCCCAGCATCGAAGGAATAAAAAGAAAAGTAAGTCAGGGCAAGGCCTCAGAATTCACCATAGACAGTGAAGGAATATTATGGTTCAGAGACAGACTTTGCGTACCGAATAGCAACGACCTTAAATAGCAAATTCTAGCAGAAAGCCACACCGCTCCATACTCAATCCACCCTGGAGGTACGAAAATGTACAAGGATATTCAGGAAAGATTTTGGTGGCACGGCATGAAGAGGGATATAGCCACATTTATTGCATGCTGCGATTCATGTCAACGCATTAAAGCCGAGCACCAAAAACACGCAGGGCTATTACAGGCTAACAAGATACCAGAATGGAAATGGGACGATATTGGAATGGATTTTATTGTTGGACTACCAAGGTCACAACACGGTAATGATGCCATATGGGTCATCACGGATAGACTGACCAAGGTGGCACATTTCATACTCGTCAAGACAACCCACACCACCCAAAAGCTCGCCAAGCTTTACCTCGCCCGTATAGTATGCCTACATGGGGTCCCCAAGACTATAATATCCGACAGAGGCACTCAGTTCGTCTCCAAATTTTGGGACCAGTTGCAGCAAGCCCTCGGAACGCAACTAACGTTCAGTATAGCTTATCACCCCCAGACGGGAGGACAAACGGAACGAGTAAATCAAATACTCGAAGACATGCTAAGGGCATGTGTCCTCACATATGGGACCAGTTGGGAGGAAAGCCTACCATATGCCGAGTTTGCATATAACAATAGTTACCAAGCTAGCCTGCAAATGGCACCTTTCGAAGCTTTGTATGGACGAAGATGCCGTACTCCATTGAACTGGTCGGAAACAGGGGACAGTCGCATATTCGGCCCAGATATGTTAAAGGAAGCAGAGGAGAGAGTAAAAATAATATGGGATCGACTCTAGACCGCCCAAAGCCGACAAAAGAGCTATTACGATCAAAAGCATCGGGAAATAAGTTTTGAGCCCGGTGAATACGTATACTTACGAGTATCTACTATGAGGGGGCTGCAATGATTCAAAGTCGAAGGGAAACTAGCACCACGATTGATCGGACCCTTTCATATAGTTGCACGGAAAGGCACAGTAGCTTATCAGCTAGACCTTCCCAAGGAACTATCAGACATCCACGATGTGTTCCACGTCTCGCAACTACAGAAGTGTGTAAGCAACCCAGAGAAACATGTGTCACATGAAAACCTTGATGTGCAACCAGATCTCACCTACTGAGAACACCCAGTAAAGATTTTGGAGGAGTCTGAAAGGAGAACCCGTCAGAAGTCAATTAAATTCCTCAAGGTTCAGTGGAGTAATCACACAGAGGATGAGGCAACGTGGGAAAGGGAAGATTTCCTTCGGACAGAACACCCACACCTATTTGAGGATCAGCTGAAATCTCTGGGACGATATTTTTTCTAAGGGGGTAGGTGTTGTAACACCCCAAATTTTTGAGTTGGTTTCTTCCAAAATTTTGGCCTTTTGGAAGAGGGTTATTTCATCTTTTCTTGAACCCCTTCTAAAATCTTTCTGGCCAAGGTTTTTGGAGATTTCTCAAGCTTGGTTTTTGACCTTGAAGATCTTCTCTTGGGTTGGCTCAAGCCCAAGTTGAGTTTCAAAGAGGTTGTTTGTTTTCTCCCCTACTTGAGTTTTGTCTTTCAAATTTGGTCTTGGACTTATCTTCCCCCCCCCCCCAACCTTCATCTTGCCATGACCCCAAAAAATATTTATCTCCAAAACCATCTTCACACCTTCGGACAAGTCTCTCATGAATTCCAGTAAGTTTTGACCTTATTGGGATTTTTCCTCTATTTATTTCACTCCAAAACTATTTCTGTCTTTTATAGTGGACCTTGGTGATTTACAAAGGAGCCACCCTTTCCATCCAGATATTTGATTCCAAACCAACTCTCCTAGATGGTCCTTAGTACCCACAACATAGATCCATCTTGTTTCACTGGTCCATAGTTCAAAATTTTCAAATTTCACCTGCTGCAAGTTTGGACCAGATTTGCAAAATTTGGTGAAATTCATATTTATCTTCTTCCAAAAATCCTGTGAAAAATCAGGCAGCCTCTAGATGCATCAAGAGGCCACTCCACCAAATATCAGCACCAGAAATATTTCACACATGCCAGAAACATTTCATCAAACACTTAGCATACACTGTACTGTCAAGTTCAGAAGTTGTTAACTGAAACTGTCGACAGACAGTTCGACAGTTCTTCAGTTTCGTCAGTTTCATCAGGCGTAGCGACAAATCTCGCCAGTACCTCCTTGGCCCGACGCTGCACTGCACCTTCTTCTTATCCAGTGCGGCGCACGCTCGCTTGGCCGCTTCTGGGCGTCGGTGGCGCTCTGGCCCGACCATGCCAGCGACATCCACAGCAACAGCACCGCTCGTGGCGGCTGACAGAAGTCACCCCGCGACTCAACGCCGTTTGGCGCCGCCCAAACCACCCAAGCGCTCCGCGTGTCCACCTCCAGTGCCAGCACACACCTGCTGCACCGTCGCCGTGGCCTGGCACGCGCAGAGCGCGATTTGTGCCGCCGACGTGCCGCGCGGCCGTTCCGTCGAGGACAACCCGTAAGTCCCTCTCCCCTGCTAAGTTAGGTGTGGGAATGGAACCAATACACCCCCTAGACGATGCTCAAGCCCCTAACTCCGCCGTCCAACCACTACAGCACCGTAATCGACTCACCGGACTTATCCATTCACGGCAACAACCTCGGGCCGGCTATGTACGGCACCCCCAAGCTCGTTCTCGAGCCCGCACACCTTCACTACCTCCCTAGACCACGCCCAGCCTCTGGAAGAGCCTCGAGGGGCCCTTCTTCCACAACTCCGGCCAACTCCCTCCGCCTCGGGCTCCAGCATCATTCACCTCGGTGAGAGCTTCTCCGCCGCCGTGGACTCGAGCGTAGCACCCTGGCACCCACCTAGACCTAACCCCCACCTTAATTTGATCCCAGGAACCCTCTCCGATGACGCCCACGGCCACCCGAGCCGCCGTCCGCCGAAGACAGGGTCGCCGTTGACGTGGGGCTCGCCGACACTCAACTCCACCACCGTTCAACGTGGAACATCACCGAGAAGCCGTACGTATCACTCCCATCCCCTAACTCGCCGTGGATCGACGCCGGCGATCACTGCAGCACCGGCGCCGGCGCGACTCTGCTTCAGTTTTCAAACCTGACGCATGGGGCCGCTTGTCAGCCTCACACCTCTCCCCTCCGAACCGTTTTCTGTAAGCGCATTCGGGCAAAGTACGTTTCCCCTCTGCGGTTGACGTAATGCGTACCGATTCGCTTTGCTGTTTTCTGTTCTAGCCCCTGGAACTTTTCTGTTTCATTACAGATGGGTCCCTGGACAAAAACTCTAATATCTTTTAAACTAAAGATGATTTTGAGTTGATTCTTTTTCTGTCCTCTTTAGTTTTCTGCCTAGTGTTTTCTCATATTTATGTGGAAATTTTTGGAGCAACTTTATTTGCACGCGCGGTATTTATGTTAGTATTTATTTGTTGGAATACATAGATACCGGAGGCCGTGACGGAGACGCAAACCACACCGAGTTAGGCTCCGACTTCTCAGAACCAGGCAAGCATGTTTGAACTTTTGATATGATGAGTGTGTTGCATGTTTGCTTGAGTAGTTCGTTTCATAAGCATGACCATATGGGCATAAGTGTATGGTTTTATTTCATGCCAGTAAGCTTCGGGTGAGCCCCGAAGGATAATGTTTGAACCACCTCAATCATATGGTGATATGATGGGTGGAATGCTGGTATTGTTGGAGCATGCCAGTAGTTGGTTAACTCAGTATCAACGGAGATCATGTCATGATTCCGTTCGTCTCCTTTTTCGGTACTATCATAGGCCGTCCATTGGGATTACTGTCTAGTCAGTTGTAAACCACTTTCCGAGTACACACCAAGTAGAGGGGCCGGGATGAGGGTTCCATGGCCCTGGATTAAAGCCCGTCATCTGGTCAGGGGGCATGGGTGTTTCCGGTTGGGACCGAGAGGGGGCACCCCTTAGAGCGCACATATATAAATTTGATCCCATGCTATTCGAGGTTGTAGCCTCCCCGTCTTAAAGTTTTTCCTGAATGTCGTCGCGGGTGATTCCAGACGATAGGATGTTAAATGGGTGTGTACTGGTTAGTTGGGTTTCTACTAAAACACCGTAGACGGAACTAGCCCCCATGGCTAGTAGAGTCTGTCGGCTATGAACTAATGGTACAAGCTCTGCAGAGTTAAATTCCTTCAGTGGCCAGGTTCATGACCTAGGGCCAATCTTTATAACAACCCGGTGACCGTCTCTAGGAAATTCTTGTGGGTAACCAGAGTAGTGTTCTTGTCAAGTTCATTTTGTAGATGAACTCACCAACTATCCCAGTATTGATTTACTTTCAGAAGTACTTCATCATTATATTCTTTTATTTATAAGCCCTTTATGTGATGTCGCTCAGACGTCCGACTGTGGCATTCTTTCATTTATAAGCCCTTTGTGTGATGTCGCTCAGACGTCCGACTGTGGCATTCTTTTTATTTATAAGCCCTTTATGTGATGTCGCTCAGACGTCCGACTGTGGCATTCTTTTATTTATAAGCCCTTTGTGTGATGTCGCTCAGACGTCCGACCGTGGCATTCTTTTTATTTTTAAGCCCTTTATGTGATGTCGCTCAGACGTCCGACTGAGGCAGCCTTGTTATTTATTTTGCTATAAGCCCTTTAGGTGGTGTCGCTCAGACGCCCGACTGTGGCCTGCTATCATTTATTTTTTTTCTTACGAGGCGTCACTCAGACACTCGTTTAGTCTCCTTCCATTTATCTTTTGGATTTCGGGAGGATTACCGCCCGACTTCCATCATTGCATACAGCACTTTAATATTTTAATCCGGTCGCATTTTTGCTGGAATACTCATATGCATCATGTTGGCATTTATTATATCTTAAGTCCGCACTGTCTTGCGAGTACATTCAAAGTACTCACCTAGCTTGTTGATTTGGCCAGCAGTGGACGAAGGCGATCTCATGGATGTAGAATTCGATAGCGAGTCCGACGCTTAGTGGAGTCCCAGTCAGTCCCTTGCGATCCTGGAGTTGATCACTATTTTATAACCGCTTCCGCCTACCACCAAATAAATTCATCGGGTCTCAATACGATACTCGATGAGCTGTAATATTTTGGAGTCACATCACCCACTTCACTGTGACATATTCCACCACCTTTTTTTACGAGTTAGTAGTATGCCACCCTGCCTTGTGTCATATCCGCCTCTATGTATTATATTGGAGTGCTTGTAATAAAATTGTTGAGCAACCCCCAGCTCAACCTTGTATAATATTCAGTGTACTGGAATTCTGTGCCAAGGATTTGTCTGCTAGCAGGTAATAATATCCCTCGCTGGTTTAATAAAAAGGTCGGCCTTCCGGTAATTATTTTACTGAAGGACCGGTCCTGACAACCTTGGTATCAGAGCCAAGCTGACTGTAGGAAGCCACTAGGTGTGCTTGCTAATCGGTTATTAGCGAAAAATTTGCTTTTCAGCATTTTTACATCTGTAGCAATTTTCTGTTGGTCAGCATAAATTTATGACTTGACTATTCGGAATTTTTGTCTACTTTTGTAGATGGCCAGCAATGACTGTGATGCACAGGTGTTCGCCAACATTCCTGAGGGGTTTGTCAAGCTCCTCTTCGCCATCACCAAAGTCGCGATCGGGCCATCCACCCGTCCCGAGTATATACTCTACCGTCACAAGCTCAACGACAGCGTGTCTATGCATCAGGCCGTGGTGCACTTAAAAGGAGGGCGTTCTGAAGCACGCCGCCTCCGATTTGTGGGCAGAGCCATGCCTACGGAGAGGCATGCCATGCAGATGGCTGCCCGTGAGGCGATAGCTCGTCTCCGGGACATTCTTCTTTTGATCAAGACTCGTCGCTACCGTTACCTCCCATGCCACGTGCCATATACGTGTCACTATGAATTTGCATGCGCAAATGGGGAGCGTGACGAAGCCATTGAATCAATGGTTGAGTACCTCAAGGCACTTGAGGCAGCCTTTGATAATCTGGTGGACGACCTAGTGGCCACCCGTATGGAGTTGGTCCAGAGTGGCTCCACCAACAGGAGGGAGCTACTCCATACTGCACCACCAATGACATTTGTCTCGTCCACCACATCCTATGCACCTTCCATCTTAGCCACCGCTCGCCGTCTGCCTACCACTGAGGAGTTTGACCAAGTCATTGCTCCTACTCCAGTCAGAACTGCACCGCCTGCTGCACCTGCTTCGACACCTCGTACCCTTACTCCGCGCCTGGAGCCCATTAGTGAGGAGGAAGTTGAGTCTCCGGCACCACTGGGCCTTACCCTCGGCAGGCCGAGGGAAATCTTCAACATCTCCGACTAGCGCGTTATTCCGCGACGCACCGCGCTCGCTTGTAATATTTGTGTGTTATGTAAAATAGGTTGATGGGAGTAGTCTGTTTGCGCATCATGTAGGATCTTGGAGGAGTGCACTAGTTTTAATAACATGTCAGGATGTGTACGCACACCCTGAGTGACGTATGTTTAATTAGAACCTGCGTGTAAAATATGTACTAGCAGCCCTTCTCCGTGCGCAATCAACCAGTTATTTTCAAAAATCTCTTTCGAGCTCGTGTTTGGTCGCTTTGCAAAGTCTTGGTTTATTTTGCAGCTCGGTTCTTCTCAGATTTTCTGCTTTATTACCCCAGAGTAAGAAATGACTCGTCCCTGGACACGTTCCATGCCAAGTCCGCTAGAAGAAAATTATGGGACACGGACAGACAACAATTTCACACAGGGGCAGTCAAGTCAGCAGGGCAGTGAGACGGCATTTTCTCAAGTGTACCGTCTTTACAAGCAAAGTCAGCAACAACACCAAGAAATGATGAACCATGTCATTAACATGGGAAATCACCGCGAGCCATACCAACAGCACTCAAAATTGTCTGAATTTCAGAAGACACGTCCAACAACGTTTTCGCACACAGACAAACCTCTTGAGGCCGATGATTGGCTTCGAGATATTGAAAGGAAATTAATTGTGGCACAATGCTCAGACCATGAAAAAGTGATGTACGCACCACATTACCTTACTGGAGCAGCCGCGTCATGGTGGGAAAATTTCCTGCTTATGCATCCCGACATAAATAATATCACCTGGGAAGATTTCAAGGAAGGCTTTCGTGGGGCACACAATCCTAAGAGTATTATGAAGATCAAGAAATGAGAATTTGATGACCTCAAGCAAAGAGGCATGATAGTACAGGAGTACAACAGTCAGTTTGCGCAATTATCACGTTATGCCAACGAAGAGCGAATGACGGAAAATATGAAGATGGATAAATTCCTGGACGGACTGGCACCAGCACTAAAATGCCAGTTAGTCGTACACACTTTTCCAGATTTCAAGACACTGGTAGACAAAGCCATTACGTTGGAAAATGAACGTCGCAGTCTAGAAGACATTCGCAAGAGAAAAAGGGATCAGACCAACCACCCCCGCAACAACAAGAATAAGGTGAATTTCCAGAGGAATGGGGCGAACAGACCCACGACCAATGACACACGCCCAAACAAGAATTTTCATGCAAGAGACAAGGATTTCACCTATCGCCCGGGTGTTACCTGCTACGCATGTGGAGAAGAGGGACACTATGCTAAACAGTGCCCTAAGCCAAGAAACTCAGCACCGAAGCCAAACAACAACGGAAACAATTCCGCGCCCAAGCGTAACAACTTCAACCCAAATAACAATCACAGGAAAGGCCACCTGAACCATGTGACCAAGGAGCAAGCAGAGGATGCACCGGATATCGTACTCGGTACATTCCCTGTCAACACAATACCTGCCACGGTTTTGTTTGATTCTGGAGCTTCTCATTCGTTCATTTCGAAGAATTTTGCTTTGCAACATGGTTTTTCAATGCTTCCCTTGGGGAAAATCAATGACCATCAAGTCCCCCGGAAGTAAGCAGATCACTCAGAATTACTGCCAAGGTTTGACCATTGAAATTGAGGGATTAAAGTTTCACGCAAACCTCATCGTGTTGGAAAACAAAGGACTGGATGTTATCCTGGGTATGGATTGGCTAACCACCAATAAAGGATTTATCGACTGCTTCAACAGGACAGTGATTCTTACTCATCATCATGGAAAAACAATAAGAGTCGCAGATCAGGAAAGACCGGTGTCGCGACAACAAAAATTAAACAAAGTTGATACATCTGAGATAAGCAAGGTTCCACTTGTATGTGAATTTCCGGACGTATTTCCCGAGGAACTACCAGGCATGCCGCCAGACAGAGAAATAGAATTCATTATTGAGCTAGCACCGGGAACCACCCCCATATATAAGAAACCATACAGAATGGCACCATCCGAGTTGGTTGAATTAAAGAAGCAAATAAATTAACTGCTAGACAAAGGATTTATACGAGCCAGCTCCTCACCTTGGGGTTTGCCGGTATTGTATGCCAAAAAGAAGGATGGGACCATGAGGTTGTGTATAGACTACCGAGCGCTCAACATGGTCACAATCAAGAACAAATATCCGATGCCACGGATAAATTACTTATTTGACCACCTCGCGCAAGCCAAGGTTTTCTCAAAGGTTGATCTAAGGTCAGGTTATCATCAACTGAAAGTACGGACATAAGATATCCCGAAGACAGCATTCACCTCAAGATATGGACTTTATGAATTTATAGTAATGCCGTTTGGACTGACCAACGCCCCCGCATATTTCGTCCACCTCATGAACAAGGTATTTATGAAATTCACGGACAAATTTGTGGTGGTATTTATTGATGATATCTTGGTATATTCAAATACACCGGAAGAACATGCTGAACACCTCCGCATTGTACTGGGAGAATTAAGGAAACACCAACTTTACGCCAAATTCAGCAAATGTGAATTTTGGTTGAGACAAGTGGGTTTCCTAGGACACGTATTAACACAAGGAGGAGTTGTTGTGGACCCAGATAAAGTCAAGGCTGTACTTGGCTGGAAGTCGCCAGCCAGTGTAACGGATATACGGAGTTTCCTTGGTATGGCTGGATATTACAGAAGGTTTATTGAAGGATTTTCCACCATAGCCAAACCAATGACACAGCTACTCAAGAAGGATAAGAAATTCGTGTGGACCGAAGCATGTGAGAAAAGCTTCCAAGAGCTCAAAAAGACGTTAACAACAGCCCCAGTATTAATTGTACCAGACATACACAAGAGTTTTGAAGTATATTGCAACGCATCCCGGAAAGACCTCGGATGCGTACTGATGCAAGAAGGCAAAGTAGTCGCCTACGCTTCCCGGCAACTGCGAAAACATGAAGAAAATTATCCTACTCACGATTTGGAGTTGGCAGCAGTCATTCATGCACTTAAGGACTAGAGGCACTTTTTGCTTGGAAATCGCTGTGAAATATATATGGACCATAAGAGCCTCAGATATATTTTTACACAGCCAGAGCTCAATTTACGACAACGACGCTGGCTGGAACTAGTAAAAGATTACGACGTTTGTATCCACTATCACCCAGGAAAAGCAAACGTGGTAGCAGATGCTCTCAGCCGTAACCCCAGCCCGAACAGCGGCAGCATACAGAACCTGAGACCCGAATTTCAGCAAGAATTCGCCAGACTCAACCTAATGATGGTCATGGAAGGCAAAGTATCCAAGCTAGAAATACAGCCTACCTTAATAGAGCAAATAAAGAAGGCTCAGCTTGGACACCCCAGCATCGAAGGAATAAAAAGAAAAGTTAGTCAAGGCAAGGCCTCAGAATTCACCATAGACAGTGAAGGAATATTATGGTTCGGAGACAGACTTTGCGTACCGAATAGCAACGACCTTAAACAGCAAATTCTAGCAGAAAGCCACACCGCTCCATACTCAATCCACCCTGGAGGTACGAAAATGTACAAGGATATTCAGGAAAGATTTTGGTGGCACGACATGAAGAGGGATATAGCCACATTTATTGCATGCTGCGATTCATGTCAACGCATTAAAGCTGAGCACCAAAAACCCGCGGGGCTATTACAGCCAAACAAGATACCAGAATGGAAATGGGACAATATTGGAATGGATTTTATTGTTGGACTACCAAGGTCACAACACGGTAATGATGCCATATGGGTCATAACGGATAGACTGACCAAGGTGGCACATTTCATACCCGTCAAGACAACCCACACCACCCAAAAGCTCGCCAAGCTTTACCTCGCCCGTATAGTATGCCTACATGGGGTCCCCAAGACTATAATATCCGACAGAGGCACTCAGTTCGTCTCCAAATTTTGGGACCAGTTGCAGCAAGCCCTCGGAACGCAACTAACGTTCAGTACAGCTTATCACCCCCATACGGGAGAACAAACGGAACGAGTAAATCAAATACTCGAAGACATGCTAAGGGCATGTGTCCTCACATATGGGACTAGTTGGGAGGAAATCCTACCATATGCCGAGTTTGCATATAACAATAGTTACCAAGCTTGCCTGCAAATGGCACCTTTCGAAGCTTTGTACGGACGAAGATTTCGTACTCCATTGAACTGGTCGAAAACAGGTTACAGTCGCATATTCGGCCCAAATATGTTAAAGGAAGCCGAGGAGAGAGTAAAAATAATACGGGATCGACTCAAAACCGCCCAAAGCCGTCAAAAGAGCTATTACGATCAAAAGCATCGGGAAATAAGTTTTGAGCCCGGTGAATACGTATACTGACGAGTAACACCTATGAGAGGGCTACAATGATTCAAAGTCAAAGGGAAACTAGCACCACGATTGATTGGACCCTTTCGTATAGTTGCACGGAAAGGCACAGTAGCTTATCAGCTGGACCTTCCCAAGGAACAATCAGATGTCCACGATGTGTTCCACGTCTCGCAACTACGGAAGTGTGTAAGCAACCCAGAGAAACATGTGTCACATGAAAACCTTGATGTGCAACCAGATCTCACCTACCGAGAACACCCAGTAAAGATTTTGGAGGAGTCTGAAAGGAGAACCCGTCAGAAGTCAATTAAATTCCTCAAGGTTCAGTGGAGTAATCACACAGAGGATGAGGCAACGTGGGAAAGGGAAGATTTCCTTCGGACAGAACACCCACACCTATTTGAGGATCAGCTGAAATCTCGGGGATGATATTTTTTCTAAGGGGGTAGGTGTTGTAACACCCCAAATTTTTTAGTTGGTTTCTTCCAAAATTTTGGCCTTTTGGAAGAGGGTTATTTCATCTTTTCTTGAACCTCTTCTAAAATCTTTCTGGCCAAGGTTTTTGGAGATTTCTCAAGCTTGGTTTTTAACCTTGAAGATATTCTCTTGGGTTGGCTCAAGCCCAAGTTGAGTTTCAAAGATGTTGTTTGTTTTCTCCCCTACTTGAGTTTTGTCTTTCAAATTTGGTCTTGGACTTATCTTCCCCCCCCCCCAACCTTCTTCTTGCCATGACCCCAACAGAAATATTTATCTCCAAACCCCTCTTCACACCTTAGGACAAGTCTCTCATGAATTCCGGTAAGTTTTGACCTTATTGGGATTTTTCCTCTATTTATTTCACTCCAAAACTATTTCTGTCTTTTATAGTGGACCTTGGTGATTTACAAAGGAGCCACCCTTTCCATCCAGATATTTGATTCCAAACCAACTCTCCTAGATGGTCCTTAGTACCCACAACCTAGATCCATCTTGTTTCACTGGTCCATAGTTCAAAATTTTCAAATTTTACCTGCTGCAAGTTTGGACCAGATTTGCAAAATTTGGTGAAATTCATATTTATCTTCTTCTAAAAATCCTGTGAAAAATCAGGCAGCCTCTAGATGCATCAAGAGGCCACTCCACCAAATATCAGCACCAGAAATATTTCACACATGCCAGAAACATTTCATCAAACACTTAGCATACACTGTACTGTCAAGTTCAGAAGCTGTTAACTGAAACTGTCGACAGACAGTTCGACAGTTCTTCAGTTTCGTCAGTTTCATCAGGCGCAGCGACAAATCTCGCTAGTACCTCCTTGGCCCGACGCTGCACTGCACCTTCTTCTTATCCAGTGCGCCACACGCTCGCTTGGCCGCTTCTGGGTGTCGGTGGCACTCTGGCCCGACCATGCCGGCGACATCCACAGCAACAGCACCGCCTGTGGCGGCTGACAGAAGTCACCACGCGACTCAACGCCGTTTGGCGCTGCCCAAACCACCCAAGCTCTCCGCGTGTCCACCTCCAGTGCCAGCACACACCTGCTGCACCGTCGCCGTGGCCTGGCGCGCGCAGAGCGCGATTTCCACCGCCGACGTGCCGCGCAGCCGTTCCGTCGAGGACAGCCCGTAACTCCCTCTCCCCCGCTAAGTTAGGTGTGGGAATGGAACCACTACACCCCCTAGACGACGCTCAAGCCCCTAACTCCGCCGTCCAACCACTGCAGCATCGTAATTGACTTGCCGGACTTATCCATTCACGGCAACCACTTCGGGCCGGCTATATAAGGCACCCCCGAGCTCGTTCTCGAGCCCGCACACCTTCACTACCTCCCTAAACCACGCCCAGCCTCTGGAAGAGCCTCTAGGGGCCCTTCTTCCCCAACTCCGGCCAACTCCCTCCGCCTCGGGCTCCAGCATCGTTCACTCCGATGAGAGCTTCTCCGCCGCCGTGGACTTGAGCGTAGCACCCTGGCACCCACCTAGACCTAACCCCCACCTTAATTTGATCCCAGGAACCCTCTCCGACGAGGCCCACGACCACCCGAGCCGCCGTCCGCTGGAGACAGGGTCGCCGTCGACGTGGGGCTTGCCGACACTCAACTCCACCACCGTTCGACGCGGAAGATCACTGAGAAGCCGTATGTATCACTCCCCTCCCCTAACTCGCCGTGGATCGACACCGGCGATCACCGCAGCACCGGCGCCGGCGCGACTCTGCTTCAGTTTTCAAACCTGACGCGTGGGGCCCCTTGTCAGCCTCACACCTCTCCCCTCCGAACCGTTTTCTGTAAGCGCATTCGGGCAAAGTACGTTTCCCCTCTGCGGTTGACGTACGGTGTACCGATTCGCCTTGTTGTTTTTTGTTCTAGCCCCTGGAACTTTTCTGTTTTCATTACAGATGAGTCCCTGGACAGAAACTCTAATATCTTTTAAACTAAAGATGATTTTGAGTTGATTCTTTTTCTGTCCTCTTTAGTTTTCTGCCTAGTTTTTTGTCATATTTATGTGAAAAATTTTGGAGCAACTTTATTTGCACGCGCGGTATTTATGTTAGTATTTATTTGTTGGAATACATAGATACCGGAGGCCGTGATGGAGACGCGAACCACACCGAGTTAGGCTCCGACTTCTCAGAACCAGGCAAGCATGTTCGAACTTTTGATATGATGAGTGTGTTGCATGTTTGCTCGAGTAGTTCGTTTCATAAGCATGACCATATGGGCATAAGTGTATGGTTTTATTTCATGCTAGTAAGCTTCGGGTGAGCCCCGAAGGATAATGTTTGAACCACCTCGATCATATGGTGATATGATGCGTGGAATGCTGGTATTGTTCGAGCATGCCAGTAGTTGGTTAACTCAGTATCAACGGAGATCATGTCATGATTTCGTTCGTCTCCTTTTTCGGTACTATCATAGGCCGTCCATTGGGATTACGGTCAAGTCATTTGTAAACCACTTTCCGAGTACACACCAAGTAGAGGGGCCGGGATGAGGGTTCCATGGCCCTGGATTAAAGCCCGTCATCCGGTCAGGGGGCATGGGTGTTTCCGATTGGGACCGAGAGGGGGGCACCCCTTAGAGCGCGCATATATAAATTTGATCCCTTGCTATTCGAGGTTGTAGCCTCCCCGTCTTAAAGTTTTTCGTGAATGTCATCGCGGGTGATTCCGGACGACAGGATGTTAAATGGGTGTGTACTGGTTAGTTGGGCTTCTACTAAAACACCGTAGAAGGAACTAGCCCCCATGGCTAGTAGAGTCCGTCGGCTATGAACTAATGGTACAAGCTCTGCAGAGTTAAATTCCTTCAGTGGCCAGGTTCATGGCCTAGGGTCAATCTTTATAACAACCCGGTGACCGTCTCTAGGAAATTCTTGTGGGTAACCAGAGTAGTGTTCTTGTCAAGTTCATTTGGTAGATGAACTCACCAACTATCCCAGTATTGATTTACTTTCAGAAGTACTTCATCATTATATTCTTTTATTTATAAGCCCTTTATGTGATGTCGCTCAGACGTCCGACTGTGGCATTCTTTTATTTATAAGCCCTTTGTGTGATGTCAGACGTCCGACTGTGGCATTCTTTTTATTTATAAGCCCTTTATGTGATGTCGCTCAAACGTCCGACTGTGGCATTCTTTTATTTATAAGCCCTTTCTGTGATGTCGCTCAGACGTCCGACTGTGGCATTCTTTTTATTTATAAGCCCTTTATGTGATGTCGGTCAGACGTCCAACTGTGGCATTCTTTTATTTATAAGCCCTTTGTGTGATGTCGCTCAGACGTCCGACTGTGGCATTCTTTTTATTTATAAGCCCTTTATGCGATGTCGCTCAGATGTCCGACTGAGGCAGCCTTTGTATTTATTTTGCTATAAGCCCTTTAGGTGGTGTCGGTCAGACGCCCGACTGTGGCCTGCTATCATTTTTTTTCTTACGAGGTGTCACTCAGACACTCGTTTAGTCTCCTTCCATTTATCTTTTGGATTTCGGGAGGATTACCGCCCGACTTCCATCATTGCATACAACACTTTAATATTTTAATCCGGTCGCGTTTTTGCTGGAATACTCATATGCATGATGTTGGCATTTATTATATCTTAAGTCCGAACTGTCTTGCGAGTACATTCAAAGTACTCACCTGGCTTGTTGATTTGGCCAGATGTGGACGAAGGCGATCTCATGGATGAAGAATTCGATAGCGAGTCCGACGCTTAGTGGAGTCCCAGTCAGTCCCTTGCGATCCTGGAGTTGATCACTATTTTATAACCGCTTCCGCCTACCACCAAATAAATTCATCGGGTCTCACTACGATACTCGATGAGCTGTAATATTTTGGAGTCACATCACCCACTTCACTGTGACATATTCCACCACCTTTTATTATGAGTTAGTAGTATGCCACCCTGCCTTGTGTCATATCCGCCTCTATGTATTATATTGGCGCGCTTGTAATAAAATTGTTGAGCAACCCCCAGCTCAACCTTGTATAATATTCAGTGTACTAGAATTCTGTGCCAAGGATTTGTCTGCCAGCAGGTAATAATATCCCTCGCTGGTTTAATAAAAAGGTCGGCCTTCCGGTAATTATTTTACTGAAGGACCGGTCCTGACAAACTTGGGGAAGGCTAGAGAACAAGATTCATATAGTAAGAATGAAATATCTTGATCTCAACACTTGAGTAGGTGATTCTCTCTCGGAACATGAATGATGGAAGTGTAGGTATGTTCTGATGGCTCTCTCCACGAATGAAGAGTGGGTGGAGGGGAATATATAGCCTCCACACAAAATCTAACCGTTACACAAAATTTACCAAACTCGGTGGGAACGATATAGAGAACTCGGTCAGACCGATTTAGTTCATAATGTGACCATTAGGTATTTCGCTGGGACCGATATGATCAACTCGGTGGGACTGATTTCATTAGGGTTAGGGCATAACGTAATCTCGGTGGGACCGATTACACAAACTCAATATAGTCAAAAAAATTACACAAACTCAGTGATACCAATTTTGGTAATGAGCACACAGAGAGTTGGTCAGGCAAACTCGGTGGGACCGATTCGCTCATTTCGGTGAGACCGAAATGTTACGAAGAGACAACAGAGAGCTTGCATTACAAACTCGGTGGGACCGATGGCACATCTTGGTTAGACCGATAATATTGCAACAGGCAACAGAGAGTTTGCAATCCCATCTTGGTGAGACCGAGATCCCTTTCGGTGAGACCAAAATGATTAGGGTTTCTGGAAGTGGCTATGTCAAATCAAATCGGTGGAGCCGGGTAGATCTTTTCGATGGGGCCGAGTTTGACTTTTGGTTTGGGACATATGTGGATGTGGGGAAATGGTTGAGGGTTTTGGAGCATATCACTAAGCACTTTGAGCAAGGGAGCCATTAAGCAACACCTCATCCCCTTTTAATAGTATTGGCTTTCCTATGGACTCAATGTAATCTTGGATCACTAAAATAGAAAATGTAGAATCATGAGCTTTGAGCTTGAACCAATCCTTTGTCCTTATCATCTTGAAGGGGTTCCACATCCTCTAGTCCATGCCACTCCATCTGTTGAACTTGTCTGAAATATACTAGATGAAAACATTAGTCCAACAAAAGATATGTTGACATTAATTGCCAAAATCAACCAGAGAGCAGTTGTGCTTTCAATCTCCCCCATTTTGGTAATTGATGACAACATACATCAAATCTTTAGATAAAGATATGAATAATAACAAGTAAAGCTTTGGAAGAACATGTAACATGCATATGCTCCCCCTTCATGTGTGCAATCATGTAAATATGGAATATAAGAACATGTGAAAGCATAGGCAGGACAGAGCAAGCAATGAGTTACATGTATCTTGGCTATATGCATCAGAGCAAATGATAGGAATATGTGAAGTGTATCCTTATGTTCATGATTCCTACTTGCAATTAATATGTACATTAGCAAGAAGTCTTCATGCCCATGAGTGTGATGCATATACTTACCTTGTGATCTTGAGCTGGCTTATTAAGGGATGAACCTGAGAAAATAAGGTTAGATAACACATGTACATCTACTAGACAGAGCAACAAAAGAGCCACAAGGGTACCAAGATTGGGATAACATGTAGAGAGTGAGTACTAGGTACTCTTGAATATAGTCATGTTCCCAAAGGTAAAAGATATGTAATGAATTCAAATACTTTCTTTCCTAGCAGTCTTTCTCCCCCGGAATCTTATATTGGATAATGGAAGAAAGTAGGGAAACAGAATCAGAGCAAAACAGATCAGATCAATAACATAGACATGTCTTTCCCCTCTTAAAGACATGTGGCTTCTCTTCTCTGGAACACCAAGCGTTTGGGGTATGTGATTCAATGTGAACTATTTCTCCCCCTTAAGCTCTCCCCCGTAAGCTTTGATGTGAACTCTCTCCCCCTTTGACATCCATTTCCAAGAGGGGATCTTCTAGAGTGTGAGTCAAAATAGGTATGGTCCTTGAGTCACAGAGCAGAGTTGTGTGTAAAATGTGATGCTAGTAGAGGACAAGTATCATTGAGTGGAGCTGGAATAAATATGCAGGATGCAAATGACAAATTGTCTCCACAATATTGAAATCGGTAGCACCGAGTTGTTTCATTCGGTGGAACTAAGATGGTTTGGTTTGACCGAAAGAGACAAATCAGTGGGTCCGAGGTCAACACAGAGAGAACAATTTTCCATCTCAGCTCACTAGGCAAATAAGATCTCACAAAGAGCTGCAATGTAATCTGAAAGATTTGCAATGAATTGGATGCAGAAAATGCAGAGCAAATACAGAGAAAAAAAAATCTAGATCAAGTTTTTTTATTTTTGTTTTGTTAAGTGACGGGGAACAAAATGCAAGGAACAAATGCAAGGGCACAAAGGAACACTTAGAGAACTTCATCTAGAATTGGTTAGCGACAAAGTCACCTATGTTAGAGTATATTGACTTTGGAGTCAAGTGAGGACACTTGATCATAGGTCATACTCATCGTTTAAGGTCAAAATGGGGTTGCCATTACTCGTTTAAGCATTTTGATGTATTCTCATCTCGTTGAGCTGCTTTGATCCATGACTTGGGGTAAAGCTTCTCTAAGATGGAATAACATACCTTGGGTAGTGGTGTTGGTCTTGATCATGTAGTTGAACTTGTGTGGGTTGCTCAAGGTTGATGCAGTTCATCGAGGATTGGGAGCACTACTTGTAGTTTGAGTTCATCTACCTACATGGGTTAGTCTTGCAAGGAAGAGCACTTGTGTATCCAAAATGACAATCATGAAAACTTGATACCACAAGAAAATTTGATAAATAGAAATTGTCAAAGGATATGTTGAAGGATTTCATGCTTCCTTGTCATCATCCACCACGGTGTAGATATAAGTGAGTTGCAATCTCATGGATTTAGATTCATCCAAGCACCTACAAGAGTTAGATATCATGCAAGGGTACAAATATGTCCAAGACATATGATCATATGAGAGAAAGCCAAGGATTAGTCAAAGGCTTATGCCTTGTATGTATCCAAATGGAGTTCCTACTCCAAGTTTGAGGCATCAATAATGTTCAATTCACCTCTCAACCGGCAAAAAACTTTCTCATAAAGTGGCTTAGTAAATATATCCGCTAATTGCTTATGGGTGCGAACATGTTTAAGATTGATATCACCCTTAGCAACATGATCTCGAATGAAATGATGACGAACTTCAATATGCTTACTTCGAGAATGTTGCACAGGGTTATGAGCAATCTTAATAGAACTTTCATTGTCGCAAAGCAATGGTACATGTTTCACATATATCCCATAATCTTTAAGAGAATGGGTCATCCAAAGCAATTGAGCACAACATGAACCAGCGGCAATGTATTCCGCTTCGGCGGTAGATAAGGATACCGAGTTTTGTTTCTTGGACGACCAAGACACAAGATATCTACCAATAAATTAACCAGTACCAGAAGTAGACTTTCGATCAACCTTGTCACCGGCATAGTCTGAGTCAGAGTAACCAACAAGATCAAAAGAAGACCTCTTAGGATACCAAATGCCAAAATTCGGTGTATGAATTAGGTATGTCACTATCCTTTTCACACCCTTAAGATGACATTCTTTAGGAGCCGCTTGGTATCGTGCACACATGCACACACTTAGCATAATACTGGGACGGGATGTACATAGCTATAATAATGAACCAATCATAGAGCAGTAAACCTTTTGATCAACCGGTTTGCCATCCTTAGTCAATTCAAGATGTCCACTAGTAGGCATGGGTGTAGTCATACCTTTGTATTCTTGCATGTTGAACTTCTTGAACAAGTCCTTGGTATACTTTGTTTGAGAAACAAAAGTACCCTCTTTAGTTTGCTTGATTTCCAAACCAAGAAGGAACTTGAGTTCACTCATCATAGACATCTCAAACTTTTCCGACATTAGCTTTCCAAACCTTTCACTAAAATGGGGGTTAGTAGAACCAAATATATTATCGTCAACATTGGCACACAAACAATTCACCATTAACCCGTTTTGTAAAAAGAGTGGAGTCTATTTTCCAATTTCAAAGCCTTTTTCAATTAGGAACTTGGTCAAGCATTTATACCAAGCTCTAGGAGCTTGTTTAAGACCATAGAGGGCTTTGTGTAGCTTCTAAACATGATCGGGTTTCTTGGGATTAACAAAGCCTGGTGGTTGTTTAACATAAACTTCCTCCTCAATTTCACCATTGAGAAAAGCACTTTTAATGTCCATTTGGTACAAGGTGATATCATGGTGATTAGCATAGGCAAGCAAGAAGTGAATGGATTCAAGTCTAGCAACGGGGGCGTATGTCTCACCGTAGTCCATACCTTCGACTTGAGTTTAGCCTTGGGCAACGAGACGTGCTTTGTTGCGAACGACTTGACCATCTTCGTCTTGCTAGTTGTAAAACATCCATTTGGTACCAATGATGTTGTGGTTGTTGTCGGGCTTTTCGACCAATGTCCACACTTGGTTTCCCTCGGAGTTGTCTAGCTCTTTGTGCATGGCGTTCACCCTATCTGGATCATAAAGAGCATCTTTGACCTTCAGAGGTTCAAGGTTAGATATGAAAGAGTAATGTTCACAAAAGTTAGCTAAACGAGATTTAGAGCGAGTGATTCTCCCAGTTTGGATATCATTGTAGATTTGCTCTACGGGATGATCTCTGGCAATTCTTGCTCTAACTCGTGAAAGCTTTTGCTTGGGTCGGGGTGGAACATCCTCTTCATCATCTTCTTCTTCCTCCTGTCCTTCTTCATTGTTGTTGGTGTTGTTGTCCCCTTGTGGAGGTGGAGAAGGAGGTCGATGAGGTTCATCTTGATGCACATCCTTGTTTCCTTTGTCATGGCATGTCCCACTTGTGGATGCCTCCAGGTCAACTTGAGGTTCACCTTGTCGTGAGGTAGGAGGTTCCACATGGACGGACGAAGTACTCTCTTTCACTTCCGTTGGTCGGATCTTGCCAATAGATAAGTCTTGAATTGCTTCCGAAGGGTCTTTATAACCTACATCAATTGACAATTGCTCTACTTGCGAGCCGTTAGATTCATCAAACTTCACATCTACCGTATCTTCAACCTTTCAGTGAAATTGTTGTAGACACGGTAAGTGTGAGAGTTTGAGCCATAACCAAGTAGGAAACCTTCATGAGAATTAGGAGCAAATTTAGAACCACGATGCTTGTCAAGAATATAGCACTTTGAGCCGAATACTCAAAAGTATCCAACTTGGGGTTTGTTACCGGTGTCAAGCTCGTATGACGTCTTGCCGAGAAGCTTGTGAAGATACAAGCGATTTGTTGCCTGACAAGCTGTCTTAACCGCTTCCGCCCAAAAGTGTCTTGGCGTCTTGTATTCGTCCAGCATCGTTCTTGCCATTTCGATGAATGCCCGGTTCTTCCTCTAAACAACTCCTTTTTTGTTGAGGTGTGTACGTAGCCAAGAACTCGTGTGAAATCCCTTCTTCGTCAAGAAAGGTATCCACATTTGCGTTGTTGAACTCCGTTCCATTGTCGCTGCGAACCTTCTTGATCTTTACTTCAAATTGCTTTTGGGCCTTCCTAGCAATGTTTTTGAAGATCTTTTGGACCTGCGATTTATCATTAAGAAAGAACACACATGTAAATCTTGAAAAATCATCAACAATGACTAATCCAAAAGAGTTACAACCGAGGCTTTTGTAAGTGTTGGGACCAAAAATATCCATATGAAGTAGCTCAAGTGGTCTTCTAGTAGTCATGATATTCTTCACGGGATGACTTCCTCCAACTTGTTTTCCTGCTTGACAAGCACTGCAAAGTCTATCCTTGTCAAATATAACATCTTTAACACCAAAGATATGGCCACCTTTAATTAGCTTATCAAGATTTCGCATACCGAGATGACCTAACCTTCTATGCCATAACCAACCTTTAGAAGATTTAGCAATAAAACAAGTGCGAGGTTGGGCTTTCTTAGTGAAGTCAACAATGTAAGTTCACCTCTACGTATGCCATTATAGACCATGTTGTCATTATCTCTACGAAAGACTTGGCAATCAACATGAGTGAATAGCACATTTAAACCAAAATCAGCTAATCTAGACACGGAGAGAAGATTATATCCTAGAGATTCTACAGGCATGACATTCTTAATTGAGCTATCATTGGATATGGACACATTACCAAGGCCAACTACTTTACCCTTTGAGTTGTCACCAATGGTAACATACTTTCGGGGACCATTATTTCTAGCAAGCTCATCAAACATGTCCTTATCTCCGACCATGTGATCCGTGCAACCACTATCAAGCACCCATTCCTATCCTCCAGCTGGGTAACCATAGAGATTTGCCATAAGACCAAAATGTCTCATTTGTTCATCAAGGTCACTATCATCTTCCTCATCATAGTATCCATGTTCCTCATTGTCATATGATTGGTCAACACCTAGACAGAGTGATTCATTAGAAGTATGACTGTAACAATGTTCATCTCTATGAATTATAATGACTTCGGAAATAATATTGCTAATTATTCCAACATGTTCTTTGGCAAGCATGAGTTCACGAAGCTCAAACAAACAAGCACCAAACTTAGGATCACTAGTACTCATCATATTCAAGTCAATAGACCTATGGAGAATCTCCTCCATATTTTTCATGCAATATTTTGGGAATCATTCCTCTAGAAATCTCCCTATAGTGTAAGCACACTCAAGAGTTGGCAAACATACAAGCAAGTTTCTAGGCAAACCTCTAGTGATAAGATTAACAATCCTAAGATTTCGAACCATGTCAAGTTTCTCATTGAGAGTAGGCTTCGAAGCATCAATGGGGGGCATGCAAGGATTATCAATGTACTTGTTCAAATGATATTCATTGAAGATCTCAAGCATCTCATTTTTCCATTCATGAAAGTACTCTCCATCAAGCATAGGCACTGTACGTCTAATACGCCCCAACGTAGACTCTTCCATCTACCTCCAATTGTGATTAAACCAAAGAAATGGAGACCAAAGCTCTGATACCAATTGGAAGGATCGAGAAGAGTATGTGTCTAGAGGGGGAGTGAATAGACTCTAGCAAGAAAAGTGCCAGTTTTTTACATGCTTAATATTAGAATGGAGATTTAGCACATGTTTATCTTTCACAATACACAACAAGCATGCATGACAAGAGTATATAGGAATTGTGAAGTAAAGCATGCAACTTTGACCACGTGACTAAGGAAAAAACCAAGCCTTTTCCCAATTTTAGTTCTTGGAAGATTTTAGCAACTTAGCACAAGTCAAGCAATCAACCTACACATGCAATTCTAAGAGTATTGCAGCGGAATGTAAAGCAATTTCATATGAAGGTAAAGGGAGGAGTTTGGAGGGAGAAAACGCAAGTGAATAAAATGATGTTTTTGTCTTGGTTCCGATAGCTGGTGCTATCGTACATCCAAGTTGATGCAGACTTCAACCCACGAAGGGTAACGGCTGCGCGAGTCCACAGAGGGCTCCACCCACGAAGGGTCCACGAAGAAGCAACCTTGTCTATCCCACCATGGCAATCACCCACGAAGGACTTGCCTCACTAGCGGTAGATCTTCACGAAGTAGGCGATCTCCTTGCACTTATAAACTCCTTGGTTCAACTCCACAATCTTGTCAGAGGCTCCCAAGTGACACCTAACCAATCTAGGAGACACCACTCTCCGAAAGGTAATAGATGGCGTGTTGATAATGAACTCCTTGCTCAAATGCTTCAAATGATAGTCTCCCCAACACTCAAATAGCTCCTCTCAGGTTTGGATATGGTGGAAGAAGGATTTGAGTGGAAAGCAACTTGGGGAAGGCTAGAGAACAAGATTCATATGGTAAGAATGGAATATCTTGATCTCAACACTTGAGTAGGTGGTTCTCTCTCAGAACATGAATGAGGAAGTGTAGGTATGTTCTGATGGCTCTCTCCACGAAAGAAGAGTGGGTGGAGGGGTATATATAGCCTCCACACAAAATCTAACCGTTACACACAATTTACCAAACTCAGTGGGACCGATTTAGAGAACTCGGTCAGACCGATTTAGTTCATAATGTGACTATTAGGTATTTCGGTGGGACCAATATGATCAACTCGGTGGGACCAATTTCATTAGGGTTAGGGCATAACGTAGTCTTGGTGGGACCGATTACACAAACTCGGTGAGACCGCTTTTGTCAGATTACGGGCTCCGCAAACCCAAGAAGTTCGAACACAGGGGCGTGAACGAGGATCTCTCCCACTCACGTCTACCTAGCGCCTCGCCCTCGTCCAATGGTGAGATTCAAGCAAGCGACAAGTAAAGCACACGCAAGTTTACCCAAGTTCAGGCCACCTTGTAGTTTAAAACCCTACGTCCTGCTTTGGTGGATTAGCTTCGAGAGGGCTTGAGTATGGATAAGTACAGCGATTCCCGAGCTCAGGAGGAGAGCTCAGGAGGGTCAGGAGGCTAGTGTTCTTGCTTCTTGGTCTCAAGGTGGAGTGTTCGCCCTCCGATCCGTCCCCCGCACGATGGGAATCCTAGCTACTTATATAGGCGGCTAGTGTCCTCTTCCCCCAAAATGTTTAGGCGGGAAGGGATCCCACAATGGCCATTTTGTGCGGGAACACAGGGACACTCCTATCCTGACAAAAGCGGTCTTCGCCTGCAAAGGGATCAGGCGATGACGCGTTGGTGGGGTCGGTGGTGACATCCTCCCTGCCGTCCTTGCGGTCTTCGGTCTTGTTGCACCAAAGGGGAAACCTTTGTCCCACCCCTCGGGGACCTGCGCATGCGCTGTCTACTTTGCACCAAAACAGCAACTGCGCCGCTGGCACGCACTGGCACATGCTCGCACGATGCATCACTGCTCGCATCACTGCCTCCTCCTGAGGCAGGGTTGGCCTTGGATTCTCTGCCCCTCCAAAGAAACCTAGCCGATGTCGCTCCTGAGGGGGTCTTGGTGTCATTCTCCTCGCAAGGCCTAGCCCCCTCGCGAGGGTCTTGAGCAGCTGGTCGATCAGTTGGGCCGCACCAGGCCTTAGTAGGAGCACGTCGCCGCCCGCAGGCAGGCAAGTCTGGGTACCCTGGTTGCCAGGACGCCGACAGTAGCCCCCGGGCCCAAGGCGCCCGCGAAGTTGGCTTCGGGGCGAAGCCTTAGTCGAGGACAAAGCGCCGCGGGTCCCGAAAGACTGCGGGCCAGGCTGGCGCGTGACGGTAGGATGGGATGTGGCGACTCCGCTTCCCACGCAGTCTTAGCAACCGTGCGATTTGACAATCACACAACCGATTGGCGGACTCTTTGCTGCCTGCCGCTCCTGCTTTCTTGTCTCTAAATCGCCTCCTCCCCTTCCCTGCCTTCTCTGCCCCCCTTCCTTGCCGCCATGCCGTGCAGGACAAAGAAGAGGGGAACCGGCGAGTCTTCCACGCCGCTGCCAGGGCTTGAGCCGGCACTGAGTCGCTCCCTCGTGGTGAACCAGGAGAGTATGGACAAGGTGCGCCATGGCCTGGCCGATGCGTCCAACAAGTGTGGGCTGACCCGGGCCTGGCTCGCCTCCCGTCCAACGGCGGAGTTAAACGCCAACAACATCCAGCTCCACCTCCATGCCATCTTCGCGGGTCTCCTCCCCCCTTTTCCGCCTTCTTCTATGCGGTGCTCACGCATTACCATATTCGTGTGCTGCACTTGGATCCGGGGTCCATCATCCTCCTCTCCGGCTTCGCATTTCTGTGCGAAGCTTTTGTCGGTGTTTCCCCGTCTGTGGCCCTGCTTCGCCACATCTTTGCCCTCCACCAGGTCGATGGGGGCTAGCGCTCGGGATGCATGTCGCTATGCACGGTGGAGGCGACTGCCGCCTCCAGGATTGACTTCACGCTCCGCCCGACCACAGCGGGGTTCCGTCGGTAGTGGGTGTATGTCGATGATGTTATGTACAGCCCCCCGTTCCACCTTCCCGATGCGCCGGCGGTGCCGAGCTCGGGCTGGGAGCACCAGGCCCTCTCAGATCCGCGGGCAGAGTAGGTCATGCGTCGTCTGGCCAGCCTAAGGAGGAATGGGCTGACCTTGGCGATGGTGGTGAGGGACTTCCTTGTTCTGCGTGTCGCCCCGCTTCAGCGCCACTCTCGCCCAATGTGAGCCCTGTCCTGTCTTGATGATCCTGCGCGCCTTCAGCGGAAGCAGCTTCCTCCTGAGACGCTCCAGGGGATGTTGCGGCTGCTCGTCGGCGGAGTGCCTGAAGCATGCCCCATCTCCGCGACTCCCTTGTACTTGGCTCCCATGGCCGGAGAAGCCTTTGCCGAGAAGATGCCCCGCTTTGATGCGTGGGGACTATTGCCGGGGGGGCGTCTCTTATCCTCATGACAATCCACTGATGGTAGCGCCAGGGCTCACAAGCCCAACCTTCCCTTCCGGGGCGGATACGTCAAGTGGAGCTCTTGACCCAGGGTCCGCTCCGCCCCCGGAGGTGGCCGAAGATACCGAGGCGCTGCAGGCTCCTGAGGTGGCTGAAGATGGGGCACGGCAGCCCCCTCTCGGGGTGAGCTCGGAGGACGGCATAGCGGGAAATGGGGCGCCGGCCGCGGGCGTCCGCCACGGCCTTGTCCTGGGCCGAGGCGCGGCCGCCTCAAGCGGCCTCCTGTCGTCCATCGCGGTGCTGGGCAAGAGGCGGAGGCTGAGGGACAGCTATGGCCCTGCCCCGAGGGCTCTAAAGAGGATGAAGCTGACTGTACCAGGCAGGTGTGTGTTCCTCATCTTTTCCTGTTCTTCTTGATATGGTTCTCCTGACCTCTTGTTCTGCAGGGTTCCCCCTGACTCATTACCGACCAGTTCGGCGAGGCTCGCAGACACTTCTGCCCGCACCCCTCCTCCGGACCATGCTAGGTCTTCAGAAGACCTCGCATGGGTCCGTGGGGCCGCGCCCGGACCCTGCCATGTGGACCATGCAACCAGCCCCCGAGTGCTTCTCGGGCAAGGCAGCTCTTGGTGAGTCAGGGGCCCATCTTGTGCCACAGGGCTCGTCTTCATCGTAGATCAGCAAGCTCTTGAGGCGGCCCAGGAGGCCGGCCACCCATCAGGTCCACGCCTGCCCCTCGGGCCTGAGGTAGCACGCGCTTCTAGGGTTAGCCCTGGCCCGTATGCTGAGGGAGGAGAAGAGCCCTCTTTGGGCAGCCCAGACGTCGCGGACGAGCCCGACCACCTCCTGGAACTCGCGCTGCGCAGGAGTGTGGTTCGTCATGATCTTGTGCGGGGGGCATCATATGCCCTGAAGCGCCTTGAGGTCGAGGTCGCTGAAGTGGATGCGCGTATTGAGGCGGAGGGCCTGCTTCTGGCTAAGGGTTGGCGCCAGTTGCAGGCTGCCATTAACTTGAGTCAGCTGCAGCATAAAACCACCCCGAAGAAAGTGGAAGCGTCTGTGGCCGCGGCTCAGGAGGGCCGCGACCTCGCCCTGAAAGAGGCTTGAGACACAGACCGCCGCTGCGCAGCAGCCGAGGAGCGCGAACGCGAGCTCGAAGCCTCGAACGCCGCACTCGAGCGTCAGGTTCGTACTCGAAGGGCTGCCCTCGCCGTGCCAGCGGCCGATGATGACAGCCCAGCGGGTCTCTCGGCGTGGGAGGAGGCGCTAGTACTTGAGATGATGGAGCTAAACACGGAGCGCTAGCACCTGGAGACAATGGAGCGCCAGGTGGCCGAAGCCGAGGGCAACCTCGATAATCGAGAGGATGTCGCAAGGAAGGCCGCCATGGAGGCCGAGCGTCTGCGGAAGGATTACCGCGAGAAGCTACGGCTTCACAAGACTCGCTTTGCTGATAAGCGCAAGGAACTCCAAAAGGAGGTCACGGCCCTCAAGGGCAGGCTAGAAGATGTCGAGCGCCGTCTGCAGGAGTCGGAGAAGGCCCGCGCCGCAGCCGAGTGTCGTGAGCGTGTGTTGAGGGAGGCCTCTGCCGCGGCAGAGCGCCGCGAGCGGGCGTCGGAGAAGGCTCGCGCCGCCGCCAGGGCAGACCTATCCTGCTTCCATAAGCAGGTGGAGGACATTTCCACTACCGCGACCTGGAACTCCGAGGAGGCCGCGCGCGCTCGTGGAATGTAGCACATTCGCTTGAAGATGTTCGAAGCCTTGGGGCACAGGGCCGGCCGAGCCTTGAATGAACTCCTTGACTCGAGGGTCGATGACCCTCTGGTTGATGATGACGCCGGATATCTCAGGTTCTTCACCTGAGTGGTGGAGCATCTTGAAGGCGGGGTCATGAGGTTACGGTAGCTCATTGAGGAGCAGAGCCGCGACATCCTCAGGCGTGCAGTCTCCCGCATCTTCGGCAACTTGCTCTGTCTTGATCCGCATACGGACTTCAAGGCCTTGCTGGAGCCTATGCCCGTGACGGTCACTGACACCGTGGAGGGATGGGTGAGCGATCAAGTGGACGTGTTGGTGATGGAGCTTGTTCCAGCCATCGATGATGCGCAGATGCTTGGGGGGCGACGCCGACGGTCCTGACGACGATGCCGATGCTTAGTCCAGCTCCTGCTGTAGATTTGATTTTTGGTTGTGGCTCCAGAGCCGGGTAAGATGAATATCGTGAGACTTAAGCTTTTGATAATGTAAGGATGGGTTTAAGCACTCCCTTGTGACGTTCGCTCCTGAGGCTAAGACCTCAGGCCCTTGTTGTGTTTCTGAGAGGGGCATCTGCCGACCCTGTCCAAGCGCATCTCGCGAGTACCTGCAATTGGCAGAAGAGTGATTGGCGGTCCGGCCGAGGGCCAGACAGAACATGCGCCAATGCCTCGACCCCTGCTCGCGAGTAGTGATTGGACAGGGTCGCATCTGTAGTCAGGCTTAGCCGATCGAGGCGAAGAACGGACTAGGCAAAAGAATAGTCAGCGAAAAACGCAAGATGCAGACGAAAAACTCCTCCCCCTTTATTTCTAAAAATGAGTCGCGCGGCCGCGAGATCGACTCGAGAAGGCAGATACAAAAGAGGCAAAGGCGAATGGCAAAGGGAGGGGCCGCATCCGGCCCCTGAGCACGTCTTCAGTCTTCTCCCCAGCGCGGAGCGTAGGACTACCACCGGCGGATGTGGGCATAGCCATTGGAGGGCAGTGTTGACGGGTAGCGCAGAGCATGGTGCTTCCACTAGGACGTGGGAGGGAGCCCCCATGAGGCCCTAGGGTGGCACTCAGGAGACTCTGGGGATGTACAACCCCACTCATTATTACGTGAGAGTGTCACGAGCGGAGATCTTCTGACGTGCCCGCCCCTTTACTTTGAGGGCACCGCCCCGCGCTAGTCTGCTCCTGCCATGAACTCACCAGAAGGCGCCGTTCATGAGGTGGGACACTGCGCATGGTGGGGGATGGGACCTTGGCTATAGGCCCCCCTGCCGAGCACTAGGCACACCACTTATGCAACCTCCGAGGACGCTTCGCCCTGGGGGCTAACGTCGTCCGGAGACACGGCGTCCTGAGGTGCGAGGGGGACCCCACCCCACTCACGCTCCTAATGACCCCTGAGCCCTCTTGATCAGGGTCGGGCCCAGAGGGTATGGGATTAAGTGAACGGGGGGATGGAGCCGTGGTCTTGGGCCCTCTTGGCCTACGTAGGAAGGGTTGCCGTACCGCCTCTAGATGCACCCTCTGGCGCGGCGTCTTGACTCTGAGCGAAGGGAGAGGAGGCCCCTCTCCACGCACATCTTACCCATTGCCGGCGAGCCCCTAGTGAAATCCAGGGCGGGCTCATGCGCGACCGGTCATGCGTGAGGGGACGAGGGCCTGACCCGGGACTTCCCTCCCCTTCTATCTTGACATGGCGCCTGGGGTGCTTCCTTGGCCTGCCGAGGCTCGTGGCCAGAGACACCGTTGTCCCGAGACCTATGGCCAGTGCCGCGAGTGCCGACCTCCGCAGGCACCCGCGCGTGTTTCATTCATGCTCTATGGCCGTTGGCGATGGCGGCGGAGGGTCAAGGGCTAAGAGCATGGGGTCTGCCTCCTGACCTTCTGCCCCTGGGCCCCCTCGTGCCGATGCCTAATCTCATCCAGCGTCCGGTGTAGTCCTGTGGTCTCTTCTTGATGGTTCCCCGGCAGTGGTGATACTTGGGTATAAAGGGCTTCTAGGCAGAGGGGTGGAGTCATACGCATGGTTCATGGGGTCATACCCTATGTCGCCCTCGTAAATCGCCGTCGATCTTGCCCACACGGGTGACCGGGTGCGGCCGTCGCAGCCTTCGGTTCCTGGTGTCGTCGTGCGGAAGCAGAATAGCTCGGCCCCGGTGCTGGCGGCATCGAGGAGCTCGGCCAACCCGAGGAGCAGCGCGACGTGGCCTACGCCGTCGAGGACCTGCGCAGTGGACGTAGTTGAGCTCGCGACGGAGGGGTCTTCGGTTGCAGGGGAAAACATGGCTAGAGGTCGCCGGAGGATGAGGAATGGAGCTGGGATGGATATGGAGTGCTGGTGGAGGCCTCTGGAGGTGGTATAACAGAGGGAGATGGCCAGGGTCGCCGGAATCGGATGGACCCGAGGCGGCGCCCGGGGCTGCGATGGAGGGGCAGGAGAGGCCCTCCGGCTTGAGTGAGAGGCTGGGGAGGTCTAGAGGAGGGCGTAGGAGAGGCTGGTGAGCTCGGGAGTCGCGGGGAGGGGCTTAAATAGCCGCTGCGTCGAGACCGTTGCCATGGACGTGTGGCCGTGGCACGGACACGTCCGCGTACGCGTGTGCACGCTAGCAAGCTCGATGGACGGCGACGAGGAGCAATAGGGAGAAGCTCACGGGGTAGATGAGGTCGAGGGGCACGGGGAGAAGCAGCCAGGGCGCTATTAATGCCTTGTCGGCACTGTGCACCCGTGGATGCTCACTGTTCGGCGATGGGGACGGCTCACCGAGGAATAAGACAGAGGGGGCAAGGGCACAGGGCGACGCAGTCGATCACGAGGAGGCTACTGGACATGGCTGCGGGTCGAGATGACGAAGGAACGGACGAGCACAACGCCGAGGACTTGACAGAGCACGTTTAATGCATGCCAGGGCAATGGTCACCGCGTGAGCTGGTGCAGGCGGCGTGTTCTGTCCGAACCGTCCATGTCTAATGCATTGACATTCGTGCCCTGAGTCAAAACAAAGCAATAAGTCGGTCTAGGGGCAAAGAAGGGATTGGCAGAACGATCTAGGGGACATGAACAGGAAGGTGTTTTTGCTGCGGGGAGACATACACAAAGAGAGGCAGAAGCTGAGTTTTGGCATGGCTTGATCACACTCAAAGAACATCGTGATGACCAAGTATCAGCTGAAATGGAGGAGTCTAGAAGGGGGTTACAGTAGAAAGTCCCATAATGGCCAGAAATGGGGATTTGGATGATGCACTCAAATGGAGTATCAACTTAAGCTCAAATTGGGCAAGGGAGAGTTATTAGGCCATATGAATATGCTCAAAAAGTCTCATACCAATTGGCCAAGCCAAAATGGTACTTGCTTCATAATGGTCCTCTCTGAACAGGTAGTTCAGAAAATTCCTGAGGGAAAATGGCTAAACAAAATATGCCCCAATTTGGTGGAGCTAGGTTATGTCGATAGGAGAAGGCCTAGGAAAATTTTCAGCCTTAATGGAGCAAGATAAAATATACTTGCTTCACGAACTGAAAATTGGGGTAGAATCAAAGAATTGAAGATGAGCTCACATGGAGGCATTAAATGAGCTCATCTTTGGTGGAGGGCTGAGATATGATGATATGGGGTACCATCCAAAATTACAACTCATTTGGATATGCCTAGCTTGTACCTCCTTCACAAAATTTCATTCTAGACAGAAACTTTGGAAAATCATAAGTAAATAACTACTAGAAAAATGAGGTTGAATTTTGGCATGTGGCAAAGATATGGACAGTAAATGATGTCCAAGAAGTTTGAGGTCAATTGGGAAAAGGAAAATAGCACTTGCTTCACAAAGTGCTATTTAGGGTAGAATAGGAAAAGAATAATTGGAGGATTATTTTTTAACACGGCAAGGAAATGTTTTGCCATATTTCATGAATATATTCCCCAAATAATTTATGAGAATTATTTGGGAATTTTAGGAGTGATGGAAATATAGGTTGCTTCACAACCTCGGGCAGACAGGGTTATTCCTTTGATAGAAAAAGGAATATTGCCAATAAAAGAATATTGGGATTTGGGCTAGGATGAAAATGGCAAGGTCTAGGGAAGGAATTGAGGATGAAAAGTCACTCTAGAAAGCAAGAAGAGGTCATCTTCTTCAGTTTCCAGACCACAAAGGCAAGGAAAAAGAAAACTCAAGCAAAACCTCAGAAAAACAAAAGAAATAGAAAGGGCCAAAAATCAGGCTGTGACAAACCTTCCCCCCTTATAGAAATCTCGTCCTCGAGATTTGGTTGCTCAGGGAACAAGTATGAATATACTTCCTTCAGGAAACTGGTTCCACCTCGGGTGTCCTTTTTCCTTTATTGATTGTTCCCATTAAATTCTTCATCTGACTTATCGGACTGGCTCTGGGGTGGTTTGCGTCACTATATCCATATTCTGACAAATCTTACCTCACATTTTCATGCTTATAGTAGTTCCAATTCTATTCATATCTGCTGACTGAGATTTACCATGTCTGAAATATCTGTCTCTCTCACAAATCTGAGGGTGATTTGTGATTGTTGTGTCTATACTAGCAACTGTCCATGAATTGGTGATCAGATTTTTCCTGATGCATACCCAAGCTCTGACTCCTTGCATTGGGTTTTTCCACTAAATGCAAATCCCTCGGGTTCCAAAAAGTGAGTTGAGGCATAACCATTTTTCTGACAGATTCTGACTTATCACAAGAATTTCTGAATCATGCTGACTGGCTCCACTGTCTTGAGTACCAGATCTGTACCAAATATTTGATTGTCGCATGTCGTGGCCAGCATAAGGGATATGACCTTATTTGATAATATCCTCATCCTTGACTGAAGGTGGTTCAAAATTGAGTAGACCCCCTTAGGTGAATATCCATGGCGGTCGATCCTGACTCAGACTGTCCGGGGTCCCTGCACCATGTGAGTCCTGCAACCATTTTCATATATGCACCACTGGTCTTGCTCCTTCATTATTGTTTTCTTAATCTGGATCCTTGGCTGAAAGAGCAGGGTCATATTGCTTCTTCGTGTGACCATAGGTTCTGCCAGGTGCAATATTCTGACAGGCGTACTTTTATCCTCATCTCCTAACATGGTAGCATCATTCAAATTGCAGGTTCATCGCCTCTCAAGTTTTAACCGTAGGGAAATGATCATCTAAACCCGAAGAAAAGAAGACAAGGGATCATCAGGATCATATTCCAGGTTCACCGGTACTTGCACAGAGCTCAGTGTTGTCATCAATTTTCATAGTCCTTTGTCGCACTGAGTTGTATATCTGACTTCCTTCACATACATATGAGAATCTGATTCCCGAGGAAGACTTGTGTTCTGACTGGTTCTTGCTTCTGACCAACTATTGCGGATCTGATTCTGCCATCTGTTGTCAATTCACAATGTACTATCCTACACCAATGTCGTACTGGGGACAATTGGATGGCTCGTGCTGGAAACCATCGAGAGTATCTTGCCGAGGAAGACTGGGTTTCGTGCTGCAGAAGCTTCTCCTTGTGATATGCGGACCGATTACCACATATGCATACCATCTTAATATTTCTGATGTTGATTACTTGTATGAACCGAGGTTTTGCTGGAGTATCCTCCTTTCTGAGTATATGGCACATTATTGCTTTCTTCCAGGTATATCATGTTTCAGAATCATCCTCAACGAAGAATCAAACCTTGCATCCGAACCATACCTTTGACTTAAACTGCACTGTTGGTCTTGCACAAAGCTTATCTTCTTCCCGATCTGATCATTACTGTCATGAAGATTGCACACCGAGGCAAACTTGATTATCCGTACTGTTGTAAGGAGTGCACGATATTGCAAACATGATGCTGACTGTCCATCCAGGATTCCTTTTTCATTTAGATGAGATATTCCAACTTTCACTACAGTCTGCTGATAACTTCATTCCACTTATCAGAGCTTCCAAGTATTTGAATTTCTTACTGATTCTTCAGGCCGGTGTCGGTTGATGAGCAACTTTAATAAGGGGAAAATAATGCCACACTAAAGGCCCAAAGAAAGAAGCAAAAGAAACGACGAACACAAAAGCACACACACATACAGTAAAATAAATAATCAAGCAACATCACACATTAATGCTATTCACAACAATAAGATGCATGCACACCTAAGCACAAAAATTTCATGGAAACTCGGGTATTGCGGTCTAATATGCTGTGGCGGTGTGCACGAAAGTGAATCGGCGTGTGGAAGGAGTTGGTGTAATCAAGGCTACACCAAGCGCTGGCTGAAAACCGGTTGGAACTGGATGAATATGGAGGCGAGGACGGACTTGGTGATCATGTAGCGAGACACACGGTCATGACCACATCATCATCAAGCGTACGGAAGGAACTGTACATGTCCAAAGAATGGAATGACATGGCAATATAAGGGAGGAAAAGCAAGGCTTGATGGCATTTCCCTTTTTTGATAACAATTAACAGTAAGGGTTTCCGAAGGGATGAGATGGATGTCACGATTTGAGACAGAGGCAGGTCTATCACCAAAATAATATTGGTGGGTGGCAGAAAGATATCGACGCGGTTCCTGAGCATCACTCCTGCAAATGGTGTCTAGAACACTTGGCACTAGGGCATCACTCTGCCGGGACAGAGATGACGCCAAACCCCGAAGAGCGGGCATGCAAAGAAGGAGGGTGCACGTAGTGGATCGAAACTGATGCCACCTACACTCTCAAGATTAACCGTTAGCGACAAGATAATAATCTATATGCATGCTATGAAACAAATAAATGCAGCAATCAAGTGCAACAAACCAACCAGACTTTATACTACCGCATTCTAACGTTCGCGCGGGCTAGGGCATCCTACATCCAGACCTGCTCTGATACCAAGCCTATGGCACCCCGGCTCAGAGAAACCGGAATGCCCCGTATTCTAGCCCAGAGATAGAGGAGAAGTCTTCTGCAATACAGCACTGCTTATCATAGAACAAACCAACTCTTTATTACAGTCTAATTGGGTACAAGGGGCTTAGATCGGCACGGTGAAGCTACGCCTACCATGTTTGCTCCATGCAAGCAGCACAACAACACTAAGCAGCGGTATAACTACTGGCAGCGGAACAACGACGGCGGTGGTGAACTCCACTATGCAGGGACTCTGGCCGGAACGCTTATCCTAGGTCGGAAACAAGGAATCCACGGCAAACAAGCAATCCTATCCAGCATGACCTGACACACTGCATGACACGCCAGGTTAGTACATTGAATGTACTTGCAAGCTCATAGCTACCAAAGCAATCAAGACAAACAGTAGTATGGCAATTATAGATTATTAAGCAATACGAACATGGCATGAACATATGAACTTGATAATACTAGCATGCAACATGATGACAATATCATTCACCAACTTACTCTGCTCGGTTACCTCGTAACCATCACATGCATCACTTACCAGCACGAACACCACACGATCATCTCATGATCCAATCAAGCTTGGTATTAACAATACCATAGTAATCATTTGTGACCACAAGGAGCTTCACCTTTACCATTGACTCTCGTACAATCATCCCAAATATCCAACAAGTTGGTACTCACGATACCACAGTGGTCCTCTCACGATCACATAAGTATCAACCAACTTCTTTTATCATCGAACCAGGGTTGTTATTAATCATATTATTATTACTGTGGACCCACGGTGTGACCGACACGAACTGGGCCCATATCCGCGGGTGCGGCTATCGATAGATTAAATACACACACTCTGCAGAGGTAGCGCACTTTACCCACACTACGAAACCATGGCCTCGCACTCCCATACGTGTGGACCAAAAGGTTCCGACGAAACCCTCCCTTTGTCATGGCACTCTCCCGGCCACTCCGACCATCTCCCTCTCAGGGCTACGTCTTGGGTGGCCCCGTGTCTACCAAAGACACCACGGCCACCGTCGTGGCAAAACGGTTCCAAACGGGTGCAAGGATCCATAAATAAACGAGCACACAAAGTTATGTCTGCTTACCGGGCCAAGGTATGCACGCCCATAAGGTAAGCATGGTTGCACTGGAAAAAGCTCGATTTGGTGGCACCATGACTCAGCCAACAGTTGTTCAAGTTTACTATTATTCGGTTAAACTTGAATGCAAAAATGCTTAGTCATCAGAAAATAACATGATGCAACTACAATGAAGCATATGTCCAAGTTAGCATGGCATACTGACGACCATGAATATCACAAGTATAACACTACTCATGGCATACTTGACTACTAGCATCATAAATAAATACCGTGCAAGAACATACTAGCATCAAGAGTAAATACCATGCAAGAACATAACGAGAATACTACCAAGTAAGCATGTAACCAGCTAGTTGCAACAGAACAGGCACAACCACAGCAATAGATAGCAGACAACAAGCATGAAACAGATGATCATTACTACTACTAGCATGTACTTCTACTACAAAGCATAATATGTGAAAAAGATACTAGCGAGTAGTACACACTAACAAGAAGCACCGGAACATAGCTTGAAAGTGAGCATGAATCCACGAGCATAACCAAAACAACGACAGCAGTAGTAATCGAGCAGACCAATAACAGATTTTTTATATTAAATATTCATGTTGAGAACCATGGCTGCATGGCTATCATGCAAGTGGCTGTTATTGCTTTCCTGGGGATGAAGAAGGCTCCGGGAAGAGGTGCGGTGAAGCCACGAAAAGATTCGCAGAAAAGGGTACTCTCTCGGAGGGGGCTGATTAGGGGCAAGGGTAAAATGGTCATTTCTAGTATGTCAAACCATAGTGAAAATGGTGGGAACAGAACGGGCTCGACAAGACCAAGACGTGGGCGTTGGATTCACCTCATTTGGAGTTAGGATCAAGAAGTTGTGATAGTTTTTCTACCAGGGACCAATCTGTAAGAAAATCTTCACAAATAGGCCCTCGGCCGGAATAAACGTACACGCTTTTTCTGAGAAATACGTTTTCCAGAAGGAAAAACCTATTTCGACCTGAAGAATAGAAGGAATGCGCTTTCGTGTAGGGGAGACGTATTCCGCAGAATACGCCTCCACTTATCCATGTCAGCAGTGGCGGGGCCGGGCCGGAGTGGCTGCCAGGTGGGGTCGGGGAAAGGAGGGGGCCCTCCTGGCCGACCTTCTTCAACCTCCCACGCGGGGCTGCGCCTAGCCGAGGGGGGAGGCCACCCCGACGGCGACTCACGAGCCATCCGGTCACCTCTCGCGGCGTGCCGCCTACCAAACTGATCTAGGGACGTAGTTGGTTCGGATGGTGGTGGCCTACGCCGTCAAGGACCTGCGCAGAGGACGCAGTTGAGCTCGTAGCGGAGGGGCTTCGGTTGCCGGGGAAAACACGGCTAGAGGTCGCCCGAGGAGGAGGAATGGAGCTGGGATGGATATGGAGTGCTGATGGAGGCCTCTGGAGGTGGTATAACGGAGGGAGATGGCCATGGTCGTCGGAATCGGAGGGACACGAGGCGGCGGCCAGGGCTCCGATGGAGTGGCAGGAGAGGCCCTCAGGCTTGGGTGAGAGGCTGGGGAGGTCTAGAGGAGGGCGTAGGAGAGGCTGGTGAGCTCGGGAGTCGCGGGGAGGGGCTTAAATAGCCGCGGTCTCGAGACAGTGGCCGTGGACGCGTGGCCGCGGCACGGACACGTCCGCGTATGTGTGTGCACGCCAGCGAGATCGACGAACGGCGACAAGAAGAAACAGGGAGAAGCTCATGGGGTAGATGAGGTCAAGGGGCACGGGGGAGAAGCAGCCAGGGCGCGATTAATGCCTTGTCGGCACTATGCACCCATGGACGCTCATTGTTCGGCGATGAGGACAGCTCACCGAGGAAGAAAACGGAGGGGGCAAGGGCACAGGGCGACGCAGTCGATCATGATTAGGCTACTTGACATGGCCGCGGGTCGAGCCAATGAAGGAATGGACGAGCACATCACCGAGCACTTGACAGAGCGTGTTTAATTCATGTCAGGGCGGTGGTCACCGGGTGAGCTGGTGCAGGCGGTGTGTTCTGGCCGAACCGTCCATGTCTAACGCATTTACCTTAGTGCCCCGAGTCAAAACAAAGCAACAAGTCGGTCTAGGGGCAAAGAAGGGACTGGCAGAACGATCTAGGAGACATGAACAAGAAGGTGTTTGTGTTGCGCGGAGACAAACACAAAGAGAGGCAGAAGCTGAGTTTTGGCAGGGCTTGATCACACTCAAAGAACACCGTGATGACCAAGTATCATCCCAAATGGAGGAGTCTAGAAGGGGGTTTCAGTAGAAAGTGCCATAATGGCCAGAAATGGGGATTTGGATGATGCACTCAAACAGAGTATCAACTTAAGCTCAAATTGTGCAAGGCAGAATTATTAGGCCATATGAATATGCTCAAAAAGTCTCATACCAATTGGCCATGCCAAAATGGTACTTGCTTCATAATGGTCCTCTCTGAACAGGAACTTGATAAAGATTCTAAAGGAAAATGGATAAACGAAATATGCCCCAATTTCGTGGAGATAGGTTATATGGATAGGAGAAGGCCTAGGAAAATTTTCGGCCTTAACGGAGCAAGATAAAATATACTTGCTGCACAAACTAAAAATTGGAACAGAATCAAAGAATTGAAGATGAGCTCACATGGAGGCATAACATGAGCTCATCTTTGGTGGAGGGCTAAGATATGATGATATTGAGTACCATGCAAAATTGCAACTCATTTGGATATGCCTAACTTATACCTCCTTCACAAAATTTCTTTCTTGACAGAAACTTTGGAAAATCATAAGTAAATAACTACTAGGCAAATGAGGTTGAATTTTGGCATGTAGCAAAGATATGGACAGTAAATGATGTCCAAGAAGTTTGAGGTCAATTGGGAAAAGGAAAATAGCACTTGCTTCACAAAGTGCCATTTAGGGCAAAATAGGGAAAGAATAATTGGAGGATTATTTTTGAACATGTCAAGGAAAGGTTTTACCATATTTGATGAATATATGACCCGAACAATTTATGAGAATTATTTGGGCATTTTAGGAGAGATGGAAATATGGGTTGCTTCACAACCTAGGGCAGACAAAGTTATTCCTTTGATAGGAAAAGGAATATTCCCAATAAAAGAATATTGGGATTTGGGCTAGGATGAAAATGGCAAGGTCTAGGGAAGGAATTGAGGATGACAAGCCACTCTGGAAAGAAAGAAGAGGTCATGTTCTATAGTTTCCAGACCAAAAAGCGACGGAAAAATAAAACTCAAGCAAAAACCTCAGAAAAACAAAAGAAAAAGAAAGGGCCAAAAATCAGGCTGTGACACCTGGCGGGAGTGCCAAGGGGGGTGATCAAGCATCACCTAAACGTAGGCCCCAATGTACGCCCAGTAAAGCAGAAGGCACGGCGGCAGTCCACAAAGAAGCAGTCCTTCATCGTACAAGAGACTCTTAAGCTACAAGAAGCTGGTGTGATCCGCGAAGTGCGGTATTGGGAATGGTTGGCGAACCCGGTAATTATGCCCAAGAAAGGCGGAAAGGAGCGCATGTGTGTCGACTTCACCAACCTCAACAAGGCCTGCCCACAAGACCCGTTACCACTGCTGCGCATCGATCAGCTCATCGATTCCACAGCCGAGTGTGACGTCTTGTGTTTTCTGGATGCCTTCTCGAGTGATCACCAGATGAAGATGGGAGTGCAAGATATTGAGAAGACGGCCTTCTTGACCCCATGTGGGGTTTACTGCTACACATGCATGCCGTTCGGGCTGCGTAATGCTAGGGCAACCTTTCAGTGGCTAATGCACAGCCCTCTGGGACGACAGCTCAGGAGGAACGCTGAGGCCTACATTACGACATCATAGTAAAATCTCGGGAGGCCAGGACCCTCGTTGATAATTTGAAAGAGACCTTGTCCAGCCTGTCCATGGTAGGCCTGCGGCTCAACCCGGAAAAGTGTGTGTTTGGCGCCCCGTGAGGCAAGCTGTCGGGTTTCCTGGTGATGCACAGAGGAATTGAAGGTAACCCCGAGAAGGTCAAGGTCATAGAGAAGATGAGTCCGCCGATGACCCTCAAAGAGATGCAGAAGCTTGTCGGCTCCGTAACATCGTTCGAGAGTTTCATCTCCAAGCTAGGGGAGCGCACCCTCCCCTTCTTTAAGCTGATGAAAAGGAAGGGCCCATTCGAGTGGACTCCAGAGGCTGACACAACTTTTGAAGACCTCAAGAAATACCTCACCAGCCCACCAGTAATGGTGGCGCCCAAACCTCAAGAGCCCTTGGTGCTTTACCTGACCTCTACACTGCACTCTGCCATTGTGGCATTAGTGGCGGTCCGGGAGGAGCGCCAGGACAAGATAACACAGCCCCGGGATGACACTCCCAAGGCTCCGGCGGGATCAGCTATCGATCAGGTTCCACGAGATGGCATTCCTGAAGGTTCAGTTTCCCCGGCTGGCGACCAATCTCCTGAGGCCTCCTCGCCTCAGGAGGTGCCACATCCCCAAGAGAGCTTCGACTCCGCCAACACTTCCATCCTCATCGAGCACCCGGTGTACTTCGTTAGCATGGTACTTCATGACGCTCGGGCGCGTTACCCCATGCCACAGAAACTTCTGCTCACACTCCTCGTTGCGTCATGCAACCTGGGCCACTACTTTCCAAGGCTATCACATCAAGGTCATATCAGCATACCTGCTGGAGAGAGTGCTGCGGAGCCCCAATGCCGCGGGATGGATCGCCGAATGGAACATCGAGCTGCAAGCATTCCAGCTGGAGTTCAGCACCACCAGGGTCGTCAAGGGTGCCACGCTCACCGACTTTGTGGCAGAGTGGACCGATACCCCAGGGCCTAGAGAAGGCAAGTATCGGTCCCTCCCGCCAAGGAGTGAAGCACCGGACGGCTAGGTCATGTACTTTGACGGCACCTTCGCACGTCAAGGCGCGGGGGCTGGAGTCGTGCTCATCTCGCCCACCCAAGACAAGCTCTACTACGCCATGCAGCTCTGCTTCCAGCACGGCGAGAAGGTCTCCAACAACATCGCGGAGTACGAAGGCCTAATCGCCGGCCTAAAGGACGCATCCGCCTTGGCTGTGAAGCGCCTCACCAACAAGGGCGACTCCCAGCTCCTCGTCAACTTCTCCAACAAGATGTACGAGCCAAAGCATGAGGACACGGAGGCGTACCTAGCGGAGGTACGCAAATTGGAGAAATAATTCTTGGGCGTGGAGCTACAGCATGTGTCGCACGGCATGAAAAAAGAGGCCGACGACATCGCCAAGAGGGCGTCCATGCGCCAGCCTCAGGAGCCCGACGTCTTTGAGGATCGCCTCTTCAAGCCCTTAGCAACCCCTCCGGCTGCGGAGCTGACACCGTCTTAGGAGGTGCTTCCCCCTCCGTCGACCTTGGGAGCTCCCGCCTACGGCCTGACCTCGGGGGTGCGCCTGCTCCTTGCAATCGAGCCTCAGGAGGGTTGTTGTACTAAAGAGTTCAAGGGCTACCTGCTATAGGGAACCCTGCGGTGAAGGAGGAAGACGCGGAGCGCGTGGCTCAGCAGGCCATGGCCTACTTCCTTCAGGATGGTGAGTTATACCGAAAACGACACAACGACATTTCCTTGCGGTGCATCTCCAAGGAGCAGGGGTGCGAGATGCTGACTGACATACATGGTGGAGACTTCGGGCATCACTCATCATCGCGCACCCTGGTGGGCAAGGCGTTCCACATCGGATTCTACTGGCCAACAGCGTTCAGCGACGCGGCCGAGCTAGTGAGATCCTGTAAAGCCTGCCAGTTCAATGCCAAGCAGATGCACCAGCCTGCTTAGGGCCTTCAGACTATCCCGCTCTCGTGGCTGTTTGCGACCTGGGGGCTGGACATTTTGGGACTATTCCCTCGGGTGCTCCGGGGCTACCGCTACCTCTACATCGCCATCGACAAGTTCACCAAGTAGGCGGCGGTGGAGCCAGTGCGCACCATCCCCGCTAGCTCGGCGGTCAAGTTCATCTAGGGCCTCGTGAGCTCGTTCGGTGTCCCTAATCGCATCATCACCAACAACGGCTCGCAGTTCACTAGCAATCTCTTCAAAATATATTGTGCTAACCTTGGAACGCAGATATGCTATGCCTCAGTGGCACACCCCAGGAGCAATGGTCAAGCCTAGCACGCCAACACAGAGGTCTTGAGAGGCCTCAAGACGAGGACCTTCAGGAATAAGCTCGAGGCCTGCAGCTGGGGCTGGCATGACGAGCTCCGGTCAGTATTGTGGTCCATCCGCACCACCGCCACAAAGCCAACGGGCGAGACCCCATTATTCCTCGTCCACGGAGCTGAAGCGGTTCACCCTCATGAGGTCAAACATCGCTTCGCGTGGGTCTTCGCGTTCGACGAAGCACGCCAGGACGCTATGCAGGGGATGGATCTCGTGCTGGGGAAGGAACGCCGCTGCGAAGCCTCGCTCCGAGCGGCAAGGTACCAGTAGGCGCTGCGGCGGTACCACTACCACATCATTCGCTCTAGGATGCTCGAGGTGGGCGATCTTGTCCTGAGGTGGGTGCTCTCCAGGGAAGGGCTGCATAAGCTCTCACCCATGTCGGAGGGCCCATTTCGGATTGCCCATGTCTCCAGGCCTGGCGCTGTGCGCGTGGAGACGGGGGATGGCATCCCCATCCAGAATGCTTGGAACATCCAGCACCTCCAGAAGTTCCACCCATGAAGCAAGGCCTAGTGCATGTGAAGGTCTCCTCCCGTGACACTCTCACGTAATAATGAGTGGGGTTGTACACGCCCCGGAGTCTCCGGAGTGCCGCCCTCAGGCCTCGGTGGCTTCCTCCCACGTCCTAGTGGCAGCACTTAGCTCCGCGCTGGTGAGAAGACTAGACTAGGTGTCGGACGTGGCTGTTCATTTGCTTTCTGTATCGGGTTGCAATATTTTAATGAATTTCGAGTTCGGGTGTTCTCGATTTCTTAGTTGAGTTTTCCCTCTTCTAGTTTGCCCGCCCCTTTTTATTGCATCAGGGAGGATGGCAGCTGCTTTACGCTCTCCCTCGTACACCTCGCGTGGGGGCTAGGCAGGTGTGTCCGTGTCCGTGCAGTGGGCCAGCCTATGTCGCGGGCACACCTCAGATCTTTGGCTTCCTGATCTTCGCCAGGCGCCCTCGAATGAGCTCATGATTGGCGCACCCACTTCATGTCCATGCCCCCCGGGTACGGCGACACGGTGCATTAAGCAATGATTAGCCCACGCCTGAGGGCTCGCGCAAGGAGGAAGAGGGTACCCGACGGATTCCCTAACAAATTTTGCAGCTTTATGATGCCTCCCAAGGCCAGCGGCTCTCGAGTCGATAGCAAGGAGGCCTCCCCAGATACCAGAAGGTGCATCCTCACAAGGCAAGAGGCCACCCTCAACCGTGTCAAGCTAAGTTACCCCTCTGCACTCACGAGGAGAATGAATATCATAACATCGCACAAGAGAAATAAACATAGCATAGCAGTCGAAGCGTCACACTTCATTACATGCCCCAGGGGGCTATCTACCTTTTTCCAAAATGCAGGAAGAAAGGAAAGGCTAAACAAAAGCGGGCCGCATAGCCACAAAAGCTCGCCAGACCCGACTCCGAGGGCCTCCCGGACTCAGCTCACTCTGAATCGTCCTCGCGCTTCACCGCTGCGTGGCGGCCGGACAACCCATCGCCGTCCTCAAAGCAAGCCCGGCGGCGAGGTGGTTGGTCGTAGCCACCACTGCTGGTGCTCTCGCTGGCAGAGGAGACGCCGCCGCTGGACGAGCCACGGCCATCGCCAAGCGCAAGTTCCCCTAAGCCTCGTCATGACCGACGCCAAGGCCGAGCCCATCGTCGTCGCTGCTGTCTTTGGGGCAGCACCCTGCATGGCGACCATCTGCCCAAACACTCTCACGAAGAGGGTCGCAGTGCCGTCATACTTGAAGTGGAGGGTACATCGCCTTCCCAAGCCGCTCACGCGGGTGAACGTCGGCCTGCAACAAGAGGCCCGCAGCGGAGACCTCCACCGCGACCCATGAGGCCTTACTACAGCAAACATCGGCCTGCAACGAGAGGCCGTCAAGACACCCGGCCGGATGCTTGCAAGCGAAGGAGCGCGGCAGCTGGAGCCAGGCGCCGACCAAACTCCCCGACCACATGACAAACTTCGGGAGCACCTTTGACGAATGGGAGCGTGGTCGGGGAGGCCAAGAAACCACAGTGCGCCTTTCCGCGACAGAGGGGCTGCCTCGCCAAGGGCGGCCTCTGCCGCGATAAGAGATGTCGTCACGGCCGCCTAGGATGGTGTCGGTCCCGAAGGAGTGCGCCCACAACCCTGAAGCACATCTACAGGGGTAGCGACATGCTTACGAGGACGGCCCCGCCCTCTCTTGAGCTGCGGCAGGTCGGACCCCTCCTGTCAAGCTTTCCCCTTCTCCGCAAGGAGAATCTCATCATTGGCTCCATAGAGGCTGCAGCAAAAAGGCGAAGTGGGGGGAAGAATGAAGGATGACTGCAAGAAGAAGAAGATGAGCAACAGGGGCTTCGCCATCTCTTCACTTATAACCAGCAGGAGGCCAACCACCGTCCTCCACGATCGTGCATAATGATGGTTTCTTCTTTGCATGCAGCAGGGTCTCGTCAAATCGGGTAGTTACCGAGGGAGCGTGGGGAAACGGAGACACCCACGTCCAATCAGTCGCCATGCGTTGACCAAGGCCGCAGGTGATTGGGGCCCGCGGTGCTCCGCTCTTTCCCCTTGGCTTCGCCTCGAAGCCAAGTTTGAGCGTGCCATGGGCCCCGGGGCTACTATCGGCGTCATGGGAATGGGGGTACCCAGACTTGCCTGCCTGCGGCCTCGAAGCCAAGTTTGAGCGTGCCATGGGCCGGAGGGCGACTATCAGCTCCAGCAAGGACAACTCTAGACCCTCGGGAGGGGCCAAGCCTCGCGAGCTGGACGACAGAAAGACCTCCCTGTGGGCAACTCTCTAGGCTGGCTGCCGAGGAGCACAGATATCTACGCAAGGCGCACCTCACAAGGTTCACGTGACGTGAGCCATGATGACCATGGTAAGGCGGGCGCCAGCGGGCGAAGCGTACCAGTTTCCCCTTTGATGCTAAGGGGGAAAGCGCAGTTGCTAGTCCCGAGGTATCCATTAGATGTTTCCATATCGGTACAACAAGACCCAGGACCGTCAGGACGGCAGGATGGAGGTCACCGTGTAGCCCGGTGGGCCGTCACCACCAGAGCCTTTGGCAGGCAAATACCGCTTTTGTCAGCATAGCTTGTATTGGTTGTTACCATTCAAATTTGTGAAGAGAACCAAGGCCACTATAAATAGGACCTAGCCACCACCATAGAGGGGCATCTCATCCGGACCCAGTCTCATCTTGAGCTGATCCAACCATAGAAGGGATCGGCTCCATTCCACCCTGACCACACCACAAACTCATCCGAGCCCAAGAACACCTCTCCTTCGGAGGCAGTTCATCCACTTTACTAGTTCATCCTCAGCCGCACAAGGCAATCGACCACACACACCGGAGTAGGGTATTACACTGCAAGGGGGCCCGAACCAGTATAATCCTCTGTGTCCCTTGTTCCTTGAGTTCGTCGAGCTAGGACGTGGAATCGTAGGGCGAGCGCGCCGGGGAAAGAGTGTTCTTCGTGCGCACCCTAGAGTTCAAACGTCTCAAGGGTTTGCGGAAACCTAAATCCGACAAGTGCTTGCCGGAGTTCAATGTTCACTTTTTCCTGGTCATCATTGGACGGGATTCGGACGACTGACTGAGGTGGAGGACAAAAGTTCCATGTTCCACATGAAGCTTTTGTGTGGTGCACTTTGATAAGTTATCAGTGATGTTATTTTCTGCGTGTGGTACATGATGTGCTTGTAATCCATCAAAGTGTTCTTCCAGCTTTCTCACCTCCTCCACGTAAGCCTCCATCAATGGACTCTGATAATATTTCTTGACTTGCTTCACCACGAGTTGAGAATCCCCTCGAATAATCAGTTTCTTGATTCCCAACTCCACCGCGATTCTGAGCCCGGCAAGGAGCCCCTCACACTCAGCAGTGTTGCTGGTGGCCTTCTCCCAGGGAAAGTTCATTTGGACCACATATTTGAGGTGCTTTCCGGTGGGCGCGATAAAAAGTACACCTGCTCCAAGGCCCTGCGGCGAGAAAGCACCATCCAAATACATGATCCATTCATTAGGCGCTCCTTTGTCGGGGAGAATTGTCTCTGGTAATTCTTCGTCTAGCGTGGGGGTGTCACAGCCCTAGATTGCTTGTAATTAGTTGCATCTGTGAGCATCTATGCATCATGTTTTGATTTCAAGAAAACTGGAAATGGGGATGTTCAAACCCTAGCACCAAATGAATCCAACTAGGTTCAAATTCAAATTATTTCAATGAACCCAAAATGCCTTACAGAAAAGTTCATCATTTTTGAATTGGTCCAAAACCTCTACAAAAATGGTGCACATTTTTTCTAGGTCACTTTGGATTTTTGAATTAATCCATAGAGTATTTGAATTTGGGCATTTAACTGCTATATAAATTTTTGAATGCCCAATTTATCCTGAAAACAGTTGAGGGCTCTTGGGGATATTCAATTATATGCCCACTATTTATTTCAGGACTTATAAAAAATGGTTTAATATTTTTTTACTAAATCAAAATAGACAAAATAAAATAGAAAAACAAAAATACAAAGAGACAGAGAGGAACCTCACCTGGGCTTACCCGAAGCCCCAGCCGGCCCAGCACTGTGCAGCCCACTGGCCCATAGTGCCAGTCATCCTCAACCTCTGCCAGTAGGTAGAGGCGAAGGCGGGCACGACGCGCACTGAAGCCGCCACCTCCTCCCTCCCTGCCTCACACCCCCGAGGCTCTCTCCTAGAGCCACGGAGATGACCACGAACGTCCATTACTCTCTGGTTCTCTCTCCCTCTCTCTCCTCTGCTTTCCGTCCCCATGGCGGAGCATGCCCACCGCCACCGACGCCGATTGCGGCGGCCAGAGCCACTGCCCCGGCTCTCCATCATTTCCAGAAGAACTGCCCCGTAGCCATACTTCTCCTCGTCGAGCCGTGCAATGCTAGACGCCCAATAGACTCGCCATCTTCAACGTCTTCATCGTCGGCTGCCGGAGATCGCCATCGCCAGCTCGTCGTCTCAAGGCCTCCCCCGAGCATGCTGGCCATCCCTACGGCACCGTTGTGAGCCCCCAAGGATTTTACCCCTCTCCCCGCGTTCAACTCGTTCCTGTAGCCAGCCTAGCCACCGGAGTCGAGAGTTCCGTGCCGTCGGCCATGGCGCCGCCGTGGTCTGAGCAACCGCAGCTCCCATCCGCGCGCGTCACCATGCTCAGCATCTCTGCAGGAAGCCAACGCCATCGCCAGATGCTCTCCCAGCGCACCGCAGCCTCGCACCCGCTCGAGCCAGAGCTCCGGCCGCCACCTCCGTCGTCGCTGCCGTCTCTGTACGCCACTCCGGCTCCTGGCGATTGCGCCAGAAGATGTGCTGCACCACCAGCTTGCCATAGCCGCAAACCACGTGTGAAACGGTGCTCCGTAGCACCATGCCGAGCAACTCTGGCGCGCCACCGCCATGCTTCTGGTCGCCAGGGTTCAACTCCGGTGTGCTGTCGTGGCTACGTCTTTAGCCGCGAACAGCCCAACTAATTAACCCTTCGTGACACTGACAGCTAGGCCCCGCTGCCTAACTAACCATGGTTTTAGTTCCGGTTTAGTTTAAGTTAACCACAGTGGCACCACGTGTCAGCTTTGATCGTCTGATGTGGTCGTTGACCAGACCCACCTGTCTGTGACTCAAGCGAGCACCGAGTCACTGACACGCGGGCCCCACTGGCAGGTTTGACCTTGAACAGTTAGTTGACTCTGCTGGCATCATGTTGATGTAGTGCTGACGCAGTAAAGCTTTTCTATGATTTTAAATAAATCAGAAATGATTTATTGATTTCAGAAAATAGCTAAAACTTCTAAAAATCATAGAAAATCAACCGTAACTCCAAATGAAATAAGTTAGATATGAATTATCAGAAAAATAAGAAGAATATGTTTATGGCAGTTTCATGCATGTTTAAACAACTTATGCCTGCTGATCAGGTCAAATCAATTAAATGGCATTTGAATAATCACATGTGGAGTTTGAATTTGAACCTTTGGTTCAAACCAATTTCACTTAAATCGTTGCTAGTTGCATTAGCTCGAATCACATCATGTTGCCATGTCATGATCATGCATTCATATTGTTGCATTACATTGATTGTGTTTTCTCTTGTTTTGCCGGTGCTTGTTCCCTCTCAGTGGACGTAGTTCCGACGATGAGTTCAATGACACCGATGAAGCGTTATGCTATCTTCGGAAGTGCCAGGCAAGCAATCCCCATTGATCATCTCGATAAAATCCCACCCTCTCGCTCTTGCTCTCTTTTACTGCATTAGGACAAAATGATTCAAATGTTGTTTCTTGCGGTAGCTGAACCCTCTTTCCTCTGCATGACATGTCATTCCCACAGTAAATAGATGAAACCCACTAGCATGAGTAGGAGTTGTTTGACCCTGATGTGCCTACTCATTGATGCTTGTTGTCATACCTGCTACTCTTAGAGTTGAGTCAGGTCTGATTCATCAGGGATGAATTGGAATGTGGTGAACATGTAATACTGTTGAGAGCTAAGTGTGTGAACACAATTTGGTAAATGTAGCGGTGAGAGTCCATGTAGGAGTAGATGGTGGGTTGTCTCATCGACACCGTCCTCAGGAACTGAGTTCTGTGTTTGTGATCCATGAACAGCTACTACTACATGTTGGGCCATGAAATATGACCCCGCTCGACTTATTAACCCCCATGTCCTCTGTCCAGCAGTTGCAAGTAGTTTCTGGTGTTTGTAGTATGCTGGAGGCAGTGCGCAGTGCTGACCCGAGGGGTGGGCTGTGATGTGGTAGGTATGTGGCCCGGTGTAGAGAGTCGCCCGTTTGGTGCCTTGGGAACCCTGTACACATCGTTCGGGGTCGTAGTGGAAACCTCGGCCGGACTATCGGGTCGGGTTTGGGTATACCCATGGGTATGATTGTATCCATACCCTACCCACAGCAATCGGGTTGGGTTTGGGCGCCGCCCATGGACACAAAAGCATATCAAAACCCTATCCATGCGGGTCGGATATCCATGGATATCCATGTCCATGGGTAAAATTGACATCCTTACGATAGCTCCCTTGCCGAGGGCCCCAGCCTTGGCTTTCTTGATGGTGCTAAGATCACCAGAGATCTCAACGACCAAAATTGCTTTCCCGTTACGCTTCCTATTAAACCTCCGACTTTTCCCCTTCTGACTAAGGGCATCGTGGTCATCATCAGAGTCGACTTCAATGCCAGCCTACTCTCCAGGGAGTTATCTTCCTTCTTCGGATCGATCACATTTGTCCGCCAATGTGTACAACTCATTGACGGTCTTGGGGAGCCCGACGTTCATCTTGGCCCGCATCCTCCTGTTGCGCACGTTCGAATGGAATGCGGCAATCATAGCTACGGGGTGTATCTCTGGGATGTTGCGGTGCACTTGACTAAACATCTGAATATATTAACACAAAATTTTCCTTTCCTTCTGCGAGAGAACTTGCAAATCACTGGGTTGTCCTGGATCCTGGTGGCCACCTCTGAAGGCGCCAAAAAGCTCATTCATAGGTCAACCCATGATGAAATGGAGTTCTCCGGCAGGTGCACATTTGGCTTGAGCGCTAAAGTGAAATAGTTGGCGAGCACCTTCTCATCTCTGACCCCAGCGGAGTGAACGGCGATCATATACATGCCCAAGAATTCCACCGGGTTTAGCTTCCCATCGTACATTTCCGGCAGCTCGGGCAGACGGCCAGCAGACCTGCCGCAGCTCGTGAGTGAAGGCAGGGCACCCAACCTCGTAAGGCAAGTCTCTTCTAACACTGGGCCTCGGGTTACCACCATCTGCACTGTTGTGCCTATCAAAATGTCGGTGCGCCTCCCGGCGTCGCTCTATGGTGACACACGCGTCTTCCTTCTGCCGGTCTTCTAGAACACGTAGCTGATCTCGATAGGTCTGCGGGCCGGACGAAGCCATAAATGCCTTGTCGGGTTTGTCATCATGCAGATTTTGCTGAGGCTATCTCTGGGTCTGTCATTGCGAAGGGGACTGCACTGTCGGCATAGGCCCCTTCACGCGGCGATCATCCCTGCCACCATTGTCGTTTGTGGGCATCGTGACAGCTCTACATGCTGTGATTTGTTGGCTTTGTTGGATTCAGGACTTCGCTGACCCAAGGAAAGATTCAAACACATGGGCGTGTGCAAAGAACTCAACCTCCCCAGCCTATCTACTTGCCGCTGCCCAGGCCTAGCTCGATCGAACTCGCAAGGAAAGAGACTCGGCAAGTTACCCAGGTTCGGGCCACCTCATAGTGTAAGACCCTACTCCTGCTTTGTGGTGGATTAGCCTCGGGGGCTGAAGATGAACTATTACAAAAGGGAAGAACAACCTCCTGAGGTATGGTCTTGTGAAGGTGGGTGTATGTCAGGACCGGATTTTCGGGGTATTAATTCCCCAAAAGTGGCCCTTGTGCTCACCTTCCCCAGGATTCTTGTTAGTTAATGAGGCACCACTTGATACAAAAATTCCAAGCAAAATACAAAATATGTAGCACAAGACCATTCTGGCACGTGAGTACAACACAAGGTTTCTAGTGGCTGATGGCGGAAGCGGTTTATAGTACATCGGTGTCTGTGGGACTCCATTTCCCACGGGAACAGCTGACCAGGTTAACTCCTATCTTCGCGAGGCTGCTATCACCGTTGCGTAGGTTCCAGGGTGGTCGTCACAATGCTCCTCTCCATGCAAGAAATCTGGCCAAGACAATAGCCAGGGACAAGCCAGTGAGTACTTTGAATGTACTCGCAAACATCATGAACGCAGGTACAATGTAACAAAGGCAATCATACTCGTAAAGAATTGAGGATCACAGGGTTAGTTACGGAATGATAATCCATGATGCAAACAGGTTGTCCTTATAAATATGAATATGCAATCAGGGAGTCATAATAAAGTAAATAATAGTCATGCCACAATCAGGCGTCTGAGCGACACCACATAAAGGGCTTATAAGGAAAATAAATAACAGTCATGCCACAATCGGGCGTCTGAGCGACACCACATAAAGGGCTTATAAGGAAAATAAATAACAGTCCCGTCACAGTCGGGCGTCTGAGCGACACCACATAAAGGGCTTATAAAAAATAAATGAAAGGATGGTGAATATCCAGGAGGTAGAACCATCCCAGGGATACTCAATAACTCAAATAATATAAAGGGTTAGTCCAGAATAATAATAATAGTAACAGTCATCATAGGTCACAAGTTATGATCCATGTTCTATTTTAGTAGTTCCTCCTCCGAAGACCGACACTTGACCCGTCCCAGACTGTAGTCCTAACCCAGGGACACGGCTATTCAAATAGATTTAATCTCTGCAGAGGATGTACTCTTTACCCACGAATAACGGATTCCTTTAGTCCATCGGGACTAATTACGTCTACGGTCTTTTAATTTGAAAACACACCTGACCGCACACACCAGTGTAACTTAACGATGTCCGGATTCACCCATGACACCCATTAAGCAAAACTTTAAGTGAACAGGATACAACCTCGACTAGCATGGGGTCACAAAATTTATACCGCGCGCAAACTGGGGAAGCTACCCCCTTCGGCTCCAACCGAAAACACCCATGCCCCCGGACCAGGTGGTATGCCTACCGGATGCAGCCGGTATCTTCCACCATGGCCTCTCTGTACGGTGTGTGCTAGGACAGGGGTTGACAATTTACTGAACCGTACCCTACATGTGGCAGGGACAAGTGGTAGTACGAAACAAGTATGGGGTTTACTAGAACAAGACTCGATCTACGGTCGACTTAGGAGGTTCAAGCATCACTTGTATGATTGGCATAACCAATATATCCCACATCAATAGACGGAACCACCACTCATCATACCTCACCATGCCATACCGGACACCACCGTCGCGACGAGGGACTAGTGACAAGCCTGTGTCTACACAAGACAACGACTTTCACGGTTTCCTTCCGATAGGCATGAAAGACATACGAGGAGGATTTCCATCACAAGCATATTAACTTTTCAAAAGTAAGGACTCTACACCATGCACTCATGGGTATGATCATATCATCACATATGAAAATGAATGCATCCATGTCGAGGTGATGTTGTAATCGTATCAACAACACCCACAAGTATTGGGCCAGGGTTCAGAATGCTTGCCTTCAAGTAGTGGAGAGGCAAGGTGCGTTCCAAAACCTTAGAAAGATTACTCCTTCAAAATCCTATTTAAGAAAATATGAAATCAACACATAGCTTCAAAACAGTACAAAAAAGTTGTCTGGAAAATTTCCAAATAAATTTGAAAAAAAAATTAGACCAAATTTGAGGCACAACAGAAAAAGAATCAAGTCATTTGGGCTTGTATTTAAAAAGTTGTAGCCAGTCAAAGTTCTGTTTTAAAATAAAAACCAGAAAGGAAAACGATTCGGGGAGGAATACGCTCTCGAGATAGGGGAAACATACTTCGGTGTTCTACGCTTCCACTTAAACCCGCGCGGGGCGGCGCTGGGTCACTGACAGTGGGTCCCTTGGGCCCACTTGTCAGGTTTGACCAGTCGCCCGTGTCTTCTTCTACCTCTATCCGAGCGGAGGCGGGACTCCGGTGATCAACGCAGGCGATTGGCGGCTCCCCACGGCAGTCTGAGGGCAGGGATGGATCCGCCAGTCTGGGGCGGTCCTCCCGGTAGTCGCTAGGTCGGCGGGGGTGGAGGGAGTCGCCGGCGGTGAGCTCTGCGGCGGAGGTGGCCTCGGGTGGAATTGGGATTATTGGCTATGGTGGTTTCTGGTCGTAGTTGAGAGCATGGGCAGCTCCGCACGATCAAGGTGAGTCTGATGGTGGTGCTGGATGGACGGGAAAGGGTCTGATTGCAGCGAATGGAGCTGGGATACGGCGGCGGCTGAACTGGCCGGAGATGAAAGAGATAGCTCTTTCCCCATCGATTGTTGGCCACGGGAGTTCTAGAGAGATGGCTAGGGGTCGCCTGAGTGCTTGGACAAGTTCGGGGCCTCCTATATATAGTGCTCGAGGTCGGTTCCACGGAGGCTGAAGATAAGCCCGTCGGCGAACTGCCGTTCTCTAGCTAGGGGCGCGTGGCGATGGCTCGCGGGGTCTGGCAGGTCGAGTAGATGAGCTCGAGCTGTTCTAGGGGCAGCTGGCGTGCGGTTGTGGCTCGGGCGGCGCCGTCCATGGCAGATGCGTGCTGTGGACGCCGGCGAGCCGCCAAGGGGCTCTAACGGCGGCGATGTAGGGCACCAGAGAAGCTTGGATGGTTCTGGCGAGTGGACGGGAGCGAGGCGTGGCCATGCGGGCGAGCGAAGGCCAGGGGGCGAGACGCGGCGAGTCGGTGCGCGCGCGTGCAAAACATGCGCTCTGGGCGCGTTCAGAGCACGCACACTAGGTGCTCGACAGATTTTCATTGCCTGTCAGGGGGCTCCAATCCATGTGAGGTTTAGCAGGGTGGGGTTATAGACTAAGTCAGTGCCATGAGACAAGCTGGTTAGGCCATTAGAGCAACTCCCTAATGTAAGTCCAAAAGTATGTCAAAACTGGCCATGCTCCTAACCTGTTTGATGAAATGTCAGAGGCATCTAGGCATCTCTTCGGTTGGTCAAACTCTCCAGTCCAGTGTCTCTTTAAGTGAAGAAGATGGTGACAAGGTTAGTTGGTCAAAACTAGGAACTTGCAAGTGTAAGTTTTTGAGAAAATCAATTCTGGACAGAAACTAGAAGGCATTATTGCATGGATCAAAAATGTTCCAAATGGTCCAATCTGCTAGACTTAAGGGTTTTGTAGGGAGGACTTCAAGCAGGAGAAATACCATGGTTAAAAGAGCAAGTTAACATAGGGCTGTAGTAGAAGGTGCCAATCTGGACCAGAGAGCAAAAGAGGATGTTTTGCTCAAATTTTTTAAACAACACCAAAAGGTTTTTGCATAAAAGTGATGTAGGGACTTTTCATGACATCCCCAAATTTTGGTGGCATGTTTAAATAAATCTATTAAAGGGTTGTAGTGCAAAAAGAGCTTTAAAACAAATGAAAATGCACTTTAAGAGATAAAGCATAGGGGAAAAGAATAATGCAAATAAACCCACTAATAGAAGTAATATTTTTCTTGGGTAGGGCAAACAAGTCCAAATAACATATCTGAAAAGTTTTCACAAGGGAAAAACTCCATAAATTCAAAAGAAAAATTGGTTCTGAAATCAAAGAAAACCCAGAGAATGAAAGGTTTAAACTCCTGGTAAATTTTTTGATTTATAGATCAAGGTCAAAAATTTTGGTGTGTTACAACACTACCCCCGTTAAGAAAAATATCGTCCTCGAGATTTTCTAAAAGCTGTTATGAAAAAAAATTCTACCGCCACCAAATGATTTCACCAAAAATAACCGCCTTACTCATGCAATAAAATGCGGCTACAGTGAATGGGCAATAAGTGGTGTAAACTGCAGTGTGAAAATACTGGCGCTGCGTGGAAAAGTCTACGGTCGGGGAAAACGAGATACTTCTACTCTTGGCTATATTGAATTTATAAATAAATTTTCTAAATTCTAAAATACGCTGGTCGCACCCGAGAGCACAGTGCTCTCTCTGGCTGACAGGTGGGCCCGGGGCCCACTGTCAGTCTCTTCTTCTACCTCTGGCTCTCTCTCCTTCCTCTCTCTCGCGCGCTTACCTGCGCTTTCTCCACCGGCGACGCCTAGCGCGTAGGGCATCTATGCCGTTCTACGGTAGTGCGCGGCGCGCTAGCTGCCCGTGCAGCGTGCACTCACCTCGCGGGCCAGTGCGCTATCGGCACTGCTCGCGGATTCACCTCCGAACACCGGCGATCGAGCGACGAGCGGCGCTGGTGGACTCCGCCCACCGTACACCGATCTCGAGCTATAAATCGACCGAGGTGCTCCTTCTTCCTCCTCACACCTGGCCTCGCTTCTTGTTCTCCTTCCCTCTCCTCCATTTGTGTTTGCAGGAGCTTGGGACGAGGCTCTAATGGCGGAGGTGATGCCAGACTGGTGCGTGATCCTAGTGTGCGGAGGGTTGGCGGTATTACTGGGGTTGTCCGTGCTCTTGTGCGCGATGATCCTCGACGATCGTTGTGATGCTGATGCTCGAGTGCTAGCTCTTCGCGGCGGTGGCGATCACGAGGATTAGGCGCGGGTGTCGGGTGCTAACGGTTGTGAGTGTGCGGAAGGCAACTTGTGCCTGAATAAACTCCCACAAGTTTCTCCCTAAGAGATTGCGGTGCGCTAGAGAGGTGAACAGTTAGATGCAACAAGTGTACCTGGATTCGGAACTTAGTGTATTGTGTTGAGTGGCTGGGGTTGTGGGTCTGCTGTTGCGGTGTTGCGTGAAAAATCTATGCTATGCAATGTCACACCCTGCATTTTGTAACATGTCATTTGCATCAATAAAGCATAACAATTTGGACCAGCAATTTTTTTTGGCATCATTTGGCTTTTATCTGGAATTAAGTTTTTCTCCCTGTGTTTTTTTCAAGTGCTCTTTAAAGTCAACTACTCCCTCTTGTAATTTCATCTCCTTACCCAAAACTTCTGCCCAATGATCATACCAAATGTTTATAGCAGTATAGTATTTTCTTATAAAATTAATTTGGCCAAAATGTATTTTCAAAAATTAGTATTCCAAAAACCCCTGAATTGAGGTTTGCACTGCAAGTGCTTGATTTAGGGTGAGAAAATTATTTCAAAAGGTATATTTCAAACCTAGTAGATATAGGACTCCCAGAAACCATGAAAGTATAATTTTAAAAGTTATTTTCCTATTTTATTTAAAAGCTTTTTCTTAAGGCTAGAAATGGTCTTTAATAGGAAAAAATTATTTAGTTATTTCAAAAATATTTTCCAAAATTCAGAGAGACTCATAGGACATATATTGTCCATATATAAGAGTTTCAACACTTGGTCATGTTCAAAATATTGGACAAATTCCTCAGAAACCCTTTCTGGATATTTCAAGCTGTTGAAATATTTACAAAGGAAATATTCTCTAAAAATTCCAGGGAAATTCTATCATGTCATATATGACATATTTGATGATCTTGCCAAGCCCCATGCCTTGGGAAGCAAGAAAACATCATCAAAACCCCTCAAAACCAGTCTATCCATATCTGGAGTTTGAGCAACTTTACATTGCCAAACTTGTCCAAATGCTCTCGAACTTGGTACACATGCTAGAATGGTCTAATAAGGCATCTAGACCAAATGGAACAAGCTTTGGAGAAGGGTAACTTGATCTGAGTACCCCAAAACCATTTCTGTTCAAATTCAAATTTGAACAACTTTACATTACCAACTTTTTACTTGGGGCTTCAAACTTTGTGGGCATGATCACAACCCCAAATGATGACACTACACCAAGTGGTGCACCAAGGGGAGATGGTTAGCTTGACTTAAACATGGCGGAACTATTTCTGTTGATTTCTAGGGTTCACCAAAGTTACATCGGCAACCTTGCCCAAATGAGCTCAAATTTGGTGGAAGAGCCTAAATCTAAGTGCCATTTCATCCTGTTAAGTCCCATATCAGTTAGAAGTCATTTGGTTGCCCAAAACATCATCAAACACCTTCTGCCATTTTACCAAAACCACTGTTTTGCCCCCTTTTACTATTAACCTTTGCTTCAACTTTTTACCACAGCATCACCTAGTCACTTTCTACCTCCAGTAACTTCCCCATGGCCAGAGCTCAATAATTGAGGGGTGAAAACCCATTTTACCTTGCTGGACAGCCCAGATCTTACCTTCTCTCAACTTCCCTCCTCTTCCACTGGACAGCCAAGGCATCCAAGGCCACAACTCATTTGTTTACTACGTGCCAGACCCCCCAGACCAGGTGGACGCGCCCAGCCAGCCAACGGCATGCCCTAGCATGCAATAGGCGCGCTCCAGAGCACGCTACAGTGCACGCCCGCACTGTAGTCTCCTCCAATCAGCCGCCCCCGACCACCTCGTGCTTCCCCCTCGCGCCGTTCGATGCGCCTCGGCGTCCGCAACACCCCCCGACGCTGTCCCCCTCCTCCTTCTCCCTCCTGTGGATTCCCTCGCACGCGCGCCGGCCGCCCGCGAGCTCTAGTCCTCGGCCTCACACGCGCGCGGCTCTGGAAGCTTCCCCTACTCCCTTTCTTCCTCTCCCCAGCCCTGGACCTCATCCAGCAACTCTGCAGACACCACCCCAGCGCCTCCCGTGCCCTGTGGCAATGAGCAGAGGCTCGCCGGTGCACAGGTCCACGGCACCTCGCCGTTCGCCTATAAAAGGACCCCCTGAGCTTCTCCCCTCCTCACCAACGGCTCTCTCACCCACTCAATCTCCCCACTACGCCACTCACCCCACTCCAGACCGGCCCGAGCTCGAGATCGAGCTCGAGCTCCGCCGCGGCGGCTCGCCGTCGTTTGCTCGGTACAGGCCGTTCCAGTCCCTCCTCTCGCTCGATCTAGCATCACCACGTTCCACTGATTTGTTTCCCCCGCTTTTCCCTCTCTGTAGCTGCTGGAATCGACCGGAGCAACCTTCACCCGAAGCTCCTCCGCCGCGTGACCTCACCGCCGGCGAACCAGGCCCCTCCGGCGACCCGCACCACCTCCACCAGATCGGCGACACCTCGCTGAGTCCATCCCTGCCCTCAGCTCGCCCTGCCGTGCCCCGAGTCGTCGCCGGTGAGCTCGCCGGCTCTCTGCAGGAGGGTTAGGGATGACAGGCGGGCCCCGCCTGTCAGCCTCCCCTCGCCCTCGCTCCTCTCTCCTCTCACTGATGTCGGGCCCCGCCCGTCAGGTTTGAAAACCATGGCGCGCGCGTTGGCGCCCGTGCGGTGGGCTGTTCGCCCTGGACCAGCTGCACTGTGGCCGTTCTGGCCCAGTGGCACAGGGCCCTTTTTCTTTTTCTTTTTTGTGGGATTTTCAAATAATTCCACAGGATTAAATATTTATCCAAATAAATTAATTCCAGTTCCTAAAAACTTGTAAAAATCCAACCTATTTAATGATGCCACTTTCACCCATATCCATGAACCTTTTCTGTTCTGTTCAAATTTAAATTCATATTTGAACACTAAAACCTCTGTTCAAAAATTCATGTACCCCATTCTGTCACTCCAAAAGTCAAACTAAGAATTTTTGCCATCTTAGTTTTCCCTCTAGTATTTGATAAAAAATAAGTTGACATTTTTCTGAGCACTTTGTTTTTCTGTTTTTATCATGGTCTTATTTTCCCGTTGTCTATTGCGACGATTAGATACCGTATTTGACGAGGTTGCTGAAGAAGAAGGAGGGGAAGGATTTGAAGACCCTGAAGACCAAGCCAATCCAGGCAAGCAGCCCTTTGACCATGATACCCTTGTGTTCCTCGGAACCCATTTATTTCCGAATACATGATGATATGAGTGACGGTGGTGACCTAGTTGAGAGCCACCACATGATGCATGCTTTACTCATGATCTTGCTATATGCTTAGATGCAATGCAAATGATTAGTAGTGATGCTTAGAGATGCATGTGTGCGATGAAACCTTCGTGGTTGCATTCTTTTCAAAAAAAACATCGGGTGCCCCTAATGCCCGAGGGTGATGTTGAGTTAGGTCATCACTTGAGGAAGAAGTGGTGTGCCAATAAAGATCTTGTGTGGGTGAAATGATGGATTAGATTTATGTGTGACTACCGTCCCAACCAAACATGTGCAGCCACTCTACCCCTTATGGGACGGGGCATTATTGATTACTTAGGCCGATGCTAGCATGTTTCCCACATTACTAGTGACGGGGAAGACTTGAGGTCTTTCCCGGGACGGGGTCGTGCTTGGATAGGCGACCATGACTGTTTTCACAGGGCACCGGACACACCGTTGGTCCCTTCGTGTACGCGTGACATTGAAAATAGGGCAATTCCCATGATCTATTGTTTGTACTCGAGGGCTGTGCACCAACGAGTGGACCCTATGTTAGTGTCGTCTAGGGAAAGATAATGACCGGGTGCTTCCCCCGAGTACTTGAGGTACTGCGGGATTGTGGGTGACACGAAAGCTTCCCGGATCTTGTGGGTAAAGTGCGCAACCTCTGCAGAGTGTAAAACTATTCGAATAGCCGTGTCCACGGTCATGGACGGTTGGGTGGTGCTACTTAAACTATGTCCAGAATTTTACAATCTCGGGAAAGTATGTGTGTGTTAAGTCAAGGTGGTGACTTGACTCGTTGACTTGATCTCTATTCATGTTGATATCTGTAACCTGTCTTCGAGGTTACCCAAATTTATTGATGCATGTTACATGATGGTAGAATATTTAATCTAGCTTGTAGCTAGATTGCTCGTTGTTGTATATTTGCATTGTTACCTTGAACCAAATCATGGGTTGCTTGCGAGTACATTCAAAGTATTCATTGGCTTGCCACTGGTTATTTAATTGGCCAGGCATGGTGGAGCAGGAATTTGAAGAAGAATTTTATGGAGACGAACATGCGAACTAGGACGCTTTCCCAGTCAGAATGCATGTAGGGTTAAGGCTGATGGCATGGGTTCTACTTATCTACGAAGACTTCCGCTATTCGAGTTTATTTGCTATTCAGCCCTTGAGGCTTTATCTATGTAAGACTTGGCCATAATGGCCTTAATTTGTGTAAGACGGTATGTCACTAGTAGATAAAGGGTATTTAGCCCCGGTTCATTTGGCCTTTTAGCCCCGGTTCTGGAACCGGGACAAGAGGGTCGGTACTAATGCTCTGACCCTTTAGTCCCGGTTCAATCCAGAACCGGGGCAAAAGGGTGTCCACGTGGCCTGTGCACCGAGGCTAGGCAGGAGGGGCTTTAGTCCCGGTTGGTGGTACCAACCGGGACCAAAAGGCATCCACGTGTCAGCATTTCTGTGGCTGTGGTTTTTTTTTTTTGAAAGGGGAGGGGGGGTTTTAGGTTTTGGGGGTTAATTTAGGTGTTTCATATATTGTGTTAGCTAGCGAATTAATAGAGAGAAGTGTTCTCTCTTATGTCCGTGCTTGGTCGACGCTACATACTACACATACGTATATGGAGAGGACTAGAGTCACGCTAGCTAGCTAGCTAGCTGCTAGCTATACTAAGCAAACGAAGGAACAGAAGATCTCGTATATATAATCAACATATATATATATATGCATACAGACAGAAGTAATATCGACCACCTCTCCTTCTCCGAGAGATTGGTCGAACAACAAGTTCTCGTATATCGTCTATCCCGACACTACCGGGCACATATATACAATAATTATCTCTTACAAAAATAATCTCCTAACACATGGATGCAGGGTCCACATAGTATTCTCCGTCTTTAGCGATCACGTGTTCAAGGAATAATGCCGCCAATTCCTCTTGAATTGCTCGCAGACGATCTGGTGTTAGGAGTTCATCCCACATCCGAAACATCTAATTTGAAGTAGGGGGTCAATACATGAAATGATGCTATAAATTTGTGAATATTATTGATTGCTTACGCACTTCAAATTGTTCATCAGTGTAGCCCCGCTCACAGGTCGTGTGACGGATGGACTCGCAAATGTAGTATCCACAATAATCATTCCCGGGTTCCTGCCACAACCACTTTACAAGAAATAGAGCTCAATCAAACTGATAAGCAAGAATGCCAAATTGGTATTGATGAAACTAGCGCTTGAATCAAGATATAGGAGATGCGCGCGCGGAACATGCTACTATATAGTACTTACTTTCGGGTATCTAAATTGTAGCTTCTTCGGCAGTCCCGGAGCTTTTTTGATGAATTTTTTCCAAGCCCTGCCAGACAAAGGAAACAATTAGTTGATATCAGAAATGAAGTTGCTGATATATATGCATGGTGGATAATATTGATCGATTTAACTTACCTGGCTAGCATTTGAGTCATGTCCGCATACTCCTCGGGATCTTTACGTTTAGAGTCGAAGACAGTTACTATTCCCTTCTCAAGCTTATTCTCTAAGAGAATATAGTGGAAGCTGCGCACGAATGCATGAGATCATTACATCACTATAAACTTGACTGATATATAAGGGAAACCAAATATGCACAAGACATTAACACTCACTTGAAGTTGTAAGGAAAGAGTATTATATCTTTGTTTTCATTTACCACCAACGATCGTAGCAAGTTGGTCTCGGTATCGCCGGGACGCAATTTAACCTCGGTTGCATCTATGAGGTATGTGTTAATAAACCCAATATCACCTACTTGTCTTTTCTTCAATTCGACGATCTTCAATCTGCATAATATAGTGAGGATAATTATAAATACATGCAATGAAGATCAGCTATATAGAGAGACTTAATGACAGAAGTAGTACTACTTACAGACAGTAGCAGGTGATCGTTGTTTTATGGAGGGCCAATTGATTGAAAAATTGATAGAACTCCTCAAATGGAACAGGCAACAGGTCAATTCCAACGAGGTCATGCTCCGGTTTAACTCTCAAATACAAGTTATTCCTCCCCCCAGACTCTCTGCAGATTTTCATGTACCAATCATGCAATCTTCGCATATTCGTTGATAGAGATCTTTCATTTTTGACGAGAGGCTTTTTGTACTCGTACCTTTCTATCTGCACGTCCATGAAATCATAGTGTACATCGTCGGACGCGTAATCTGCAAGATTGGTATAACCGGGCACCATCCTCGGATCATTAGCGACCATGTCGCTAGACACCTTGAGCGGGAGGCACGATTGGTTCGCTTGTTCGCCGAGCTGGGCAATTTGTTTCCCAGCTCGCCCTTCTGCTAACCTCTGATCACTTTTTGTACTTCCGGACCGCTTGGCATCTTGAAATGTCTTTTGAATAATGCGGTCATAGTTGCCCTTCGGCTTACTTTTCGCTGGTTGCTTCAGGGCAGCAAGAGTGCGCTTTGCTTTCACCGCATCTATCTTCTCCTCCAGAGGTGGATGTCTCTGTGCTTTCAACCCTTCAAAAAAGTCCTTCACTTCGCCTTCAGCGATCTTCGTGTTTTCCTCGTCGGACCTCTCGTACGGTAACTTCTCTAGAGGCGTGAGAGAAGGACCGAATCTGCATCGCCTCCCGCCTCTGGCTGTACTGGTAGACGTCGCCGGACCAGACGAAGCGGCTGTCTTTTTTACTTGCTTAGGCGCCGGAGCAGGAGCAGCCGGAGCGGCGGCAGGTCTCTTCCGCCCTTGCTGATTAGGCGAAGGAGGAGCTGGCTGTCTGCTCGGGCGCGCCGGCGGCGAAGGAGGCGGAGTGCCGCCACGCGCCGGCGGCGAAGGAGGCGGTGTGCCGCCACGCGCCGGAGAAGGAGCCGGAGTGCCCTGATGGTCACTCGCCGGAGAAGGAGCCGGAGTGCCCTGATGGTCACTCGCCGGAGGAGGAGGCGGTGGAGGATGCGGAGTGCCCTGACTCGTCGGAGGAGGAGGAGGAGGCGGAGGCGTCCAGTTCAGAATGTTGATTAGGTCCTTCCGCCATAGGCATGGAGTCTTCAGTGAAGAACCCAGCCGAGTCTCCCCTTCACCGGTAGGGTGGTCAAGCTGGAGCTCCTCAAATCCCTCCGTTATTTCGTCGACCATCACCCTAGCATATCCTTCTGGAATCGGCCGACAGTGAAAAGTGTCGTCTGTTCCAGAAGGATAAACAGAGCCAGCAGCCGCCTTGACCTTCAGATTCATCCACTGTGCCATAAGGTGGCAATTTTGTGCCTGCGTGATAGCATCCACAGGATTCCTGGCAGTAGCCGTCAAGGCAAGCTCTGGCTGAAGCAGCTCGGTGGAAGCCACGCTGCTTCTCCGCTGAGATGCCGGGGTAGCTTCGGGGGAAGCTTCGGCAATTCTTTCCCGATCTGCTTCCCGTTCCTCTATCGCTTGTATTCTGGCCCGCAGCGCCTGGATTTCGGTCATCTCCATTTTCTTCCTCCTGTCGTGGCATTTGTAGCCTCCTACGTCCGGAAACCCAGCACGCCACGGAAGGGAGCCTGGCGTGCCTCGTGTCCGTCCAGGGTGCTCAGGATTCCCGAGGGCCATTGTCAGCTCGTCGTTCTCTCTGTCGGGGATGAACGTCCCTGCATGCGCTGCTTTGATATACTGCCGCATCTTCCTGAGTGGTGTTTCCAATTGCTTGTCCGTCGAAATGCACCACCCTGTTACAGGGTCCAAGGATCCGCCAGCCCCGAAGAACCAAGTCCGGCAACGTTCTGGCCAGTGCATTGTCTCTGGTTCGATCCCTTTCTGAAGTAGATCATTCTCAGCCCTGGCCCACTTAGGCCGGGCTACGAGGTAGCCGCCCGACCCCGTGCGATGGTGATGCATCTTCTTTGCAGCATTTATCCGGTTTGTCTCCGACATCTTCTGACTCTTTTCCGACTTCTTATGGGCCACAAATGCGGGCCAGTCATCTTTGATCTTCTCATATATGCCCACGAATTCTGGAGTCGTTTTCTCTCTGACAAACGTATTCAGTTTTTTCTTCCATGCCCTGAATTGGTCTGCCATCTTCGAAAGTGCAGCAGACTTGATTAAGTCCTCTATAACTGGCTTCGCCGGATCAACCTCTCGCGGTAGGACGAAGTTTGACTTCAGCTCAGTCCAAAGATCTTCTTTCTGCATATCAGTGACATAAGTCACCTGAGCGTCTTTTGCAGCCGGCTTTAACCATTGATGGATGCTGATCGGGATCTTGTCCCTAACCAGAACACCGTACTGATTAACAAATGCGTTCTTTGTGCGGATGGGTGCAATCGGCTCGCCGGAGCGCGAGATTTCTGAGATCTCAAACTTTTCATCCGGCCTCAACTTTTTCTTCGCTCCTCGTCTCTTTACCGAAGATTTGCTCGATCCGGAGGGCTAGAAAAGGAACAAAGACGAGAGTTAATGAATGAATCAATTAACTAGTCAGCACATGCTTAACTAACATATATACCTCCTGGCCGGACTCGGTTCGGTCACTGGAGCCAGCATCACGGTCTCCTTCTTGCACCGACATTGGGTCACCGGAGCCGTCCTCACGGTCTACTTCTTCCATGTGCATTGGGTCATCGAATTCATCAATATCATAGCCTAGATCTTCCAGCCGCAGCTCTTGTTCGACCTGCTCATCGGTGTCGTTGAGAAACGACCTGACGGCATTTTGTCCGTCTGCGATTATGTCCATCAACATCGCTTCTTGTGCTAGGTCTCGGGTGTTGTCGTCCATTGTTTCTACAAATATTTAGAACATGCCAATTATTATTCAAACATGACAGATGGATATATTAATGGAAAACGTAGAACTAGCTTCAACCCTCGACTGCTCGGCGATCCACAAACCCTAGACCCCCTCATGTCACATTTTGTCTAGCTAGTGTCAAAGGATTCAACAAAACCAATACTTCATCATTAGGCGAAAGTAACAGTAGAATGATGGTACGAAGCTCTCCAAAGTTGTTTTGGAACGGAGTCCCAGATAAGATAATCCGTAACAAAACACGGATTAACCTATCAGGAACTCCGTTCCAAAACATCTTTGCATAACTTCGTACCAACATGCCCCGGTTACTTCTGGCAAATGATGAAGTCATGGAATTTTTCAATACTTTGACACTAGCTAGGCAACCTCTCTCGACCCCTCGACCCCCAACTGCTCGGCGATCCACAAACCCTAGACCCCCTCATGTCA